>OU745311.1:7505000-8755000 GCA_916618145.1 Emmelina monodactyla | reverse complement strand
CGGCTTATAGATTTGATAGATGCAATACTGAGAGGTAAGTCTGTCTGATATTTGAAGTTGATGGTGTATTGAAAGTGAAAACACCGCGAGAGTAAATAAAATTAAGTGTAAGTAATTCTACGCACTAATAGTTAGGAAGTCTTAATTTTAAAACTATCAAGGTTTTATTATTTATAACACTTTTCACGGGATATTTTAAATATCGGATAAAAGCAATAGACAATGATCTTGGTAAATATCCCGTGAAAAGTGTTAAGGTAGGTATTTTGTTTTTTAACTCTTAATTAAACTTATCTATAAATGTGTATTCTTTTATAACACAATGAACTCCAATGCGTTCAATATTTTTTTACCTTGGAAATTGTTGATAAAAACTTGTTCTTTATGCAAAACTGCAGTTTTTGCATATCAGCGGAAAATTACGCTATTGCAAAAGAATCAAACCATTGGAACGGAGCCGCAGGAATTGATTTGTATGTGTAATCACTGTATGTGCCTAATTACTGTGACCTTTATCTCTAAAAATGAATCAACTATAAGTTGTAATGGTTTAAAATAACTGTTAGGTTGGAAGAAAAGTATTTGGTTTTTTATTGGAATTAAAAGCAATTAATTTGACTGTAAACGTAATTCAAAAATTTGTATATTTTATCATTTAACTGATTTAATTAAATCTAAAAGTATGCGCATTCATTAATAATTTATAATGTTTAAAAGTTAGTTCGGAAATGGTATCATATCTACAATAATAAGACTATATCACTTTGTTCACCTCTATCTATCTTCTTCAAGATTTTTTATTTCAATTATCAAAACATAAGTACACTACAAAAGAGTAATGGCAGATAATATAAAATAATATACTTTGTACATAACCATTGATCAAGAGTTTCGTAACTCTACCGGCACAAAACTAAAGGCTACCTTTCCTTGTAAGATAAAATATTTTATGCCCAAGTATTGACACACCCGAGATTTAAATTTTTTAGGATTTGATCCCAAAACATTGAATTTTAACTTATTGAAAGACTATTTCTGCATAAACAAAATGATGGTGAAAACCTTATTTAAAACCTTTTCGAAGAAGTTAGATAAAAAACATGAAACAGATATGGTTAGCGACTTTGCATTATACTATGTAAGGATGAAAATGAGGAGAATGTCTTTAGGAACCAAGTTTGCACCAATAGCAAGCACTGGACAAGCGTACCATAACTAACAGATTACAAGGACCATAAGTTTCTATAGCAGATACTAAGAAAAGTGAAAGTGACTTACCTCGTAAGTCGTTTGGACTACCATTACTTTTTTGAAGAAAAACTGGGGCATTGTCACCTTTGACCTCACTTTGTTTCAAAACAAACACAGATATTCGTCACGATATCACTTTACAAAAAAATCCATGGCACTTTGTTTTTTTTTATAGGCTGAAAGGCAGCGAACACTTGAACGCGCGTTGAACTTTTTTTCTTCCAATGTTTTGGCGGTTTCTTAATGTCTTTTGACTGCCAAAAACTTTTTACTACAACTTAAAAAAATAAAACTTTTTTATAATCAAAGTTGATAAGATTATGTTTTTATAATATTTTAAGATGTGATAAAGGAAATTGGGCAATATTGACAAAGGAAGGCTGTTTCCGTTCTAACACCTTGTGGTCGACTAAACAACATTGCAAGCATTATGTTTATAAGTATAAAACGTTGACTTCGCTGCAGGACTGTCTGTCGCAAGAACCCATTCAAGCAACATTCGCAATTATATCTTACGAGACAAAGCTGTTTTTCGCTTAGCAATTTTCCAATATCAAGTTTTTTTAGTTATACAGTGCAATACACTTCTATACAAGTTAAGATTGAATCTCGTAGTTACTAGATACTAGTGTTCAATTAAAAATAACGACCTCATTATGATAATGAAAGTAAAGGCAGAAAAGTGTGAAAATGCGGTCATGCATTTTGTTTTTTTTTTACCACGGTACGTAAGTTTTGATAAAGTTTAATGAATAAAATAAAATGTTCACATTGGTTTTCTAAAGGAAGTCGTTATAAAATTTGTTGATAATTATTTTAAGTTTGATATTTTAATAAAAATAATAACTTACATAAGTTTTTATTACAAATTCAATCTTATACATAACTTTGAAGCCGGTTAGTCGATTATGCAGCATAGTAAATAGCTCTGATACTTTTTATTTTTCTTTCAAAGTGGTTTTACCACTAGCTTCGTGGTAAGAAAGCTATCCATTCCAAGAGTTTTTTGTAAGCTATAGGTATCGGATCCAAAAACTTTAAAAAAATTAGATAAAAACGAATTTAGTAAATTAATTTATATTATTTTAATTTAAATTGGTTGTGTTTGTTTACTTATTTAGGTAATCCTATTAAACCTAACATGTTTTTGGAACTTGGCTTTTGAATTCAAATTCGAATTGCTTTATTGCCACAACAATTTAACAATAATTATTATTATTTACTTTTGAAAAATGTATCATTTGAACATAATGCGATGGTAAAAAGTATATTTTGCGCTTTTACCGGACTTTTAGCACCAAAGTCAGCATATAGCATAGCCATTTAAGAAGTTGCATTACGTAATGGAATATGCAAATTGCATGCTCTTGCGCCGGTCCGTATAAATAAGCAGAAACGCGTAAAGAAAGATATACGGAGTATCTTTGTTTATTGACGTTTCCGGTATTGAGTAAGTATAATTAAAATATCTTGGAAGTAGTAAAAGGATCTGAGTTTTTATGTGACACGAAGATATATTTCTTACTTAAGAAAATTACAGAAACTATACTTATATTATGATTAATATTACAAAAAGTATTTTATTACAATTTTGTGTATTTTATCTAATAATCGGTTTAATTAATTAATAGTAATTAATATACATACTATTTTGTAAATCTAAAAATATGGGTCATTGTTACTTGAAATAAAAAATTCATTAATTCATTCATTCATTCCAAATAGATACCACCGAATCACTGTGTTCCATTTTCAAAATATTAATATTTTTTGCAATAAAATTAATTAATTAAACAACTCCAAATACCTGACACTACTTATTGACATTTAACTAAGGGTCTATAAAAAAATCGAAAATCTCAGAACATCATGTTTAATTCACAAAATTGGTAATTAACCGCTTAATTGAATTGCTAATCGAAAATAATTGGTGTTTAATTGAAATAGTTCAGGAAAACCTTTGTTCATAATAATAAAAACATTATATAGTTTATTTTTCGTTGTTTTCAAGGATTATCAACAGAAATACTTCGACAGTCAACTTTACTTAATGTAGGTTGATAAAACGCAAGAAAAAAAGTATCAAGGATATGTATATGTATTTAATAAAGCATATAACTAATTAGGCATCTATTAAAATGTATTAAAATACATAAGTGGATTTTAATTATGTTTTTATTTTTATTTTAATTGAAACCTACTGCGCAGGCTAAGGAACTTAGGAAGAAGGAATTTAGGCTGATGCTACTTATTAATTAGAATCAAATACGCATCCTATAATTAGAATCAATTTAAAATATTTAAGAAATTGTCCTTATTTTTACCGTATGGATATTATTTACATTTAGTTTCAAAACTTCCTCGAGCAGTAGTAAGCAGGTCAAAGTTCAATAATTTTTACATGCATTTTATAACGGGCTTTTTAAATTTTTACAGTTAAAACAAAATGCCAACGAGATACCGTGATCCTTGGAATAATAATAAAAAAATAATATTATTTCTTCATTCATAGCCTATCTATAAAAAAGGGGATCTTAAGAGTTTAATTTTTATATCAAATCTTTAATTTCCGTCTTTATGTTGTTGCTATAAATAGGTTGTGCGTTGTCTTTTAACTTTTTTAAGTTTTTCTATGGATTTCATTTTGAAACACAGAGTGACAAAAACCAGATAAAAACTGTCACGAAATAATGACAGATGATCTATGTAGATATCTCGGTAACCGCGTATTTCAACCTCGTGAGAAATATGACGTTTGTGGCATAATGCGGTGTCGTGACCACTTTATAATGTTACATTAATTACACAATTGTAATTGTATTGTAATAGGTTGAAGGCAATTGTTGGTAAAAGAAGTTTTTTGGTTGAAATATATGATAAGTTGTGGGTCGATTCTGTATGTTAATTCAAATAAACGAATAAGGTAATGATAAAAGTAATAGATAAAACTATTCAGAGTTGTTAACATATTGAATATTACCTTAATGTCAAAGGTATTATTTAAGAAAATGCTTATTTATGGCATAAAAGTTTCCTTTGACACTCTTTTTTTATTTCTTTTATTCTAAAGAGACTTCAGGATGTTCTTAAAAGCTTCCAACTATATAAACGTACAAGTACCAAATAATATTACTATCTATACTATAAAGTTTACATACAATACAGAAATAACAACATACCTGTTTTGTCATGTGTGGTAAATCTAAATCCATTACATTGCATAAGTTATTGATCTAAATAGTTAGGGTACAAACATTTTATCGATTTCTTAGTGGTAAGTTTCAAAACTAATGTTGAATCGTGATCGAAGGAAGGCGACTTTGATACTTAGTCCACGATTGTGTAAAAAGTGTAGAAAAAATAGATGTTACGCTAAAAATTTTTACTTAGGATATTTGCGGGAAGGAACTTTGTCACAACATTTGTGTAGGTATTATTAACTAGGCCGCGCCCGCGACTACGTTCGCGTGGAAGTCGGTTTCCCGTGGGAATGAGATGTTTTTCCGCTTTAAAAATATCTATGTATTATTCTGTGGTATACTCTATATGTATGTGGTATAACCCTTCATATTTAAGAGATTTTCTACAGTTTAACCAATCCATTTCGCTATCCGAGAAGGAGACCTGTGCTTATCTAAAGGGATGTGTACGGGCTGTTCAGTTCTTGAAATTTTTAAATAACAATCATAATAATTTAATAAAAAGAAATTATTATGATTGTACTTCAAGAAAGTCCGCCTTATTTAACGTGCGAAATACTTACACAAACAAAAGATTTCAACGCGTTTCTTTAGCACCTTTGTATTAAAACTTACAAATATATCTTTATGTAATAAATGTTTTACATTCTTATAATATTATACACTAATTTAGAAATTACTTAAATGTATCTCTGAGGTTCTTGTGTTGACGAATATTTTGTTTGTTTATTGTTTATTTTTTTTCGTTTCCTCTGGATTGTAAGCACGCCTTTCATTCACTTTTCATGTTTAACATTACAGACTTTGTTAAACTTACTAATTAAATATTTTCAAAGTAACAAAATTGTAGGCATACCAAGGAGGTTTGCATAAGTCTGTTAATTTTTTTCTTTTTTTTATGACATAAGATCTTTACTTTTTCATCAGCCAGTATCTAAACTATTCTAAATTCAAATCACATTGAATATTAAATAGAAATCACGTAATCAGATAAAGATCTAGAACATAATCTATGTCACGCTAATTCCCTATACAAATGTCTTAAAAACGTGCTTTGATTTGTATCAAAACATTAAATCAATCTACATAAGGAAGCTATGGTATGCAAATTGAGTTTATTTATTTTGTTTTATTAGAGAAAGTGGGCAGTGGATTGAATATTAATAGGTAAGCTATGTTTAGGCTAAATTGATGCCAAAATGTTTTGAACAATGAGTTTTAAATTAATTATTATGTTCAGTAGACAAAGAAAGTGACAAGCGTAATTGAAATGAGGACCTATTAAGTAGTAGGTATAAATGAGGTACTTAGTTGGTTTTGTAGGCTATAGGTTTTCTGTGTAGATTTATCCATCCTGTGGTGGATTACGGCTCAGATCCACTCACAGTTTGAGAGAGAGGTTAATGCTCAAATATTAGGACGTATACATTTTAAGCTGTTGTTGTTATGTTTTATTATGTATGTCTCATAAAAATTAAGCTAACATTTTTTTTCTGTATTCAGGCACATTTATTAATACATGACGCAATTTATAAATAGGGTAAATTAATGGTAATAACACTAAATATTGACTAGACATGTTTAATATTTTATACGTAATACACTTAGTTTTATGCGATCGAATAAGCCTACTTGTTATAAAGTCATAAAATTTTTAACTACTTAGATTTTGACAAGATATTAAACTGACTAGATCGTAAACTACATTTATGCACCAGTTTTAATTTGGTTAATAGTGTAGAACTTTATATTATTTTATAATTATACGACTACTCTAACCTACCTACTTGAGTTATGAGTTTACTTTCTGTATGATTTAGTTAAGTAGGTATGTTACTTTTAAAATACGTTTAGTTAAAGTCAGCAAGTAAATCAACCTAAATCAAATCCATGGGATCTTGATAATATTTTTTTTTGAGTTTTTTTATGTTCCAATTTCGTTTTAAATTAAAAATTTATTACTCTTAATTTAAAGATAAGTGATTAAGAACTTACATTTAGATCATATCCGCTAGTTGCCCATGGTGCTCTTTTCAAGACATCTCCAACATATTTCTTTCGCCACTTTGCAAACAGTCCATCATTCTTTCTTTTAGACCTACGAGACACTACATACCGATCCATTTCACTAAAAAAACACTTTTTTTTAAATAGTTATTGCAAAACACACCCACAAAAACTCTACAGCCAACGATGGCGTACAATATTAAACTAAATATATATTCAGAAAACACATCTTCACTGCATATTAAAATTGTTATATAAAAGGTAACCAACGAACCGCGTTACCTTTCTGCATATTTTACTCAAAAGCGGTCATTACAAATAAGATCTCGCTACGATTTTTCAATTTATAGAAAGTTTATGCTAAAATTATTAATAGAATAATTAACGCTAATAAAAAAATGTCCCTTTGCTTCAATTATAAAAAAAAAACTTTTCCCGCCACAACGAACGTCTACGATCGAATGAACTGAAAGAACTAATATTGTTTGTTGCTTTATTGTCAACTTATTCTGCATACGGTAGGTTGGAATCAATACGTGTGTGTGTTTTGAATTCTATATAAGTCTGGACATAGTTTTCGTACAATGCGGCAAGTACAATGACGACGTGTTTATGCGTCATGGCGATTTGTCCTCGATGAAACGATTTCCAAACCTAAATTCGTGATCAAGGACATTTTAAATGGTGTTTGTATACCATATATGGTTTATATTCGGCACGCGCGGTGGCCTAGTTATTTCGATCTACCTACTTACACGTCTAAATAAAAAAACTAGGCTTTTTCCATTGTGCTATTTGGGGTGCTAGATTATGTTTTGCAAGTAAAATACGAAAATCACTTGAGACCTATTTATTAGCAAACTCAATTACGAATGTACAGAAAAAAGGACACCCGGTTACTGAAACTGACTTCAGTTTCATTCAAATACATTAATGTAGAGAAAACATCCCTTACCACTGCTATGGCCAGATCTTCGCTGCTTGCTAACCGTAGAACACTACCACGCGTTTGATTTTATAGTACCCTAGTATTACGTTGTAAGTAATAATAGTTTTTTGGCCACTTTCAATCTTGTGGGACAGCTTGCAAAACTAAAAGAGATATCTACTTATACATATTTTAGTTAATGTAGCCGAAGTAAAGAAGCCCTGAAGCAACCCAATCTTTTTGTTGTAATCTAAAATACCCAGTAGTTTTGATTTTATAGGCAATCAAAGTTTCGAAAAATATCGAGTCCCGCTAACAGTCACGTGACCGCTTGTGACGTCTTACCACAACGCGCCAGCGGTGGCGCATATAGCTGGCGCAGTATTTTATTTTATTTTTTTATTTATTTAACATTTAATGTATATTTTTTTTGTGTTTTCGGTCGCATATTAGTAAATATAAATATTATTCGTTATTATACGTTAATAGTAAATATTATTCTATTAATAAATTGGGTAAAGGTTTCGAAAAAAGGTAATCGTGTAATCTATCTAAAATAGATGAATTAATGGCTGCGCATTATTTATCAAGAAATAGTGATTTTGTTGCCGCCGAAATGTTTGATATGTTCTAAACTGTTTTATCAAAACAAAATAACCAATATAATAAAAATACTAATGGTAGAATGCAAGTCCAATAGTAGAAGTATGTACCTACCTACCTATCATTATTTTTTTTACGTTAAAGACAACAAATAGCTATAGGTAGGTACGTCCTTCTAAAATTATAAATGTGAAAGTTTGTGAGTATGGATGTATGAATGTTTGTTACTCTTACACGTAAAAACTACTGCCCCCCAAGTCAAGTGGCAAGTGATATTTGCGATAGCGAGTGAATAGAAAAAATATGTATGAAACTGTCAAATTGCAAGCTTGTCAAAAATTTATTCAATTCACTTGACTTGGGGGGCTGGACGGATTTGGATGAAACTTTGCAGTAGGTTACACATCAGAATGACACATAGGGTACTTTTTACCGCGGAATTCCCACGGAAACCGACTTCTACGCGAACGGAGTCGCGGGCGGCCACTAGTATATATACAAAGGTACCGCTCTTCTAAGTAAATTTAAATAAATACATGCATTGATTTAGTACTAACTAGCTTTAGTTAGCAGCTTCGCCCGCGTTTCCCTCGGGAACTGTACATTTTCCCAGGATTAAAAGAAGCCTATGGATTATTTCAGTCTTCGTCCAGATCCGTTCAGTACTTTTTGTGTGAAAGATAACACAAACACAATCTTCCGCGTTTATTATATTACTAGGAAGTAGGATACCTATACGATCTAGATGTAGGTAGTTGAACGTTACAGATGCACTTTACCTTTACTATTTTGTTTAAGTAATTTAATTTATTTTTTATTGCAAATGTAGATGATATGAACTAAACCTCTTTTATTTATTTGTATTTTTACTAACAAATTGTTTAATGGTATTGGTTATGTTCAAGTTAAAAGATTTGGTGATGTATGTATGTATCCTTTGGAACTGTAAAAAACAACTTTTCCGGCGAATTGATAGTTGTATTTTTACATTTAGGCACAACACATGATTTCCTAGTAGTTGGATTAGTCATTTTTAAAAGTATTTAGGTTTAATTGAGACGACAAGTGCGCGCGACCGCGAGCGTACTGAGTGAGCCAGACCGAGCCAGTTGTGGTGTGACGTCACACCGCCACCGGCAGCCCGCGTCGTGCGGTAGCAACTTATTTTACTTATAAATCGGAAACTAATTGACGAATCGAAATAATTCTTTCACCAGTATTTTTTATTTTTGACAGAAAATACGAAGAGATAATAATCAAAATTTGTTAACATTCTCCATTTCGCTTGCTTTGTGTTGTCTTACTACTGTTTTCGTCGATCTACCCTTTTATTTAATAATGCGGGTCAAGTAATTAAAAAAGTTAATGGGAAATTATTTGTCATTCTCCCTTAGAGCATTTTGGTTAAATGCTCTAAGCATTCTCCCTATAATATTGATTTATGAATGAATAAGTAGTGTTGATTGCTATTTAGAAAAAATCTTACGAATTGACTTTGACAGATGACATTTGGTTTATTTCTGTCAATAATGTCAAAGACAAATTTAGACAGCGATGGTTTTAGAACTGTAATTTCTAAAAGATCCAATAAAAATAAACAAACTAAGATACCACGAGACTTTTCTTCGTTGGCAAACCAAGACACTCCTATAGATATCAATAAAGTTGTGCGGTAGGTGTGGAAAAACACACAGTGTATTTTTAGGTTATTTTTAAATTATTCTTTACTTTACATATTTTTCGATTTTCAGGCGAATACAATCAGCTGTAGAAGAATTACAAGCCTCCTCATACTTAGAAAACGTTTTTAAGTCTGTAAGTACTCATATCAAATCAAGGGAAGTCGTAGAATTAGTTTGTTTTGGTTTAGGGCACATCGGCGAATGTCAGATTTCATGGTATCAAACTGCGTTATTGCTATGTTTAAAAGAACATTTTAAGGCCACCAAAACCTTAGTTCATGACCCTATATTTTCCAAAAGTGAGTGTGATGTCTTAAAACAACTGGGCCTAGAAATAATTAAGGAAAATCAAGAAGGATCTTACATAATTTCAGATCAAGATGTGTCTTTGATGTATTTTCCGCACTGCCCTAAACAGTTGACAAACAACTTTTTATGGAGCAATTGGACAGAGAAATTACAAAACTGTGTTCTACTTTGCAATAGCTTTACAGCGATAATTGATAACAATCCGAGTAGAGTTTTAAATGAAACTGTACCATTTATTGATAAGATCTATCTATACACTTTAGAGACAAAACTTGAAAACAGTTTTAGATTTACAGACATTTTTAATGACACTTCAGTACATTCATTTCCTACTGAGAACTTAGAAAAAGTGGCCGAAAGCTTCTGGGAAAAAACCAAAAAACCTGTCTATGAAAACACAGAAGAATTCATAACATCCTGTATGATAGAAAAGTTAAACATTTAATTTGTTTTAAGGTGAAATGGCATCTATAACTTCAAAACCTGCTCTTGTTACCTTGAGAACTTTACTATCCGAGTTGAGGAAAGTAAGCTCTACCCCAAAGCTGGCTGACAATCAAATGGCCCAATATGTTCTTAGTCAGTACAGAAAATACCAAACGTCAGATCAGCAACTTTGCAAAGCAATTGACGAAATGCATTTCAAAGCTAAAAGTTACTGTGAGTATCTGGAGAGTTCTAGAATGTTTAAAGAAATCAACTTTGAGTATAAGGGAAAGGGGGAACGAAGCGTTGAAGAAACAGCAAGAATGGTGGGATTTAAACTTCCACATGACCCCAAACCATAGAATTCTGAATAAATTAAAATGTAGTTTTAAATTCTGTCTAAATTGATATTAGTTGAACAATATAGTGTTAAACATTAATAAATGTAATGAAATTATTTTCTGTTTTTCATTCAGTCATCCGTTTCTATATTTTTAATTAAAAAAATCTTTAAGTATTGGAAACTAAGAAGGTGGAATAAATAACTATAGTAGTTCATTATAATAATAATAATAATCCAAAAGAAACTAAAAAAACGTTACTAAAACTATATATGTCAGTGTGTAGACAACATAGGTCACAAAAAAAAACAAATCTAACGATAATCAACAATATAATATACAAAATCGTGTTATTGCTTGTACTCTCTCTCGATCATTTTGGCGATGGTCTGCAGTTGCATGTTGCTGGTACCCTCGTAGATGGTGCCTATCTTGGCGTCCCTGAAGAACTTCTCCTGGGGGAAGTCGCGGGTGAAGCCCACGCCGCCCATGAAGTCGATGCACTTCGATGTCAGGGTCTGGGCGGTTTCTGAAAGGATTTTTGTGGTTTTAATTTTTTTTGAGGTTAGGTTCGATGCACTTG
The DNA here is from genome assembly GCA_916618145.1 of Emmelina monodactyla. NCBI lineage: Eukaryota > Metazoa > Arthropoda > Insecta > Lepidoptera > Pterophoridae > Emmelina > Emmelina monodactyla. The sequence goes on along the minus strand of OU745311.1, from coordinate 8,743,670 downwards.
GATGTTAGGGTCTGGGCGGTTTCTGAAAGTTTTTTTTTTTTTTAACGTGTAGGTTGAAACAGGAGCATATGGAAAGCACGGGGAGAGGCCTTTGCCCAATTTTGGGACAATAACGGCTAGTAAAAAAAAAGGTTGAAATGAGATGATATAGACACGAATGTAAAGCTGATTTATAAAATTCTATTTATCCTACTAATATGAAAAAACAGGAACATTTTGTTTGTCATTTGGGTTAGATATTTCTAAATCACAAAACTAATTATGTTTTGGTATCTTAATTTGAACATATTTTATCTTATTTAACCAACACTCAACCTTTATCTTATTTGACGTACAAACAAATATTCATAAAACATGTATTTCCTTACCAGAAGCGAAATATTTGGCCATAGCGGCTTCCTTCACGAATTCAATGCCATTTTCCTTGAGACGAGCCGCGTTGTAGGCGAGCAGGCGCGCCGCTTCCAACTGTGTTTGTAGGTGTGCGATTTGATAGCTAATACCCTGAGGAAATAAAATAGAACGTTAAAAAGAAATAGTACTTACAGGTTAACATTTAAAAACTTTTAAAGTTAGTTAAAAATAAAGTGTGTAATACCTATCGAGTCAGCTATAACAAAAAATATAAAAAAATACTTTTTATTAAACTATTCATTTGTCGTTGATATTTGCAGTCTAAGAAATTCAGAAAACATAAGAACTTTATACAGCGTATTCACGGTCCGTGAATGTACCTAGGTATTCATCTTAGGTTTGGCTAAGTAAGTATCTATGAATAAATAGGTAATAAATTCAAGCATCGATCTTTGTCCTACTTTTTGCGTTATTCTTACACCTTAGAAACGCATTGAATCGCAAGGTAATAATAACTTGCTCCTATGTACATATCTTTTTTTTTTATGAGGGAAGCTAGCAAACGTGCAAGCGGGACACGTGATGGTAAGTGACCACCGCCGCGCCGCCCATATACACAAACAATCACAAATGTATTGAGGGTGCGACCGAACGAAACGCAGGAACATCGTCCCTACTTCACGTCGGTTTTCTGTGCGGCGGTGGTATTTCACCGGTCGAGTCAGCCCAGTCATCGCTGTAAACAGAGCCTACAGCTAGACTCTACCACTCCAAATATCTCTATTCCTACCTGGTTCTGATAGATGCTATTCCTACCTGGTTCTGATAGATGCTATTCCTACCTGGTTCTGATAGATGCTCTTCCCGAACTGCTTTCTCTCGAGCGTGTAGGGGATGGTGGCGTCCATGCAGCCCTGGCACAGGCCGATCATCTGCGCCGCGATGCCGATGCGGCCCTCGTTGAGGAAGCCCGCCGCGTACTTGTAGCTGGAATGATAAATAAAAAAAAAAATCTCAAGACTAACACACCAATTATGTGGCCCTAAAGTAAGTTGCAGTAAGCACTTGTGTTATAGGTATCACATCATGGACTAGGGGAGAACCTAGTTACACCCAGACACGAGCCAATATAGAAAAACAATTTTAACGACATTGGCCCGACCCGGGGATCGAACCCGGAACCATCTGCTTAGCAGTCCGGTATATATACCGCTGCACCACAGAGGTCGTCAGATGATGGTTAGTTAGGTTTAATAATCATTTTTATTATGACTAGGTATTATAATTTTGTAGGTAGTATAAAGGAAAATGTTTATTGGCCTTTAGATTAAACATCTCTTTAATTAAATATGAAGTAGTAGAAAATACAACATGTAGCCGCCATTAGATTCAATCCAAATCCGCGCCCACCGGCAGTGACGCCAACCAGTGATGTCCATCGAATGCTAGGGATGTCTAGTTACCGATTACTTTTGTTTTACCGCTAACAGTATGTATGTAATAGTTGAAAGTATTTATTTGAATGGCCCTAATCTAAGCGAAAATATTCATTACAAACATTACGCAATGGACTTAGGGCGAACCTAGTTACACTATCTGAATTGGCCTGACCCAGGAATCGAACTCGGGAACTACCGCTTAACACTTAGGTACCTACTACTGCGCCAAAGGTGGTCTTCAAAAAGCAGATATGATAATGTAGTTACCAAAGTAAATAAACAAATATTCATTTACACTTGTAAGGTATTATCATTATAATTTTTAGCGAGTTATCGTTGCTAGAAAAATAAATTGCTTTCTTGGTATCTTTATGTTAATTTTTCGTACAGGCTTAAGATATTGCATTAGTCATACTAAGTAGATATATAAAAAGGCTTATCACCACCACATATTATCTTTATCTATATTGAAGTGTTCTTGATCATGATGAATGCTGTAACAATAACATAGTATCTACAAAAAATTATCCGTTTTCGTTCCTCGAAAGCGGAGCTATACTTATCTAAGTACTCGTAGCTACCTTAAAAGTTTCGCTTCAAAATTGTCACATACTATCACTCCCTGTTAGCTTTATCACTCCCTGTTTTTTGTTAAAGCCTCTTTTGGCTACTTTTCACTACTTGAAATTAGCAATCAGCTTTGCATAATGATCTTTGTTGGTAGCGAGACGAAATAACTCAGCTGTACTGGCTATTCCGATCCACTCGTGTCGTTTACCAATTCTTTATCAGTATGAAAACCTGAAGGATTATGTACTCCTAGTAACGGAAAACATCCAAATACGACTTACGGCCGAAACCAATATTCTACTATAGTTAAAACCTTGGTAATTGGAAACTGCTAGTTTTGATTTTTGTGACGTGTTTCTGTCATTTCCATATCATTAGCTATCTACCATAGTCTATTGAGACGCAAAAACACGGATAATAGTTACCATAGCTACAAGCTAACAAGGCGTCAAAGGTTAGTAGAATACTGTTTCCGGCCGTTAACCTACTTCGGTTAACGTAACTTACCCCTTCCCATACTCTCCGAGGATGTTCCCCTCGGGTACTCGCACGTTGTCGAAGTGCACCATGCAGGTACCGGACGCGCGGATGCCGAGCTTGTTCTCCGGCTTGGCAACACTGAGGCCGGGGGTCTCGCGTTCGACTATGAAGCAGGTTATGCCTTTGTAGCCCTGGCAGTTGAAAAAACTGTGATGAAATAGCGTAAAGACAGCTTATATTCTATATTAGCTTTCAGCCCTGCGGTTTCACCCGCAGCTAAATGGTTTTTCCCGTGGCAATATCTTACGGAACCCTATTTTTTCCAAAATAAAAAAGCCTATGTTACTCGTGGATAATGTACCTTTCGAATGGTGAAAGATTTTTTTAAATCGGTCCAGTAGTTTCGGAGCCTATTCATTTCAAACAAACAAACAAACAAAAAATCAAATCTTTCCTCTTTATAATATTAGTATAGACGTACATTATCTATAGGTGCTTATAGCCTAAGATACGTATATTTGATATTCTTTCACGTAAAAAATGCTGAACTGATTTGGATGAAACTTAGGTTTAGATCATTGATATATTACTCTCTAGATGGAGTGTTGCATCCAAAACGTCACTCCAAAAGCGGCGCAAATTTTTATGAATGTGTGCGTGACGCGCGTATAACACTATTCAAAATTGTGCATGTGTACGTCAAAGGGATACCAAGTTATAAAATTAAATTTCACAAGTTACCTATGCAAATTTTATTTATCAAGAATAAAAAAATATTAAATTAAACATTTTTTTCTAGTAATTAATACACTAACATACAGAGGCAAGCGTCAAAAATGCGATAGTTTAATAAAACTTTTTAAGTGCAGTACTTACGTGGCCTTAACACTTTGCCACGTCCTACTAATATTATTTCATACTAATATTACAAATGTGGAAATTTATGTTTGGATATTTATTTATTAGTTTCGTTAAAAATACTGTTAAACTAGGCATAATGAAGAAGATGTCAAAATTCCGCTTTTAAAAAAATATATAATTATAATTATTTTACGTGCTTAAAAAAACAGCAAAATTTTATTTTTTTCCTACAAAAGAAGTTGGCAACACCAGAACATTTCAAAACATTTTTTCTATTCGAAAACTAATGTAATGTTTTCTAGTATTTTACTACAAAATCATTATAAAATGCTTAAACTAACCGAAATAACTATAAGTCAGGGATATTGGTAATGTTTCTTGAACTATTACGGCAACCTTTGAACGCGCATTTAGGCATTGTTGTCTTTTTTCCTAGAGAACCTCTCTGCTTGACGGACCAAATGACACTAACGTAGGATGTACGTATAAATTGGATTTGGTAGCTTATTTTTTGCGCCGCTTTTGAGTGTCGGACTTGGTATCTAGAGAGTAATATATCAATGGTTTAGATAGTAGCTCATTACCACAGAAAAAGCCATTAAAAAAACAAATCTAGTTTCAAAACTCAACGGGAAAGAAGTGAAATGACTTATAAAACTAGGTAAAAACAGAGAAATCCTGTACCTAGTGTGCATATGATAATTTGGAATATTTACAACAGATATGGAGTATCATAAACAATTTAACTTAGCAACTATTGCGTCTTATTACTGTTTTGGAACGTTATTGACTTATCTCATTTTGATAATGGTCGTTGTTGTTTCAGTTCGATAACGAGTTTACATCGCTTCGCTAAGATAAATTTATTTCAGTTTTTGAGGGTAAATAGGTAATGTAGGTATGTGTATTTAATATAAGGGCGTACTTTTTTGGTACATACGTAAAACCAAGGGTATTTATTCAACTACAAATAGAATGGGTTTTATTTAATCACTAATATTTCACGATTATTTTTGGATTTTACTGTAACGTAACATAAGTAATTTATACTTTACAAATGTCATTTTTAATAACAAACTTTCTTAAAAACATCTTAATAATAGTATAATCTTTAACATATTCTGTTGTGTGAACTAATATTAAAAGCTAGATTTAAGATACCTAAAGTTGTGTAAGTATTGTTAAATAACAGCAGTTACAGTAAGACTAATAGAAGTCAAAAGTGGCTCCAATCCAAATGTTTCAAGTAATACAATGTAACACTCAGTAGGTATAATTTTTGCCAGTCTAATGCCAGTCAGCCATTAGCCAGAACTTGATACGTTTATATCTAACAAGCTTTTGCCCGCGGCAAAACCCCTTTCCCTATACTTTCTTATCATACATATAAACCTTTCTCTTGAATCACTCTATCTTTTAAAAAAAAACACAAAAATCTGTTGCGTAATTTTAACGATCTACACAGACGGCGAAAAGCGACTTAGTTTTATCCTATGTAGTGATACAATACCTTTGAAGGATCAGCATTGGCCATGACGAGGAACACTCCAGCCACGTCCGAGTTGGAGATCCACATCTTGGAGCCGTTGAGGATGAAGTGGTCTCCATCCTTCTTGGCGACGGTCTTCAGGGAGAACGCATCGGATCCGGCGGTGGGCTCCGTCAGGCAGAAACTGCCGGCCTGTAAATGAAGATAGGTATTTCTTTATTAGGTCCTTCTTTAAGTTAATTATTGTTTTCATCCTACTAATATTATAAATGTGAAAGTTTGTGAGGATGTATGGATGGATGGATGGATGTTTGTTACTCTTTCACGTAAAAACTACTGGATGGATTTGGATGAAACTTTGCAGTAATATAGGTTATACATCAGAATAACACATAGGGTACTTTTTACCGCGGGAAAACATCTCATTCCCACGGGAAACCGACTTTCACGCGACCGGAGTCGCGGGCGGCCACTAGTATATCCTAAAGTGCCAAAGCTTCTGAATTCAAAGCGTGCTTTTGAGATTTATATTTAATTTTTTCATGAAAATATAATAATAGGAAAAGGTCTTCTAGCCACTAACTAAGAGGACCTACTCTTAAAGTAAACAAGTTTAGACATCAAACGTAAATATGATAAGAAGAGTGCGTGTAAAATGTTTATGATATTTACAATAATAACGTTACAATACGTATTTAGTAGGTAATGGCCTGCACTAATGTGCTTACGTTTCATTAATATTTGTGTCCAATTTCACACAAATGTACTTAGCAAATCTAATGTACCTTGGAACGAACTACTTATCTACAAGTTGATAATATAAGAAGACCTGACTCATATCAATTTTGCTATCGATTGAAATATAATCTTAAATTAAAATAAAGTTTATCATCATCAGAGATTACCTAAGTTTAGGTGATAAAAAAGATATGCATTATGAATCATGATTGGAATTAATTTATGGAAATATTAGAGTAAGATTTGAATCTAGTTAACATTAAATTTACAAAAATTTGTTCGGATGTAAATATTACTGGGCAATGCGAGTTTGGCTATAACAAATATCTATCAGGTTAGTATTAACTTTTGTAAAAAAATATTTTTTCTTAATTAATTTTATTGCACTGCACCTTCTGTCGCTTAAATTGTGTTTATATCTACGGTATTCTCAATCATCTCAATGCAAAAGATCGACTCACAATAACGTCTTTTTTTGTTTCTATCTACAACTTGTTGCCAATTGAAAATGTCTGATAATAAAAGCTACAACAAGCAATATACAGTCCAATTTATATTCCTACTGTACTCAATTGTCATATGATTCGAAAAGGCAGATAGGAAGAAGTAAATGATAAAGTTAAGCATTGTACTATCTTAAAAGTACCTACATAAATGCCTAATTTTACATTTACTTTTTTTTGGAAGATTTTTTTTTATAAATCGCCTGATGTTCTAACTTGTTTACCTCTCTGACACATTATGTGTTATTATGTTAATATGTACGAGTATTTTATGTGTATTTACAAATAATAATATTCTGAGATATCTTAACGTCCTGCCTGCTGTGTGTAAACATTGGTAGTTTAACTTTTTTATACGCGTTTTAACTGTAGGTACGCTGAATAACAAAATTCACTATGTGTTGCTAGGTTGAAATGATTACAAGTCGCAAATACACAGAAAAAATGTAGGTATTGTAATTGCCTAAAAGGCCCTGTAAAGATTTGAGAAGAAAGTTTCATCCAACATTTCCTTTGGAACCTAAGCACTTTAAAAAAAAAAACACCGCCCATACACCACTTTGAGCCTTACAAATCGATCTTGCTACTTACATACTCCGTACACAGCTTAGTCAAGTACTTCTGCTTCTGTTCTTCGGTACCTAGCTTCATGAACAGTGAGTTCACGAGGGTGTTGTGGATGTCCACGTAGGCCGCCACCGCTGGGTCCACTCGGGACAGCTCTTCTACCACCAGCATCATGGTGAGAAAGCCACAGCCGGAGCCGCTGTATTGTTCCGGGGTTTCGATGCCCATGAGCTATGGGAAAATTTTGGATTGAGATTTTTGAGAATTTATCAATAACAAACATTCAGGGTTTGGAATGAATATGAGTTTAAGTAGATCTAAGTAAGTAGTACTTAATTTTAGATTTAATAAAATATCGGTAAATGGTTAGAATCATTTTATTTAACTGGTACGCTTCGGGTTTTAAGTAGGTAAGTCAATTTGGGCAAAGAAATAGTGAAGTACTATGATAAAAGTTTTATCTCACTGATTTTAACGGTCTACATAATTAACTAATCATTTTGTTAATAAGGATTGTTTAAAAGCAGATGAAGGGGCTTGACATAAAGCATTTTTTAGATAAGTCGGTACTAAACTATAAGTATATTTAAATTTAGGAATACTTACTCCATTGTCAAACAACAATTGCCTGATGCTGTCGTCAATTTTGTGCTCATCTTCCATTTTCTTGACTAGAGGTCCTATTTGTTCGGTGGCTAGCTTCCTGACTGCAGATCAAAACCAATATTAAAGTGGGAAATATACTTTCAAAGCCTGAATTAATTAACCAAAAATCGGTCCTGCGATAAACTCCAAATTGAGCATAGAAATGTTTCATAATAGGTTAAAATAGGTTAATTCTCTATCAGATTCCTTTGTATTATCCTATAAAGTGCTATTTATAAATAAAGCCTGAATTGATCAATTTTTGTTTAAACTAATAGACCGGTAGAAACAATAACACGTTGGCAGTCACATAATAGGCACTTATTTATTACGCGAAGTTGTGTAAGTAGATACCTATTATGTTATTGCATAAGATAAATGTCGGTATAGTATAGGTTGCAAACGTCAACATAAATTTCATCAAAAACAGTTTATCGGTAGGTAAATACACAGTTGATAGGCTTGATATTAGGTATTTTTTAAACTAGGCTTTATTCAAGCCTCTGTATTTTGTTTCTTAAAAACAAGTTCTTATTTTTTATGTTTTTACTGGCACAAAATTAAAATAAGAGTTCGTACTTGTATCCTTCATGGCTAGCTCATCATCAGTCAATATCGACAGAGGTCTAGGTGCGCTGGCCTCAGCACTAAATCCTCTCCTGGCCCCAGCCACAACAGGCCCCAGCACCTAAAAAAAATCGCCAATTCCAAATTCAAAATTACACTTTTTTTTCTCTTTCTTTTTTTCTTTGATAGTCAACGCACCTTATTGGCAACGACGCGGCGCAATGGAAGCATTTTGTTCTAAGTTTGAAACAGTATGCGCGTGAGTCTACGACGTCGGTCGTGGCCGGAATTACAATTCAGACTGGTTTGATTCTAAACTGAAGGCCAACGCGTTATCTCACTTGCGCATGATAACTTGTTTTAGTCAATAGCCAGAACATTGTTTATTAAAAATACCGAATTATTTAAGTGAATTGAAACCTATTTAGATAAATACAATAGTGAATTGGTTTGAAAGTGATTATTTGGCATAAAACTAAGTGCTTTGAGGTAGTAATCTAGTTATTATATTAAATTTAAATTGTACAGAAGATGTCTTACTTTAAATAAATTATAATAATTAAAAAATCGTTGGTAAGTACCTAACTGATAAAAGGGATATTTTATCGAAATAATAAAAATTATTTGTATGATAATATAAGTATTTTATTTCACCTACCTGTATACTGAGTGAGGTTTACTCAGCTGTTTCATAAATGAATGATGTGTTCAAAACAATAAGTACTTACAAAGACTTTAAGTATTGTACTGTAGGTAAGTAGGTAAGATATTACTTATGCAGGTTTAAGATTTATGTCTCATTTCTAAACGCAGAAACGTGCAAATAGCTAGATAACCATTTTAACTAATCCGTAGTTACCGGTCAAATGCGTATAGCAACTGAGCATAATTATACCTACGCCTATTAGTTTTTATTAATACGAATAGCTTAAAGCTTTTGTATGCGATCTCTGTGGCGCAGCGGTATTGTACCGGTCTGATAAGAGAAACGTTTCGGGTTCGTTCCCGGGGTGGGTCAAGTTTACACGCATGGATGGGTGGTGCGGGTGACAAGACATTAAAACCATCAACGATATTACCGAATCTCATCTTATGTTATGCCACGGTGACCCGACGAACTGGGTAGGTAAGTACCTAAAGTTCGCTTGTAGCTAAATTAAGAACATTTCAAGCTCAGTATGAATGAGGGGCTATTCAGGGCATTTGATTTTTTAAAGCTTGTAGTAGTAAGTAGGACTAGGATAGTAGGCGCTTGGGGCAAGCATTCATTTAGCAGTGAACGGCGAATGACTGATTATGGGTGTGCCTGAAAAAATGTATAGGCAAAGTTATTTTCCCTGCGTCTTAGCTGATTAGTTTGTGCAGGCCAGTAAAAAATTTCGAACCTGTTAAAGGGTTAGTTACTGTAAGGTCGATAACCAGTTTTATTTTCAAATTATTTTATCCTCTTACGTAATATATGTTCGATGAAAATAATTATGTATGAAGTTAATATTTTGCAAGTATTGCCGCTGAGCACTTTAAAAAACCTTATCTAGTTTGCGCTTAACTAGAAGCCAGTGTATGTAGTATTTCAATAAATAATCGTCTAGTAAAATTAAAAGCGGATTTCTAAAAAAACATCATACTTACTCATTATTATTACCTACATAAAGCAATTACAGCGTGTAAAAAGACAGCTTCCGAAAACGAATGCCCGGTATTGCTGGAGGATACCTACTCGTTACATTTTGTCTTTTTATACCTAATTGTGCCAAATTTGTTGAAATTTTAACATTTTTTCAAATTAAATAGTTCGGTAGCGTTAGCTCAGTGGTCAGAGCATTAGACCGGTTATATGGTCCTGTTTTCGAATCCCAGTCGCGCAATGCTCGGAGACCCGCATTCCTTTTTCCAGTATTTATACTTCAAAATTAATTAGTGTTTTAGTTTTATTAACTATGTCAACCGTCGCTCCTGAACCATTACCTGTTGTGTGAGCGATGACCTCAAGCGTTTCTTTACAATCCTTATAAACTTTTTGAAATTGAGTTTTCTGAGTTTACTGTTAGCGAATTTAGTTACTATTTAGGCTCAAGAACACGTGGTTTCATTACAGGCTTCGGAAATGGTCTGTTTACACCCGTTATATAGCAATTCTTGATTCAAATGCCATAGGCAACCAGCCATTCTGAAGATAACAGGCATACATAAGAATATTCTTAGCCTTATTTACTTAATGTTTTGTTTTCATTTGGTACCAAATAACGCCTTATTGAATAAGTGGTTAATTATTGACAAAAAAAATTTATCTTAGGAAATAACAAAACGCAAGGACAGTTTGACGGATCCCATTTTGTAATGTTGGTAGCCAATTTCTAGAAACATACAGAAAATAATAATAGGGCTGCCAAACTCCAAACTTTTCCGCTTTTTAAAGAATTTTATTGCAAAATTCTTTTATTCATCATAGATATGTAACATATACTTAATGAATGAATCAAAATATCGAATGTCATATATGTTATCATTCTTTAATATTCTTAAATATTAACTTACATAATTTAACTTAATTTAACCTAATTAATTTCAAAATATAGCAATAAAAAATATGAAGACACAGATAGAGTATTATCTACTAATTACCAATGCTATTTTAGCTATTTTTATAATTAGTATGGGTGAAACATTGTGTTTTTTTTTGTTTATTAAATTCTAGGAGGCAAAGTTAAAAATAACAACAATATTAGTACAGCTTAAATGTGAAATTTATGGTTTGAAGTCAAAATATTTGGAACTGACCCTAATGTATATCTATCGTAACAATTCGCACGATATTTACTTTCATTGTACTCGATGTCTTGCTTCTGTTCTAGTGTCAAGTGGCTAGACGCGAGGCGCGGCGTTCTCTTTTATGGTCATTCTGATGTTTATTTGCAACTTTTGCACCAAATGAAGCAGTTTATTCAGCAACACCAAAATTAAACCACCTGTCAGTGTCATTTGTCAGTGAGAATTACCCATGTACAGTTTGGTTGGATTGCACGCTACGACTTTTCTCGAAAAATGTGCGAGTGATTCAATTCATTAATACAGCACGAGTGAACTAAAATTCTGACTGTTTATTCTATACAGTACAGTGGTGTCAATCCTACGCGTGTTTTGCTGTTTTGGAACTATCTCTTGGTGTTCTAGGATTGAGTTTGGCGAAGTGGTGTTCCAAAATTAAGACCCATTGCAATTCAGTGTGAATAGTGTTCTAAAAATGGCTAAATGGGGTGAAGGTGATCCTCGGTGGATTGTGGAGGAACGTCCTGATGCCACTAATGTTAACAACTGGCATTGGACGGAGAAAAACGCAGGCCCGTGGTCAAAAGATCGTCTGAAAGAACTGCTTAGTAATTTGAAGGTGTCCCAGAACGGCGTTGATTGTATGATCACTGAGGTAGAAAAACTTGAAGGTGAAGCGTCAGCTAACAATAGGAAAGGAAAACTAATATTTTTCTATGAATGGGACATCAAATTGAAGTGGGAAGGAACTCTATCTGGGGGAGCAGACAAAATCAAAGGAGAGGTTCATATTCCGAATTTATCTGAAGAAAATGACGTCAGTGAGGTTGATGTGAGTATACAACTGAACTTATTAGTTTGTATGTTATAAATTGTGGTTTTTCTAACCTATGAATTTACCACATGCATCCTTACTTACCCTATCAAACTTTTTCGTTACACAAATATCAAATGTTATAATTTTACTCATTTCAGATAACAGTAAGCATTAAAGGAAGTGGTGAAGAGGCTCAAAGAGTCAAAGCATTTATGCACAATGTTGGCAGAGACGAATTACGAAAACAACTCAAAGAGTATATCCGCAGTCTCAAAGAAGAGTTCTCTAAAGGCCTTATACTGCCCAAGAAAGGAGAAGCACCTGTCAAACCAGATAATGTTTCTCTCATCACCAGCGGTTTCAATAAAAAAATCAACATGGAACCCGTGATATCTCCACAGAATACCCAAATTGGCTGTAAACTTGACACTAAAACTATTGAGCTCTCTGAAACATTCCAATGCAGGGCTCGCGAGTTCTATGATGCTATGACTAGAATAGAAATGGTGACTGCATTTACTCAGGGCCACGTTAAAATGGAAGCGGAGAAGGGTGGCAAGTTCTCTCTGTTCGGTGGAAACATTACCGGTGAATTCCGGGAGCTAGTTCCTGGCAAGAAGATTGTGCAATATTGGAGATACAAGCAGTGGCCGGATCAGCACTTTTCTGAAGTCACATTTAATATAGACGAAAAGGTTTGTTGAGTAGCTAACTATTTAATTTTAGTTTTGTAAATAACTGTTGATACTTTAAACCTATTCTTAGCAAATGTATTAATATTTTAAATTTTATTTAACTCGTTTAAACCCGAGCGGTAGGGGGCTACCGCTGTCAAAAACGTCAAACTTTCCCTCAAACCCCGAGCGGTAGCCCCCTTCCGCGGTCTAAGAGCTAGATTAATAAGATTTAATTCTTGATTACAGGAAGATCACACAGTAGTTAATCTAAAGCAAGTGCTCGTCCCTGCATCGGAAGTGGAAACCACCAGCAACAACTGGAAGCGTTATTACTTCGATAGTATTAAACGGGCCTTTGGCTTCGGAGCTTTCCTGTGATTTGTGCATTGTGGCTTAGTTATATTAGGTAAGTTATGTTAAAATAATATTTATGAGCTTTGGAAAAATTTTACTTATAGTATAAATGCAATATGTAAGTAGTTTGTTACTAATTTCCATAAAAATTACCAACGGATTTGCATGCAACTTAGTATAAAGATAGATTTTATCCGGACCAACACAAGATAATTTAATGATGTTTTAAATGTTATGTTTTTCAAATACTTTCTTTTACATTTACAGGAACAATTCAACAACTAACGACAAATCGACTGTAGATAAAACAGAAGACGGCAATTTATACTACTAACTACTACAATGCTATACATTCATTGTAAAATAATGTAATGATTTTAAAGTTCTATTACCTTGCCTATATAAGATTGGAACGTCGATAAAGTTATGTAATAGTTTTAACTAAAGCATAATCTCATGAATATACTAAAAACTGTAAGACAACACTGGAAAACCTGCCACTAAAATTGTTTAAATAATTTAAAAGCACCAATGTATTGTAAAGGTATTTCTTAATGAGTAAAATTTACTAAAAGTTAAGGATCACTTGATTTAGGCTTTTTGATCAAATTATATTAAGGCCTGCTCTATTGTGCCTAGTTTGGTACTCGATGTTTTTCGCTTGTTTGAGTTAGTAAAAGTACGAATAAACGAGTTTTTTAATTAAATGGAGCTTGTCCAATAAATTATGTTAGAATAGCTTGGGTGTTTTATTTTCAAAGCCACTTAGGATCATCAGTTAGTTTATAGGAAACAGACCCGGACTAGTTATACAAAGTACCGAACTTATTCATTTTTTTTATTTTCTAGATTGGGTCGGCTTGGAAATCAAACCCGGGTTCTTAGCTTAAGCCAGACCAGTATACAGGGTGATTGGTAATGCGATTCATTTCTTCTAAGGGGTTAAAGTAGAGCTTATTAGCAATCAATTAAGTCATATAATGCCATGTCCAAAAATTTATAATTTCAGAGTAGGTAATGCACAGAGATGCGATTTATTTGAAATACTTACTTCTATTTAAAATGCAAATACAAAATGCAAAATACCTATTTTGTATTTTGCATTTAAATGCCTTTTATTGAAAATCATTTTGCATTTTATTTGAAATACCTTTTGAGATGTATTTTGTATTTATAATATTCATTTCAAAATGCAAAATACTTTGTAATTCAGTTTAGCCAACATTACCAGTCAAACTAAATGAAATGAACGAATAACGCTTGCTAGCCATGCGTGTCCTTTACTTCTTTAAAAGAAAATTTTAATAATCCATTTATAATAAATATGTAACTGGATAAAAATAAAAGGCCACACAACTCACAAAATGGAGCTATGGCTATCTTTTCGTTAGACTCGTTACTCTTCGTTAACTCGATTATGAATATTATAACAGAATTTATTGATAAGCGTTATTTTATAAATAAATATGACTAAAATGTCATGCATAAAGTGCCATTTGGCTCGCCATTGTATATCTATTCTATTTCTCATGAAAAATACCTAAAATAAATAAAAATATCATTCGATTTGGTCAAAAGGTATTTTATTTTGAAAAAGTATTTTGAAAATACCTATTTTGCATTTAGCATTTGAAATACAAAACAAAAAACTATGTGGTATTTTGCATTTGAAATAGTTAATCTGAAAAGTATTTTGCATTTTGTATTTAAATGCTTTTTAAAACCATTTTGTACATCTCTGGTAATGCAACATTTAAGTTTTTTTAAAATGCTCCATTTTCGAAGTACAAATGAATCCTTTTAATGAAAATTTCAAAATTAAGTTTAATGTTTTGTTGTTTTATGGTATCTTGATAACTAAAATGATATTTTACATCAGAATTTATTAAACAAAAATCGTCTTTATTAAAACTTAAAAAATAATTAAGTCTAATGACAATAAATACCTAGCAATTTTGAAAATAAAGTCCAATTAATGTTGCGTGAAAATTTCATAAAAAACTTTCTCAATTCATTAGCTAATCAAAGAGGTACATTTGTCATACTAAAACTAAGTATTTGATTGACAACTCTACTAATAAAAGAAGTAACCTCTCTCTTAGAACGCCTCTACTTTGTGGTTACAGCGCACTTTTGCAGTGTTTTCTTTGGTTGATGTCGCCGTCTTGCACAGGGATAATGCAATAACATTGAGGTCTGCCATTAAATAAATTTATTTTGTGAAAAGCCAAACCTTCAAGTGTGCAGCCTATGCGGTTATCCAAAGGTCGTCCTGGGTTCGATTCCCAGACGCGTAATGCTCGGAGACCCGCGGTCCTACTTCCAGTATCTATATCTTGAAAACAAAACTAAAGTAAAATCTTAGATGTATCTCTTTTATAAGTAGACAGGTTATGAAAACCAAAAGTAGAAGTTCCAAATGTATTTCCATTTGTGATATACAGGGTTATTTCTAATTAGCGCATCACCTCTTGTAGGCAGCTTTTCTACATCAATCCCAACAACATTAAACAAACGAATAATTAAAATTTCGTTTTTTTTAAATAAGTTTTGCAATACAAATTTATTAGATGCCTCTAAACGGTACAATACTCTACGCGCAACCAACTGGCGTGGCAGGCGCGCGGGCGACGGGGAGGGGGCGACCGGTTTCGGAACTACAATCGGTAACAGAGCGCGCAAATTTGGTTTTGTTTTTTTGTTTTGTGGTAATTATCAAGTTTTGCAAAAAGTCGTAGAACAAATGTTATTGGGATTAATGTAAGGAAGCCACCTGCAAGAGGTGATGCGCCAATTACAAATAACCCCCCCCCCCCCTCCCCTCTATATCTCTGCAAAGTATAATTTTTTTTATTTATAAAAAATACTTGTATAAGTATCATCTGATTTAATCATAGAACATTAAAGACTACTATAATAAACGTTCAGAGGTAGACAGAAAGGTTTAATGTACAATATTTTCGGACCGCGGATTAGCAAGACTTGCTGCTTGCCGAAAAAATAAGTACACGTGATATGAAACTTTACAGTAATAGGTATAGGTTATTCATCAGAATAACACATAGGGTACTTTTTACCGCGGGAAAATTTTTCATTCCCACGGGAAACCAACTTCCACACGAACGTAGTCGCGGGCGGCCACTAGTAATAAATCAATGTTTGTTTTATCCATTCAAGGATACCAGATAGATTACTTTATGTTGTACTCTAATATACTACACCTGCATAGTAACTCACCAAGTATAATTTGGTATGTGATATGACTAACTAAATAGATGAACCTATAACATTTTGTATTAACAAAGCCTTTGTTTAACATGTTGCGATTATTTTGTAAATCAAACACGGAAGACGCCTAAACACTTGATGTAAGTAGGTAACGTTTTTAGTCCTTTATGATCTAAGTAAGCCCAATTACTCGACCGGTGAATTACCACCGAAAAACGACGTAAGTAGGGACGATATTCCTGCGTTTCGTTCGGTGAGTGCGGTATCCGGTGCCTAATTTTCTCAAAGGCTCTGCAACGTACCCCCAACACCCACAGTGTTGCGGGTAGTTATGGGCGGCGGTGATCACTTACCATCAGGTGACCCGCATGCTCCTTTGCTTTGCTATAATTATATAAAAAAAGCTTTTAAAATGTATCGCACATTTTAAAAGTAAATATCTTTGTTTTTGTAAGTATTAAAGAATACCTAAAATGGTAGAGCAATCATGTTTTATAATGAGCGATAATCGTTTGTTAAATAGTTCTTAAACTACGATATTTTTAAGGTTTTGCGCTGAATCGTTATTAGCTAAAATCACATTTCCAACCTACTCTTGAAAAGTATTGCTTGCTAAGTATTTTCAAGGAGTATCAGTGGATACTTAAACTAGTGGGAATTAAAATTTTGCCATTTCTAAATATGAACTCGTGCTATTAAGATATACCTACTAAAAAGTAACTTGGTTTGGCGGACGGAAAAAATATAACGTAACTATTTTTGCAGAATTTAATCTACTTATTAAGTACAGGACTTCTTTTTTTATTTATGTATCGTGTAGGTATTGAATATGCCTTTTCAGCACATATTCATCTTGTAGGTATCAGCGTTTACCTTCATTCAGGTAAAATAGGTCAGTAGGCAGCTACATTCAGTGTTTATCTCCGTTACCACACTAACACAATTCAATTGACTATTTTCAAAAACACAATCTCACAGCTGTGACATTCCTCCTTTTTCATAAAAATCTCAACAAGATAAAAAAATACAACCCGTTGTTCTTTCAACCTAATTTCTAAACAGTGTCTTTACCTCTATAGTCCTATAAAGTTCCCATCCTCATCGTTTTAATATAATAGAAGTTTTATTATTATATAAACAAAGCAATTGGACCCGATGTCCGCAAAATTGTGAGTTATCACATATTGACCCGTATAGAAGGCCAGATTATATTATCTTCGACGCAGTTATTCTTGAACCATCGTGCTGGTAACATGAAAATTATTCTGTTCGCTGTGTTAGTGCCAACTGTAAGTTTTTGTATTGTTTTCTATCGGTTTTTGTGGTAAGTTATGTTTTTTTTTGTCATGGTAAGTAGGTATAAATCATCCTATCAGGAAAATCAATTTTCTAGTTATTTTTTTTTTCTAATAATGTTATGCCCCGATACATACCTAATGTTAGGTACTTTAACACCTATATATTTTAGTTTTCACCTCAATTAGTTTACTAAGTTAAGTCACAGATATAATAATACTTAACGTACAGATACCTCATCCCATACAAAGAAAACGGCCACGCTAAACCATTCATTTCGTCCCTTACATTTTTACTTCCTCTAGCATTCTGTAGATGTCGTTAGAGAGCGCTCCGTGTGCGGTACGTTTGGGTCGAAATGTCTTAGTACTTTTAATAGATGGCGCTGATATACAATGAAAGTATTATAAAAATAAATAAGTAAAAAAAAACCGACTTCAACACTAAAAAGTTGAAAATAATTAACATTTAATATAATTTAAATACTGCCTTAACTGATAGGTTTATAGTCGGTGCCAAATCAATTTATTTCTTACGTATTAAATAGTAAGAGTTAATTGCTCTTTATTTATTTATTACTCGTTACATATTTTAAACTTTGAAGTAGGCATATCATTGCATTAATTTTCTCGTATTAATTTAAGTGTTAGAAATATTATTATGTATTTGTTTTAAGGCCTGACTTGGCAATGTGCTTGATGTGATAAAGCGCTAGGCCTGTAAAATATGTCCAACTTAAAACCTCAAGTACTACTTGACACGATAGAAGAAGAAAAAGGGGATTACCTACAAGAGTTCTGCTCACATGTGATGGTCTGTATCTGCTTAATCACATAGGTACCTACTTACGCAAGACATAAAACTGTCGCAAGAAGACCTCCAGCTGTACGCTAGGATAACATTTTTATAAGGACAAAGAGCATTAACCTTTTGCTCGCCCAACCTTAATCGCATTCCCGTGTCCTCCACGCCACGGCTCAAAATCAACAAAAAATCATACGAAAAGTATAGATCTGCCAAAAGTCGATAAACCTAATAATAACGCGGCGACCAGTTTTTTCTGTTTTTTGAAGGAATAAGTGAATACTAAAAATCTGGGGAGTTTTATTTAATCTTGTGTCATGCACGACTCTTTGTACTTAGTACCTAAATAAAAACAAAATATTGAAAATTAAATACTGGTAACACACAACACTACTCTTTATAGTGATGATGTCATGGTCTCGACTGGAAGACCACGGCGCAGCAAGCTCTCCTTTTTTGTCTTTCCATAAAGATGTACTAGAGTTACACGTAATGTATCGTTTGAATCGATAAAAAACTTTTTAGATAGATTTTCTGGAGTAAGCCAAGTTATGTCCACGACGGAAGATTAGGAATAGTTACTCTCTTAATTTTGTAATAAAATTATATATCTTTAAATGTGAATATATGTAATTGCTTAATCATCTTTTGAATAACGAGGAAGGTTGGTATTAAGACTTTACCAATAACAATATTTTACTAACTCCTCTTACGTGTAAAGGATTTTAATGCCGTTTCTACCATTATTATGCCTATTTTTTGAATAGATTTTTAATAAAGATCCTAACTACTTATCTACTGCTTAAATTTAGGAAACGTTTTTTTTAAGTTATTTGAAATAATATAGCTAGCGTGTTTTGAGTTACTTAAGTAATTTTACGCATTACCAACCATTGAAGAGTGAAAATAATAGAACAATCATTAATTAATTCGTAGATATGAAATAAATCCCAGGTAGGTATGTACGTATGTGATATTCTAGAATACAATATACCTACTTAGTTATGTTGGTACTTATTTTTATACAAATTCGTTCTGCATCTAGTTTTTGAGAAAAATATTAACAAACACATATACCTGCATACCTGTTATCTTCTCACATATTATATATATATATATATATAAATAGGTAGCAAACGAGCATGCGGGTCACCTGATAATAAGTGATCACCGTCACCCATCACTACTCTCAACACTGTAGGTGTTGGGGGTGTGTTGCTGACCTTTAAGATAATATATAATTAAATAAATAAAATTGGGCACCGGATACCGCACTCACCGAACGAAACGCAGTAACATCGTCCCTACTTCACGTCCGTTTTCTGTGCGACGGTGGTATTTCACCGGTCGAGTCAGCCCAGCAATCGCTGCAGACAGAGCCCACGGCTAGACTCTACCACTCCAGAAAATGTATATATTATGTACTTAATAACAATTCTTACTGAAAGGTCGTTAAGAACTAGATATTTTTAAATTATAAAAAATATCTAAACACTGCTCGAGGTGCTACTTAAACATCTTTAGAGTGATCTTGTTTTTCTTGTTAACTAGGTAGGTGGGTAGGTACCTACTCCAAAACAAGAAACAACAAAATGTAAATACCTGCCTAGGTTATTAGCGAAATAATTAATGATTGCAAAAGCTGCAAGGAATCAGTGTGTTATTTTAGTACAATATTTATCAAAACAATTGTCGACCCAAATGTAGGATTTTTTTTATTAGGTAGGTACAGTAAGTTGCAAAAGTCCATACAGAGTTGCCAAATATTATCGCATCCAGTGGTCGTTTTTACACACACACTGACAAAAATAAACTAATATTTGACTACTACTTCTTAATATCAACCTTAACGTGCCAGTCTTAAAGCTCAATAAATTTTTGTAAACTATTATGGTGGATAAAACATTTTCTTAAATACGATGATGTTTTTTTCGGATCTACCTGTGTAGGTTGTCTACGCGACAATATTGATACTAATTGTTACGAATAATTCTCAACCTTCATCTATCAGATGTTGTCTTAAGTTTCAGGTGCAGTTTTATTAATTGTAGTTTATATATGTCGTTTATTTATTGATATTTACGTTTATGTATGTCTCTCATGATAGTGTTATATTCCTAACATGTTGTTATATTGAAATAGCAATAATGTTTATTACAAAACTTAGCCTTTCGCGGTACAGCATTAGCGGTCTCGAAAAAAAGACTTTGGCGTGACGAACTAGGTATTTGCTTACATAAAAACAATGTATTTTATTTCAATACTAGTGGCCGCCCGCGACTCCGTTCGCGTGGAAGTAGGTTTCCCGTGGGAATGAAAGGTTTTTCCGCGGTAAAAAGTACCCTATATGTTATTCTGATGAATAAACCTATATTACTGCAAAGTTTAAAATAGTTTTTACGTGAAAGAGTAACAAACTACCATACATCCATACATAATCACAATCTTTCACGTTAATTATATTATTAGGATTTAAAAAAGTGCCATGCCATTTTCCGCCGGTTAATTAGGAATTTAAAAAATTTACATATACCTATTGAGCCTATTGATATTTGAGTATTTTGTATGATCAATCACTATCACTAAGATATCCTACACACTAAGTTACTCGACATAACATTATTAATTCACAAATCTGCGGATAAACTTCCATTTTAAGAAAGTTCCTTTATAATCACTACGAAGTCGCTTTCTCTGTCTGTGCCTATGATTTTTAATATCATTGTATAGAGAAAGGGATTTTACTCCGAATTTAACGCGTGCGAAGCTGCGGGCAAAAGCTAGTATGTAATATGTTAAGCTATGTTTAATAAGCTGAGTCCACTTAATTATCTGCCGTAATAGTGGAGTACTGTATAAAAAATCCAAATTTAAAACACAACTTTGAAACGAAAGAGTAGACAAATATAATCAGAAAGCTTCAAACTGATAAGCTATCGGGAGTTATACGCGTTTTTGTGAGTCAAGCATAAAAGATGGACGTATGCTTTCGTGGGATATTTTTTTATATACCTATGATGTTATGCTATTATATTTAGACATTAAAAACTTTTTTTAATGTACGCACCTGCACCCAGAAACATACCTACTGAACTTGTATTTTATGTAATAAAAGGGAAACCTGTTAATATTTCCTTTGTAATATCGCTGTTGGTTTTCTAATAAATAAATAAATATATAATTTTAAGGAGGACATTTCCGTCATACATGATTTCTGTGTAGCTTTAACCATTAAGGTTGCACACGCGACGGAGTCTTAAAAAATGGAGAAACTTCTCCCGTTTTCCCAACATTTCCCTTCACTTTTCTGCTCCTATTGATTGTAGCGTGATGAAAAGTATCCTATAACCTGCCCAGGAGTATGCAGAATACTTGTACCAAGTTTCGTTAAACTCCGTCCAGTAGTTTTTGTTTCTATAACGATCAAACAGACAGACAGACAGACAGACAGACAAAAAATTTTCTGACTGCATTTTTGGCATCAGTATCGATCCCTAATCACCCCCTGATAGATATTTTGGAAATATATTTCATGTACAGAATTGACCTCTCTACAGATTTATTATTATATTATATTATTAAGATATAGATTTCTCAGATCTTATAGCTCAAAGAGACTTATTTTTATACTCTTATTTCGATAGCAGTTTTCAGTTTTTAAACACATTTAATTCCCGTGAGCCCGAAAGAGCTTGTCTGGTATAGGAGGAGGCGTTCAAAAGGTTAATTGATGAAATTATCTTTAAATACCTACCTTATTTAATAGGATTAGTTTGTTTATATTTAAATTTGAACCGAAGAAAACGCGTTTAAAGTAGGAAAATATTTTGTTTATGATCCGTGAATAAGATGACAAAAGAATGTTTACAAATGCATGCATTTCATTCTTACCTTTCTGTATGAAAAAGAAAACAACTTTCGTTTCCTATTAACATTTAAGATGTTGACTTTAGGAGGTTAGTCTCATACAATGAAATTATCTGATTGATGTGGTCTTACATTTAAAACCTTCTTTTTTTGCTGGCCGGCGCTTTTAGTTTTGGGCCAAAGTTTATATGGACCGTGAATGGTCTTTTTTATTAAGCAACAAGTGACATCAAACAATCAATTTTGTATTTATTTGATTTATTAATTAGTCCTTCGAGTCTCACCGATTAGTCAAACAAATTTTATCAATAGTCTATCGATGGCATATCGATGGTGTAGTACGTACGTTTCAAAACTACCTACCTACTTACTTAGCATTTCGAGCAACACAAGTAGGTAACTAGAACTGGATATCGATGGAATTTTATTCTAGAATGTTTCTAATACCAATAATTAATACCTAACCTAGCAATATTAATAAAAAATAAAATAAATATATGTGTAATATTTTAAGAAACAGAGTATACCGAAATACCGAAGTACAAGGCGACATCTATGAACGCCATTACAAAACTTGATTTTGTTATAAAATGAAGAATTTTTAAATTTTAACTTAGAATTATGTTATTTAGATAGCTTTTGCTACTTGAACACCAAACAAATTAAATCTATCATATTCGAAAGGAAAATTTTCATCTTATTCATTTTTCAAAATGCTTATATTTCAATCGCTACTTGTAGCGCCACCTTTTGTGCATTTAAGAAACTATCGATTCTTTGCTTCGGGATGAGACCCCATGCCCGAGGCCAGCCAGGTTAAGTGAACCTAACAGTTTTCCTAATTGTTGGTCGATTACTGAGAACAAACACTAGTTTGAACTAAGCATTTACCGGCCAACTATGTTATTTATAAAGAACACTTTATCTTCATTAAAACATCTCGTTTTATTATAAGCTTCCTTCCTGTATGCATATATGGTACTACTCTATATTAACTTTTTAGATATTTACTTATATGGATGGAATAGGTACCGGGTTTTTATAAACTGTCTTTGTAATTAGTTCCTTAGCTGCATTACTCACTGCAATGTGTTATAAATAATGTAATGACCGCCTTACTTGTCCGGTAATCATTAACATAAAAAACTAAATGGTCGCCGCTGTTTTTACGATAACTATAATGTCTATTTACTTATTTATATTTGCAGGCACTGGCACTTACTAGCTTTGGAACTTCTTATCTAGGAAGGTCAAGATTGGTATGTTTTTTTAACTACTAGCAAATAAAATTAGTTTTATAAATATAATTGTTTGGTGGGATAAATTAGTGGACTATTCACGACGTAATTTCTCTGTATAGATAAAGATTTGGTGAATGAAAAGACTATCAGAAACTGCAGTCTCAAAAACTAGTGACATTTTGTCCACCTCTACCTATATGACTAAAATATTAAACAGGTTTCGGATTCGAAAACACTGAGAAACTACTACTAGTAGTATGGAGGATCTTAAAAAGCGTTTAACTATCAAGGTCCTCAACGACATCTACTGCAAAAGCAACTTTATACATAAAATGTCTAGTAGGTAGGTAGGTACTACCTACTAACCGATTTCATCACAACTCGTCTCTTTTGTTCATGTAATTGAGGAACACTTACAGACATACCTTGTATGTAGATTATTGGAACATTATTCTCAAGATGTCTAAATCATTCTTAAAATCGCCTATATTATTGTATTAATATAAATAAGTCGCTCTACTTAGTAGAGTAGAGTACTATCTACTCTTACTATCTGCTAATATTCAAACCTTATACTTACTAACCTTGCTATCCAGTGCAAATCCTGGACCTGCATCAACACGAAGCTTGGTCTCCAAGATGAGATGCCCACCAAGGAACGCTTCACCGAGGTCCTAAGAGAACTGCTGCCTGAGAACTCCTGGCAAGAGGTCGTAGAACCAGTCGTGGAGATCTGCTTCGGAGATCGCCCGAGGAGGTATACCAACACATGTCCTGGACAGGCGATGCTGTATTGTGCAGTGGATAACTTGATTGAGGTGAGTGAAAGAGATGAATAGATGGTTGTCTGTTCTACTTTAAATAGTTGGTTTTGTTATGATAATCTTCATGATTTTATTTAAAACACGTATAGATAGAAGCTTTCGGCGCGGTAAGAGTTGAGAACCGCAGTGGGTATCTAAATCAATTTAGGGATTCAATGGCTTTCTTTGGCAACATGTCCCATGGGACATATTGGGTAGGTTTTCTTCTTTGATACACTCTGTGGATATATGTCAGCCAGCTTTTATTATTGTTCTAGAAATGTCCAGAAGAGTTTTTAAACAAGGATGATGCGTGTGCTCCTCCTACTTCACTCGCAGGTTTCAAATTCATGTTCTCTCAGAGGTAATTGTCTTATTTTTTTAATTAGATTTAAAGACTTGGTATCGATAGGTATTAGAATTATTTTTTTAAGAAATAATAAAAATATATTAAAACGTTTATTAATCTGGACATTATTTTTAGTCGTTACGAAGATTTCGTGAAGCATCTACCGTTTGAACGTCGCCCGGCGTGGTTCTTAAAGAATGTAAGTCATTGTTTTTTAACTACTTATTTCAAATATGAAATTTTGAGGCACTCTACCTTACTAAAGCCACTGTATTGTATTGTCCAGCTTTTTGATTCAGCCCTCAAATTTCAACTATATCCCAGTGACGTAACGACTCTTCATATTTGACTCATAGATATTTGATTCATATTGTGAATAAAATAATATTTAATCCTTAAAAAGTCATTGATATTTCTAAAATGTATCTTCCAGCTGGTCCTAAATCTTGTGTCCATTAATCTGGTTTCAACTAAATTACTTTCCTCCAGTACTTCAACTCGAAATGCTGCAACCTCCCGCCACTCTTCAACGCGTCCTCGCTGTCGGAGTGTGGCTTTAGCGCCGTGATGCATTACAACGTGCGCCCGAGTCAGCACGCGGCGCAGAGCGTGGTGTCCGTTGAGAATTATAAGGTGAGGTCGTTAATAATGACCATTTAATATTACCTAGTGTCAAACTTTAAAAGCTAATAAAGTTAAATAAATAAAATAATAATAAAACGTACGAAAGTCTGTCTTAAGAAATTAAAAAAAATAAAGTACATACATATGAAAAAAAAAATGAGTTGATTGAGGGATAGTTAACACACGAAGCGTAGCCAAACATTTTTTTTTACAAATAGCACATTCATGATTCCAGTTCAGTAAATTGAATTTTGATAGAGGTGAGTAAGTATATCTAGAAAAAGGTTTGCAAAACTAGGACATTTTTGGCTTAGCTGGGGACTGCGGGATAGACAGTCTGGGACAATCACGCGCAATTTGGGACGTATGGTCACTTTAGTCATGAACGAATGATTGAGTGAAATTAGGTGCAGATTTTTTATTGTGACTACTTACAATAAGTTTTCGTATTTTTAATCGCCGACTTCCAATACCTTTGGATTAACTTCGATTTATGTTGACTTAACTTGATTGATTCTACAATACCGAACTGGTTCGGTGGTAAATCTGCTGATTTGAAATCCAGGATCTTCACTTCACATTTTTTATATTACAGAAACGTAAACTAGCTAGTTAACTTCTTAGTTACTAAAATTTTAAAAATAGGATAAATATAAAACAATGAAAATAAAAGGGTGCTGCACAGAGCGGGTTAACTTTAAAACGCAGTGTTGCCAAAGGAGCAACGGAAGATACATAAAAAAAAATCAAGCTGCGGATAAATAATTTTTCTTCCCGGCATTTTCCTTTATTTTGTAAAAAATGCAACATACTTTTTTATGTTAAAACAAATGTTTACCTATTGCTTTAATAAACACAATAGAAGTAGGTATACGCCAATTTATTTTATTGGTTTCGATAGGAAAACCAATAATTGACTTTTGTTTTGTAAAATTATCATATAATTTAAGTTTAAATGGCTATTGGTTTAGTAAAAAAACAATTGTATTGGAATAAGAAGCAAACGGCCTTAACTTGCTTGAATTTTTTGGTTGCCTTTATTTATTTTTAAAGTAATGTCAATTTATATTTATAATTGCTCCATGTTCATAATAGGTGCAGTTACCTTATAGGTTGACAGTTCGTAATTTTGTTTTATTATCCATATTATGTTTCATACTAACTTATGGGTACTTACCTAATTCTAATATTAATAAAATTATGTTTTAAATTCAGGATTTCCATGTTCGGGAAAACATAAACAAACCTGAAAACCAACAGGTATCTACTGATTGAAAATAAAATTAGTTTTATTAACCTAAGGTTAATAATAACATTAATATTTTTATAGATGGAAGCTTCAGGCCGATCACAAAAGAGTATTCCGGAACTCGATGTGCAAAAGGTATTATTTTATTTTACGTATCTAAATACACTTGAGAGCAATAAAATCGCACACCTGCCAATATTTACTTAAAAGTTCAATATTTCTATTATTTATAACTTACTGCAAATAAAAGTTACATAAAATTAAAGCACATAATGTACGCTTTTGCAGGACACATAAGGGGTTGGTATTAACCTTAAAAAACAAAACAATATCAACACAACAACAACACACCCTTAAATCGCTTAGTGCAGGTAGCGCTACTTGCGCGACTGTAGCAGGTATAAAATGGTGTATTTTTCGGGAACAGTCATCATTTGCATACCAACGTCCTGTGTAAAAGGTTCTCTATCGATTATAACTCAAACCGAAACAAGAAAATGGATACCAGACCAGAAACAGCCGCTCAAGTGGTTGCCCTTATTGAATCTGGGCTAAACCAAAGTCAAGTGGCTCGACAGCTGAATTTGAGCCGATACGACATTCGTCGCGTGTACCATAGGTACCAGGAGACTGGTGGCTACCAACGGTGACAAGGATCTGGCCGTCATCGTGCTACAACACAGCGTGACGACCGCTTTCTTGTGTCTTCAACTTTAAGGAAACGTTGCTTGAACTCAGTTCAACTGGGACAGCGGCTCCAAGAAGCTCATGAAGTGCAAGTCAGTCGGTGAACAGTCAGAAGACGACTTCGTGAAGGTAGTCTGACTGCACACAGACCAGCAAATGGACCAAAATTGACCCCAGCCCACCGACAAGCTCGCCTTCATTTCGCTCGAGAGCACTTGAATTGGACCGAAGAGCGATGGAGCACCGTCCTGTTCTCTGACGAGTGCAGGATGTGCTTACATGGCAACGATGGACGAGGAAGGGTCTACAGAAGATCAGGGGAGCGATTCGCTCAATGTTGCATAGCGGAACGTGTCCCCTATGGCGATGGGTCGTGCATGTTCTGGGGAGGCATATCTCTAGAAGGGAAGACTGAACTTGTGTTCATCACCGGACCGAATACTGGCCGTCAATCAGGGGGATTCACTTCTCAGCGTTACATTGAGGAAGTGCTCGAGAGCCACGTGCAACTTTTTGCTGGGTTTATCGGCGAAAACTTCCTGTTTATGCAGGATAATGCAAGACCGCATACGGCTACCATAGTGTACGAGTACCTTCGAGAGGTAGATGTGCCCGTTATGGAGTGGCCAGCTCGAAGCCCAGACCTTAATCCTATTGAGCATTTGTGGGATGAACTGAAAAGGAGAGTTCGAGACCGAGATGCTGCTCCAACGACACTACAGGAGCTACAACAGGCGATCACAGAGGAATGGGACGCCATAACACAAGATGACATCAAAACTCTTGTCAAATCTATGAAAACTCGTATGGAGTCAGTGATTCAGGCAAGGGTTGGAAACACCTCGTATTAATAAATAAGAAAAAAAAATACTTTTGCCTTTTTTTTCTGCATTTACACTTTATTTAACAGCTAAGAAATTCATAAAAAATGTGCCCTTTGAATTCTTACCCCTAAAATCATTAAAATTTGATTTTTAAACACAAATAAGGAATCAATGAATAGGTATTGAAATAGACTATGAATCTGCATTAACAAAAAAATTACTTTGATTAAATTTTTCGGTTTAAGTTCCTAAGTCAAGTATGTGCGATTTATTTGCTCTCGAGTGTAGATACATCTATTGTCTTTTGTTTTAAAATAATGTTAATATTGTAATATAGTTTACAGTTTTTGTTTCAGTCATCAAATCGATTGTTTTTTATTCAAATTTAGAACTAACCAGAATTGGTTCTTCATCAGATTTCAGATCCACTCGACTGCTGTGATCTTACCGATTTCATCACTCGGTCTTCCCGCCTCGAGTGTGACTTCAAGACATCGTGGAACGGACTGGAAAGACTGTCGATACAGGATGATCCAGTTGTGACAACCACTCCGGCTGTCACTGTCACCACTGACAGGACTGAGATCAATGACGTCAAAGTTGTGCCGCTTTCGGTGAGAGAAATTTACTGAATACGTTAGGCAGAGACTTTGAGAAGGTTTTATGATCATGAACTGTTATTGAATGAATAAACAGTGGATGCTGAAAAAAGCTAGAATTAACATTGATTTTTAAACAAAGCTAAAAAAACTACTGTTTACTAATTCACTGATTAGTAGTGTATAAAAACTTATATATTTCACACTCAGCTTTATGTTTCTAGCTTTTTCTTATTTCGATTCCCAACTTTTTGTATCGGAGATAAAGGAAGTCTGTTTATTGCAATTCAAAGCAGTAGGTTTAAAAATAATGATATATCAAATACTCTCACCTGTTTATCAAATCAAGCATTACAGATTATTTTTCTATTTACAGTGTGAAGCAAACACATGCGTTTTCCGCAGACTTCAAGTCATAGACGACAGCGGAGTCGTTAACGCACAAGCGTTTATTAAACTGTTGGACAATATGACCAATGTTCATCCAGAATGGAATAAGGCCAAAGCGAGGGTACTTACCAAATGCTTGAATAGAAAAGTAATTGAATATGATGGGGGTTGCGAGATCAATAAAGTGCTGGCCTGTACTTTTGATATTTTGTCCGAGGTAAGTAATTGTAATAATCAACAAATTAATACCAACTTTAGATATATTAGCCGATAGCCGAGTGTTGACCACTCACCTTCTATCACAACTGGGACTTGCTTGATCGTTTGCTCACTTTTGACACTCTTGGGTATTCTTAAGTCCTTTTTGATTTTTTTTTAAATCTTTTACGGGTGCCTTTTATTCGGGTGATCGAATATCGCTTGTAAATTTCTGATAGTAGATCGACCTACAAGAATCACATCAGCGGTCTTAAATTATACAATTTAATTCCTATATTTAAGTTTTATTTTCGTTGCAGAACTGTCCGTTTGCTAAGGCAAAGGATAATTGTAGGTAAGTCAAAATGCAAAACCATTTATTTCTTCATATTTTTTTTTTACAAGTATGTTAGAAATGTAACCTCTTTTCAGGCTTTCCTACACTTCGGACAACTCAACAATGTGCCAAATAAGTTCTTCTCGCTCCAGGCCAGTAAGTACATTTTCAAACGAAAGGAGTTTAATTTGAGTACTCAAACAGCACTGGCATAATAAAAAAAAACGTCTAACGATTAAAAAGGTTAACTTACGGAAAACATACTGGCAAGATACAAATATACGTTTTGTTTTTTTTTGTAGAAGTATCGTAGGCAATACTGTGGTCTTCCATCTTTAGTATCACATAAGCTGTTGACGCAGTGCGATCTCACTTCTATCTACGATATGGTGTATGTAACTAGCTATGTACCCACACCACCGAAGGATAAACATTGGAATATGTACAGGAACTCTGTGAGTATTCAATACTGATTTTTACTGTTATTAAAGCTTTTGTGATTTTTTATAGGTGATTACAGGGTGTTTTCACAAGTAGGGAATAGGTATCTTAAGATAAGTATAAGGCATCATCGTTATAGCACAATAATTTAAGAAATAGAAATACTAAGGTATGTATGGATTAAGACATATTTTTGTCTTCGAGTTTTTTATTTAAACGAATTTATAAAATAAAGGCAATTTTTCTTACAGTGCAAAGATATAACGAAATCAACGAAATGTTTGTTGAATAGCATGGGCGTTATAAATAAATATGGATTTTTGGATTATTTCAAAATGAAAGATAGAATACGGTCTTATTCTACCAAAAATAACACATGGTCTGCATT
The DNA here is from genome assembly GCA_916618145.1 of Emmelina monodactyla. Lineage (NCBI taxonomy): Eukaryota > Metazoa > Arthropoda > Insecta > Lepidoptera > Pterophoridae > Emmelina > Emmelina monodactyla. Next base: position 8,713,515 of record OU745311.1, on the reverse strand, counting down.
TACTGATATTCATTTAAATTCTTTCATGACCTTTCCATTGTATGAAAGTTATTGTAACTCACCGAAGAAATTTTTAAACGTCATTGATAGTATGATCATGGTAAGAAAAATAAAATGTTTAGTTAATTAAAGGCGTTACTGTATATTTAAAGTGATATTCGTCTTTCGCAGACTTGTCCAACATCTAAAAGGAGAGACAACGAATACTGTAAAAAAGTTTATAATGATATCGCGTCTATGATACCGAAAAAAGAGGGTACCAACTTTTTGAAAAAGGTTCTAGAAACATCCAAAGATTTCCACCAGATTTACTACCCCGATGTAATGGCTATTGTTAATTCTACTAGTCCAAATGCAATAACAGATACAGAAATAGAAAAACAAAAGGAGGTTTCAGCAAAAAAATTACGACCGACTCCCGAATTCAACTTCTGGCTTCTCAATTCAAATAATGTTCCGCCAATTAAAACTATAACAATTAAACCGCCAAAACTCGAAGATATAAAACAGCCTCTGACTTTCTTACCGGTTTATACCAGATATCCTTACGGGAATAATGAGAATAACGGTACGTATAAATATAGTAATGAAAATAAAAATGTTCCGATATTTGAGTATCAAGACGCCGAGAGTAAAGTTACAGCTAGAACGGGTAGCAATGAAGAAATTTATAGGAGTCCTTTAGGTGGTTTCGAGTATCCACAAATACCTTAGATACTTAATTTGTTTTAAAATAATATGAAGACTCCACAAACGTTGAAAGTTGCCAAAGTGATCAAGAAAGGATTTGAAAAAGAAAACGATAGTTTCAAAGCAATAATGAAAACTTTAATAATGTAATGTCACAGTTACAAACTATTGTACTTAGATTATTATAATGTTTCTTATGTATTATAAGTGTAGTTTTGTATTTTCGCCAAATGTAAATAATTTTCAGTCTTTGTGAATTCCAATAGGACAATCGTTCTAAGCTCTGTTAAGTTAGTTCATAAGATTGTAATAATTTTGTAAATAGCTTATACGGTTTTTACAATAAATTATTTAATACCAAAAATTCTTTTTTATGTTTACGTTATAACCCCTTAAAATTATTCACTTGAAAATTATATTGGCGTGTGAAAATAAATTAAAAAAATCATTGCGTATGAGTTTAACTCAAGAAAACTTATTATAATAAAATAACAACAAATAAATACACATGTCATGACATAAATGTTTAAAATCCAAATACTCATTTAGTTGCACCAGTGAATCCTGATATATCCAGTCACAGTAGCTTATGTAGGAAACTTCTTAAAAAGTCCAAACGACCTTACGATTAGACCTTAAATTGAAACCAAAGAGGTCCAAAACAAGTTAAAGTTGCCATGAATTGTGAATCTAGTTGTTATAGTGGCTCACTGATGCAGACGTATAATTTTCATTATTATTATACATTTAGGTATAATTTGAAGGGCAAGATAAAAGAGACACAACACAAAATTATTCGAATTTAAGTTACCATTAGCTAAAATATATTTTTATTTAAATGACACTGTACATTGCCATATTATTATGACCAATAGTAAAATAAAACTAAATATTGGATCATATTTTACAGATAGTATATAGGTACTTCTCCTAATTTTTTTATAATATATTTCGAATATTTTTCTTAGTATAATTTCCTCTCAAAACACTCTGTATATATTTACTTAATTCAAGGTAAAAAAAAGGAATTACGATACATTTAACACTATAAATCAAAATATCTTATTATTAAGTGTAGATATTTCAAATTAAAGCTATTCAAGGTATTATTTACAAATGAAAACAAAATGTACTTGTCATGCTAACCTCATGACCAATGATTTAAGTAAGTATTTACAATCTCTTGCATCGTTTTAAAGTTTTAAATAAAGTTCGTGTTTAATTAACGCGCGTTTCTTATGAGTCAATACGCTTACGTCAATATTTTACTATTCAACGGATTTAATTTCGCTTTTAGACAATTCATTTCACGAAGTTTCAGTAATTGTTTCGTTTGATTAGCTGTCAAAAAAGGAATCAAAATCAATGCCGACATTGGCTGGACTACCCTACACTTAGAACCCTCTAAAAAACCAATGGGTAGAAGAATGTTTAGAAAATATAATCAATCAATCAAGGCATATTCTGACTAAGGCAACTATCAAAGTTCTGTCCCCCCTATACGGCGCGGCATTAATCTTCAGCATACGCTCTACTTACTGAGTTGATTCTTACAAGTATCTTAAAGAGATGGTGAAAACTATGGCATTGAAAAGTCAAAATGCTGGATTTAAAAGTCGAAGTAGTGAATCACGGCATATTCAGGCTGATACTATCAAAATTCCTCCCCCCACTATACGGCGCGGCATTAATCCTCGTCAGTATTTCCTGCTGCAGCGCTCTCAACGTCCTCACCGCTGGCTGGTCGTACTGCGGCGCCAGCATACGCTCTACTTACTGAGTTGATTCTTGCAAGTATCTTAAAGAGATGGTGGAAACTATGGCATTGAAAAGTCAATAGCTGGATTTAAAAGTCGAAGTAGTGAATCAAGGCATATTCAAGCTAATACTATCAAAGTTCCTCCCCCCGCTATACGGCGCGGCGTTAATCCTCGTCAGTATCTCCTGCTGCAGCGCTCTCAACGTCCTGACCGCCGGCTGGTCGGTGGTCGGGGCTAGCAGCAGCGCACGGCGAGCGTGGGGCAGAGCGTCCGAGGGCCGGTTGAGCGCGAGCAGCGCGCGCGCCGTGGCGTACGAGCACTCGAAGGCGTTGGGCCGCATGAGGGAGGCGCGGGAGGCGAGGTCCAGCGCTTCCGAGGGCTCCTGGAGAGGGTTATGAGCGTCAGTTGTGAATTTTTGTGGGTAGCAAAGCCTTAATAATAGGGACTTCCTTAAAGGACCTTTGTTAAAGGTCTTGGGCTATTCCTAAAAAAATACTTTAGAACGAATTTGACTTATTCCTCAACCGGGTGTATGCAAGCAAAATGCATATTACTTGAAAAATAAGTCTAACTCACAACCTCTTTGAAAGGGAAATAATTTTGAAGACTCCATACTGACAAATAAGAGCTATACCTAAGCAAAGCTTGGTTTAGACAACTTACCTAAAAACCCTCAAATAAGTAAAGTTTATCATTCCATCATATCAAAATACTTACATTTAACTTCCTCTTGCATCTAGACAGGTTCAACAGCAAATTCGTCTTCAACTGCACGAAGGTTGACAGATGTTCCGTCGGCACGTTATTGCTCGGGTTCGTCAGACCCTCATCAGATATTAGCGGGTTTATCTTTTTCAGGGCGTACTGGTAGCGGTGAGCGGCTTCGGAGGGCCGGTTCTTGCGGTAGAGGATGTTGCCGTCTTCTAGCAGTTTGTTCAGGAGGATTAGCCTGGAGACAAAGGACAGTCAATTGAATGAACAATAAAGTGGCAAGCATTTGTTTTTAAAGTAAACTTTGGCAAGTTTTTGAGAATGTCGAAAATAAGGTTGATTGTAGGTATTGAGGATAAGAATAGTAAAAAAACTTACATAAACTCAGGCTTTCCAGTCGCCATGACCCACGTGGTAGGACCTAGCTTAGCACCTTTCCTCAGGAAGCAATGGACAACCTAAAAGAAACAATTCATAAAATCTTTATCTTTAATTAAATCTAAAAGTATTTTGTTTATGTTTTTTGCACGCAGCTTCATATGCGGTGATCAAATTACAAGTTATAGATAAGATATTTCAACTTAAACATTTAGTTTGATTTGAGTTAGCTAGTGTATTATTCTGGGTTATAATCTATCCATTAACAAAATTTTCATCCAAATCCTGCAAGCTGTTTTTGTGTTATTGAATCCACCCTGTGAATCCACCACAAAAACTTTCACAATATAATTTTACTAGGGTTAATACTCACAGGTATGTTCCTCTGTCCAATAGCTCTATCTAATGGCCGTAGTCCACTATGATCCACTTTCTCTAGAGACGCTCCCCGCTCCAGAAGTATTTCCACTAAATCTACCGCTCCTCCACAAGCTAGCCCTAGGGGCGTTCTCCCGTTACTGTCAGGTTGATCTGGAGAGGTAAAATTATAAATTAGTATCATTAATTAGTAACAAAAATTAATAAAAAATCTAGACGAATTATTCATGCATCCTGATACACAATGTTACTTAGTATCTAAAAACAAAACTCTGGGTCCTTTGTAAGAAACCGCGCACTGTTATAAGAATTGAATTCTATATTGGTGCAAAACTACATACCTATGGCAGCTCCCCTGTCAAGTAGCACAATCATTGGCTGGAGTCTAGATCGAAGACACGCCCATCCTAGTGCTGTCAATCCATCTGAATCTACCGCATCTGGATCCGCTCCTAAAACAAGCATTATACATTAAATTCTTAGTTCTTTGCTTAAAATTTTATCGTGTTTTGTTTTACTTCTTTTTCAAGGGTTAAAAAAACTTACCTTGTACCAATAACATCTCGACAACATCAGCATGACCTTCGGCAGCGGCCAAAATCAATGGAATCTTTCCACCAGAGCCCATAACATCTGCCCCAGCGTCTAATAGCCTAAGTACTAGTGCTGTTTTCCCATTCTTAGCTGCTAGAGCGAGAGGGGACATCTGTCTTGCATTGAGAGAGTAGGGGATAGCACCACGAATTAGGAGAGCATCAGCTAAAGGTACATCTCCTGATATACAGGCTGCAGTGAGCGCTGTTTCACCAGTTACTGGACAGATACCGTCAGGCTGGAAAAAGAGAAGTTATAGAATTATTGTGGTTTAGAAAGATGCAGTTATAATATCTTAAAGTATAATCGAGTCTTAAGTTTTAAAGAAAATACCACTTACGATAAGCTCAGCCGTATCTAAAAGATATTCAACGATATCTAAGTGTCCATTTTGCGCCGCTGCTATAAGAGCATGTCTTGATCCTGGTACAACTAGTTCAATATCTTTATCATTGATTTCTAGTGGGTTTCTGTCTTCAATACCAGTTTGACAACCAAGAAGATAAATGACGGTATCTCGATGACCGTTCTTGGCTGCGTGAACTAATGGAGTTTGTTCTGCTGTGTCAGTGTGGCGAAGTGATGCACCTAAAGAAAAATATGATAGGGTTATTATTTATTTTTACTAAGGAATAATAATAAAATAAAGTTATGTAACTGACCTGCAGCTATCAGCCGTCTCGCGACATCAGTATGACCTCTTTGACACGCCAAAGATAAAGCAGTGCAGCCTTGAGAATTTGTCATCTCTAAATCTGCTCCAAACTCGATCAGAAGCCCCACCATAGAAATAATTCCTTGATACGCGTAAATGCACAATAAAGGGGCGTTACCAAGACATTCAGTTACTTGGTTTGGGGATCCACTGGCTAGCAGCATTAACCGCGATACTTTTACATTCGGTGTGTATATATTCCTTAAATGAGCGATAGCTTCGCCAACGTTGGCTGAGCTCCCGGAAACCAGATTTGCCTGCAAATCTCTTGGGCACAGACCTAGCTGTGCTGGACCCATATTTCTATACATATGGGCTTTTAATATATGATGTCCTAGTTCCATCGTTTTTTCAGGATCTAAAGGTGCTTGAACTCGCGCCAGTCTAAACGCAATTCCGCAATGACCAGCTCGTAAATCACAAAGGAATTTGGGACTTTCAGCCTCTTCTCGTCTCATCAACCATTCCCTGAACGATGGATGGAAAAACATGTAGGTGTTGTCTATTCTTTTGACAAGGAATTCAGAAAGGCCTTCAAATCTGTAGCAAAACTCTTCCCATGGCAAGAATGTGTCGACTAATAAAGAGTTGACAGAGTAGTATATTTCCACTAGCGTAAGTGGATAGAGAGCTGCTAAACAAACGCTTAGAATGTGTGTGACCTTTTCAAAGGATTGTACCGTTGGGAATCTCAAGTTGAATTGCAACAAAAATATCTGTGCTAACGAGATTGGTACAACTTTGTAGTTCGTCGATTTCACTACAATGTGGCTCTTTTCCAGCAAATCTAATATAAGTTTTAGAAACAGGAAAGATCCTTGACTTAAATGGAGAACGTATTGAGCAAACTTCATTACTGAGTTGTGAACGCTTTCAGCTTTTCCCGTCGAGCATTTGATATTGGTCTCAATGATCGGTGTTGATTGAACTCTTGAATTGAAATACTCCAACAAGTCTTTGTTAACATTGTCTGACTCGTCTAAACTTAGTCTCGCGTATGGCAATTGTTTTGTAAGCTCAAAGAATTGCGTTCTTACTGTCGCTACAACTTTGAGCCATGATGGCATTTCTGTTATATGCCTTGCTATAAAAGAAGCAATCGTATGGCCGTGGTCTGGTCTGTGATATTCAGCTTCACATAAACCATCTACTAGTATAAGGCTATTTGCTGTGTCTATGCTTCCGTTTCTTCTTAAAATTATTAAGGGTTCGATGATTCCTCGCGTGAAAGCTAGGTCGGGGTCTGCTATGCATTCTTTTAATGATAGACTAGCTAGTAAATGCGGTTCACTAAGCAGGTACTCTCTGTAAGCTTGTAGCCTTGGTGCTTGACAGAGTTGTGCTGCTATGGAATGGACAAATTCTCCAACCAGACACGTACTATTGTTGTCAGCCTACAAAAATATATATTGTTAAATTAAGACATATTGCAAAAATGTGTGCACGATTGTGTATTTTAATAAATAGATTTTGCTTTTAACAAAACCATCAGCATTCAAAACGGAGTAAAATGTTTAAACAGTGCTTTCAATTTGATTCCAAACATGATATTACACAAGTTTACGATACTCAATAAGCAGTTATGGTCAACAAGGTTTAATGAATAAATATAAACTGGAAGCTATTAAAATTATTATGAATAACTAGCAGATTTTATATCTGTGCAGGTTGTGGCGACATAATACTTGTATTCGACAATTCCAGTTTTTTGTATGGCAAATAAACTTTGATATTTATAGGGTTGCAAAAAGATTTTAAAATTACCTGGCAAAAGTGATAAGCCACAACATGGGAGGCAAGATGTGTGAACATTTCCGCAGTAAGTTCTTCAGGATTAACTTCCCTTATGTCAGACTGTTCTCTTAACTCTTCGTATACGTAATTCCTCTTTCTGCCAAAGCAGGAGTACTCTACTAGTTGAAGGACTAGTGCTGTTTTGCCGGTGCCTGGTCGTCCAGCGATTGTAATACCTATACAACAAAAAAGTCAAATAATCTTAGAAAAATACTCGAAAATTAGATGCAGGCTTTTTTCAATTGTTTTAACTGCAATTCTGCAAATGATGTTTTCTAAATAAAAACAACTATTAATAAGCAGGTTTTTAAAAAAAAAAATGATATTTACCTGGAGAACTAGAGTCCAAAGCCTTTTCCATATCCCTGATAAGCCACTGGCGACCGGCAAAATAGTTATCACCTTCTGTTGATGGAACTTCAAAGAACAATGGTCGAAGAGTTAACTGTGGTGTTGGGTGGACTGCAAACGAAAACAAACCTTAAGTTTAAGAGATTTAGGTTGAATATAAGCTTATAGGAATAAAGAGGTTGGTTAGGTAACATACGTTTTTTGATCTCAGGAGAAGATGTAGAAGATTGTTTACAGCTAGCTCTAGCGGAACGTCTTGCAGCCGTTTTTCTATTTTTGAAAAACCCACTAGACATCCGGGTCAGTTCGTCTGATTTACTTGACTGAAGTCCTGGAAATTGTAAACAAAGCAAATAAATATAAATAAATTAGAGTTCATATAATTTTATTGTTTAGCAATCTAACTCTTAATGCGACTGAGCAGTGTGTTTTAACTAATAGTAGATTTCAATTTCAATTATTTAATATCCTACCAACTAAACTCTAAATCATATTCTTATGAAATTTTCATCAATAAGACTTGTAGCAACGATACTGTGATGTGGTTAAAACTTTAAAACATATCTTCGAATTTTACACGGCGGTAATCACTCAATTACTTACGGTTAGTCGAATGCCGTCTGCTCCCAGGGCTTGAAGAGGAGCAGTTACTGGCAGCAGACAGTGACATGGATGCTAAGGATCCCAGAGAGTCCCGGCCGAGGTTGGTGGTGGCTTCCACCTCCGACGACCCCGTCAGGGTGGACACCTGGGACAAGGGAACCTGGGATCATTAGAGAGCACTGTGATATGTGGGTCTGTGGTGTTCTCTGTATTTTGAAAGATCCTGAGCGGTACATAGACCGGACCGTTAAGCAGAGGGTCCCGGGTTCGATTTCGGGTCGGGCCAATTTAGTTAAAATGTAGTTTCTGTATTGGCTCGTGTCTGGTTGTGACTAGGTTGTCCCATAGCCACCACCTAGCCCATTGTGTGGTACGTATAGTCCAAGCTTTGCTTCGTTTAGGGCCACACAGTAGGTGTGGTATTCTGAAGATATTTTATCATCTTTGTGAATGGTGAAAAAACTTCAAGGAAATTCTATTAGTTAATGTATGTTTGGGTTGTTTGAAAATTGTGGTGTCATTATAAAAAATATTCATATTGTTTCCAGCTAGGCTAAGTTGGTCATTCATCGAAGCTTACCTAAGCTTATAACCGATAATAGAAAAACATAATCTTTAACTTAGACCGTTACTGCTGTTCATAATTAATTGATTGTAAAGAATTCGCCATACATAATACCAATACGTATTACAGTTGCATGTGACACATGTTTGCATACAAAACGGTGATAAGCAGAGTCTTTAAATTTACTTAAACCACTTTCTGATTTCCTTATACCCACACTTTTGAACTTTCGGCAAATATTTTTAATCCGTATTGATTGATTAAGCGATTTAAGAAAGTAAGCGGTACCGGCAATTATTTTGATAACTCGCGTTTAAGATATTCGCTAAATGCCAATCAAAATGATTATAAAATGCCAATTATAGTGTTTTGGGGGGGTGATAAATCATCGCAAATTGATAACAGATTATTTTGTGATTTATCATGGATTGTAAAATCCTTTCGATATACTTTCGCTGGGATTCAGTTTTCGTTTATGGCAGCGAAGGTGTCAAAATGAGGCACTTTTGAATGCGAATAATTTGCTAGTTACGAGTAACAGTTCGCAAGATGTTGGTTGGAAAGTTAACCGTATGCCATGAAAAAAAAAACATCAAAAGTTTTTTTTTAATTTTCACTAGCTTCCATCAACCAGCTAAATACAGTGTATTACAAAGTTTAACCAGCCCATAAAAACGTCATATTAGTTTCTTAAATGTCACCATTTAGCGAGTAATAGACCAATTTCAAAGGTGTTTTTATATCGACCACGTAATGCTTACACATGTATGCAGATGTTCATTTGTTATAGTATTTAAAAACAGCTGATCGATGACACGTGCTAATAACGTTAGGCTTTTCATAATAATAAACGTACTTATACAACGTAATATTCATTATAATAAGTGGGTGTGCGCGAACGCGAAAGGTCGCAGAAATATGCAGCTTTTCGGAAATTGATACGTGGTATGACTCTTATGCTAAAGGTGCAACTTTGCATCTTTTACCAATTCTTGTGAATACTAATTAGTCATTTAGTAATGTCATCGGTACAGTTGGATACAGTGGACAAATTTTAGATATTGTTGAGACGAATAGTCTTTTTTTTATTAAATAAACCTATTTCAACTTATAAACTGTTACAAACATATATTACATAAAAACTAAGTGTCATAAGTACATACCGGGCTGGTATTATGCGAGGCGAGGGCATGTGCATCCAACGAAGCCAGAGAAGTGCAGCTATCGCCATTTTTATTCCGCGATCCTCTTCTCTCACCAAGCAAAAGACCGAGACGCATATACAAATCATTCTGCCGCCGCGACTCGTATGCGCCCTGCTTTATGTGGCCTCCTTCGTCGTCTGTAAAAAAGTATAAATCAATTTAAATAAAGAACTGTCATTTGAATAAGGTTTCACTCGAAAAACAAAAGAAAAACAAAAGCGAAATTTTTTTGAAAAAGGAATGCATGAGGTAAATTTTTGCACGCTCGGATTTAAAATCTTGGCAAAACTTTAGAAATAAAACCATATATGCATAGTAAACAACGTAGGCTCACATGCTAATCTGAAAAAGCTTAAAAACACGCAAATCATAGCAGCACACCAATTATCATGCTAATGTTGATTCCATACATACAGTGCAGTAAAAGTCGATGCGTTTCGCACTAAGCTGTACATAATAGAAATACTATTATTAAGTGTCTATGGGAAAAACCATTGTATTTTAATAAATATAAATGATTAATTTATTAGCTAGAGTATTAATTTAATGCAAATCAACCGCTTATTGAGATGACTTAATAACTTTAACATTTATGTTTTTATTTATATTATAGAGTTTATAAAAATAATTACACTTGTATGTAAGTGAACTCAGGAATTTTTCATTTCCTTGAGAAAGGTTTCTGATTTATTTAAGAAACGATTATCCAACAATTTGTCATTTGTAATTCAATGTTCTTGACTCACTGAACACGCCACTTCCCCCGGATTTTCCCACGTTTCTCGTAGGATTATGAAAAATTTAACCTTTAAGACGCCATAATTATGGTATAAGTTTCTTTAGTAAAAATTGAAAAGCTCGAGAACAATGTGTTATTAACTGATTTGTACAGCATAACATTGGAATTCGAAAAAATAGGTTCATTTACGTTATCCATACTATAGCCAAGTTTTTTAAAAAGCTTTACGTACCTACATTAAATAATATTTGATTACTGTTTTTTAAAAACTGTTCTAAATACTTAATAATGTTTTTTTTTGCTTTCGCAGTTTTCCCGCCAGCACGTTGGTTGACCAAAAAGTTTTTACTCCAGAAAATCATTGTTTCTTTTATGAACCATAGATAAGTGGTAAGATGGTAGCAAGGTCAGACAGCGGTCATTTGAGCTGCGTGCACCTGCGTACTGCGGTGGGAACATGCCCAACTATATACTGTTCTATCTTTGCCCTGCGATTTTTAGAAAAGAAAAAAAAGGTTAAAAACTATATACTGTAACATCTATGCCCTGCTGTTAATTAGCAAAAAAAAGTCATGTGATTTTTGTGTACCTTTCACCGTTTTCGCAACGCACTCATGTAAAGTTCTCAAAAAATAGATATGTTATACTTGTTTTCGCAAAGAAAAAATACCCCGCTATTTTTAGTCGAAGCGCGCCTTCCTAGGTAATTCACAATATCCGGCGCCAAGTTTTTTTGCAAACAGAAAATGGAATGCTTTGATAATTCTACTAAAATATTAATATTAGCGTCGTAGATTCATCTTATTTCACAAAGTCCCATTTAAAACACATTCTCTTCAGTAAATTGATGATAAGTAGTTATACCTCGAACTGCTCAAACAGGAAACCAAACCCAAGACCTCCTGCAAAGCGGTCGTATTAATTTAGATAACAAATTTTAATTTCAAGCGACAGTCCTAGTTTAGAGTTTTAATTTAAATGTATATTGTTTGAAGGGTTTTTCATTAAGGATTTACTTTTGAAGTGCGATATTTATTGGGCATTTATCAATTTTTATTATTTTATAATATTTCTTAGCTCTAAATCGGCAATATTGTACGCTCCCATTTATATAGCTATTAAAGCGCAGAGACAAAACTAACTTAAACAAAATATATATTAAAAATGTGTTTACAAATTGAACAGTGTGTCATCAATGAATGTTGCCATGACGGTTTATCATATAGCTTTGGCTTCTTTACGCCCATGAATATTTGACAAAAACTAAAAAATATTTAAAACGTGGTTTATATATATTTTTGAAAAAGCTAAAGTAAGTATTCACTACTTAGAACCCTTTCAACCCTACCTCTTACGCTTCGGCACGTATTTTTTTCAATTACCGATGCAATAATTAAAACCAAGTGTACCCGCTGACAGTAAATCTTGATAAACGCTTTGCGATTGTGCGTACGCGCATACTGGCAGATGTAAATTGGTATCTAGTCATTGACTATTATAGCAGAGGACAAGTATTTGTTAGTACGTTGAGCTTCTTTCAGGGATGTAGAGATATAGAATGGTCTAGAACATAAAATCTAGAATATTAAGTTTTACAACAACGAATCTTTGTTTTAAATGATTGTTTTGATTTGACAAAGGGTCGGTTTGTTATTTTAAAGTTAACAATCAGAAAATAAAAATTGAACGAGCAAATTAATAAGCTACATACCAAGATACTTTTATCAACAAACCTTTCCTAACTGCGGTACACGTAAAATTATATCACATAATAATCCTGTTAGATACTTTTTCTTAGTTTAATGCGTAAGTATTGACTATATTTTCCAGTAAAAAAAATCCCTTCCGCCTACAATCTTGTCATATCCAATTCAATTTCCCGTCTGCAACCACATCCAGCCTACCCCCACTAGGATGTGGTGGGATCTGCCACAAAAACCGACTCCCACGCAGGCAGCAGGTTCGATGCCTGCGCGCGCCATTGTTGAGATTGGAGATTTGCAGTGGGTTCTGTTGTTTGCAGTTTTAAATAGTGCCAGTGGAAGAATTTGAGAGATTAAGTTAACGAATGGTTATTAGTTAACTTTGACAAATCGTAGCTTGTCGCTGCTTTTTTTTGTTTTGCTTTAATTTTTATGACTCTTTGGTTACTTGCTGATTTTAAAAATTGTTTAATTTTTTTGTAAAGAAAGTAAGGATTGAAGATACTTTGAATTAAATAGTCAGTAGGCACTAGGTTACTGTAAGTTGTGATTATCAGTTAGATTAAGCAATAACAATAAATATTAAAACGATGATGAAACTTGTTTATCCAAATATAAATTCTCTTACAATTACCTAAAAGTAAATTACAATGCCAGACGCTTCCCAGACTGCCTAATGCCCATGACATAATACTTTTTGTAACATCCATGTGCCGATTGTTCGCAAATGTCAAACCTGTCATTAGTGACGTCATCGCATTGTAATGTCAGAACGTATGGGAGGATTTGGCTTACGAGTGCACTGCCAAGGTTAACGATCTGTCAAATTGACAGTTTTAACAAAGAAAACGATTGTAGATATTTAGAGAATAAAGTTTTGTTAAGCATTTTACGTACTCTACCCAATTACATAGGTAAGATATTTATTTAACAAATAAATTGGGTCTAGTAAACACTTTAACGGTAGTTTCAGTAACGAATAAAGTTTATGCTTTAAACATCAATAGGTTAATTATATTCCGTCAAATGAAAACTGCATAAAACATTTATTGTGATTACAGGAAATAATTTTCCGTAAGACCTTCCTGTTATTTACGAAGACTCAAGCCTAGTAGTAGAAAACCATAAAATTTGTTAGTAGTTACGTTTCATCAGTTTTATTTTACCGGATCTATAAACTAGTTGCACATCTAACTTTGAATAAACGCATAGAATTATACTTTTAAGTTGGCTGTGAAAGCTCTTTTAATGTAAAGTCGCAACCTTTTTTTCGCATTTCCTCATAAGAATACCTATTTTCACCAACGTTCCCTAAATTGAAGGGAATTGAAGGGGAATTTGAAAAAAAAAACATAAATTGCAAATAATTTTCGTCGATTTGTTATTGGTTTATGTCACGATCCATTTTCCTAAGTCAAGCCAATTCTAATAATGTGCCAAGGCCTAAAATTTACTTGAAAAGTATACAAAAAAATCTACTACGAAGAAGTTTTACCCAAATTTCTATTGTCTATGCGTTTTTGAATTACCTACTTATAGTGAGTTCTTAACTATGCCGTCTGGTTCAATCCAAAAGCTTCCTACTACAGTTAATATGAATACTTCGTCACCTAATAACCTGCCTTTAATTTCTGGACCAGTTAATTTGACTCAGTTATAATTAGTGGTGGTGGGAGTGGTAGAATGACACCTTGTCACGAAACAAATTAAGTATCTACTAATTAAGAGTTGCAATATAAACAACTGCTTTAACAGTTAATTACTTCCCAAAATACATTAAAATGTGAAAAAAAATTCTAAGCAGAAAGAGTTTTTTTTGGGTCAAAACAAATAAAGTTTAGTTTGAAACGCTATACAAAATACCTCAAAGAAATGCTTGTATTAATTGACCACAGTTTTATAGTAGAAATTCAAAATAATTTAATAACTTCACAAGATATTATAACTCGTTTAAAATCTTGAACCCTCGGTTTAATGCCGCCGTTAGTACATGTACATGCATAGTTAATTTATTGAATTGTTTGAGAGTAGGAAATATTCGCTTCGTATGTGTTGAATGGTTCTGACATGGCATGAAACAAGTATTATAAGAATGTTTGTATGCATATAAAGATGGTCAAATACATACGAAGACCAAATATGGCAAGAATATTTCTGTAGAAACAATTAGTAGGTAAGTATTCAGTTTTGAAATCAAAATATTTAAGGTAAAGTTTTATTAGAATAATGTAAAAATAAATGCTGAAGTTATTTCTATTATTTAAAGTAAGAAATGAAATGTCTTCAAATGTTAATCAGCCTATTATTTTCATCGTCGACTGTACCAGTGTTATGGTAGGCCAGTGATGTGTCAGTTTATGAAATGTTCTGTGTCTAATTGTTTATGACGTGTGGAGTCATGAGGAACTTACGGTTCAGTGGCTTGGTAATGTGGTAAAGACATTTGAATGTGTTTTATAATTAATTGGCTGGATGATTGAAAGTGAAAGGGTTTTTTTGTTAGTATCTCAGTGCGAAATGAAATATAAGATGATACGATAGAAGTCTTGTCATAGTTTAGCAGATAATTACGTGTAGATTTATGTGTGTGTTTAGATTGTATGTAAATATTACTGTGCATATCAAAGTGGTTTTGATTAATAGTTGCGTTTGTCACAGACGAAGCGTCGCTTGACGATTAGTCTATTTTTATTTACTATACTATACTACTATAACCTATTTGCGTCTGTTTGTATTTATATTCACTAGGGTGAAGGCGTAGTGACGCCCTACCTACCTACATACCCACCTACTTGCCTAGTGCGTTCAGCGCCTTGTTAAAACCTTACTAAATACGGCGATAACAATAACTTTATACTCCCTAACATGTCCTAACACGTATGAATGTCCTTGCAATTTAAATTAAGACAATTTCTACAAGACTACGTAGGAGTAGCCATTCACAGCCTGCCTTGACTGCAGCAGAAAGACTTCAATTTACTATTCGTCCTACGCTAGACTGGTTTGTCCTCCCACTGATTAAATAGATAACACGGAGACATATTGCAAATAAAACCTTTGCAGTGGTATAGCTCATAATGATAGGTACAGGAATGAAGTGTATAGATGTTTTTGACGATAAATCTGAGTGGATATTTATGAATGAAAAAAAGGCGTTGTTTACATTAATTATTTAAAAAAACAACAATAGATTTCGTAACCAAACCGTGGGAAATAAAAATATCGATTAATCAAAATTAAAGAGAGCAGCTTAAATCATTAATTAAGATAATTTACTTTCGAATTCAAATCACAACATAATGACATCCTTAATGGGCTGCCTATAATTTATAATTGAACTTTACAAGCAAATCAACACGCGAACATACCATAAAGAAAAGAAACGACTGCAGAATGCCAATACATTCCATTAATCTGTAACCTGTATATCATTAGGAGTTTGATTTATAACTTAGCTCCAGAAATCTATCACGGATTCAAGATCGCGTCAGTTATATGCGTTTTTGCCCATAAAATAGTCATATCCGTCGCAAACGCAGCCTACAACCATTAACAACTGTACTCAGGACGCGAAAAAGCTGAATCATGATCTGTCACTTGATAAATTACGTTTCCGGTTTGTTTTCTTTTAAGATTCAGTTGTTGGACTTCAAAAAATTGGAGCAGATATGCGCATTGACATAATATCTAGTGTAAGAATGAGGGAGTAACAGTATTCCTACTTTGTTGTCTAGTATTTTCCTTTGATTGCTGTGAATATAAAAATATATTTTTTATTTGCTTATCAATTCTTTCAGCCAACTCAAGCTTTGAATTATATCTCGAGAGATTGAACTCTCAAACGATTTTACATTAAAATTTACATATACATACAAAAACATATTCGAAAGATGTTATCAAGAATCAGTGATGTACCGACGCATGTGTATTATCATCGGTAATAATCGCCCACTCTCAAATATGTTATTTTGTCACCGATTTCTTATCTCGATTATCGTATCAATTGTTCGTATATCTTCATCTCGATTTCAATAGTAAAACGCCAGTCATACATTTATATTTGTTAAAAGATTTCACGCATGTCCGATACATCGATACCGATCATGACGAAATCAATATAATAGAATGATCATAAGTATATACATACAAAAATATAATCGGTGTTAAAATTGTAAAATATACAATGGATAAGTCGATGATTGATACAGCAGTCTTCAAGCATAATGCAAATAAACTCTCGAGTGCAGAAAAAAACAAAAACCGGTTGAGATAATAAAAAGTCGTGCATCGAGCGAGAATGTGAGTCTGAGGTCTTCAGGCAGAGGTTGGTGCAAAAAACAAAACTGTGCCGCTTCACGGTACAAAAATGTGGACCAAATTCCGACGAACTGTACGCCACTGAATTAGCTTAGTTAAACTTAGCTGACCCCGTGAAATCAATATCATTCACTGTTCAACCGAACAAGCCTTTCAATCTTACATTATCAAGATATCCACGGTAATTGAGATGCTTTAGCGTAAACAACATTTAATTGCACATTCGTCGTCCCAATTTGGTAAAGCATCCTATTTACAGCACGCTTGATAATGTTCAGAGGTTTCAACGAAATTAAGTCCACATTCCTTCGGCGTATTAAAACAATAAGTTGCGTGCCTGTCAACTGGTTGAGCCCCTGTGGTACTGACGAAGAGGCGGACCATAAGGACCTGATCTTATTAAAGACCAGGCTAGTCCAAGCCGCGCTTCTAGGACCTTCCTCCGGCAACCCTGGAGACACATCACACGTCCACAATTAACTAGAGAAAGCAACCAATATTAATAACATAGCTCCTACAATTAATCACAAAATGAACGCTATTATTCACGATAGAAATGTTAAACCACTTGACAGATTAAGAGTAATGGTAAAGCAACAAGTGCTGCGAATCGATTTAAATGGATTAGGTAACTTTAGCTGTGAAGTTGTAAGTTTTAATAAATTCCGAGCCCGAGTCTGTTACACCCGATAATTAATGGGGAATAGAGAATGTATTGAGTCGATAATATAGCGATAAGGTCCGCAGCCGGCTTGTCTGCGGCCGCAGATTGCAAAAGTCTGTCGAGTCAGAAACCTAAATGAATGCACTAGACAACCGGTCTTTTACCGAACCCCTACATACATCCGCCGCGAGGGCGTGGGTGCCGCCTGTCGCAACCGTCACTCATACCTTATTTACGACTTATGGAAAACCCATCCGATTTGAAAGGCTAACAAAAGACCCTATCGACAAAGCGAGAGGCCGTTCATGAATGAGATTTCGATGCCAAAGAAGGCATCAATGAAGTAAAGCGCATTGCGTATGCAGTTGTTACACAACGCCTTGTAAATCTGCTACCACGCTCGAACTTACAGATATGCTAATATCAATGATGGCGGACGATAAATAGTACTTACCCGATAGGGGCACGTGGTTTTCATGTGAATGGCGATTGGCGCGCTGGCTGAATGGACTTCTAAGCGATTTAGGGCTGAGAAAGAATCTCCGCCGCGTGTGCGGTGGGGTGGGACAACTTTGTACAAGATTGGTGGTTTGCTTCGGTGGTTTCGGGAGTCTGCAGGGCGCTTGCCAATCTGGGTCTTGTCGCTGCGGTGACGGGGTGTATCTCTCCGTGGCAGGGCGTCGGGTCTGGCTGTTCCTGGCGCAGATCGGGCAGGCTTCGTTTCTGAACATGCACGAGTAGCATCGCTCGTGGCCGCAGGTGTCGATCAGCTTTCTCTTCTTGCCCTTGTCGAAGGGCATGTTGCAGCTGGGACAGGTGGTGCCGCCGGTCTCGCTGTCGAGGAGCTGTCGAATCGCCGCCAGGTCTGCAACAACATAAACAACGTTACTTAACGTGAATCGACGCCTTTGATCGCGGCGACGGCTGGGAACGGAGTTACGAGGGTATGCAATCGTTTAATATGCACAAGGAATACGTGTCGCACCGAGCATGGTAATCGATTTACACATTAACGATCCTCGGAGTCCTCTAGCTGAGGATAATGACATAATTCGAGTAGTTTGCTGAAGAATCGACGGTCATAACCAATTACATGAATGAGGATGTGAAGATGGAATCTAAATGAGCCATGTCCAGCATTAGATGATTAGTTTAATTCGTGTTATTGTAAAATGGACTACCTACATTTTAATTGATTAATGACAGATTTAAACATTTAATCAAGTGCGTTTTCCTTGTAATTTACACAGATATAAACGAAATCTTTGTGATTTACGAACTTTTCATTCTTCACTTTCTAATAAATATAAATCACAGACGACAGTTTAAACAGTTAAATGTGAAAAAGACAGCTATATTTTATTGTTTTTGATTTTGCTTCGTAATTTAATCGACCACTTTGATGACACATGTAATGGCGCCTACAGTCTTATACAACGAAACCCTACATTTTTGCATAAGCTCTTTTTACACAACTTTTACTTTAAAACATAATTTGTATTACGCATTATTTTTAATTATTGTTAAATTGCATGTAAACAAAGTTTTTTCATAATTTCGGTTGCGTTATGCCTGTTCGCTGATCGGTTGCTTGGGCACTTTCCATTTTTAACCTTTTAATAAATTACTCGTTTCAGTCTAAAGGGAATTATGTTATTACATCAGATTTGTGTCTGTCTGGCCAATATGCAAAGAGGTAGCCAATAAGTGGGGTATTTTCAATTGATTTGGTCAATACAAGATTACGTTTAAGTGCTAAAGAAGTGATTATTTTAAACTTTTCGACACCTCTTACTTAAACGCAGGTTTAAATGTATTTACGTGGTTACACATTGTCATTAAAACTTTAATTTTATATGTAACTTGTCGGTGTTAAATCCAGTCTTTTATATGCAGATTGGTGAACAGAAATAAAGATAAAATATACAGAATATTTTAACCTTCTTTTTCTCTAAGTACCTTGATGAGTGAAGCCAGACGGTACGAATTAAAATCTGACTCATCACACGCACACAAAAAACAAACTAGCAAATTAGTTCTGGCCACTTTTTTACGGTTAACCTGATGACTTGTTCTACCACTGAGGTTTAATGAAAAGAGGTTTTTATGTACTGTTAAAAATGCTTCTCAATTTAAATGAAACAAGGAGTTTGTCTGCCATAAAATGCGCAATATACGATAAATGTTATAGTTAACCGGAGCAGATGGCAAGCCTTTATTTAGCAGTAACATTTGCAGGATGCTACTGAGCTTTAAACATTCATAAAATACTGTGGTTAAGTGAAAACAACACGGTTTCTTTAAGGCTAATATCATGCTAGAGTTTGTTGCTCGCTTTTCTGTGAGTTAGATAAAATATAGGTACCGTAGTTAAGTATTGCAACTTTTTTCTTAGTTTTTTTTCTTTAGTTTTTACCATTAACGACGCGTTTACAAAAGCAACCGTGCATTAGTCACTGTTGGTCTATATTTTTCTTTTATGAATAACTAAAGAATTCAGGTTTTTATATACCTTTAGGATTCCAGGTGTATAATTTGCATTTTAACATAACATTTTTACATCCTACAATGTCAGACTGGTGTCTTGTGTTAGTTAATTAACGCTCTCAGTTAATGGTAATTGGCTGTTATTAAAGTACTAGATTACGTCATTATTGAATTATGTATAAGGTCCACTGATGTATTGTTACCTTAGTTATATTAATAGGTCTCAATGTTAATTAAAAGAGATTATTTAGCTTTCCAACAATTAGTTAAATTATGAATCCAAAGTACGATAGTATAGAAAATGTGAAACTTTCATAAATTTTTACGTATATACTTCGTCTAACAAGTAAATAATGTCATTGATAAAGGAAGTCATAAAATAAGCTACTTCTATAAAGAATTAATTGCATTTTATTATTATTTTATGAAGTAACGGGAAATATGGTGGCTTGAGTAAATAAAGACTGTATTTATATGAAAGTTCTAATCAACAAAATGAATGAGTAATTTTTTTATTGTACATAATAAATACAATAAATATGAGAACTAATTTGGTAAATGATGGTAAGATTGTGGTTTGTTCTGTTTCCGGTTCTTTATATGGCTCTATATTCTAAATTACCTACCTGTTTTTTATACGATAAGTATTTTTTTTTTCAAATTTGGTGATTTTATCTTTTAAGCTAACAAAGTATTACAAATTACCCGTACTCGCGTATCAAAAGTGGAAATGGTCAAACATGCATTTTGGCTGCCCGTGATCCATTTTGGTCAGTTTTATATGTCACAAGTAGGGTAGTATGCAGCCACTCAAACTCTGCGACGCTGTAAAGGCTGTCTAGAGGACAACAGAAATCGAAAGCTATAAAAAAGTCAATGATTTCAATTTGAAATTCGAACATTTACCGAACAGTACAGGAAACATAGTGAGACTATTTGAATTTGAAATTCGAACATTTGACAAACAAGAAGTTTAGTCTGTTTGTAAAATAAAAGTTTGCACTATCTCTTACATCAATTTATAAATCATTGGGTTCTAACTAGAAATAGTAATATAGTTAGAACTGGTATGTAAGCGATTCTCTGCCCTTTCACGCCAAACTCGCAAGTGCATGTTCGAGTTTAATATATAACTGGGATGTTAACTTGTATCTAAAAGGAAGATAGGAACTCATTATACCTCTGTGATAAAAAAGCTGAATGGTTAAAAATATTTATCTTTCAATAATATTTTTAACCCGTAATTGAAACTAATGACAGAAAAAAAATGATTTTTCTCTTTGTTCTATTTATGAACTCCTAAAAAAACAAATTAAACTATTTTAATATTGTTCTGTATATTTTTATCATCCATATACGAGTATCATCTAATATGTTAGTCGTTTAAACAGGTTACTTAATACGATCATAACTTTGTCACAACATTACCACAGTGTATCGTGCCTTAACGAGTCATTAAAAAGCTACATATCCGCTGTGAGCACTCAGCCTTAACTCCCACTGTCATCCAGAGCGATGACGTGGGCTAAAACATGAAGAGTGCTGCCTCAAATATTCCATTTTGTAAACACCACGTCAGTTATGTCATCCTGGTACTTCGATTTGAGTGGAGGCGCGTGGGAATTGTTTTTTTTCTATTAGGTTACTTTTGAAGCTTATTAAGCCTAAGTATTGTAATATTTATAACAGCAATTATGTTTTTAATGGAGTTTTAATGGAAAAAAATAGCCAATTATTAGGCACTGGTTTCCTAATCTACCATCCTGTCTTAGCGAGGTTTGGTGGATTATCATGATAAATAAATCTCCTATTAATCATTGAATGGTAAAATAATATGTATCTAGTTAGCTATTACTTTGATTTTAAAGCTTAAATAGGTACTTTCATAACAAAAACTATATACTGTTACTAAACGGTTTAATATCAATAATATCTCGATAAACCCTCTCAACTATCAATAATCCTATTTAGAAAAGCAACGTCACAGATAAAGTTCAGAACGTGCTAGAAATTGGTACATTTAACACGAAAAGTTTCGACATTTCGGCAATTCGTGTTATGTCGAACGATGACTATCTAGTTTGGTGTCACCGATATTTATTCGACAATGAGATAAGCGGTTTCGACTGAATAATATTTGGTTATGATATATAATAGACGTAAATTTTGAAAACGCTGTTCTAAATAATTAAAAAATTAAGACCCTAAAATGAGACTTGATACCCATTCTGAAAGTAAATTTAGATAGTAAATAACAACGATCATAACATGACTGGAGTAATCTAAAATATTATGGTTAGTAAAATAGTATCCATTAGGTACAGGTTGTACAATGAAAATGTGTAGAAATCTAATTAAAATAGACAATCGAGCAAATGCAGGATAAAGCTTTATTATTACCCATATACATTAAAATTTCTAAAATGATATAAATGAAATTGGATACACAAGACATCTAATAGAAATTCCTTTTAGATTTTCTTTGATTTACTCGCTTATACCAATTAAACTAAACACACTAACTGTATACCTAAGTATTTTACGATATTTTACCAATATTTATTACATGTATAAGGTATCTAAAATATTTATTTTGCGAATAAATATCATACTTCAACGCAAGACAAATTACATTTTACATAATGCAAAAGACCGATTAAGATAATTAAAAACCTAGAGTTTAAAACAATAAATATAACTAAAACAATACCTACCTTAGTTTCGTGACAAATAAAGTAAATACGACGCCGGTCGTGGAAACAGCGTAAGTGCAAGTTCACACGGTGCAAGCGCCACAAAAATTTGCACGAACTCCTTTTAAATGTCACAATTTACACCGTGCGCTCTTTACTTTATAGTGCACTTTCAATTATTTAGTTCATTTCGTTTGGATTGTAAAAATTTGTTTTTTATTATATTACTACAAAAATATTTTACCTAAAAATGTATGGCAAAGATATAAAACGGTATAAATAAAATATTTTGGAAACATTTATGTTTATTTATAGACACGGAAGGTAATAACCATCATTAAAAACACATTTCAATTAAATAATGATATTCTATTGGATATAAACTTTCTATTAATTAAATTAAAAACAGCAGGACATATTATTTAATATACATTTCATCTGACGTTTGATAGCGGGAATAAATAAATAGTTGTGTTATTGACTACCGGAAACGTTCACCAACAATAGCTTTCATGACGGAAGTGGATGGAATAGGTATATGAAATATAAATCTTAGCATAATGTTATTTATGATTTATATAAATGGCCAAAATATTTTTAATAAAAAATGTTTTTAAAATTGTTGAAATGATGAACCAAATTAGAGTCTAGAAATAAGAGTCTAGGTAGCTTAGTAGAACTTTTTAGCGAAATGTTTAAGGCTATGTAGTAATTGGGAAAATAAACCTTAAAAATAGTTTGTACATTTTTTCCTGACTGATTTATTACGGTAAGAAAAGTAGCTTAAAAATGTTCTAGTGTTTCAAACCTTAAGGAAACAGTAGAATACGAGAGAAAAAAGACCGGCGCAAAAAAACTCTCAGCACTCTTTTGTCAACATGTATGTAATTACGAAAACTTAAAGTGTAAATAAATAGAAAGTGAGTAGTATTATAAGACCCCCCGGGTCGACATTATTTCCCGCCTCTAACGTGTAAAGATAAAGAAGCTTCGATTACCGCTTCCTACTTTCTGGGTCCCTGGTACTTTTAGATACGGGCGCTTGTAATTTGCATTTAATATTTTGTTTAATTACTCGCTTAACTTCTGGTGCAGTTATTATTATATCTTGATATATTATAATTAAAAATAGATAAAGTTCAAATTAAGAAAGTTTTGGAAAATATTTGTCAAAGTTATCTTTTTTATTTAGTATTTTAAAAGCCTCTTTTTAATAGTATCATAAGCTATTTAGTTTTATTGTAAATGCACAAACGTTTAAATCTCACATTAATTCTAAGAGCATAACCGCATATTTGAATGTAAATGAAAACAATTTACTTTGAACTAACCGTTTGCTATGTTAATAATTTGAAAAACCCCAAGGTGGTAAATAGCTGGCTGAGTTCCAACAGACTAACTGTCTTTGTTGTTATCATACAAAACATTTTCCATATATACTGCGTTTACGGTAAAAAAAACCTTTACAACATATGTATTTCTTAATTAACATAAAATTTGATCCTTAAAGGAAGTAACGTAGTTCAGGAAAATTGATATGGGTATTACTAACAACATATTTTTTGGGTGCCTTTTTTTAAAAGAAAAAAGGAGCCTTTATAAGATCACTTAGTTATCCGTCCAATTATCCTATAACACTGTAAGTTTTAGACAACCCGTTGATGTCTTTCATTTGTAACAAAACATTTTCAAACACATCAAATTCTAACACATCAAAGAAAGCTAGAAACTAGCAAAAACTTCAGTAGGGCTTTAGCTGGCTTTCTCTGTTATAAAAACTAAGTAGGCAAGTCAGTGCACGGTAGCTAACAATTTCATATATCTTGTTCTAGACCATTCTATTTGCCTACAAAAGTAGAGAGTCTATGATTTATCATCTATTTCAGGAGGGTTAGCAAAACAATCGTAATTTCTACATTGGTGCAAGTGGCGAAGAATAACTTTAATTGGATGTACTTAACTCAGAATAATTAAATGCTTCCCTTTTTGTGAAGACATAAACATATATTAAGGTTCTGAAAAATAATATTTTTACCACAGTTATTGGAGTTGCCATATGTATTTTAATTCGTAGGGTATTTTTAGAAGCATAAAACGTCAAAACTCGTTAAGGATTTACTTTACACGAATGTGACTTTAACACCAAACATTCAATATGCCAAAGCTGTAAACAAATCATAAAACGCAGTATGATTTCTCTTGTTTATGATAATTTTGTGAAAGTTATGAATATACTATAAACTATATTTCCTTACTTCATAGCTTTTGGCAATCAAAAGTGATGTAAATTACATTTATTTTAAGTTTAATCGTAAGTAATTTTATTCTAGTGTTGCCTTAGGTTAAAATTTAAGGTTTACTGTAAATGCCAATAAATGAACTGTCAGTGAAAGCAAGAAGAAGTCACAAGTTTTTTCTAAAAGCAAAGTCTCTTTTCGTGGATTTTTGTTTGTGTCACCGCTGTCTCCTTCTGGAACGTGTGATCGAGATGAGAGTATTCCAGATTTTTTGAAAAAAGTTTAAAATCAATAGTTCTTATCAATTTGTGAAATTGTTAAAAACTGCCGTGTAGATCCCAATTATAAAAGATTATAAACACCTTAATTAAAACCGGCATTTTGCTCATATAAAACTTATCACTACCTACATAGTATAAAACAAAGTCGCTTTCTCTGTCCCTATGTATGCTTAAATCTTTTAAACTTCGCAACGGATTTTTATGCGGGTTTTTTTTAATAGATAGAGTGATTTTAGGTTTAGCTCCGAATTTAACGCGTTCGAAGCCGCGCGGGTAAAAGCTAGTTAAATAATAAACCCAACTTTGTTTTGCTAACGGTACAAATGTACTAAAACATTTCGATTTGTAAGTTACTCGACATCGCCATTCAACAAGTAGTCACGACTGCACTCTAGTATTGAATTAAAATTAATATGCTTTCTGTTTCCTTTATTTTAAAACATTAAAATACGGTTTTAATAGTTGCAATAGAGCTATAGTTGTTTATTAACTTAATTTGTGTCAGGGAAATTGGAACTTTTATAATTCTATATTTGCTTTCCTGTGATTTCAGCTACTCGTTAATGCCTATTTCCGTGAGAATGAGGTGCTTTCTCGGCGTAAAAAAGTATCCCAAGTGCAGTTAATTCTAGGTTATAATCTATCCTTACTCCAAGTTTCATTTGAATTTGATCAGATGTTTTTGCATAAAGGGATAACAAACATACATTTATACATACCCGTAAGCTTACGCATCTATAACAAATTTAAGATGTTAGTATAAAAATAATATTTTGCTATAATCTCTAGTTGATTTAAATAGTTAACAAAGGCATTTCTCAACTACCATTTAAACCACCAACATTCAGTATGTGGTACAAAATAAATGTCTTAAACAATATTTCAACGCGATACAATCTTCGAACCCGTTCAGTCTTGCAAATTAGGTTGTCTGCATTTAAGAAAACAAGCAACCAACACCCTTTATGGCTCTGTCTTTGGTTCATGACACTGCCTTGCGCAAGAGTTTGATGCTTTCGTAACGTACAATAGCATGGATGGAACAAAGAGTATTACAAAAGTGCTAACAAACTTCAATGATAGTGAAGGCATTTAAGTATTGTTATTTCATTAATAATTATTTTTTATTATGAGTAATAAGTAGCCTATGTCACTCTCTGTTTTTACGTTTCAAAGATCATCCAAATTTACTGACTAAACATCTTCAAGATATTTGTTTACTCTACATTTAGTCGCGACGCATATTATCCATCTTATGTACGCACAGGAAGTAAAATGTGTAAAAAAGGTCAAAAAAAGGTATATTTGATGCTCCTGGTGTTGCAGCAATCAATTAATTATGGTAACCTTCTTAATCATGATTGTGGTATCGATATAAGGTGGAGAAAAGGAATAAAAGTGTAGATTTGATGTGGTTTTACAGATCGAAACCTGTAACCCTAAATTTTTTGCATCCCCGCCATTTTCAAAATGGACTTGGCAGAATGAGATGTAATGCCTTTGCCTCGGACGCTGCGCGTTCTTAAAAAGTTGAGGGTAGTGGACATTTTTTCTTCTTTTGCGGCGGGCGACGCTGCTTGTGCCTTGAATTTGTATTTTTTCTGAGTTATGATGGATAAATGGCAAGGTGACTCTTCGATTATTTCCTGGTGGGTTTTTGTGTTAAATTTGTGTGAAATGAACGTTTGTGTCACTTCCAAATTTTACTTTTTGTTTTCTTTCAGAATTGCGCATGAGTGTGCCGGCGTGCTTTTCTGACCAAAGTTATTTTATTTTTCATAACTATTTGCCCTAACTCGTGGTAAGTGTCAACGATTTAATGTTTTTAACGATTTACGTGGGATTTTCGTTGAATTTCTTGTGTATTTATGTTTGATTCGACCAATTTCAGAGTATGGCGCGGACGCCAACCGATTTTGCTGTTTTGCCAGCTATGCCGATGCCAGGGCATATTTTTTTTGCTCCTTAACAGGTAATTACGCTTTATTTATACTTAGAAAGTGATTGCCAGTGAAATAATTAGGTTTTTGCGGTTCTTTCTGGAGAAAACAAGTACGGCGTCCTAGACTTTCTGAATGACCTAGCTCCCTCAATATCGAGTTTTAACACCTATTAGTGCTTTCATTAGTTGAATGTTCATTATTATTGCGCCCTGAGTATTACTTTTCAACAAATAAGTGTTTGTTTTCCCCAAAAATTTGAGTTTTAGCTCGTGACCTAGGTAGTGCCCTAACTTAGGCTAGGTAGTGTTTAGACATTCACAAATGATTTTAAAACGTTAAGCAAGCTTAGTTCTTTGTTTTACAATAGTTATTTTGCTATATTTCTCATCCATTTTCTCAGAATTTCACCAAATAAGTTAATACCTAACTAGTGACCTAACTCGGTCTAGACATGTTTTTTACTTTCACAAATGATTTTAAAACGTTCAGCAAGCTTAGTTCTTTGTTTTACAATAGTTATTTTGCTAGATTTCACATCCATTTTCTCAGAATTTCACCAAATAAGTTAATACCTAACTAGTGACCTAACTTGGTCTAGACCTAGTTTTAACTTTTACAAATGATTTTAAAACGTTCAGCAAGCTTAGTTCTTTGTTTCACAATAGTTATTTTGCTATATTTTTCATCCATTTTCTCAGAATTTCACCAAATAAGTTAATACCTAACTAGTGACCTAACTTGGTCTAGACCTAGTTTTAACTTTTACAAATGATTTTAAAACGTTCAGCAAGCTTAGTTCTTTGTTTCACAATAGTTATTTTGCTATATTTTTCATCCATTTCCTCAGAATTTCACCAAATAAGTTAATACCTAACTAGTGACCTAACTTGGTCTAGACCTAGTTTTAACTTTTACAAACGATTTTAAAACGTTCAGCAAGCTTAGTTCTTTGTTTCACAATAGTTATTTTGCTATATTTTTCATCAATTTTCTCAGAATTTCAACAAATTAGTTAAGGCCTAACTAGTGACCTAGCTTCGTCTTTATACTATTTTGACCTTCACAAATGGTTTTAAAATGTTAAGCCAGCTTAGTTCTTCGTTTACCAGAACTTATTTAATTAAATATTTTTCATATTTTCTCCGAATCTGAATTAATAGTTCTAGACCTAAAGAGTGTTTGGCCACTGCTAAATCTATACTTAGATACTTATTATTTGCTTAGCCTTTAACTGTAGACACTGTTCTCTTTAGTGACTTTGGGTACTATAGGTGACGATTGGTTGTCCACAGGAGTTTTTTTTCCCGGGAGGAGTTTTCCGAGGAAACGGAATTTTTTTTGAAGGGAGCAGCTCTGAGGGAATTTATTGGAGGGAGTTTTTTTTGCTTTGACAACACTTACCGAGGTATATTATTTTTATTTGGCAAGGACTTCGCCATAAGAGGATTACCTTCGAGACGTGCCGGTACCGCGGACGCGGTTCCTATGTCATTTTCCACTAGTTTATTTTACCAAAATAGTTTTTAAGAATTTTTCCACTAGTACCTATATTGTAACAACTCGTTATTACGCACTTTCCACTAGTTTATTTTACCAATTAGTTATTACGAGTTTTTCCGCTAGTATGTTTTCCAACTAGTTGTGACGAGTTTTTCCACTAGTATATTGTACCCACTCGTTATTACGAAATTTTCCACCCGTTTATATTCTAACTGGTTTACGAATTTTTTCCACTAGTACCTATTTTGTACCTACTAGTTATTACGCTTTTTTTTCCTGGTATATTTTCCAACTAGTTATTGCGGATTTTTTTTCACGAGTTTATTTTTACCCACTAGTGATTTCTAACTTTCTATTACTGCACTGAGTACCGACCAGAAGTCGCCACGGCCCCGTTTTTACTTATTGTTGTAACCTTAAATAATATTAGACCAGATTTATTTTCGCTTTTAAATTTTGAATAAAGGAATAAACGTTCTTGATTGGTTTTATTTATGGTTTCCCCCAATCTTTAGGGAGGACAGGTTACATTTTGGCGCCCAACGTGGGGCAATTATAATTTTTTATGGCGATTTTTGGCTCTTTCTGGTAGTCATTAGCTTGCCGGGGGTTTGGTCTGTGCTCAGTGTTAGTGTTTTCATGTGCCGTAGACCATAAGTTTACCTTTAAGTTTTTTTTGTTACCTTTTATGTGTTTATCTTAAAACCCATATTTTGTAAGCTTTGCGGCGACTGGTCGATACTTTTCTTTTTTTTACGTCCTAACCAATTCTTACAATGGAGGAAAGGCCAATTAACTTTAACTTGCTTCACAAGGATGAGTTGTCCTACGAGATTGTTATTCGTGGAGAGAAACCTGCTTCGACAGTGGAGGCAATGCGTTCTCAAATCCGTGCATTAAATAGAGAATTTCCTACGGATGACATTTCCCAATTCGAAGGTGATGTTGCTACGGAACTTAGCACGATATCTCTTAAATTAGGCGAATTAAATGATCTTGTGTCCACTAAACCACTACAATTAAAATCTTTGAATAGAATCCATTCCCTCGGAAACCATTTATACCATCGTTTAGGTCGCGTTACTTCTGTTAGTGAGGACGATCTTTCTTTTAAGACGTCTCTAGGTGAAGGTCTTGGAAGCGTTTGCGCCAGGGTCGACAAATTGTTACATTTATTTAAGACTAGCCAGGAATCGAACGACATACCGGATTTGGATGCGATTGAACCAGGGCCTGTGGAAAGGTTCCCTTATAATGTTAGTGTGACTTGTGCGGCCAATAGTAGTTCTGTTGGTTCTTTGAAACATCGTTTTAACGGAAGGACTTGTGTTGTTGCATTTTTGGAGAAGCTGGAGGAGTTATGCCGTGCTCGAGGGATCTCTGAGCAGAAGTTATTTATTTCTGCTTCAGATTTGTTTTCAGATGAGGCCACTTCGTGGTACTCGGGTATTTCAGCTGATGTTAATTCTTGGCAGGAACTTAAGAACTTGCTTTTAGAGGACTTTTTACCACCGGATTATGACCGTAGGCTGAAGCGAGAGATAGAGGAGAGGACGCAGGCTGCTAACGAAAGCATCATTCTTTATTTAAGCGTTATGCAGAATTATTTCCGGCGTCTGCGGAGACCTTTGAGTGATCCCGATAAGTTGGAGATAGTTAAATATAACGTTCGTCCTTTCTACTTGGAACAACTGGATCTAGATGAAATTAGTACATGGTCTGAGCTGAGGAAGCGGTGTGTCCAACTGGAACGCAGGCGATCAGTTGCCGAGAAGTTTGTAGAACCTCCTAGGGTCACAGATAAGTTGCTTGCTCCTGACTTGGCTAGTAAAGTTTCCCAGCGCCCTCGCAAAGAATGTCTTCATGTGGCTGCAGCATTTAAGAAGTTTTGTCCCCGTTGTAGAGTAGAAGGTCATTCCTTAACTGAATGCGTGGCTCCTCCGGGTCTCGTTTGTTTTGGATGTGGCGAAAA
Source organism: Emmelina monodactyla (assembly GCA_916618145.1). NCBI lineage: Eukaryota > Metazoa > Arthropoda > Insecta > Lepidoptera > Pterophoridae > Emmelina > Emmelina monodactyla. The sequence continues at coordinate 8,683,235 of OU745311.1, read as the reverse complement.
AGGGAAAACCACGAGGACTTGTCCTAAGTGTTCTTCTAAGCCTTCCGTATCGCCGCCTCGTCCAAAAAACGAATAAAAGGGGGCTGTCATTCAAACTTCGATGCTGATGATTGGAGAAGTTGGTGTGACAAGGTTAAACATTTCTTTCAATCTTCTCGAGCATCATCATCAGTTGCGACAGTCCTCAGCCAAGATTTGCAACGTGACGTTCGACCCTATTTAAAGGTCAAAATTTATGGTTTACTTTGTACTGGACTCCTAGATTCGGGTTCCGAAATATCTATTATAGGTGGGGATTCCATCAGATATTTTTCGGCTATAGCCACCTTACAGTCATCCTGTGATTTAGATTATATAGTAACCGCCAATGGGTCTTCTTCCACCGTTGCGGGTTATATGTATTTGCCGGTGACTGTTAAGGATACGACACGTGTCATTAAATTTTATTACATTCCAAGCGTTCCAGACAAATTGATTTTTGGTATCGACTTGTGGAAAGCTTTTAATATCGCTCCCGATGTACTGGCCTTGCTTACGAAGGAAAGTCTTATTTCTTTCTGTAAGACCGCTGAATTAAGGACGTCGGTCATTCATGCTTTACATCCTTTTGAGTCTTTATTGGATCATGAGAAAGAAGAGGCTAACCAGGTTTATCAGCTTTTTGAAGATATATCGTCTGAGAAAAAGGGTTTAGGGAGAACTTCCCTTATTACTCATCGGATTGATACCGGTGACGCGGAACCGATAAAACAGCGTTATTACATGATGTCACCTGAGAGGCTGTCGGAGTTAAATCGTCAGTTAGATGAGATGTTGGCCATGGATGTCGTGGAGAGGAGTAACAGCCCGTGGAATAACCCTGTCACGATGGTACCGAAGGCGGATGGCGAACTACGATTTTGTTTGGATAGCCGTAAGTTAAATGAGGTCTCTAAACACGACGCCTACCCTTTACCGTACATCAATTACATTCTTGATAACCTTCGTGACGCCCGTTTTTTGTCCTCGGTTGATCTGAAAGCTTCTTTTTGGCAAATTCCACTTGACGATTCGTCCAAGGAGAAGACCGCTTTCACGGTCCCTAATCGCGGTTTATACCAGTTTAAGGTCATGTGCTTTGGATTGACGTCGGCCCCTGCTACCCAACAGAGACTTATGGATAGGCTATTCGGTCCCGAATTCCATGGGAAGCTATTCATTTATCTGGATGATATAATCATAATTAGTAAAACTTTCCAAGAACATATTTGTTTGCTTCGACAAGTTCATGAACGGTTACGCTCGGCGAATCTGACTATTAATCTTAAAAAATGCTGTTTCTTTCGGAAGCAATTAAATTATTTAGGTTTTGTCGTAGACGAAAAAGGTTTACGAACCGATCCCGGGAAGGTTCGTGCTGTCTTGGATTTTCCGACACCCCGTACACGTAAGGAAGTCAAAAGGTTTCTTGGAACGGCTTCATATTATCGCCGGTTTGTAAGGAATTTTAGTAATGTTGCAGGGCCACTTAACGCTTTGACTTCTACACGAAAAAATGCGCCTCCTTTTCGTTGGTCTACGGAGGCCGATGAAGCTTTTATTCGGCTGAAAGAAGCTTTGACCACGGCCCCTGTTTTAGCATGTCCGGATTTTCACAGGCCTTTTAGTGTTCATACTGATGCATCTGAGTATGGTGTAGGAGGTATGTTGACACAAAACCTTGATGGGGAAGAACATCCGATTGCGTATTATAGCAAGTCGTTAAATCATCAGGAACGTAATTATTCGGCCACAGAGCGCGAAGCACTGGCAGTTGTTTGTGCGGTGGAACATTTTAGACCGTATTTGGAAGGTAGCAAGCCCTTTACTATTGTGACCGACCATGCGAGTTTAAAATGGTTCCTTAACCTTAAAAACCCTACAGGACGTTTGGAACGGTGGGGATGTCGATTGTCACCATTTAACTTCGTCGTTCAACATCGCCGTGGTAAGGAAAATGTCGTTCCGGATGCGCTTTCTCGGTCTGTTGCCATTTGCACCATTGACCTTCTTACAACTAATGATGCTTGGTATTTAAACATTTTTGAGCGTTGTAAACGCCGTCCTCAGACTTGCCCTAATTTTCAAATTGTTAACGGCCAGCTTTACCGTTTCACTAAAATTAATTGTTTGAGTAGTGATTTTGAGTGGAAGGAGGTTGTTCCTGAAGAAAAAAGACTAGACGTTCTCCGGCAAAATCACGATTCTCCTTTGGCGGCTCATTTAGGAATTGAGAAAACTTATAAACGAATCAAGCTTCGTTATTATTGGCCTGGTTTATATAAAGATGTAACGGAATATGTGTCACGTTGTGATGTTTGTAAAGCATATAAACATTCCAATAAAACTACGCCTGGGTTATTGGGTAGTCCAAAAGTTTGTTCACGTCCATTCCAGTGTATCAGCATGGATTTAGTTGGTCCACTGCCCATGTCTCGTCAACAAAATAACTACCTGCTCGTTGTAGTGTGTTGTTTTACAAAATATTGTCTCTTTTTCCCTTTAAGGCGCGCAACTGGTAGGGTTATAGCACAACGTCTTGAAGATCATGTCTTCTTAGTTCATGGTATTCCCCAAACTATTATTTCCGATAACGGGTCGCAATTTGTTAGCCGCGAGCTCCAGAGTTTATTTGAGCGGTATCATATTCCTCAAATTCATTTTGGACCACTTTATTGTCCACAATATAATACAGTGGAACGGTACAATCGTACCGTGATGACCGCAGTTTCTGCTTTAGTCGGAGCTGACCATCGCAACTGGGATGTGCAAATTCATCGGATCCAATTTGCAATGAACACTTCGGTAAACGATACTACGTCGTTTTCTCCGTTTTTCCTTGTTCACGGTCGCGAGGCTATCGCGGACGGCCAGATTTATTCTGAGACTAGTGGTCTCGATACTTTGTCGTTTTCTTCCCGCCCTGATTATGCAGCTAATCTTGGTTACCTCAAGGACGTCTTCCAAAAAGTTAAGGAGGAACTTAAAAAAGCGCATGATAAGAACCTTAAATATTATGTCGTAGGGACGCAGAGTTTAAGGAGGGCGATTTTGTTTGGAAAAAGACTTACAAACAAAGCTCAGCCCCTAAACATTTTTCAGCTAAACTTGCACCGAAGTATGAGCGGTGTAAGGTATTGCGGAAATTATCACCTTTAGTTTACGAGTTGGAAGACGAAGACGGGAAGTACCTCGGCAAGTGGCACATAAAGGACTTCAAATGTCTAGATCACTGATTCTTGAGTGCTTTCGCCCGGACAGATGAGATTTTTTTTTGAGTGTAACAATGGTCCTGGCTGGTGGATTTCACATGGTTTGTTATACAGTTTCGGTTGGTTTGAGTTTGGCTTGTGACGACTGAAGGTCTTATTTAGGGCTTTCACCCGCTTTCGCGCTTTCCGTCCTGACTGGTGACTGGATTATATTATAGATTTTCCTATTTAAAACCAGATGCATATAGATTCCATTTTATTCTGCTTGCATTTTTTTTTTCGTTTTCTTTCTTATTTGGTGTTGCGCCTAGCTGACAGCATTTGTTGACTACCTTCTTAAGTGGTCGATAATGTTTTCTGTTTTCAGCTCTTCGAAATTTTCCTCCGTCGATGATGTTCCAGTTTAGGAAGCGCACAGAAAAGACAACAGATATTTTTTCGTTGGGATAGTGGCTTCCGACGAATTCCCTGTGTGGTGGCCGGGCAAGAATAGCTCCACCGTGTGCCAGCAACGTGTCGTACAAGGCGACTAATAGCTTGGACTCGGCTACTATAAGCAGTTCCATCCGATGTGTGTAGGTTGTAGTTTTACGTGACTATGGGTTTTTCCGTTCATTCGGAAGTTTTTTTTCTGGCCTGGGAGTAGTTTTTTTTCCTTAGTTCAGAAGTTCACGTTTTGGTAGATCGTATTTTTTCCCTTCGATAAGAAGTTAAAAATTTTGTTATATCGTATTTTTCCCTTCGTCAAGAAGTTAATTTAGCTATATTAGTTGTGACTGTCGAATTTCAGTTACCCTTAGGTTGGTTCTAGGTCGACGTTCATGGCTTTCTAGAGTCCATTTAATTAGTTATTTACAGTAATAATATTGTTGTTTTTGTGAATTTAGATAGTCATTCTCAGTAGATAATTTAGGTTGGGATTTTTCAGAAAATCTTTTTAATTTCGATGGTGATGGGTTTCCACTTAGAAATTGGAGTTTATGCTGGAGGGCCAGCGGAAATTTTGCCGTTACCGAGCAAAACTTCTCGTGGCAAAGGGGGTGCTGTAACCCTAAATTTTTTGCATCCCCGCCATTTTCAAAATGGACTTGGCAGAATGAGATGTAATGCCTTTGCCTCGGACGCTGCGCGTTCTTAAAAAGTTGAGGGTAGTGGACATTTTTTCTTCTTTTGCGGCGGGCGACGCTGCTTGTGCCTTGAATTTGTATTTTTTCTGAGTTATGATGGATAAATGGCAAGGTGACTCTTCGATTATTTCCTGGTGGGTTTTTGTGTTAAATTTGTGTGAAATGAACGTTTGTGTCACTTCCAAATTTTACTTTTTGTTTTCTTTCAGAATTGCGCATGAGTGTGCCGGCGTGCTTTTCTGACCAAAGTTATTTTATTTTTCATAACTATTTGCCCTAACTCGTGGTAAGTGTCAACGATTTAATGTTTTTAACGATTTACGTGGGATTTTCGTTGAATTTCTTGTGTATTTATGTTTGATTCGACCAATTTCAGAGTATGGCGCGGACGCCAACCGATTTTGCTGTTTTGCCAGCTATGCCGATGCCAGGGCATATTTTTTTTGCTCCTTAACAGGTAATTACGCTTTATTTATACTTAGAAAGTGATTGCCAGTGAAATAATTAGGTTTTTGCGGTTCTTTCTGGAGAAAACAAGTACGGCGTCCTAGACTTTCTGAATGACCTAGCTCCCTCAATATCGAGTTTTAACACCTATTAGTGCTTTCATTAGTTGAATGTTCATTATTATTGCGCCCTGAGTATTACTTTTCAACAAATAAGTGTTTGTTTTCCCCAAAAATTTGAGTTTTAGCTCGTGACCTAGGTAGTGCCCTAACTTAGGCTAGGTAGTGTTTAGACATTCACAAATGATTTTAAAACGTTAAGCAAGCTTAGTTCTTTGTTTTACAATAGTTATTTTGCTATATTTCTCATCCATTTTCTCAGAATTTCACCAAATAAGTTAATACCTAACTAGTGACCTAACTCGGTCTAGACATGTTTTTTACTTTCACAAATGATTTTAAAACGTTCAGCAAGCTTAGTTCTTTGTTTTACAATAGTTATTTTGCTAGATTTCACATCCATTTTCTCAGAATTTCACCAAATAAGTTAATACCTAACTAGTGACCTAACTTGGTCTAGACCTAGTTTTAACTTTTACAAATGATTTTAAAACGTTCAGCAAGCTTAGTTCTTTGTTTCACAATAGTTATTTTGCTATATTTTTCATCCATTTTCTCAGAATTTCACCAAATAAGTTAATACCTAACTAGTGACCTAACTTGGTCTAGACCTAGTTTTAACTTTTACAAATGATTTTAAAACGTTCAGCAAGCTTAGTTCTTTGTTTCACAATAGTTATTTTGCTATATTTTTCATCCATTTCCTCAGAATTTCACCAAATAAGTTAATACCTAACTAGTGACCTAACTTGGTCTAGACCTAGTTTTAACTTTTACAAACGATTTTAAAACGTTCAGCAAGCTTAGTTCTTTGTTTCACAATAGTTATTTTGCTATATTTTTCATCAATTTTCTCAGAATTTCAACAAATTAGTTAAGGCCTAACTAGTGACCTAGCTTCGTCTTTATACTATTTTGACCTTCACAAATGGTTTTAAAATGTTAAGCCAGCTTAGTTCTTCGTTTACCAGAACTTATTTAATTAAATATTTTTCATATTTTCTCCGAATCTGAATTAATAGTTCTAGACCTAAAGAGTGTTTGGCCACTGCTAAATCTATACTTAGATACTTATTATTTGCTTAGCCTTTAACTGTAGACACTGTTCTCTTTAGTGACTTTGGGTACTATAGGTGACGATTGGTTGTCCACAGGAGTTTTTTTTCCCGGGAGGAGTTTTCCGAGGAAACGGAATTTTTTTTGAAGGGAGCAGCTCTGAGGGAATTTATTGGAGGGAGTTTTTTTTGCTTTGACAACACTTACCGAGGTATATTATTTTTATTTGGCAAGGACTTCGCCATAAGAGGATTACCTTCGAGACGTGCCGGTACCGCGGACGCGGTTCCTATGTCATTTTCCACTAGTTTATTTTACCAAAATAGTTTTTAAGAATTTTTCCACTAGTACCTATATTGTAACAACTCGTTATTACGCACTTTCCACTAGTTTATTTTACCAATTAGTTATTACGAGTTTTTCCGCTAGTATGTTTTCCAACTAGTTGTGACGAGTTTTTCCACTAGTATATTGTACCCACTCGTTATTACGAAATTTTCCACCCGTTTATATTCTAACTGGTTTACGAATTTTTTCCACTAGTACCTATTTTGTACCTACTAGTTATTACGCTTTTTTTCCTGGTATATTTTCCAACTAGTTATTGCGGATTTTTTTTCACGAGTTTATTTTTACCCACTAGTGATTTCTAACTTTCTATTACTGCACTGAGTACCGACCAGAAGTCGCCACGGCCCCGTTTTTACTTATTGTTGTAACCTTAAATAATATTAGACCAGATTTATTTTCGCTTTTAAATTTTGAATAAAGGAATAAACGTTCTTGATTGGTTTTATTTATGGTTTCCCCCAATCTTTAGGGAGGACAGGTTACAAACCTTTACAGTTTTACAGGATAGTTTGAAAATTAAACATTTAAGATACATTCAAAAGTGCCCTTTACTTAGGTTAGAAGTAGGTAACTGCCACAGCAAACATTAAGATTTTTCTTAAACCCAAAAAAATAAAAATAAAAATGTGTAAAAATAAAATTTATCTGCTTATTTTTAAGTAAAAACATTATTAATATCTTACCTTCTTAAATTAGGCACATGCCTTTTCGGTCACATCAATTTTGGAACTGTTGTTTATTATTTAAACAGCCAAAAAATTAAACCTCATATAAGGGTGCATCGCACATTAATTATAATTAAAAGTTTTATATGGTCCTGAGTACTTTGAGTCATTAAGGTCAAAGAAAGCTTTAAAATATAAATTTGTTTGTTATTAAAGTTAACTTTATTATGGTTTGTTAATTGATGTAGGATTTGTTCATTCTTTTCAATAAATATCTATTTTATAGGTAAGTTCAATCTAGCTTAGTAGTTTTAAGGTTACTAAAACTGTAACATGACATCAGGAAGAGAAAACTTGAACCATAAAGGTATACTATAACGACTTATACATAATGTGTTTTTTGTTTTAAAAATAGATCCCTTTCTAAATACAAAGCTAAGTCAACCACACCAAAGGTTTCGAGGTAAATGCTTACCTACATCATAAATTTACAGTAAAGGGAAACATTGTAAAAATCCTATATGGTTGGTTAAGTGTCTACCTATCCGCACTGAGCCAGTGTAGTGGACTGAGCTCAATCTCCCTCGCTTATTTAAAAGTCAGTAGGGACATTATAAGTGTAGGTATATTTATACCTATGACCCCACAGTGTACATCCCATGCCTAAATCCGGATAAAAATGAAATAAAAAGCACATCCCATGCCTAAATCAAGCATAAGAATGTCAAGTATACAAACTAAATATTCTTCGCCCAGAACTGTTCAAAAACGACTTTTCTATCTACTAACAAAATGTTTTCCTTCAATATTTGATATAACACCTCATAACTTACATTGTCCACTTTCATATTAAATGTACAAGCACTTTAGGCGATTTGCTTAAACTCGTCTGGAATTAAAGGTCGTTGTACATCTCTGATTTATTTACAGTGTTGACCAAATGCCAGTTCACTGGCTGACTGAGATTAAACGAAGAAAATTTATTGGGGGGTACGGCTTTTAACTGATAAATTATTGAGTCAAAACTCGTATTTGATTGATCCTGATGTTTTTTTTTATTTTAAGTACGGATTAAGTATTTGAAAGTAAAGTAATAAGAATTAATATTAGAACCTGTGAACCATTTAATTAACGATCTCAATTTAGAAGCTTTAAGCCATCTATATCAATTTTAAACAGATTGTATCGTTTAGATTACATACATCATTAACGTATACAATTGTTTGCAGTTTTTATAGAACGAAAGGTTATAAATACAACAGTTTGTATTTAAACAATTATTTTATCACAAAACTAAGTTCTGTTAGTAATTGACTTTTGAAACAAGCTTTTTCGAAACAAAGTAACGATTAGCGGCAGTTACCCCAATATTCAATGATGAATATTCATAAAAACGTAACTAAGGCAATAAGACATTGCAGCAAGTATCTCCTATATCTGCGCGAAGTGATCCAGATTTCACCTAATAAGGCAAGCTTAGATCTTTATCGATCGCCTCCTACGCTAATAACAGGGTATTTTCTAGGAATAGCGAAATCGCTTGGAAATATAATTAATTTAACTCGAAACAATTATCGATTAACGATAGACTACACGAAAGTCGTAAAGTTACTTCAGCAATATTAAATTGGAACTACATTATCTATTCTTAAGACGATTTGTAAACACAGGCATACCATCTAAAGCATAGCTAGAATATAAAGATGTAGACAAAAAGAAGGTTAAAATTTTAGATTTAGCTTAAGCGTTTGAGCCAATTGTCATCGTTTGAGAGGGAAAGTTTTGTAATAATAACGAAATGGAGTAAAATTTAAAATACCAAATGAACTCGTTATTGGAGATAACAAAGTTGTTTAAGACGGTAGCAGCCCAGTTAATTTTAATTAAATTTGTACATGAAAGCAACTTTAATCGCAAAATGACCAAAAACGACATTGTTACAGATGCAAAGAATCTGTTTTTATTAATAATTAACATGTAATTTGCATTGATTGTAATTATCTGCTACATCTGTATTCACTACTGATTATCGCGTACCCATTGAAGGCGAACATTAAAATTAGTTGCTTTTTGAGCGAAGGTATACAAAAATGGGCACAGAATGGTGCCTTGCGGTAGACCCAATAATTACAGCAACTCTAAGGCGTTATTTGTTTTTTTAAGTGTTAAGGAGACATTGCTCAAATTACAGGTTGATAATAATTGATAATATTATACTTTTGCAAAGGAAACATGATTGCATTGACAAATATGGTATATTTATCTGACCAAAACAAATATTCGTGTGAATGCCTCATACTGTGTAATCGAAAAATTAATGATACTTAATTTTTTGGTATTAAAATATTATTTTGTGCTTTGGCCATTGGCTTAAACATGAACTGTTGAATCACAATCACATCCTACTGTTTTAACTGTTCTTTCATCCAAATATGGCAATCCATTAATATCGTTTAAAACTGCATTAATTTAATGAGTCAAAGTACATTTTTAATGATACGTGCGGTATTAATATTGCCAAATGTTCACAAATATGGACCACCCTGAGACTGCATTTTTATCTGATTTTTATAAACATTATTTGGCTTTGTGCGTTTTTTCGTGTTACGCCTACAGTGCAATTTGGACGGATTCAAAAGATAAAACCCCTTTTGTTTAGCTTATTATATGTAAGACCAGTGAGTTTGGTCTTTGAAGTGAATTCACATTGTAAGTTTTTAAGGCGTCATGAATTTTGATCAAAGACTTTTTTTGTTTTATGAGTTAATAATATCACAAAGGTGCGGCAAAATGCATAACAGTTCCTAATTTAGTCGGAGACATCGAGTGATTGCAATAATTTAGTATAATTTGAAGGAACTATTAAATCCTGTTTTGGAAAGTCGTGTGGGTTGGAAACACAAATATTTAGTGTCTAATAAAATTTTAAAACCACAGGATTTGTGGAAATTGCTTTAAGGCTTTCAATTTAAGTCCAATGTTGACAAAATTTTACGAATTTTTGAAATATTTCTCTTCATTGTTTCTTTTTGTAGTAGTTGTAGAGTTACACTTTGATTTAAATTGGAAAATTCAGTATTGTTGCGATTGATAACCTTTTTGCTCTAGAATAGCTATCTGGGTGGTCTTGTTGATTCACCAGCATTGAGCAGCAGGGGTTATACCCGACATCGTATATGTCTATGCAGTTTGAAAATTTATATCAAATCATGATTTATGGTTATTGATATCAATCAATGATTGTTCTTAGCTCGCATTTTTTAACTCATATCTACGACATTGCGAACTTTATTTTTTTAATGTCACCCCCCTGGTTATTTTATCTGTTATACGTGGGGATGCATCATGTGAAAATCCTTTCCAGATGGCTCAAATAAGTATTAAAGATTCGTATCTTAACGGCATTATCAAAATTTATGCTTATTCAAGAGCAGATTGGCTAGGGTGTCGTATTTGACACTTTTGTTGGGGCCTAATCATGGACTAACAAATATAGGAAGTATATATAGTCAAGACAAAATTAAGAGAGAAGATTTTAAAATAAAATGCGAATAAAATGAACATTCTTCATTTCTGGCAAAACATTATTTCTTCATAAACTTTTGTGATCCTTATGTGGATTGGATCCACATCTGTACCACAATATTTTGAAATCCTCCAAGGCATAAATCAAAACATTTTTGAAGTTTTGTCACGTGTTAAATGCGTTCCTTAACCGATGCCATAAATTAAGTTAATCCTCGACCAAATTGAGTTTGATTGTGTTTAAAAGCAGTGCATTTAGCTTTTTTGTTCGTATCATGATACGTTACACGAGTCACTTGCATTTTATCATTTCTGATCCTCTGGTGGGAATGTTTGTCACGATCTGTGAGGCTGCCTGCTGAGTACTTACTGTATAGTCGAGTAATTATAGGATTTATTGGCACACTCGTTTAAGTAAGTCACGATATAAGTACAAAATAAAGTGAATATAGATGTTCAACTTCTAATTGAAAAAATGTATTGATTTCATTTATTTTATGAACTAGACAATATCTGGACTTTCCCTCCAAAAAGTACCATATACTTATAAAACGGCTACTTGATAAAATAAACAACATTGGGTAGCTAAATTCAATAAGCAAAATAAAACAGTTAAACATAAACAGATAGATACGACCACAATTACTTCCACTTTCTGCATGTAGGTGTGTTTTAAACAGTATAAACCTGAAGTTTTACGACCTAACACATTTCACAACTAAAAATGAAACTCTACCCTACTCTAGTGACAAAAATAACCGAATTTCATTAAAATCCGCCGTCGTTTTTCATCTCTCAACTTGTCATTTTAATTTAAGGCAACAAACATTAAATATTTACTACAAAAGAGGCGTCAAAATGCAATAAAAAGCATTTTTTATGCATTTTCATTTCGGCAACGAGCGGATTAACAACTTTTGATTGGCATTTGTGTGCTTTTGTTTTTATAATCCGCCATATTTAGGAAACGAGTAGGCAAATTATAATCCGATAGTATTCAAATTTGATTTTCATAGCGATTTTCTTTTGTCGTGGGTTTTGAAATGCGCATAAAGTCGTTTTAGTAGATAATTTGTGGCTTCAATTTTAAAATTGTGTACGGAACGCTAGCAATTCAGAGTTTGTCGTGAGTTGGCAACATTTGTTCCAGTTTAGTTATTTTAACTTCAGTTAATTATGTTGTCAAGTATAACAAGAACGGGGATGTCACTCAGAACACGATTTGGCCTGGATTGTGATGTTTTTAAGTATTACGACATTATGCTATTTCATTAAATGAAATCTCATTTTCGAGTCACAAGTCTTTTTTCTTTCTTTAAGGACGTTAACAACAAGAAGGTCTAACTCGAGCTAGTTTTACTTGATAAGTCCTACTTACTGCTTTTATAAAAATAATAAAATATTTGTACTCTTCATGAACTAAAATAAACGTTTCTGCAAAAAAACTAGTGTCAGAATACAAATAAAAAACTGCCTCGCGTAAATGACCTCGCCAAAATATTGACCAACCAATTCTCACTCAATATTTGCAATTTATCTCAAAACACACTTGCGACTCCGAGGATCAACCGCAAACAGACTATTTGATCTCAAGTAGCCGTTCTCATACAAAATACTTGAAATTTCACAGCTTACCTACAAGGTGAGAGAGTAAATAAGGTATGTTTTTTATTGTGTTTGCAAAGAATAATTTTGGTGGACAACGGCTCATATGGATTCAAATTAAGCAATAAAACCGCGTCGAGGTATCTAGTTGTGCTTATTTTGTGTCTGTGCTAATTTCAGATTTTATAATTTTGCTGTACAAATATGAGCCTTATTTGCAAGAGCAAACTGTTGTAATTGACATTGGATTAGGTGATTTTTGATAATTTTACAGTGTGAATATAAATTCATATTTTTGTGAATTTTAAGGCTATAGTTTTGAATTCAATAATATTTAAAATATATTTAGATATCCTAGTAAATCAGATATCTACTCTTAAATAAGTAAATATTATCATGACTGTTAAAAAACCCATTTACTTTCCGGTTTATGTATCAAAGTTAATAAAAAAATTAGTGCAATTGCGAATTTAACCTCACGTGAACTCGCTCTTCCTAAAGTAGACAACTGTCTTCACTCGATATTGTGTATTTACCTGAAACAAAAAAAACATAATTAATAAATAAGTCCTTTAATTCAAATTAGATTAAATCGAACAGATGTTAGCGATTAAAAGGAAACATCATTTTATGTATAATCGCTGACAGCTTCTAAACCACGCAATGAAATTTGGGTCAAAACTTAAATGATTTAAGGTGAAAAAAGTAGTTAAAAGTTAAAATTTATTGTTTGTTATCGTATCTTAAAAACTCTTCAAAACATTGCATAACTAAAGGTAACCGGGTTTAACATAAAGAGTAAAACAGCATTATTAATCAGACCTTATTAAAACTTATTTTCAATACAAGGTTTGCAGGAAATAAAAAGTTACTCACTTTATTATTCATCCCTTTATGGGTAAAATTGTATTTGCATTAACTTGTAATTAGAGATATAGGTTTTATATTATACTAGTGGCTGCTCGCGACTCCGTTCGCGTATAAGTCGGTTTCCCGTGGGAATGCGAAGTTTTCCCGCGGTAAAAAGTTCCCTTAATTCTTGTATACATATATTTTTGGTATCTAGAACCATTTTCGCAGCGCACGCAAAAGAAGCTCTCAAGGATGAATAATTTTCCCCGTTTTTTTCACATTTTCCATTATTTCTTCGCTTTTAATAGTTGCAGCGTGATGTTATATAGCCTAAAGCCTGCCTCGATGAATGTTCTATTCAACACAAAAAGAATTTTTAAATTCGAACCAGTAGTTCCTGAGATTAGAGCGTTCAAACAAACAAACAAACAAACAAACAAACTCTTCAGCTTTATTATATTAGTATAGATGAGTAAGATTTCAATAAGAAGCCATAAATCTTATGTAAACGGTGGTATAATAATATTGAGGAATAAACATGTTATTCACAAAGTATTTTTTTTTGTAAATTGTATTACTTATTGGTTAGTTATTCATAAGCTAAAGAAAGCGAGTGTGTTTGTAAGTAAAACATAATATTATATTCAATACTGCTAATTATTGCTGATTCCTTATAATACAACTAAATTCATACATACAAACTATAATCCAAAGTCATAGCTTTGTATGAATAAACATAGTTGTATATCATGTCATATCTATGTAAATTGTGTATATTTATTTATAATTTGTTCCTACATTTGCATGTTTGATTATTATTTGTACGATAGTTATTACGCGTCGCGTCAGGATGAATTTCTAGGACATAAAACAAATGGACATATATTTACATACTTTATATGGCTTTGTGTTCGAGGAAGTATAAAAGGGCTTAACTTATTTACTATATAACTTAAAGGTACATAATAGAAATATGTTTTTCATGCAAAATATAAGCTTATAAAGATACCTCAACAAAAAATAAATGATAAGCGTTTGATATTAGGACAGTCACTTTGCTTTAGTTTTACGTTGATACCCAAGTTGGTAACCAAAAAGATTTAAAAAGTGCATATAAAGTATAATATTTTGTTAATGAACCATGTATCCTTAAAAATACCTCCACAACATCCGAACCAATTTTAAAATACTTTCCCAAAGCTATACCGTCATTCCTTGGCCGTCCTTCAGAGTCAGCCTTTCATTCCTAAACGTAGTTCAAAGGAATTTGATCATTAAAACTAGAATTCTCTTTTGTTCTCAGAGCATTCTTCTGTGCACGGTTTATGGGATATCTGAAATGTTTTCTGACTCACGTTTGTTTTTTTTAATTAGTTTGAAATGTTGGTTTAGGTTTTTTTAATATGATGGTTTAAGAGAGAAAAAAAAGATTATTTAGCTACATATACTAGTCAACATTATATAGTTAAAATGCATTTACCACAAAACGTTGTGATTATAGTTCTTTTATATTCTCAGTGAGTTTTTGTTAGTATAAAGTAAATTCGTAAAATAAATATTGTGCTTCTAAAATCATTAGTCTACGCTTGCAAACTAAAATAATAAAATGCTTTTAAATTCATTTCAACAATTATTGCTTGCATTCAAGTTGCATTGATTAATAAATGAATGAAACTTGAATTATTTTTCTAATTTATTTTTTCACTTTTACTAATAATTATTAATTCTGCCAATTGTTTTTAAATTAATTGTTTAGAAAGCCTCTAAAGAATCATCTCATTTTATATACTCATTTAAAACACCAGTTATTCTTATGCTTAACACCTAAGGCGCTGAAATGAGAATCAATAATATTGATAAATATGCAAAATATTTAAATAAATCATTCATTGCAAATAACGGTAATTTTTTTGGCTAGGAAATATGTATATATATTTATTTCATTTGAATGAAATTCAATTTAAGTTCGTACGTTGTGAAAAATAAATGGGTCGCCGGTCATATTTGGAAAACATCGAGTAAATCGAGTTATCTCGTTATATTTATTTGTTTAAGTAACAGCAATTAACATTCAATATATATTTTTTTATTTCAAAACCGAACAAATACTTTTTGGAACATGCTGTAGCTTTTGTATTATTATTGTTTTTCACCCTGTATATTCGCAATGGAAACAACCATAGTCTACTTGCCCCAAGCTGTATAGGTTTGATGACGTCAAAGCCAATATAATAAAGATTAGTGAAAGCAGAGATGGTTTCCGTTTATTGTAATATATTATCGATACAACCCACGATTTTGCGATTGGAAATCGCTTTGATTTTTTAGAGATGCTCCACATCGATAGAAACTTATCGATTTCTTTACTGGTTCCGAATAAATTTAAGTATATATTTCTCTTTTCTACTTCTTTATTATTACTTATTAAAGTGGTGTTTAAAGTGGTTTGTCTACGTATAATACACAGATAAAAAAATGCTATTCTTAAAAAAAATAAAAAAACGAATAGGCACAACTATGATTTATCGACACTAAAGCTTAATAAAAAAATATATCTTGTTTTATGATCTAGTCGTAAACTTTTTGCTACAAATACCGTCACTTAGTTTTGATGTATCGTTACTTATATTGTGACATTCAGTTTCTTATGTAATGATACACCAAGTGTTTTTGTATTGTTAGGATACTAACTGCGTGTTTTTGTATTTTTTTAAGTAGCTACTTAAAATCTTTTTTAAGTAGATATCTAAATAGGATGATATCACCATTCTAAACTGTTTCACGCCCATTTTTTGTTACCTCTATGCTTATACTTAGGTGTACTTTGATACCTTCAACTTATGGAGACCAAGGTGTTCATTGTAACATAAATTTACAATAAAAACATTATTACAATTGGTAATCTGTCATATCAATTTAATTATTAAATAAACCATAGGTATATTTTTTTTATAAATAGGTATAGCTCTATCGATATTTAACCAACACCAACCTACATTTTTTTAATTTTTTTTTACTACAAACTGTACTGGCCGTCAATAATCCCTCTCCCAGACAAAAAAAGAAAAAGAAAAAAGCCTATATAAGAACGTACATCGAAGTTGTAAGGTACTTCGTCTGCAAGGCCTTGCGAATTCAGGTTAATAAACTAGACGATGACATAATTCAGCTGCGCGTGAGTACCTCTTTGCTCGTGCCATGACTTATGACTCATGACTCATTGTACGGGTATTGGCTTTTTGCTTCTTCAGACTAAAGCAGCTACCAGAAAAAAATATTCTTTTGCGCCAGCGTTAAATTGTGCTGAAATAAGGTTTTATGTTCACGAAGGTTTTTAGAAACAATAGCAACGATAACTAACGCTTTGTAAAATGACTGAGTAACTAAATCAAAGTACATTGCGTATTCGGTTTGAATCTCGTTTTAAAACCAATTGCTCAGCACGCAATGTATGTAAAATAAGCAGCTTTTATTTCGAAAGATGCGAAACTGCCCAAGTTTTAGTACCAGCCTACTCTTTAGTTATACAAAAGTTTACTGCATCTATATTTCAGTTTTACCACTCACTAACTGTCTCAGCGAACTAAAGTTACTGCTTTTACTTAATTCCACCTATTCTTCTGCCTACACGCATCGAATTTATTACCAAATGAAAATTTGACTACATGGAAATTGCTACTTTTTGTACAGTAATGTGTAGGTAAAATATGTAAAGTAGTTAGTAAAAAATAATTGATCGTTTGTTGTCTAATTGAATAATGATTCATAGCGAAGCGAAAAAAAATTAGGAACTCAGTACAAAACAGATTAATAATTAATTGGTCTCAACCGAAAAGGGCACCTGATACTTTGGTGTTAGTTTTTTTTACTAATAAGTACCTATTACTCGTAGGTAAACATAAACCATCTTGTCTTCCTTATTCGTATACATGTTAGTATTAGATAAAATATGTTTGTGTCCGTCTGTTACGACAGCAGATACATAATATTGACCTACAAAACATATAAAAAATACCAAATGATAAAATAGAAGATTTTTACTAATTTTGTATAACAAAAACCACTGAGTAAAACTCCGAGATATCATATACATATGTTAAACTTTAAACACCTTTAACACAACATTGTGAAACACCCTGTATAAGATAGGCACAATTTGCACGTTTAGATCGAAATGGTACATTTGAACAACAACAGTCATTATGGTTTTTGTTAGCAAACCCATGCGAAACAGGCTATCATGATAGACGCAGTAATAACACGGTTTTAATGTGAACGAACGTGCATATGTTTACACTTTATATAATTATATGCGAAAATGACTACATAGTCTTGTAGAATACTGCTTTTAATATCATAAAGCTATGTTGGGTGGATTACGGCTCAAACCATCTCGCTATCAGAGAAGGAGGCCTGTGCTCGACCATTGTGTTTTATTATTAATATGGATAAAAACACAAAATTATAACTTAGAATACTATGTATCTTATCTTAAAATATAACTTTAAAATAATTATTTATTTAAAATATAGGTACTTAAAAAGTATCGTAAACTCTTTTATCCACGACTAACACTGCGGCCATAAAAATCTTCTTTCAATAAATAAAGGAAAATAGCCCTTGTTGCTTCAACACAAAAAGAGAAGCTTTTACAAGTACTGAATCTACTAAACAACCAGTCGTAATAGTTACTATTTTATTCTAGTGATGTCACAAACGTCGATAAAAAATATCGATAAATCAAGTACTTACAGAGCAATAAATCAAAGAATACACGCGACTATTAACGACCTACCATCAGTCTTGGTATATTTGTCGACAAAAATAAAATGTATTAGAATTGAAAATGGATTTTTATTACAGAAGTCACCTTTATTTTATTAAGGGACTAATTAGTATGTTACGTTTCTATTTTAATAGTCAGATGAGTCTCGTGTTTCAAAGATTAATGTTGGCTGTATATCGATGAAATCGTTATCGATAGTTTATTGGGTTACCGGTTGCATGGTTAGGTGTTATTAGGTTTTCTAGGTCTTGTCCAGACACGACAATCGTATGGCATTATAAATGATGGTGTATAGGCAGATTCTTGTCGGTTTGTGTACGAAACAAGTTCTACCAACGAGAAACAGACACTCCGTCTGATCTATAATTCAGGTTTGTTAAATATTTATTTATATTCTAAAAAAAATATACGTTTTTTACTAGGATTTTTGATATACTTATCCCACTTCTTTTCGTAAAGCGAGAGGAGTTAAGCCGTAATCCACCACGCTGACTGATAGTGAAGTAACATGATTTATTCTTCCAACCATAATTTCGTACCGGAAGTCTGTAATAATTATTCACATAATTTTAAAGTAGCCTTACCATTGATTTTTATCGCACCTTGATAGGTATTTTTTTATTTTAACTTAAAATATGGTTAACACTGTCATTGCAGCCAGTACTATTCGAAACTGGTAAGAGCTACCCCACTTCGTGGTCTCACAATTGTGCCTATATTTCTTTGTGCGGTATACAATTTTCTTTTTGCAATCGATCATGATACGAGATAGCCGCACGCGCAGTTTCCGCTAGCCAACGAGGACGAAGATCTTACGAAGAATATCTACGGATGTTTGATGTTTTACTTTTTAGGGTTCCGTGGCAAACGGTAAAAGTGGGACCCAATTACTAGGACTCTTCTGTCCGTCTGTCTGTCTGTCACTATGCTGTAACTCATGAACATGAAAGTTAGACAGCTGAAATATTTATATACATGTTTTTCTGTTGCCGCAATAACAAAACATTATTAAAACGTAATAATAAACTTATTTTATCTCCACCATAAAACAAATGTAATTTACTCGTTTTTGTACAGAAAATGTTACGGAGCCCTTGCTGCATGTATGCGATTCGCACTTGGTCAGGTTTTTTCTTGAAAACTAGAAAGCTAGATCATTTTTATAGCGCAGACTGATAGTCTTATTCATTATCACATTTAAACCTCCACTAGGTGATATATGTTTTTTCTTGGTCACTTACGAAAGC
This sequence comes from Emmelina monodactyla, assembly GCA_916618145.1. Classification (NCBI taxonomy): domain Eukaryota; kingdom Metazoa; phylum Arthropoda; class Insecta; order Lepidoptera; family Pterophoridae; genus Emmelina; species Emmelina monodactyla. Next base: position 8,664,225 of record OU745311.1, on the reverse strand, counting down.
TGTAACTTAGTAAAAGAAAAAAAAATGGTTTGTTTATGTTTCAGCATATTATGAAACCAGTAGCGTTTTTATGGAGGTATTTTAAATATAAATTGCGTATCTGTCTTAACGATGTATAAAAAAAAAGTGCAATAAATAAGACTATAAGTGTCACAAGTAAATATCCCACAAATTATAAAACCTTATAACTTATTATGTTTGTATAAACTGTTTGTTTCTTCCATATACAAGTTAAACAACATTTTATAAAAGGCAAGAAATGTGCTTGCTAATAGCTTATTGTAGGTCCATAATGCTATGAGCAAAGCAAGAATAACACAGCCCGAGTTGGTAATTAAATTAAAAGCTGTAAAGTGGTTTTAAAAAGAAAATTAAATATGCAAATATTTCAGTTATGTTAAGATGGTCAGTGGCCATGCATAAATATTTTAAAACGAGAAGATTTAGAACACTCAACTTTATAGAACTAGGTGTAGTGGTGTAAATATTTATCGATAAGTTCATTGACTTATCGGCGACATCACTTAATTTTTTTTAATAAAAAGAAATAATTATAATCTTTAAAAAAATTGCGTTTAAAATAAAATCTGTATTTTAATAATAATAAATTAACATTAATTGTAACATAAGACTTGAATCTAGTTAATTGCAAATCTTTAACTTTCTCTAGACTGTATTTCATATTATTTTACATCATACAGAACATGGCTAATTTTCTCTTTGATAACTCTAATTAATTCTAAACAGGCTTTATTAGTGGTGTACCGCCGACTATTATTGCTATTCAGCTATTAACCTAAGCTTTTACATTTACTGCACTGAGTTAATTATAATAGTTATATTCTTTACATATTTTACCAACTTGTTACGTACTTAGATAGACATGTAGTAATCAACCGTTATAATTATTATTCTGACTTTTAGGTAGCCAGAATAGTATGTCAATCAAATACTATATAGTTCTTAGCAATAAAATTAGTTTTTCAATGTTGTAGCAAAATTCACTTCAACTAAGTTTTTTTTATTATGGATGAAGGTTTACGTGAAATCTACGCGAAGAGTATATACAACCTTACCTTCTTAAACATATAAACTTTATTTTATATGGATTGTGCTTTTAAAATATTGTATTAAAATTTGATTCCTTTCGTAAACAAATCTGTCTAGTATTTTATATGACACGCAACGTAGCTACTACAACAAAAAACAACATAAAATATTCACTTACCTAAAATCCTGATTTATTATAATACCTAACAATAATTTAGCTTTAACAATTTATTGGTTGTAAACAGCAATGAAAGAGAAACCAAGCCTACCAAGTAAAAACATGAAATAAAATTACCGATTTTATAGCCTTAGTTTACAAATAACGGGTAACTCGAGCAGGTAATTTGCCATTTTGATGTAAAAACAAATATATGAGGATTTCGTTTTTATTGTTGGATTTAAATTTGTAGAAAATTAAGCTTTATTCATTTGTAATAAAGCTATGTTTTAAAAAGGTCAATGATTTTGAAAAGCTGTAACTTAAATTTCGTAGATCTTTAAATAAGTTAGCAACTTTAAATAAATTAAAGATAACTTGACGAATCTTTATACAAGATAAGTAAAAGAATATTTTTAGTACTAACTATAATTTTCAGCGTTTTCTTATGTAACTTTAGCCATAGAAGTACATTGCGCGCTGTGACCCGTGAAGACCTATTATATGATTCTAGCTAAGTACAAAATGACAATATCTTTCATTTCTAGTCGCTATCCCAAGACCTAATTTAGACGTATGTTCAACTAAAATCACACAATTTATAAGCCTACACTCAATCAATCCTTATAATTGACAGAACGTAAACTTAATTTATTATTACTTCATTAAGACATTAAAAACGTAATTTTTATATGCCCATAATTATCCTTTAATTTATTAACCGGTAGATCACTGGGAGAAATCTACAAAAATGTTGGGTAATAAATTTTAACAACTTGATGGTAATTGACCCTAGTTAAGTGATAATTTATTTATTTACTATTAATGTACAAACACACTGTAAAATACGTAATCAAAAACAAAGATAGAAAAGTGAGTACAAGGATTAATAAGGATTTAAACTGAATGTCTAAATTCTGTATTGAATTAAAGGCTCTAATGAAGAGATAGAAAACGTATCGTTTGTGTAAATTAAACGAAACTTGAATTACAGTTTAATTCTACTTTTTTAATTTTTTTATTTTTTTACTTAAGTTTTAATTTTTATTTTACTTAAGTATTGTTTGCGTTTTCTATTTTTATTTACATACATATTTTCCTGTTGATGTAGAAAAATAAGATAACTTAATATGATGTCGTTAAATAAGATTATTTTTAGAAAACCACTACTAAGTCAAATAAAATGTAACTTGATTCTAATGTCACTATCGATAGTTTAAAAGATTTTATCGTATTCCTTAAGTAAAAAAGCCCCTAAAATCCTTGTCCTAATTACTCTAACGTTATATGTAAACTCTTAATCTGGTTTAAGTTAACGAGCGTGTTTTACTTAGAATTAACTTAGTTATAACAACTTCATGCTCAATTAACTTGGTTATGTTGATGTTAATAACTTTTATTATTATTATTATTTAATATAACTTAAGTATTTGAAAAGGTAGTTTTTTTTAACTTAGTTTTTTAAGTAAGGACTAAGTTGTACCTTATGTAAATACGGACCTATACTAAAAATTGAACCTCACAGTTACCCAAGTAAAGTAAGGATTTTAAAATACCATAATTCATATGTATTTGTTATTTTCATGCTTTTGAACTCAGGTAGCTTCTAATAACCAAAGATTATTCAATTATTTTTATGCACTCAGTCTGTCTAGTTGTCCTAGGGCACACAAACACTCCATCAAATGGAAAATATACCTAAATACAAAACAATAAAGTCTAATTTAGAGTGATATAATATAGGAAAGGTATGCACAGACTTACGCAAATGATTGTTTCGCAGAATCTGCTGTTGAAAGTAAATGTTTGAAGCAAACGGGGAACAAGCAAGCAAAGTAACTAAGTCAGAGTTTTTCTAAAAACAAAGTCTGTCAGAAAATAAACGAGTCAGCAAATAAATTCTCAGCGCCTTAGCGAATGGAGATATTTAATCGACAACAATTGGTAAAGGAAAAGAAAAATATGGGAATAAAAACGTCGCAACTTTTATCATTTCATAATTATTCCGGCACGATTTTTAATTTGTAAAAAAAAAAAAACTATTTAAAGCATCCTTTTTTTCGATAATCTTATGAAGTAAAAATATATTCAAATTTATTTAGGTTTATATTTAATTTCTGTATTGCTACAAAAGCTTGGTACACACCTACTTTTAAAACAAATGAATGCCAAACCCATTTTACTCGTAAAACGCTTACAAATTAAGGCTCAGTAATATAAACGTCAAATTCTAGTGGAAATCAGTTGTTTATGTCAAGTAGACAAGTTGATTGTTAAGTTATTCCTCAACTGGCGTAAATAAGGATTTTCTTTAACCATTTTATCATTTAAAATGTGGGTCGAAGCCTTGAAGTTAATGTTGAGCACTTGGGTGGGTATATTTATATGTTTAATAATACTAAATAAACTAAGTTAGTTATTTATTTACTATTTAAGATTAATCACAAGTCCAATAAAGCACGTGAACTGTTTTTGCCATTGAACTAAGGTAGGTTGATGGAAATGTCAACATAGTAATGGATTTTATTACGCTGTTTTGTTCAGGCTAGTAGAAACGCTTGTCTCTACGTTTTGTTTTTAAGAATACTTCTCATTTGCAAACTATATTTGAGTGGCTGCCCGCGACTTTGTTCGCGTTAAAGTTGATTTCCGTCCCGTAGTTTTTACATGAAAGAGTAACAAACATCCATCCATACATCCATAAATCCATCCATCCATCCATACTCACAAACTTTCACGTTTATAATATTTGTAGGATATTAAAATGATTAGTATGTCATGTTATTTACTTACTGTAAATTCAAGATTCTGAAATCCAAATCAATGACTTTATCCCACTCCACAATGACCAAAAATTTCCAAATATGAAAAATTTAAACATGTTATTTTTTAATATCCGTAATAACAGTTAAATCGACAATTACCACCAACTGAGAGACTTACGTGGAGCCTCCACAAATTGCGTTTTTAAGAACATTTGCCTCGAAATATCCCTTAATTAAGGGGGTCAGGTGTGAATATATACGTTAATGATATATCATTTGCACTTAATATCGGTTTTATGTTGTTTTCGTGTTGATTCTGAATATCAACTTAATATGCCGTGGTTACAATATGCCATAGTGTAACAGTAGAGCAATGAGCTAAATTAACAAATTGGTTTCTGGCCTTAAAGTATCCAAGATGACGTATTATTATGGATTTTGTTCGAAGCAATAGAAATACAGAAGACAGCAATGCAACTGTGCCACACAATAGACTAGGATATTAATCCAGTTTCCATTAGACAGGAGCCAATTTCGAATTTGCCCGACCCGGGAATCTAACACGAAACCTTCCATTTAACAGTCTGATACACATTTGGCTACGCTGCAAAAGTGGCAAAACTTTCGCTTACTGACATATTAAAGCTAGTCCAGTTTTAGAATAAGTTTAATATCACTTCATAAGTCGTCAACATATACTTATGGCTTACGGCTCATTAAACTAGGTAATTTATACGATAGCAGTAATAAGTGCTGAGGTTATATCTATGTAACTGCAGCAAGCGTTAAAGATTTTTTATACAGGTACGGTAATATATGCTAATTTATAAGAAAATTGCTTTTTACTGACTAAGTTAAGCACAAAAGTACCCTAAAGATACTTTTATTAACATTTTTATAACTTAATATCTCACTTATGGGAAAAATTGCAGAACGTAAACATTGATTAGTGGTTACCAAATTGTGAATTTAATTTTCAGTTATTTTTTTTATAAACTCTCAAATAAATTAAATTTAATATTCGTCAGAATGTTTTTTTTTTCATAAGGTTAGGCAAATTAGTTTGTTTAAATTATTTTTATATGATAATTAATTTTGTGTAAAGTTTTAAGGGATTTTGAGTATTTGAAAAATCATTCGCTCTTGTATATCGTATTAAGATATTAAATAAGTTTTATGTTACAAATGTTAGTTAACTAAGTTTTTTGAATATCACAAATAAATTTAGATTCTCAACCTTTTTTTTTGCATATACGAACTTAGTAAAAAATATCGCTTCAACACATCTTTATCAAAATCTCGCTTTAAAATAGAATCCCATAAAAGAAATGTGAGAAAAAACTGTTCATAAACCCAATCACGGAAATAGTTAATCGTGATGGTCAAATCAATCAATTAAAGAAATATTCCAAAATATGGGCATTTCGAATAGCGATCTAATGTGCCGTGGTTAATGTGGCAAGAGAGAGTCGGGAATGTAGTGTAGGGTTCCGTATTCATGGGTTATTTCACACGAATATTATTTGCTTAGTTTTAGAAATGAAGAAAAAAAAGGAGTTAGTAATTATCCCAATAATATTATAAACTTGAAAGTTTGTAAGTTTGTATGAATGTTTGTCACTCTTTCACGTAAAAATGACTGGGTGGATTTGGATGAAACTTTACAGTAATATAGGTAATACATCAGAATAACACATAGGGTACTTTTTACCGTGGAAAAACTTCTCATTCCCACGGGAAACCGACTTCCACGCGACCGGCCTACTAGTAGGTACATAGGAGCTGATTTTTAGAATTTTTAGATAAACTTTATACGACAGATAAGTAGTCTGTTTTTGTTGCACATTAAATATGAGGTGACAATGAAAACAAACAAATGAATCGAATAGCATTTATCTGATAATTGAAAAATCAGCGTTTAGTATTTAAATTGTTTGCTTTTAATACACCTACCTACAAGTTTATTTAAATAGGTATTTACTCTAGTTTCTTTTTTTATACGTGTACATAGCTAGCTAGACACAATTCTAAACACAGTACTTTTTTGACAAACGAAAATGTACTGTGTTTAGAATCTATGCGACCCCTAAAAATGATCTTTGCCCCTAAAACTCCCAGACTACATAATGGTTGGAACGCTCTCTGTGCCAATTGACATACATCCACTAATTGACAACTATAAAAAAATGCACTTGCTTGTGATCTGCGTGTCTCTATTACCAACTTTCTTCTGCGTTTTATCGCATTTAATTTTATACCTCATATAACTGTGGTGGAAAGTAAATATTTTATTGTCATATAAAATATTCTTATTACTTGAACTTACTTATAAACTTACTTTATAAACTGAACAAACAAAACTGTAAGTAGTATATTTTTGCATTTCAATTTGACCAGATAATAATTTTAAGTGTGAACATCAGAGTTGCTGAAACCCGGTGATTAGTGCAAAAGTATAACAATAACAAGTATGCTATACCTTCCTAAAATTTATAATTTAAATTTAATTATAAAAAAGATAGTAAAAAACATATTTTTAAGTCTTTTTGCTAGAAAACTGCGTAATCAGGGTTAAAAAGTTACCTATCCCAAATACGACATCCATTGGCATGTTTCACGATGTTTGTTATCTTTACCTGTAACAAACAAAAATAAAATTTAATAATAATATATTTTTGAAATCTGCCGAAAAATGGTTTTAATATTTCTTACGCGGCCTTTAAAACTACTTATTGCTTAAAAGTTATTCTTGATACTTTATGTCAATTTTTCACCGTGAAGTGAGCCTCAAAACAAAAATGATTGTTGCACTCTACACACGTTATACATATTTGCTTAGTAAAAAGCCTCACCTGGTTAAACATTCAAGGATCTGGTTATAACCAGTTACACTTTTTTATTTTTTAGAAAACTAAGCAATGGTTAAAACATAATGTCAGTAACTTATGAAAGTAACTAATAAAATATAGTCGTTAATCTATTAATAAGCAGATTAATTTTAATTACACAAAATATCAAGTTACGTTTATAATCTTATAAATTATATTTGAAATTTTCATATCAACCCAAGTAATCTGATATTTAACGTTTAATCAATAATTATTTTGATTTAAATCAATAGAATTTATGAATAATAATCAACAGAAATGAGCAGTTCTAAACAAGTTAGAATACAGTTAAGATTAAAGAACAACCATTCTAATTTTTACAAATGGCAACTGTGTAAAATCAGTCATTCCAATACAGAAAAATCTAGTTCGTGACAAGATAAACGCTAATATTTTATCAAACAAATTGACTTAATTTAAAAATACATACAAATAGCAGATTAAATAGGAGAAAATAGCTCAATCGAATGTATATAAACATGGCTGAATTAAAATGCGACAACATTTGCCTGGTTTGGCTTGTTATTTAAAGAAAGAATTGCTTGGATTTTTAAGGATTTTAAGGCAGTTTTGGAACACAATACAAAACGTGTAGCCATATCGAAAAAATATCATTTTGTAATGTTGCCAGTGCTAATATTTCACACCCACAGCTCACCGTTTGAGGTGTCAAAAAATAAATTGTGTTTTTGTATTGTAATGTCCTTTGGGAAAGTTATTAGGTACTTGTTTAAATATTGTTATTGATATTTATTCGCTTGTGAATTATTGTTTATTTTCAGAACTTCATTTAGTCAATGACATTTGGATAGGATATTGTATAAATAGTTTAATTTCAATAGAATCTAATACGCTGGTGGTATAAAACAATAAATGACTACTTATTACTATGAAATTTATCAATAATATAAAACTAAAAAAAGGGTTTCTGATAAACCTCAAAATTTGCAAATATCTCTATATTTTAAATTATTCGATATACTTTCAAAAGAAGTAAATTTACAACAATGGTTAAAGTTGATTGAATTAAACTAAATAATTTTTGAAATAACTTCATTTAGTGTTTAGGTTAGTTTATTTCACAAAATTAATATACTCACAAATAAGAAGACATAAAATAAATATTCTCACAAAAAAAACATCAAAGATAAAAAGAACGGTAACATTTACTGAATCCCGAAAGTCCCGCCACACCATCAGTCTATCCTAAACTAGGCCATTTACACATTGACCGCTACACGCCCGCTCACATCCTTCTATGGCAGATAAGTCCATGTTGCGGCTAGAGTGAGAACTCAGGTTTTATTGCAAACGACCAAGGAGGTTTTATCTGGTTTGAGTGTTGATGCTTTTATGGTAAATTAAGTTGGTGTGTGGAGTGTCAACTGTTTTCTTGATTGGTATATAAAACTGTAATTTAGTTTTGCAGTTCTGTTATATTTTTTAAGTTATAATTTTAATGCTGCCATTTCGATAGAAACATTTTTTTCGCAAAGATCAAATCAAAGATCAGCAGCACTTTTGAAAAAAATCAAATATTCTTTACAAAAATTTCTACCAACAGTAAAATAATCAATTTTATTTTCAAACTAAAAATACTTTGAAACTATGTGTTTCTTATTATTTCAAGTTTCACACAAAGCGATATAAAATCTCGATAGTCCGTCGCTGGCCCCAGGGGCAGGCTTCAGACCACACCACGCTCTGTAATTTACTCTAAACAGCTTATACTTTTTTAAACCCTTTTCTAGAACACCACTCAAAATTGGAACGTGTAGCACAACCTATCTTGTTTTTTTTAGAGACTTTGACTAAAAAGTTATTATACATTTTGAAATATATTTACCTCGTTCTCACGATTTGAATTTAGAATCTTCTTGGCTGTAAATAGTTACACTCGTGAAAAAAAAGAAAAGTTGATAAACTTTTTAAAATTCGTGACATAACGCAAAAGGCAAAGGTTTTATTTCGCTATTGAATGGCAATAAAAGTAAAAGTCATTCGTCATTTTTCTGTGTGCCGCCTTTCAATTTACTAATAATTTAACAGGAATTATCTTTACGAGCTGTCATTTTTATTTTTCCGATGACAAACGAGCGAATAAAGAGCAAAAGCTAGTGTTGGGTAAGAGTTGGTTGCGCAAAAGCAGTTTATCATTATTTTTTCACAAAATAACGAGGGTGTTTTTTATAAATAACTGGATATTCTTGACATATTTAACTACATCATAAGTAACCATTTAGTTGTAATTTAATGCAGCAGTTTGTATGTAAAAATGAACCCAACTAAAAGTATGTGTAGGAACGTATTTTAAACTTGTCTCGATACAAAGTAACCCGAAATTAAGTAAGGTAGATATAAAATCGGTACATTAGTACCTACTTATATTGCAAAACCTTTCTAAAGTTACAAATTGAAGTGCTTAACCTAAATGCACCCAGCTTTTATTACTTTACTTAGGTTGCACCTATATCTAAACTTTTTATTTATTTTCTACATATAATTTACATAATGTTGTTTATCGTTGTATCTTTTGTAAGTACACGTATTGCATAATTTCCTACAGGCGCCGCCGATGACGTCAGATCATTCACAAACAGGCTGTGACGTCATTATTACCAAAATTAGCATTTCCGTAGTACTCGAGCGATCAAAGGAGCGTAGGCGCCGCCGTGTGACCAAATTGTATGAAACAATACATAGTTGAATACAACGTGATTGATTAATGACTTTCAGCCTAAAAACTATGGAAATACAGTTGTTTTTCGGTTTGGCAAAATTGATTGAGATATAGGAAGAATTTTTTTTTTTTAACTTTTTTTTTTATTTAACTGAAACCACTTATTTACGCTTGTGAAGAGAGAAAAAATAATTTACTTTTACTACTATCCGAAATTGACTCTGCCCATTGTTCAGAAATGAAACATCATGTATAGTTCAATGTGGGTGAGACAAAGAACGAAAACAAAAGTAAATCTATACAACCTTTTAAAAGTGGGGCAATCGTAACCAGTTCTTTTACGTAGGTGCTTTAATATAAATAACTAGGCTACTTAAAAAACCTAAACAAATTCGTATTTATGTTACTCTTTGGTAATTAAGCTGTAGTTTATCCTGAACTTACAAACTTTACCTTGAAACAAAATCGTACCTATTAGTAATGAAAGGGATGGATAGAGATAAGAAAAAATAAATAACCTCTTATCATTTCATTACTTTTATAAAATGAGTAAGTTACTCTCATGCTAGATAAAAAAAAGATAGGTACCCGATTTCTTTAAAGAAACGAATCTAAGAACAACATAGTTAATCGAACTCGTAAATCAACTATAACCATATTGATTTTCGAAAAACTAATTTAAACATGGATAAAAATAAAACTAAATAAAGGAGCTTGATTACAATATTCAAATAAAACGATTAAAATATGGTTCGTTTTAATATATGGAGGATTATTTATAAACAAGGTATGTTTAGCTCGTAAGGTAAGGTACTAATATAAAACACCAACAAATTATATTATTTGCTTCATTAGCGTGTAGAAATACGTATACAATACGAATTTATTTGTCTACCTATACAGTAAAATACCGTTACTAATCGTCTCACTTTGCGTGTGAATTCACCAAATTCAAACCTTGAACTTGAAACAAAAAACCGCGCGCACTTTTTGCGCGGGCTGTCAAAGTCAGGTGTCAATGTCAATCATTCAGAATTATAATTGACACTTTATTAACTTTATACAGTTTATGAACTTTCACTGGCGTCATTAAGCTAGCCATAGCTTTTAACTAACAATGATTTTTATCGTTCGTATGTTAGACAGCCTAGCATTAAATAGCCGTTATTTTTTGATCAGCTTCCAAAATGGGTGCTACAAGCTTAATAGGCTATTATTATAGTCTTTTTATCAAGCTTTTTTGATTGTTACATCTATTCAGATTTTTTTGACTATGAAATCAGACAGAAAGTCTATACCATGTATGTATTTTACTTTCGAAAGCGTCGGTAAGCCAGTGATGCGAAATCATTACAACTATAACATGAGCATGTCAACTTACACGTCAGGTGTTCGTTAATAATATGTCAAATAGTTAAGCTTGTGTCAAATTACTTTAAGTGAATCAGTCAGCTTACAGTGCAGCAATTGTAATAGCGAAAGTTATGAATATCGTGAAGTTAAACTATGATGATTACTTCTTAAGGATAGACAAAGTTCTTGCCTTGCACAAGCTTTGTTTTCGGCGGTTTTTGCGCAATTAAACAAACAAAAATTGATAAAGAGAACTTATCACTTTACCATTTTCATAAAAAAGGTATTTTAGATACTAAAGATGGAGACAATGAGCAGCTTAAGCAATTGTTTTATAAATACATAAACTTACTTAAAGTAAGAGAAGGACAACCGTGATATATAACTCTACTAGTGGCTGCCCGCGACTCCGTTCGCGTGGAAGTCGGTTTCCCGTGGAAATAAGAAGTTTTCCCGCCGTAAAAAGTACTTAATGTGTTATTCTGATATATAACCTATATTACTGTAAAGTTTATCTAAATCCGTCCCGAAATTTTTTCGTGATAGAGTAACAAACATACACTCATAATATTAGTAGGATTAGGTATGAGTAAATTTTGCTTTGCAATACGCAGTAAAAAAGGGTATCAAACAATTTATTTGCCGTTAACCATCTCCCTATATCTATTTCTATGTCACTTAACCATAAACAATCTACAAAAATAAATATCTAGCCCACTAATTTTAATCCACCCATACTTTCCACCAGCTTAGCCCACACAAAACAACTCACACGCGCCACTAAACCTGCGTTCGCGCATACTAAACTGTCATATCTCGCGATCCATCTACATAGATACTCTGAATGGACATTTCGCATACAAGCAGGTTGTGAATTGAAATTTAAATGACCCATTTTTTATTGAATAAGGAAGGATGTGTCCAAACAATAGGATGGTGTATGTTTGAAATTCAAAGGTTTTAGGTATAAGCTTTGTATTAAATACGTTTTCTGAATTAACCTTTTAGATTTTTAAGTTTGCAAAGCATTTATTTTATTTTTTATGTTACTTCTAAACACAAATTAACACTAACTTGCAAACCTCTTGTTGAACTATCTTATATTTATAGTTTGTATCTTTTTCAAATCCTACTAATATTATAAACGTGAAAGTTTGAGAGTATGGATGGATGTATGGATGTTTGTTACTCTTACACGAAAAAACTACCGGACGGATTTTGATGAAACTTTACAGTAATATAGGTTATACATCAGAATAACATATAGGGTACTTTTTATCGCGGGAAAGCTTCTCATTCCCGCGGGAAACCGGGCGGCCACTAGTGTATTATAAGATGTTGTTAAAAGTTACAAAGCAATACCTAGTGAAAGTCCGTTCGTAAATCATATAATTTCAAAGCTAATGTCATGTTACTTTACTGCCAATTATTTGAAGATTACGACTTTTTTGCGTTTGAATTATAGGATCAACTGTAATTGAAAATAAAAGGTGTTTATTACAATAATAACAAGCAATGAAAGCTTTAATAAGCTAATGGAGAACTAATATGAGAAAGTTTTGTGGTTTTCAATAAGAGAAAACATTTGTTAGTGAGATAATAAAAGCTGTATATAAAACTAGTGGCCGCCCGCGACTCCGTTCGCGTGGAAGTAGGTTTCCCGTGGGAATGAGAAGTTTTTCCGCGGTAAAAAGTACCCTATGTGTTATTCTGATGTATAACCTATATAACTGTAAAGTTTCATCCAAATCCGTCCAGTAGTTTTTACGTGAAAGAGTAACAAACATCCATACATAATCACAAACTTTCACGTTTATAATATTAGTAGAATATAACTGTAAAGTTTCATCCAAATCCGTCCAGTAGTTTTTATGTGAAAGAGTAACAAACATCCATACATACTCACAAACTTTCACGTTTATAATATTAGTAGGATGTGCTTAAGGACGTTTTAGATCGAGGCACCTTCCGAGTGCAAATGTGCCGAAACAATATACTTCCATTTAGGAGAAATTATGCAACAGATACACATACACATACAATAACCAAAATAGCCCATAAATAAAAGAGATTTTTCAATTTTTACTTTTATTAATTTTGAAGTTATAGATACTGGAAAAAGGAACGCGGGTCTCCGAGCATTGCGCGACTTCCGAGCATAGACCGGTTATTTAAAGATCCTGGGTTCGATTCCCAGTCATGCAATGCTCAGAGACCCGCGTTCCCTTTTCCAGTATGTATAACTTCAAGATTTTTCAAAATTCTAATTTGTTTTCAAATTTCTCTCATAAGACCAATTAAAATATCCTATCATCAGGTACAAAGGGAAAGAGTTCATAACCTCCCTACATGAAACATTCAAACTTCAACGCGTGACTTTAATCGCATATCAAATAACTACTATAAAGCAGCACATAACTCTCAACCGATGAAATATTAAATCTCTAAATACCTTTCGATTTGAAAATGATTAATTCGACAACTCTAAAATTATAAACAAATCGCCCATAGCTACTGAACAGTGTAGAGTTATTTTCTACCTATCAATAGAGCTATTAATATGATTTATTATGAAGAAACCTGTGTACAAAATATAAAAAATGGCGACTGAAACCCGTGTGGCGAGATAGTACGGCGTTATCTAACTTTTGAGATGTTATCAGATTTAATAACTCATTCTGAACCGAGGTACAAATAGTATTAATCATAAGAACTTGATTTTTGACTGTTGTAAACTATTTTTATTTTGTAAAATTATTATACTGAACAAGGGTTAATTTTTGACTGAGATAGAAAGGTAGTGTAACTTACAAAATTGATACTTGAAACAAATTTTAGCAAAAAGTTGACGACATTTCAACAGTCAAAACACTTTAGGTAAAAAAAGCGCTAAATAAATTTAAAATTATTAGGAATATCTATACTTCGGGGATGGTTTTTTTTTTAACACAATTACACCTAAACGAAAATACTTTGATCAAGTTCTCCTCCTATTGCATATAAATCTAAAGAAAAACCTTTTAAATACTAAAAATAACATCGCAGTAAATCCTATTGTTCAAGACTAAGGCACGAGTGGGTAATCAATAGGCGCCAATATTCTTTGTTACCGATAGCATTAATACGGTTACACTTATAAACATGTACTTCTAACTAATCGCGATAAGAAAATACTAAAGTTTTGCTGATATGACTCAATTTGTGTTAGGTTACATTCCGATAAACTTTTAGTTCGTACCTACCTTTATTATTAAAATGAATTTATACGAAATGGTTTTAGATACAAAAGAAAACATATTTTCCCACAAACCACTCAGCACGGAATAATTTCAAAGCTTTGTTAACTTCGAACACGAATAATTACTATTTATAAAAAAGTTTCTAATAAAAAGTAAAAATTGAATTACCTATACAACCAAATAAACAAAGCTACGCCAATCTATTCTCTTAATAATTTTCTCGCTAAGAAGAAAAAAATGAAAAAATGAAAAATGAAAATGAAAAATTTTTATTGGGTTACAATAATACATTCGCTATTTTGGGTTGGAGTCGCCTAGTAAGTATTAAACAATGCTTGTAACAGACGACCCCGCTCTTTCAAAAATATTAAAACCCAAGTTTACAGAGAAAGAAAACAATAGAGTGTGTATGAATGTGTGTGTGAATGTGTGTGTGTATGTGTGTGTGTGTGTGTATGTGTGTGTGTGCGTGAGTATGTTTGCGTGTGTGCGTGTGTATGTGTATGCGTGCCTGCGTGTGTGGTTGTGTGTGTATGTTTCAGTCTGATTGTGTGTGTCTGGGTCAATTGTGTCGACGTGCGTGTGTGTGTGTTATGTATTTGTATGCATTTGTGTATTTGAGTGCTGTGAAAGAGATTGTATATGTGAAAAGCTCAGACAATTTCTTCTGTTATGAAAAACTCTGTTTCTTCGTATGATAACTCACTAATCCAATCCTTTATAGCTACCTTACATTCATAACAATTTTTGGAGAAAATTTTTATTTCTTTGTTTATTTTATTGTATAAAATAGCTGATTTAAAATTGAATTGAGTACTCGCCATTTTTGTTTTTATTATAGGAGTTTGTATGACTGTATGAACCCTTCTATTATTCCTTTGGTTATCAACATAATTTAAGTTTTTATGTGCCTTAAGAACGGTTTGAAGAATATAAAGTTTGCGGACAGAAAGTAAGTCGCATAACTCGTATAACATTTGTGTAGGAAATCTTCGTTTTTTAAAGTACATCAACTTTAGGAGATGTCTTTGAGCCCGTTCAACTTGCAGAAACCGGGTTTTTAGTGCACCACCCCATACCGGAATGCAATAACTAATGATAGACTGAACTAAAGCAGTATATATTTCATTTAAAACATTTCTGCATGGGGTATCTTTCGATTTGTTCTTGACTTTACTGGGAACAATATGTCTGAGTGACTTAAACATCCACGTAAATTTTCTTATCCTTGAAGATATTAATTCTATGTGAGGGTACCAAGATAAATGTTGGTCAACAATTATTCCTAGGTATTTAATGGAATTCAACTTACTGATAATAGAACATCTACACTGATTGGTGAAGTTACCACTGTCACTACACGTGTGAATCTTTAAATTTAAGTCAAAAAGAGGTTGAGAGTTGTTATAAAGACTGTAGCAGATATAGTTAGTTTTCTGTGTATTTAAAGTTAGCAAATTATGTTTAAGCCATTGGGCAACACAAGACATGCCATATTCAGCGTTTTCTTTTACTTCTTTCCAAGTCCTACCAGAAAATATTATTGCAGTGTCATCTGCATACGAGTAAAATCTAGATTTATTAAGGTTCATGCTGCATAGATCATTTATATATAGCAAAAATAATGTGGGTCCCAGGACACTTCCCTGGGGCACACCACAGGAAATCACAATATCGTCACTAAAGAATTGATCTAGCTTAACCCTTTGCTTTCTAAACATCAAAAAATCCGAAAATATAGAGAGCTCAGTACCTCGTACACCAATCTTTTCTAATTTTTGGACAAGAATTGGTACCGAAACGGTGTCAAATGCCTTCTTAAGATCAATGAAGATTGACATGCATTTTTCCTTCTTATCAAGATATTTAACAATTTGTGAAGTGAGTGATAATACCGCGTCCTCCGTTGATAAACCTTTTCTAAAACCGAACTGATTCTGGGATAGTATGTTATTTTTAGTCATATAATTGATAAGTCTAGCATTTAGTAATTTTTCGATGATCTTTGAGAAAACCGGCAAGATGGAGATTGGCCTATAGTTACTTAATTTTTTAATTCTAATGAAACCACACTATCATTCATTTATCAATATTTATCAACCCTTACATATAAAAAAATCATAAATAGTTGCGTTATCATAACTTATGACTCCTTCAAGATATTCATTTTCCAACGAAAAACCAAAGCTGTAATACTTTACGTTTAATGGTAAAAGTGGAGAGTAAATTAGATAAAAACATCATAAATATGTTCGGATAGTTAACTATTTTCAAGATTATCGCAATGAGTTGAAAGCTTAAAAAGTAATTCATGGTAAGTACTTTGTAATGCACTTTTGTACTTTTTAGTGATACGGGGTCTCATACGCAATAATTTAGCCTGTATAGAAAATAGTTACAAGTATAGTACGTACGAACTTTTATAGACGCAAGATTTTTTATTGAAAAGAAAAAGTTATTGTTTAGAATACCTGGAAAATATAATTATATAAACGATAACGCCAACAACAATAAATATACATCACTGAAAACTATTTTTCTCCTGCCTTGCATCCCAGAACAATATTAAGCAGCAACTTTAATTAACTTCACAAAATAAATAGATATCTTATCAAGATAATAATACCCTTAAATTCCTAACCAAGAAATTTAATTACTGAATCTTTCATCAATTAATAATTGTCAACATTTACGTATCTCATCTATTTATATCGACATCCTTCGCCCCAGATCTTGAAGAAAACTGGTGGCTGTACACTCATGGCCATATTCGACAAACGCCTCGTAACCACATTACAGTTAAATGAGACTTGTTCGTGATCGTTCTAATTAGTAAGAAAAGTGTTTGTTTAGTACGTGATTAGAATAATTAGGTTTATGAAGGTGAGTTTTTGTAAAGAGAAGAAAAGATGGCGTATGTTTGTTAAGTTATGCTACTGTGAAGAAAATTGCAGTTACACGTACAAAAATTATTGTTTAGAATCGTAAACATTAGAACTGCTCGTTTTGTTTACCTTTGTAGCTTGGTGAAGCTTTGAAGCATTTTAAAAGGAAATGTTTTTTTAAGAAGAAAACAATAATGTTATGTAAATGAAAAGCATGCCATAATTTAAAATGTCAACGGCTAAACTGAACATGTGTGAAAAGTTAGTGTTAATGTGCGGTAGCTAAGTAAAGGTTTCTTCTCCATCTATGCAACAAAGTAATCTTTGTCATATAGAAATTGGTATTTTATCAAGATCCTATTCAAACTATGCGGTTCACGACACAAAATAATCTGAGATAGCTATTAGTCAATTAAATAACTTGGTATTGATGGTTCTAATTAAGACCATATCACAAATCGATCGAATAGTAAGATAAACCTAATAAGGGTATGTTCTAGCTTTTACTGCATTGAAAATTGTGTCTAGTAATGGCGGCTGTACATCCTAGTGGGGGTTTGTCGAGATTCAGCGATTATGTACAGACATTTAGAACCGTATAAAGTTTTCCTGTTTTGAATATGAGCTGGTGGTATAAGATTTTGGTATAATTTTTTATTACTTAAATGCATTTTTGCGAAGTATTCAAAAGAACATTTTTCTGAATAGTAATTTTAATTTGATTTCTGTATAACTTTTACTCAATTGTGTTATTATTTGGTGTGTCTGTGGTTGTCTGGAAGAGATCGCTTGTGGTTGTCTGGAAGAGATCGCTTGTGGTTGTCTGGAAGAGATCGCTGTGGTTGTCTGGAAGAGATCGCTCGCAGCGATAAGACCGCCTGTTGATGTACCTACCTGTGACTTTTCATTGTTTACTTGTTTGTTCAACAAAGTGTAAAATAAATAAATAAATAATATTTTTAAATTTAATTGTCCTGGATTAAAATTCGTACCCTATTTCAAATCCTTATAAATAATAATATGGTTAATACCTTAGCGACAGTAGACATATTACTAAAACGAATACATTCAAAATTCCACAGCAAGTCACACGTTAGAACTATCGTGTTGTCAAGAAATTGACTCCTCAATTAGCATTCGCATGCGTGTGTTTTACACGCGAACTTAAAGGGTCATGCTCGTAAACGCTCTCGGCAAAAGTGTACAGGCACCATAATACTGACTTGTTCCTTATTGCACTATTGTGAGATACAGGTACATTTCCGTATGTGCCCGATTGATTGATAGATTGACGTAGACAACATTATGTAACAAATAGATTGGATAATATTATGTAACGCATTAACAAGTAAACAATCCAATGAGAAAATAGGAAGTCGAGTAAATTGCTGTTTAATAAGACAGCGAGAGATCAAGCCGTTAATCCTAATTTCAAGTTGATGTAAACAGTAGCTTCGGAGTCAGCTTTTTGCGTTGGAAAAAATCTTGGGTCAGTGTAGAAAAAGCAGCTATTGAATGCGTACACGAAGCCAGTAACGGTCACATCCAAGATGGTATTAATTAAAGATCCACTTTCGTCCTGTAACAGCAATACACATAAATACATACAGGCCATTCAAACGTAGAACGCATTTTAAGAGCTGGTTTGAAAGTACGGGTTTTAAATAAGGAAGCGTGAATTGGGCCTGGTTTTTGTTTTCTGCCAGTGTCTTAGTTGAAAAAGCAAACATTTGCTTTTTAAATTTCGGGAACTGTGAAAAATAAACGCTGCCAGTTAGAAGATGGAAACTAAAAAGTTTACATGTCAAATATAATTTGTTGTTATGCAGCTGCTCCTTGTAGATAACATATTATACGCCTTCTAATAACCCGCTGGTATGTTTAGTAGGTTAACTAAACCGACATGATATGGAACAAATTAGACACGGATATTGTTGTAGTATTCCATATCTAAAGGTAACCGTCCACAAAGAGGTATACAAATATATTATGTTTAATTATAAAAGCGTTATGTATAAAAACAAACTACAATATTTCAGGAATTCTGCATTGTGTTTTGTTCTTAAGTAAAGATATGTTAACATATTTAAGTACAAAATGAACCAGCTTCAGTGGTCGCCCACCCTTATACCTTGCTGGACAAAACACATCTGTCATAACACAAAAGCTCCGAACATTAATCTTTATGTACTTTTACTTTCGTGACTGACTGTACCACAAGTGGTTTGTACAGTCTACAACAGAAGTTAAGATATACTAATAGGATGAAATGATTGATTGATTGATGTACAGACTCTCAAAAGTCGCAAATAAGCTTATAAATTTTGAGGTAAATGAGGAAAATTTCAACCTTAAAACCTGTATTAACAATAAAACCGTCTCACAACGCTGAGCTACATCCTTACACTTTCGCTTGAAAACAATAAACATTTCGCATTTTCTCGACTGCCAGCATTTCTCGATATCTGATCGAAGGTTGTCAATGTGGCACTGGCCGCAAACAATATCGCATCGCCGTTTAAATGTCATCGAACGCATCAGAGGCGTGGTCCCTGGTGGTGGTGAAATCGAATATCGAACAGCCATTTTGTTGTAGGCCATTTCTATGTATAATTTAGATATCGGGTAGAGAGCTGGATTAGTCACGACGTTAGCGCCGAACTTCGTAGCGAGGGGATTGTGACGTTGACAGGTAATGTCAATGTCAAGGCTCGTGGATGAAGCTGTGACGTTGGGAATAACTGTCCAGCGGCATATAATAGGAAATGTAAATTGTCTCTATGTTTCCTAATGTTTTGATATGAGGCCTCTTTAGCAAAAGTGAGCAACAGCCCCCCAAGTCATACAATAATAATGTATGAAACTGTCATTTTTGACAGGCTTGCAATTTGACAGTTTCATGCATTTAAATTCTATTCATTCGCTATCGCAAATTTCTATTGCCTCTTGACTTTGGGGGCTGGTGTTCTTAGTAAATCAACACGTGAAAACTGATCTATAATTTGTAATTTCAAGATAAAAAAAATTAATACGTTTTTTAACAACAATAAAAAACACAATTAGTTTCTAAATATGGAAATTTCAACTAAACTCTCTTTCTAATATATAAATAATATTTGCTCGAAGATATAAATCTTGTTCTATAAAACGTGCAACAAATTATTTATACGTACTTAGTAATGATAGCTCATACAAAATTTCAATTTGGTTTGACATTGATCAAGTCAAGATAAGTTTGAAGCGCGTCAAATACAAAAAAGAAACTATCAATTGAAATACATATCTTTATACAGGCAGATTCCTTTCTCTATTTCCGTTACATTAAGACCTATTCTTGTAATATATTTGCTTTTGTGTTTCTTTATACATTTGTTAAGGACATATTTCTTGTTGCAATCGAATAATCTTTTCACCTAATAATTAGTTTATGTGTTTTACTGTATAAACTGCAAATCTTATGCTGATTCGGAGTTCAATATCAATAGAAACACTCTGTATAAAAAGTCACTAAGACTTTCTACGCCAATTCGTCTCTATGATTTGCAATACTATCGATATAATGACAGTGTTTTTTTGCTTCATCGTCATAAAGTGTATTTAGTTCATATCTAATTATGTGTGAACTACCTTTGTCATTAGAGAAGTAGTTATCAAGGGGTCATTCATTTTGTTTATGGTATTGTGCTCTAGATGTTTGACAGTTGACAGTTGAAATGAGTTGATAAAAAGATGATAAGTACGTCACGTGATGGCTTAGAAGTTTAGATTTTTCGTCTTTCTAAGTTTTGTGGCCAGTTTTTCTATGAATTTTATTATGAAAGTTTATTGAATAAGTTTCTTTAAATAAATGTGTTTTTATTAATGTTAACTTTGAAAGTATAACTAATGCGGACTGAAACGCTTTAGACGAAATCTTAGACTTACTTAGATAGTAAGAATGATATATTAATGTGTAATCTGAATAAATTAATTAGTTACCAGCATTCGAGCGTTTCATTACTCTCTTACACTATAAACTCATAATAAAATAAACATTTAATTGTTTTTAAACAAAGAATACCTTAATTCCATTTTAATCAATAAACACTAACAAAGTCCTTATTATAAAAAACATAAGCAGTATACTCCAACTAACAAAAAACTTAATATTACCCAACCCAATTTCAAGCAGAATCACTCCTCTTCGATTGGAGTCCCAAACATCTCTCGCAGCAGTTTATTATAAATGACCGCTGTGCCTATGCGCATTGCGATCGTCATTAGAGTCACGAGTCGCGCTAAGCTGTTTTCCACGGAAGATTTATGGAGCTGTCTTTTCCCACTTCTAGGAATTAGTGGGTCTGAGGCGATTCACTTTCCCTTAATTGAGAAATCGTTTTTGGTTTCAGTTTGTAGGCTGTAGGGTACTTATTATTGATATATTTATAGTAGATGGTAGGTATCCTTCCTACTAATATTATAAACGTGAAAGCTTGTGAGTATATGAGGATGTATGGATGTTTGTTACTCTTTCACGTAAAAACTAGTTACTGGACGGATTTGGATAAAACTTTACAGTAATGTAGGTTATACATCAGAAATACACAAAGGGTACCTACTTTTTACCGCGGGAAAATTATCATTCCCAAGGGAAACCGACTTTCACGCGAACGGATTCGCGGGCGGCTACTAGTAAGTAAATAAATCAGGACAGTATCCTTTTTAAATATAAATTGGTCAAGATGTTTTTTGAGGAAGTATTGAAACCAAACACTAGAAAAGCTACTTGACCTTATCACTATGAATATTGGCTTTGTATCCGCTAATACAAGACAAAGTATTACTAAAGGTTCTTATAACTCTTGAGAAGAAAGTTAAAAAGCTAATGTAAAAGGTTAAACATTTTAACAACTTAAGTTTACGGCTTTGATTAACCGTTAATTTATAGCTGAACTAAATTTATTAAGTTAATTAAGATAAAAGTGACAAGGAAAAGCTTATAAACTTAATGGACGCGCAGGAACTTTTATGTGAGTTTATGAATTTACCTTATATAGTTTGTAAATCTATCAGGAAGTATGGGGTATTTTTTATGTATAAATAGTGGCCGTCCGCGACTCCGTTCGCGTGGAAGTCGGTTTCCTGTGGGAATGAGAAGTTTTGCCGCGGTAAAAAGTACCCTATGTGTTATTCTGATGTATAACCTATATTATATGATGTATAAACTATATTACAGTAAAGTTTCAACAAAATCCGTCCAGTGGCTTTTACGTGAAAGAGTAACAAACATCCATCCATACATACTCACAAACTTTCACGTTTATATAGCTTTTGCATGACATCAAAGGGCTTTTTTAGGTGGTATTCTTGAAATAAGAACGAATTTATCAATAAAAAGACAAAATTTAACACAAAACATAGCTAAACACAGAAATGTATCCTATATAAAATAATAGTCATCCTCACATTAACTGTACTAACGTACCAGAGTTTGTAGAGATTATGACAAAAGGTTGTAACTTTGACAGTAATGACATTAACACATCAAGCCTGCGGTTTGAGAATGAATGTGTCATCATGCATCTGACAGTTCAAATTTGATTTTATTCTATCCACTACTTTGAATGATTTATTAATAATAATTTCTTTGCTGAACCTATTTATATTCTATATAAAACTTTATAGGTCTCAAGTTTGCAGTAATTGTGGCAGTGTTTAAGGGTAGAAGCAGAAAAATATATCAATTCCTGGTTTTGAGTCTAGATGAAACTAAGATCTTTCCTAGTCCCTATTTTATTTCTATAACATACAAGTTAAAATTTAGTTTAAGTTCATGCATTTCGTATAGACTCTGCAGATTAATAACAATAATAAAGGAAATTGATATTATCAATGATCTACCGCCTGAGTTTCGTCTGTTGCGTGATAAAGACTTAAATCAGCCAGCGGGTCAATTACCATAATTTTATGCAGTGCTGCTTAATTGCGCTTACGTCTTAACCTCTAAATCCGTATTAATTACCGTAATGACAGGAAAACCTACACGTCACGTTTAAGCGTTAAAAACTTTGCGAATCCTTTGGTTTTCGTGTCATTACGGTTAACAGATTTAGAGATTAAGACGTAAACGCAACTAAGCAGCACTGCATAAAATACGGTAATTGACCCGCTGTACTTAACCAGACAGTCAAAACATACACCAGGCGCCGGATACATTATATCTCTCACTATTTATGGACAGGAATGTCTTAAAACAACATACAATATAAAAACTAAATAACGAGTACCTTTGTAAATAGTACCTTCATTGAAAATTGAACCTTACTGTTGGGTTCGTAGAGTTGTTATTTCAAATTTCAGTATGGATTTAAATGTTTGCACTTGCAACGACTTTGTGTTTGTAACTACAGATCTACTAATTGTAGGTATTATAAATAGTCTTTAATTCATATTTAAGATGCCACTAAAGATAACTTAAGGATAAGTCCGCGAAAAAATGTAGGTAAAACAAGATGACTCTTGCAGGTTAAATTGTAATTCAATGTTATCTTAACTCAAGAATCTGAAAGTTAATAGTCAATTAAGACCATAAAGTATTGAGCGGCATGCGACATCTTTCTCTAGGAAACCCATTATGACTGCATCCGTTGATTGACCGAGTCCTACAAACAGCGGGTTGATAAACCAACTTTGTTTATTAGAAAATAGATTAATGATGATGCAATTTAAGCAATAAATTCGGTGTTATCACTATCAGTCACACTTACCAGTGGAACAACTGGAATGGCGCCTACGAGGCGTCTGGCCATCATTGTTTCCGATAAACCTTCGATAAATCGATGCTTATCAACTTCATATCGGCAACCACGAATAGCAATATCGATATCCATTCTTGGAATACTTTCAGTAAGGCTATCAAGAGCAGCTCCAATTTGTTGTTCGTGTGTCCAAATTTTGGCAACGGATTTCGAAATATTTTGTTTAAGTAGGTTCACCGATTTGTACGTTTCAATATTATAAATGTTTCCTTTTTCATTGAGGTTACGGCGACGACGCGAGAATATCTCTGCAACTGCTTTGGGTTTAATGAATTAATGTATATCCCTATCATTTAATTAATCAGTGTAATGCAGAACGCAATCGCATTAATAATACAACGGAAAACAAATTGTAATTACCTGGCGTCTACTGTTTTTAATATTTCATTTGTAACATCACTTATTTAACATGTCCTAAGAGTTATTTTTGTTTGGCTTGTTACGGTGAGCTGTATCAAGATTTTGTATGTTTCTGCGCTTTGTTATCATTAGACTTGTTGAATGTTCCTTGCGGTTACGTTGCTATGTTTACATCATCAAACCGATCATTTTTGATAATGATATTTACTAGCTAGCTTTCTGTTTGCTTATACCGGTGAATATAATTTTTGTATGGTCATTAATAATTTCTGTTTTAATGCATTGAGTGAAATCGGTAATTGTCCAAAAGGCATACATTATAAAGTACAGCTTTTGTTTACAGGTGTAAACCTTGACACTTAACTGGTTTCCAAAAGAACATTTAAATACGGTAACATAAATTTAGCTGGTCATTTTTATTAAGTTCGTTAATATTGTGATTTTTTGTTGAAGTAATGAGTATTGTTAATGCTATTCTAATAAACCCACATTAATGTTTTATCTCTTGCAATAAGAAGGTTCATTATATTGTATGTCGACGCTATTATTATCAGGTTTATCTTTAAAATTATACACAGACACTTCGTACTCAGCATCTCTTGCGATGATATCTCATAATTTGCTTTCCATTATCGATAATCTTCTATATTTAGAATTGCGCTTCAGAGCTAAAGCAGAAATGGAAGTCTTCACGCCTCAATGTCTCGTTAGCTTTAGTTTATTGCTTGACTTGAGCTCATTAAGATTAAGATGCTAATTTTAAACTATTTGCTCAATCGAATCAATATATTTTTATTAGTTCTCCTAAGCCAACTTGTAAAACCTAAAGTTTCTTCCAACTTATCTTATCAACAAGTTTCAGATGCAAATTCTCAAAGCCATTTACTTCCTAGTTGTGTCTAATAAATTACCATTAAAACAGGTACTACTGTTTATGAAATTGTCAAGAATTGTGTATTCAACCATCATTTATTTATACAAATTACTTCACGAACAAAACTGCGGAGGAGATAAGAACGCGGTATAAAGTTACTTAGGGATAAAATCGTGAAAACGTGGAACTACGGCTAATCTTTGCACTATCGACGGAGTTGCATTAAGTGGTAGTCGAACTGGTTGCTTAAATTATTATGACTATATAAGATTCATACTTCCTGCTTTTATACTTATCATTTATTCTAGATATAATCGTTTTGATTTCGACCAAGTTTTCTGTCTTAGATGAACTGGTGACAAAGCAGAAGGTATTTTCACCATTTTATCAAAACACTAATCGGGTTTATCTATATCACTTATATGTGGAACCTTCGAGATATCATATCCTTTGACAACACCGCCCGTAACATCAATATAAATATCTTGCATCATATTGTAATTCTCTGATAGGTACTGTTAAATATTAAAGACATAAAATATTAATTACGTCATCTATAGTGACAAAAGCTTGTAGTGCATTTTATTTATTGTCAACCTTAATAATATGTACGTTAAGATCATTATCACCAATGTTACGTCACCCTGTGATATCACTGAATAAGTCCTTTAGAATGAATATTGTTATAAGTAGCTTAAGTATGCGCAAATATTTTGCATACGCA
Organism: Emmelina monodactyla; assembly: GCA_916618145.1. Lineage (NCBI taxonomy): Eukaryota > Metazoa > Arthropoda > Insecta > Lepidoptera > Pterophoridae > Emmelina > Emmelina monodactyla. Next base: position 8,638,453 of record OU745311.1, on the reverse strand, counting down.
TTCTTTAGATAAGACGAAGCTACTGTTTACGATGGGATATTTTTTGTTTCATTGGCCTACTTATTACAAAACCGGCTTATAAAAGCAAAAAAACAATGCTTAACATTGTTGCTCATTATGTTTCGATAAAAGCAAACGTGTTGTTAAAATATACATTTAAAACCTTTTCAGAAAAGTAAACAAACCTTGCTTGTAAAATTACTGACGCTAAAGTACCTATACGTAATAGTAAATGAGCGTTCACTCATTTTTTGCTTATTATAGCCAATTGTCTGCCTGCAAAATTTATTATAACAAGCATTTCGAGAGTTACAAAAGACCGAAATATAACCGCAATGATGGTCATTGCCACATCCGATAAAGCTGAAAACGGTACTGTATCATTAAACCTATTATTTACAAGTACCTGTTATTTTATCATTTCACTTTAAATTTTTTGCTCATCACAATACCTTTTGTGATTATTTCACGCGAAATGAAAATCGTCATGGCTGTAATTTTGTATGGACAAATTAGCAATAGTTTTTGCTTTTTAAAAGCTTTATTATTTAATTTATATTTCCGTTACACGTAAATTTAGTTTAAAGATCAGATAATGTAGGAGAAATTGTGAGCGTATGTGACCTTTTTTACTAATCTTAGGAATTTTATCTACTTTGCTATCTGCCTAATTAAAACAAGCCTCTTTAAAATGGTAGCTAGATCAGTAAATTATCCCCGATCAGATTTTACTAGAGTACAATCACTGAAGAAAAAAATAGGCAATTAAATGTTTAAAACTCGTTTCTTCGTTACATCATACCTTGTAATATTTAAGCCCATCTGCAATTTATACATTGTCGACATCTTCAAATTACGCCCTACGTATGAATCTGGAATTAATTACATACGGAAAAAAGGTCGTTTTTCAATGAGCACTGTTTTTATGTTAATTTGCATAATGAGGGAGTTAAAGTATGGGCCTGTTTTTTCTTTAATAAAGGACAACGACCGTGAGGATTATTGATTACGAAAGGAGCGGATGTCGGTTTGCAAAACTAACCAATTATTACAACGTGCGTAAGAGCACTTTGAGGAGAATCGTGTGTTATGTTTATACTTTTTTTGCTGAGATTAGCAGCTCCATCAATTTACGGTCGTTACTTTTTATGCACTCTCGGTACTTCACTATCCTTTTTTTTCATACGCCAAACAACAAGTCATTTTAAATGAAGTTTCCTCACAAGATTTGATATTTATAAACCGTTTGCATTGTATTTTGGATATTCCTCAGAATGTCGAGTACGTAAGTTTTATCTATGCGATAAGATATCATAGATGGGGTCAGCCCGTTACGTTAGTTTGTATGATTACGTCTTACAAGCTTTTGAGTGTAAATCCTGTTAATGTAGTTGTAGGTCTATACCCTCTGTAGTATTTATAATATTTTGAACTGCCGTGGTGCCATAAACAATGCGAATTCCAGCATTCTCAATGCACATGCACATAGTTACCACGGACCTGTTGGTTGCAGGAAGTGTTTGAAAACGGTTCAGTAATTCTACATGTAACACTGTATTGTTACATGATACTTTACCCTTTCATGCTTGTTGACTGTACTTACCTACCAATGGCGTTTTTATTTTTTTAGTAGTTTGAAAGTATTTCTCTTAATAAAAAAATATTATAGACATTTTATCACATAAAGATTACTTTAAATGTGCATATTCAATCGAAGCAACTTCATTAAACGGTCATGAATTGATTATTAATTTCCACACTATCGTAGCTTTTCAGATTTATGATTATTGCAAGCAATAAGTGCCGATTATTATAATCATTTGTATATTTTACATCACTTGATGTCAATATTCGCATATGTTCAGTAATTTTCCTTATTAATAACATTTAAAAAGTAATAAATATGCTGGTATCTGTTTTTTTTGGGTTTTCGTAAGAACCATATTTGACTAAAGTTATAAGAGAACATAAATCTATTAGCACAGCTACCTTAACTTCTGATAAGATCTCTAAGTCCTAAGTAGGCAGCTTGAGACAAAATACAGTGGAAGTAGATTTAGGTGTTTCTGGCAAAGTTCCAACCTCTGACCATTGACCATTTACCAATTCTGTGGAAACCGTGTAACCGTCTGACAATTAATAACCGCGGGATTGCAAAATTTATGGTTATTGCACTTATTATAAATAATGTTATCCCAAATTACTAAAAAGTATTGGAGAGGCTAAAAATATAAATCTTAAGAGTTAGCATTTTTGTTAGTAACTAGGAACGTGCAAAGAAGAAGTAGGTACGAGTACATTAATATCTACAGTGAGTGCGTAATTCATGTAACTTGTACCAATTGCAATAAATTCTAATATTCATACATACACACGCACGATACCGCAATAGATTAAATTCTCAGTGATATTAACAAAACGTGCTTTATCAATCTACTTGGTGCTTACAAACCAGTAATTCCGAGAAATAATGTGATCATTCTGAGAAATATTAATGATTCAACATAAAACTGTAAACGGCACGGTTTTATGGGTTAAACGGAACAAAATTCTGACACGTCTTAACCTTTAACATATGAATGGACTCACAAATTATTGTTTAGTTTTATTTTATTTAATAGCATCCACATTTCAAGTTCAAACTCTACAACAACGCTTGTTCGTAGAATCCAATTTGTCAGAAGAATAAAGAGACTGATAAAAAAAAAAGTTGCGTCCATATGCCTCATTGAAACCATCCTAATTCGAAGTATCCTTCCGGTCGTGTCACGTGTTTACAAGAGGGTGTCTCGGTGTTCCGTTTCATTTTTACAACATTTAATCCTTGGGGAGGATTTATTACACACTCCAGTTTTTTTTTTACTTTTCAATGCCACTAAAATCGGTAACCTTGGGAGACACTAGACGAAGTTTTACATGTAAATGATTAGGCAGACTAAACAAGTTGTTTATATAGACCAGTCAGATCCTGTCACGTGACTGGCATTCCTTCCAAAGCGACTACATCGCACATGTTGTTTTTTTTACACATGCAAAGTTCAGTGTCCCGAAAATTGCCTGCGCAGACGAGCGACGTTTGAAACACTCAAACGCCATTGTGAAAGCCAAAGTCATATTGTTTCAACTGTCATTTGGAATAACTGTTCGTAACAATCGCAAACGTTTTCCTAAGTAGCTACAGCTTCCGTATTGATATTGTGAGGTTTCTAAAACATTTGTGTTTTGTTCTTTGAATTTTATTAGTACTTCTAAACTTTGTTTTGGATAATGGAAAAGTTAGTACTGCTGATGTTTTCGAGCCTTTGTGCAATGGAGAATTTATGAACAGGTTGGAAAGAATTATCAAGTCCTCCATTCACTTAACCGTTTCGAAAGTTATTGAAAGCATTGTATGGAATTATCGAGGGATTAAAACAATGGCCCGATTTATTTAACTTTCAATTCACGATTAATATTAACGGGAATATGGACTTGTGAAACAAATTAAAAAGCATTTGCAGATACCGTCTTTGATAATATTATAAAGCTTTAAATCTCTTATCTCTGAGATTTGATCGATTTTATAATCCACATTAAGGGAGATTTATTCTCTGTAAAAGTACAAATGGGTACAATAACTTTGTAATTAAACTCAAACATTTAGTACCGTTGTCGCCGACAGTCGTAATCATAATAGCAGCAATGCAGATACTTACCGTAGCTTAGTTGGTTATTACAGGAGCAGGAATAGAAAATAATCGCTTACCTGTAAAGAGAGAAAACACACTTTAAGAATATATCGCTACAATTACATCGAGGAATCTAAAATATAATATAACATAATTTATAATAACATAATGATAATTATATAACACAAAGACAATGCATACAATACCTCAAATGAAACTAAGGAACCAATTAATGTTACTGTTGACTAATAAAGCGAAGTATAACCTGCCTACGCCGTAGACATTTTGGCATCACAAGACAAATTCATAGACGATAATACGGCGAACAGAACTCGCGGAGTGAATGGATTGCTAAACCTAAAGGTTGCAGACACTACGACTCATTCCTCTTGTTACTTTGTTATTTAAGGCCAATGTTTGATTGAAAGTTATTGAAAGCAAATTTAACAGCCTAATGATCATTTATTGGTATCGTTATATTTCATTGGATGAATTTGAGATGGTTTTGCAAGCGTTGAAAATAGTATTAAGTTTGCAAAGCCGTAGCGAACGCTTTAATGTGTTTAATCATCATAAATTTAAGGAGATTATTTAAATTGTAATTGAAGACACTAAAAAACATTATTGATATCAACATTGAGACATCAAGGATATTGTTTATTTTATTGCCTGCCATTTTAGTATGTGTTACCAAATAATCCAAATCCGTAAGACCTGCAGATACTAATAACTCGACTGCTACTAGTGGCGTGGGCAGACTTGCCTTGGTCATTTCATTCATGAATTGAGTAACATTCAGCCTACGCAGTTAACGGTTTGTAAACCCAGCTTTATAAATTAACCGTAAATTACAGGCGTTAATTAATACAAATCGAAGTTTTACCGTAAATTTAAGGGAAGCGGGAAGCAGTTAATCATCATCTGCGCCCACGTTGCATAGATTTTTACAGAAGAAGCGATACAGCTTTGCACATCACTAAGTTTAGATCTTAAAAACGTAATCGTGTGAAAGTTATGTATAAAACAAACCTAATAAAGTACACATTGCTACAACTGCAGCTCTCGGTAACGGTAAATCAAATGTAAATTTAAGTAAAATTTTCTCTTCTCAAGATTAAAATAAACACAATTTCAACCATCCCATTGCTAAGTTTACTCGGATTCTAAATACGTATATGCAAATTTTACAAGCAAGAACATGAACAGCTGGCTAAATCGAGAGTCTGTAAGCCAGACACGTTACTTTCCATTGCCAATTAAAATCTTAATTAAAATATTCAATCGATGTCAAATAAGGCCGACCTTGTTGCCCTTACTTAAAAGGAATTTAGTTAATTGTGTGGAGGTAATAATTGTTACAAATAGTATTTTAAGTTTTATGGGTAAATCCTTATCAAGAATGTTAGTTCTGTGGTATGTTGTACATACTTGCTTTTCTAGTAGTTCTAATAACGGAATTGAAAAATTTCACAGTTCAAGACATCAAATCAAACATCAAAAGCTTTGATTTGAACAGTAACTGATGCGAATGATAGGTCTAATAAAGCAGACATATCAATTGAAATTTTGAATCTTTTTACACACAATTTCCCAGCAATTTTAAAAGACCTTGAGGTCAGCAGCGTGTAATCTTTAACTGATGCATTCATTTCAGTGATGATCATAATGTCTTATAGAATCATTGAGAGTATCATGATAGGCGAACCTGCTTAGTTTCGACGTATGATGGCTATTTGAAATGCCCGTCAATATATAACTGTAACGGGTGCTTTGATGCCTCTCTCCATTGTTGAAGCGAAAGCCTATAGAAATATCTTCAGTACAATTTACAACCTAAGGGCATTATGCATCAAGGGCTCCAGATGCAATACAATGTATGTCAAAGTTGTTCTGGGTATAATCATGATTGGCTGCGTGCTGACCTTTGCAGTACCACAGTTATATTTTCTCTAGAAAATAACGTTTTGTAAGCAGTAGTTTAAATTTGAGTTATAATATTGATAAAGCTCGCTGATGAAAGTTCTATGACAATACAATTGTATATATTTAGTTGCGTATTAAATGTTGTTGCTAGTTTTATTTTTCTAGTCAAGTACCGACTTGCGTAAGGTCAACTTGATAACAGACAACAAGATTTTTCAATGACCCGCTTTTCAGAATAATGTTTCATTCATAAATTACTTACGAGATAATTCTAAGTTTACGTGACTTAGATAATGGTTAGTGTTGCAAGTTCTGCGCCATCGTTATATAAAGTAATTTTTAACACCTTGGAAGAAATACTTTAATCGGAAAATATAGCTGAGTCGTGTCTGTGCAATGTTATTAATAATGTTAGTTTGATTTTAATTGACCAATATAACGATACCCTTAGGCGAGTGGATTGAGAAAATCTGCATCAGTTCCCTGAGTCACGGATATAAATAATATTACACCTTTAGTAGGTTAAAAAACCCTAATAGCGATTGCTCATAAATAACGTACTAATGAATAATACCAGGGCAAGATTTTATTGCAGGCGATAATATTATATTACTTAAATAGTATTAAGAAGTAATTGCACACGATGAATTTATAGATGATGTAATAAACATTGTTTGAATTATATTTTCAATAAACCATTCTCTTAAACATCAATTGTTAATGTATAGGCCATATGAATTGACGGCAGTAATTTAAAAATGAAATTGTTTTACCAATAAAAAAGAAATGTATCAGTTGCTTCTGAAGACAACACATCTAAATTTCGATCTAGAGATATTAAGTTTTCAAAAACATGAACTGAAATTGAAATACTATCTCGATACGCCACGATTACTATTTCCATACAATAGGAAGTTTCGCCTAAATGTGGGAAGGAAAGAGAGGAATCTATTCTTGGAGACAACTTTCAAGAACAAAACGTATTCTTGGCTGCATTTTCTCCAACTCAAGTTCACTTTCATGACTTAATATTTAGAAACCATTAGAAACCTTTGAAGTCTACCTACGTTGGCAATTTGTTTTATTATCTAATTGACTTCAATAACCTTGTATCACGACTCAAGAAGCAAGTCATACATAAAATTCAGATGTAAAATATTCGAACACTAGTGCCAAATGCCCTGCATCAATCAAAGTATAATTATTTGTGAGGCAAGCTCCAGGTGGTCACTCAACGTAATCACTGATTGTTGCATTATTTATGCCAGCATCAAGCTGTAATACACTATGCCTTGCTCAGCCTAAATTACTCATATTCATGAGAACATTAAGGAAAACAAAATTTGATTACACTAATAAATATTTAGAACCAAAATACTATTAAGGACTAAGAGCTATTAGAGTAATTAAAAGTTTTATTGGAATTTGCGTAATTGGTATAGACTTCGTCAAATGTATGACTATTTCGGCAAAGTTTTAGTTTGTGGTTTTCAGATAATGAAGCTGTAAAATAAAGGTGCAATACTTAGGTACGTATACCACAAATTATGATTACTTATGTACACAAAAGTTTATGTGTGTACCATAGGTGTGTGTCTGCATGCAATCAGTCGTAATTGCTTCTTCGTAACTTTTATTAAGTATTGGTGTTGTCTTTGTTAACTTTTATGAAAAGTAATATGAATAAACAACAGTTTCTCACTATTAAAATAATGACTAAAATATTTATTTTGCTGATAAATATAGTCCGAATGACCATATTTGAGGTACACTGCTCACCTTGATTTATATCAACGTGAATGTGCGTGCGTTTGATATTTCAAATTTCTTTTCGTCCGTCGTTAAAGATTCCAGAGGGTTCCGTGCTTGAACTGGATCGGGACAGACTGTCCGTTTTTGGATCCCGACTGCATTTTCGGGATCACTTTTATCGTCCGTATACGGAGGAGAATGGCTCATGAATTATCCGAGACTGTAATTTAGTTTGTATCCTTCGCCTTGTAACGCTTGTGGTTGCTAAACACGAGCTTTGAGAGTTTCTCGTTTTTCTTCAAGTTTAGTCGGTAAATTATGGTCAAATTACTGATAATTATAATGTTTGTAAGTCTTTGGGGTTATTTTAAGTGGTTAAACGAGTGTTTTTGTTTATAAGATTAATAAAATAAAAAACTAAAACAATATTGACATTTAAGTCATAAAAGTAAGTTATTTTATCTAGCACTTACAAAGTTGAATACCATTTTCATTCCAATACTCAGAGACGATAACTTTCAAGGATGTCAACAGTGATTTAATTCCCACGTTTCTACAATCTAAAATATCGTTATCCGCGAAAGATTTAATTAACTTGCACACAATTACATCTAGATGGCGTTGATTTAATATCGAAGGGTTTCTATCAGATAAAGCCGCAGATGTAGCCCAAGCGCATGTCAATTGCATTTCTTAGTCTAAGAATAATTTCACTTTGATGACAGCGGCGATCATTATTTACAGTAGTACACAGATGGATAATTTAGAATTTTGGTTTTACAAACGCATTTTACAACGAAATAGTTTTTTGTTTCTAATATAAATTTTCTACCATTGCTTAAATATGTATAAAGGTTACAATAATAAAAGAAAATAGAGCGTTTGCAAAACTAAATAATAACTAAACAAACTTTTTCAAAAGTTTTTTTTATCAGTCTATGTTCTAAAACGAATGTGCATGAGATATCAGCAGGAAATAAAACATCAAAGTTTAAAGTACTTATGTTTTTTATAATAGATATTACGAAACTACCTGCATGAGGCATTGCGATAGAGGCTAAAAAAACATCCAATGGCGAAGGTTAAAAAAGAATTAGATCGAAAGAAATGAGCAATCGATTGATTCGAGTAAGGTTTTTATCAGCAGATGTACAAACATATAATAAATAGTTCTATCGATTTTTTTAGATAATCCATCAACTACAACTGCTGCATTGAAAGTAGTACTTAAAGGGAAATAAGAACGAAAAATGTGTCAACAGAATAAAGCTCTTTCTTCATTTCGTGCGTGGGACAGATTCAACAAAATAATAACTGTCTACAATAATAACGAGACACAAACAGGTAGAGATACACATTTAGATAAAACTCGATGCAATAAGTGAGTGAAAGTTGAAGAAAACTGTAATCGAGGTTTCCTCAAATTGCTTAAAGTTGAACTAATTCCACATTTTAACAGTAATTCCAAAACATTATTTATACTACAAATTGAAGAAATTAATGCAGGAACTAAAGATAAAGCGCATGAATATGAAAACACTTATAACATTCAAATTTATGAGCCAGACCATCGCGAAAAACGATCATCTACATTGTGTTTTGTAATGAATTGAAATTCAAAAGCTCGCATTTGCAGCACTTAACGCCTTAAGGCTGTATAACTGTATGTGAGATTAAAGAACAAGGTACATAATGCTTTCATGGTTCATTCAGAATTTATAGTAAACTATTAACTGGATATCAAATTAGAAATGAAAAGTGTGTCAAATGTGAATTGCTGAAATAAGCATTAAATGTGTGAAGCAGTAAATTATTAAGTGATTAAATAAAGACACAATTATTCTTTACTAAAAGTAGTACCCATAAGATCGTATGTGAATCTGTATCAAATATTTGTGAAGAAAGTGTCAACACTATAAAGAGATATAAGCAGATAAGCTAAAATATACTAAATAAAAACAAATCATATTGACCTGAATTGCATACATAGTTTACTCACATTGAATTTTTTATAGATATAACTAACATGTAATGCATTCCATATTAATAATGTACAACGTTGATGACCTCTTTTAACTCAGTAAGCTTAGCTTCAGGCATGCCAATGTCAAATAAATGTACTTTGGTTTTGCCGTGAGTTATTATCTCAATAGAAACATTTCAATCATTCTCTACAACGATCAGTTCAACTTGTCTAAAGTAGATATTGGAAGGGTTATCATAAATTATACAAATTACAGCGTATTATTTTCTAGGCACTAAACCTAGCCAAGTAAAGTTCCAGTCTTGAAATTATGGAATTTCAACATAATGTTGACCAAGATTCTGTTATTGATAGAAACGTTTTCAAAAAATAGTTTAAGTGCCCTTTTAAAAGCCCTCGTCTTGGTGGTACTTTCGCCTTTTCACCTCTCAGACTTGAATGTCAGAAGTCCATTATGTAAGTAAGCAATTATTATACATTGCCAGTTACGAAAATAATGTTTCTTAATAGCTTCTGATACAGTTTATAATTGCTCTTGGTATTATCCAAATTATCCTTTGAAAGGTTGCATAATTTTTGGACGCATGGTAAGTGTAGCAAAAAATTTAAGCACCATACAAAATAACAATAATTTGTGTTATAATGTAGTTTGCACTTGAAATATAGGCTTCCATTATTGCACAGCACGACAACAAAAAAAAAGCTACAATAACTAAAGATAATTGGTTAATTTAATGTCGATACTCCAATAAATCAATAAATGTCAAGTCAGAATTTCAACCCTACAGGGTTCTAATAATGCCCTCAACACCAAGGGAAAAGCACTGTGATGTTAATAGAGAGAGCACCCGAGAAGCATTAATTGAAGGTTTAAACGCAAACCCAACTATTCTGGACAATAAATTATTCTTTACAATAAATCTTTAAAGTACCAAGTCTATTACTGAAACAAATTTAGTGCCGCGTGCAAGTGAAATCATACTTTGGGATCTGTAGCGAAAGTTCAAAATCCATTGCACTAATTTTGAAAATGAAAGGTGTTAATCCATTGATTTAAGTGGCAATTATTATCTCAATCTACTCTGGTCAATGGTCAGGAACCCTTTTAATGGAACAAGTGTACAGATCGTGACCTCTGTGGCTCAAATTATTTATTACTATGTCGTAAGCTTTTACTCTAACAAATTGTTTCGATAAGCTAATAATATCATCAAACACAGTTTGATAACACAGTTTTTGTTTATTATAAAGATTAGTCAACAGTACTTTTTTTTATTAGTCAACAAGTCAGCTATAAGCGGCTTTTTTTCTTGAATGCCTTAAACAATTAAGAACAAAGTTTTAGTCTTATATTCTTTCATTATTGTAATTTTTACAGCTTTAATTTCAGCTTTTTATATATTTTTTTACATTCACTTGTACAAATGTATAAGTCAAATCCTGCTTTAACTTATAAAGGAATTTAAAAGGAACTTCGATTTCATTATCATCGGTTTGAAATATAAAACCGTAACAGATGCCGGGACCCCTATGAGTATCTACCGCTTGATTTTTTACTACCTCAATAGGCAATAAGAAGTAGGAGCGTCCTATGTTACCCTGCACGACCCTTATCGGTCAGGTAATAAAAACATATAATTCCAACGTTAAAAGAATAAAAGTAAGTTAACTTTTAGATATCTAGTTTAAAACAAATAGATAAAAACGGATTAAAAGATTAACGCCTGTTATTTTTTAAGCGGTAAAGTAAATTGCTTGTTGCTTTTGAGTGTTTGCTCTAAATATTTGGTATTTCTCACTTTGTAAGCTTTGCATGTATAATTGACATGGAAGTTGAGTATTTATCACTTTGACTTATCTAATCTTCAATGTGAACATCAGGTATTAGTTCAATATGTATCCACGCAGTATCATCTATCTCTTTCACTCTAGCAAGCGCAGGAGCAGGACAGTGAATCAATTTCATACGCCCACAGGACTTCGAATACCTCCTGTGGTTCTTTAGATAATCTCGTTTCAATTAACAATGTTATAAAATGACTGATATAACGATTCGGCTTGAAAATTAAAAAGTATCCGTGCGTCGTAATGGAAGCTATTTATTTTCCATAATCAGAAACCAATTTCTACAAATGTCACTTTATGATATGATAATTATTAAAAAAAGAAGATTCAGTACAAAAAGAATACGATAAAATAGGAATCTATTGATTTCAAGTAGGCAGTAGACTGCTAGGTTCTTGACAAAATAGTTTTTTAAATATGATACTTTTGTGTCGAACTTGAGCATTTTTTGTGTAACTCAAAGCTTTTGTTGAAAGTAATAGATCAATCCCAAAAACATGTGTTCCAAAAAAAACGTTATCAACCTAATGTTGAAAAGATTTGGTTCTAAAAATTTACGTTGACTGGTGGTTGCTTTAAAAACATATTGAAACCACTTTATTAAGGAGATGGTCGGCAAACTACCAATTTAATACATTTACTTGCTCATGTCTGCACAGCACGCCCTTTTGCTGTCATTATCAATAATCCTTACGGAGATAGTTGGCAACATTGAGAAAGCGGGTTAACCACTTAATCCTATAGAAAGGGAGAAGATTAATACTCAAATCAATCAATATTTACAGGATCTAAACTTTCGTTGACAAATTCAAATTATTTTCGAAAGCGTTCAGTGTAAGCCAACATTTCGTTTGTTTATGCAAAGATATTCATTTCAATGACAATAATAAGGTTTTGGATTTCGTGTCTAGGAATACTTGATTTGAGTGATCTGTTTGTTGGAAATACAATCAGCATTATTATAACCACTACGGAATCACGTTCAAAGCCCTTGTTTAGGAAATCATACTTAAATATGTAAAAGCTGAGTCAATATTAGCGCAAGGAATTAGTACATCATGAACATGCCTTCACATTTTTGATAAAACTTTACATTTTTATCCAAAAGCAACCTTAAATATATAGCAGTAGAACGTGTTAAAACAGGTTACAAAAGTTGACTTTATACTAAAAACGTCAGGTTTGTGGTTTTGTTTGAACTCCCGAACAAGTTGCTTTGTCTTAGATACCATCTGTTGGGGAATCAACTTAACAAAAACGAATTGAGAGAACACGTTTCGGACCCCAGAATTTTGTTTGCCAGAATTTCAACTAACATCTTTAGTATCTACGTCTAGTATTAGTTCTATTCTATACCGTTATTGATTTTGAGTTTCATGTTGGTTGTAAAAGAAAGGAGTTTATTAACCGCTTTCGCAATAGTTGTCAAAGAAACAGGTAGTCAAATCCCTTTACATCGCCTCACTTAAGCACAATAGGCTGACCACACTGTATTGCTTAATAATGTGTAAACTTGTTCACAGCTTAGCAAGGATTAAAATTAAACACTCCATTTACAACTAAAGAGCTTAAGACGAAATCTTTTATGGAAAATTCTAGGCCATAGTCGCATTAAATGCGATTTAAAATGAGGTTCTTATCATTCTAAATTAAATGCTGATTGGTCACCAAGCATCTGAAATTGGAACACTTAAACGCTGCAAGAGATGCTAAAATGCAAAGTAAAGACTGCACATTGGTGATTCATTCGAGATAACAAAAAAAACTTATTCATGAACCGTGTGAAATTTCAGATCCAGTTCTAAAGGACAGTGACGGCAGAGCAATTCCTCAATGACCTACATTTTTGATAATTATCGATTTATAAGCCTCGTCACGGTGTATGCATTTTAATTGAAATAGTTAAATCAGCTTAACCAAAGAACCTGAATTTTAATCCAATTATTTCATCAAGGTCTTGGAAAGCAAGATCTTGTTTGTCTTAAGTGTGTAGTTTCAATGTTTCCAATAAAGTAAACTTTGCATTAAAGTCCTGTTTTAATTTACTTTACACTTTACATTAGACGTGTAATATTATTTACGACAAAACTGTAATACAAACTAATACTACAAGAGAACAGAAGCGGGTAATCAAATATTTAAAGCCACTAATGAAATCCGTCTATGACTTTAAATCTACTTTACAACATGAAACGACCTAATCGAAGCCATTAAGTTGTATCACGGTAAACACAATTTTCTATATTTACAACCGAGTCTACACTAAGCTGTATTTGAAAGTAGTGAAAGCCTACTTTTGTCATTTAACTACAGATAATACGACAGAACCGCAATTTTCCAACATTTTAGATAGGTTCGATGCCTTAATGCATCATAGTTTTTATAGCCTCCGGTAATTCTGTGGTTATTTGAAAACTAAAGCTTAGTTAGATTATAGTGGCGGTTACATGAAGAAAATCCGAAGAAATTGTGTAAAGTAGTTACATTATGGCCTGCAATTATGTTAGAACGGTTAAATATAAATGATGGACAAAAATTATAGTAGTTCCATTAACTAACACATATGGAAGCAATATTGAGCGGTTATTAAATGATACATTTATAAACACAGTCACTGATAGTAAAAATATGCAAAATCCATAAAAATAGAATTCATTCCCACACACAATAAATTATAAAGAAATGTGAAAAATAACGGAATCTATTAAACGTCGCCATTTATAATCAGCAATCACAGCTCATTAATTCTATTGGCTATTAAAAAAATGATAAAATTAACGACCTGTCACTATATTAATAATTGTTTGTCTTGACTTTGACGAGGTTATCAACGTAAACGAAGATTTGTGCAAAATTATACATTATACCTATATGAATAAGTGTATAAATCATTTCCTAGACATTATAATAACAATTATACATATCTATGACGCCAAACATAGTGTCAATATAATGTCCAAGACTAACATTATCTAGATAAACGTATATGACCTATATGGAATTACAAACTTGTTTTGACCTCTTATAAAGTGGCTATATAGAGATTACAACAAAGAAATCTATAACGACAAAGATTTATAGCAAGTCAAGTTGAATAATAAAGCGATATGTATGTTTGTTTGGTTTACCAAGATGGCAAATAAATTACGATGCAATGCAATTGAAGTAAAGGTACGTATAGTATTTGTCATTGTAGTTATTTGTACTCTTATTTTATCACCTAATATTGTGCTTAGGAAAGGTGATTGGATTGGTTTATTTTAAACTAGTGGCCGCCCGCGACTCCGTTCGCGTTGAAGTCGGTTTCCCGTGGGAATGAAAAGTTTTCCCGCGGTAAAAAGTACCCTATATGTTAATCTGATGTATAAGCTATAATACTGTAAAGTTTCATCAAAATCCGTCCAGTAGTTTTTACGTGAAAGAGTAACAAACATCCATACATCCATCCATCCATCCATCCATACATCCTCACAAACTTTCACATTTATAATATTAGTAGGATTAGTTATACACCTGAAAGAAAACATTTTGAAACTTCCTAATTTCGAAGATTTCAAATTTCCACTACGCACGCTGACTTCATTTTATGCTCTTACCATATTTATGAACCTAATAATAAAAAAACACTCCATAATACAGTACACATTTAACTAACAAAATATAACGCACATCTCCAAAATCATACTTCATATTCGGTCAAAAATAGACGATTAAATTTCTTAAAAAAACAATAGCATGAATAATTCGAACTAGCATCTGATGGCTGCCCCATAATGTTTCGCTCCAGTTGATATCTGGCCTAACCAATCAACAAGGGTGCAATAACAGAAACCAAATAAAACAAACGTGGGAATAACTTTAATTTAAATTAAAAAGCGAATCTTCCCACGGGGATCACATATCCTTGAATGAGTAACATTTGTAAAGATTATGAAAGAAATGACAAACTGTTAGTGGGTGTCGATGAAGCATTCAATGACTGCCCAGATGACATGACTCAACAAGGATTTGCAGAGTGTGAAGAATGTTTACACAATGAAACAGAGACTACTAACAAGGCATTTATTAGGAAAAATAAGTATGTAATCGCCGATGATGATAATTCTCATAAAAACAGTTTTGTTATTGTAACATAAGACAAAATTTATATTACGAGTAGAAAAACAGTTTTATATAGCTCTTATCAAAAAACTAAAACATGAAACGCAATCTAATGGTTTCTTAATAGATACTAATAGTACCAATTACTTTCGAGGTTAAGTAAGAGATTTGATTTCAGTAAAAAACAAAAACTAAAGCTGATAAGCTATTTTTATTACAAACTCTTTGTTTTTAGTTACTGCGTCTTCCAAACCGGAAGAGATTTAAAATGATTTATGTTATTCTCAAAATTAAACAATTCTGTTTGATCTTGACCAATAAGATATCTTCGACGCTATGTCCGGGATTTTATATCGACATACCTTTGTGTGTGTGATTTACCACTACATGTGTTTAATCATGCCCATATTTTAAAACAATCCATATGTTTACATACCTAGAAAGCTGAGACTGAGTTTGTCATCCACCGACTCGTCATCAGTAAAACACTCCAGTTTTTTCGAATTCATCTTTCATCCGAGCCTAGTCGATCATATTCCTATTTAACACTGTAAGGTCACTACCACTTGTCTCTACATGCACTGAACACTGGCTGGTTACAATACTCCTTGGTGATAAAAGAACTTCACAGAAACACTGTTTAAAAAGTTAGGTGTTATCACTGGCTGGATACATTTTGTATTTTTTTATTATTGCGAATGTTTTTGAATGTGTACCGGATAGAGGCGCGTGCGCTGGCGAGCGTGTGTCGCGAGTGGCTTCGATCGAGCGAGTGACGTTGGCTCGCTCCCCTAGCTCGCTTCGTTTACTTTGCGACTGTGTTCACGGTATCGGAGTGACCTGTATGGCGCTAATCTGATTACGAACACTTCGTTTTGCTCCATTTCCTAGTGTATGTTATGAATGAACTTATCATATCGTGTTTGGGTTAGAGTTGTTTGTCATTCTGTTTCTAAGCTTATCTAAATGAGGAACATTTTGTACTTCTTAGAATAACAACAATCAACGACCGAAATTGGTTTTAAAAAAAGAAAGTTAAATTTAACTAAAAGTATTGACCAATTTAAAGACAAAACAAAATTGCAAACACAGAAGTAAAAACATCCCTTTTAAATTGACAGAACTTAGTTATCCTTGAAACTTTTATTATTACTCGGGCGGGTTTGAACCCCTATTCCCGAATGGTTCCTATTGTCCTCATTTTGTACGCATGCGCTAAGCATTAACAATACTTGCCACCCTCTTTTAAACAAAGCTTCGCGAATTGGCATACTAATTTCAAATTTAGACTCAAGTACAATTTTAAAACTCGTATTCAAAATGGACGACATTATTATATTTCTAATTAAAACAGCAGAGATTCTGAATAAACATAAAGGTGATAACTATGTTTAAATAGCGATAGAGATAAAATATGAATATTCAATTAAATATTATTCACTTTTTATGCAAATTTCTCTTTTAAATATCCATATAAATAAGCCTGACATCTTCTAAAAATCTTCATTTAGCGGACTAGTCTTTGAATATAAACAAAACTGATCGACAAACGTGTCCAAGATGGACGACCGGTGTTCCAAATTCAAATATAAAAAAAACAACAGGAAGGCCTGCACGTTCCCACAGGTTTGGCTTTTTTTTAGGCTCAAAAAGGTAATATAACGACGGGCAAAGGGCCAATTTTGATCTGCCGCACGAAAGGTTATAATTTTTATGGTGATTGATCACTCGAGATAGAGATTGACAATATGTAGCGGTTGAAACTGTTAGACAGAATTAATTTATAGGGTGATTGAAGATTTTGTGCTTGATTGGGATTTTAGATTTTTTATAAAAGTGTAATAAACGTGGTATAATTGAGTCCTGAGAAGATATTGGTTCATGTCTGGATGTAGTTATTTTCTAGTACATTAAAGGGTGCCCATACCTAATACACGCTACTTTAGTAATTAGGGATACAAAGTTGATGTCATAGCTTAAGAAGTATATAAAAATAATGATTAACTGTTAAAGTGAATTTCAAGTTTTTTTTAAATTCAATGGCACTTATTTCAATGCATTTCGTAACATAAAACGCTTACAATGTAAACGATATTGAAATAACTTGAAGAACATAATATTATTAAATAAATAAAAATATCAACCTACTTACAGTGACAGCTAGAACTATTGTGCACTGCTTTTATATTTTAACGACAAAATTGTTGCATTTCAATAATTTTATACAAATAAATATAAACAAAACCTGATCGAATGAGGTTAATATACCATTGTTCTTATTATTTATATTAACATAAGAAGGTCTTTTAATGATCAATTTAATATAAAATATATGTAATAAGTGATAGTAACTGGTAACGCGTTGAAGTCTTTTGACTAGGGGATGTACTGATCCCCCAAATATATTTTTTAACTTGATTACTTCTTAATAAATAAGGGACAGAGATGTATGAGTTTTATATTTGTCATATGTAAATATTTTTAAATGATGACCATACCGATTTTTACAATTTTAACACGGAAAATCAATAACCCGATAATATTGACTTAAGTAAGTGAAAAATAAATTTCAAGTTATACAGTGTTTAATAATAATATGTATTAAAATTATTTTAGTTTTAGGTAAATTTTATATAAGTTTCAAAGAAATAAACAATGTTTCAATATTTTAACGAGTTTATTAAAACGTGTTATATAGAAAGTAGTGATTTAAAGTGATTACCTAGTGTACATCATATTTTATGTTATATTAATATTAATGCTCTATGCATTTGCTAACTAAACCTAAAAATTGCAGCAAAGTTGAGCGAAGTTGCACTATTAAACAAACTATGTAATGCTAAGTCGCAATATTAACTGGTTATTATGCTAACGAGGTAAACGTAAACTCATTTTTATACCGCCGGTTAAGGTGACCATACTTTTTTTAAATGAAATGAAATTACTTTATTATAGGTATGTAGGATTAAAAACTAATCTCTTATACATTGTCAAAGCATAAAATAAAAAATAGAAAAAAGATGTCAAAGGACACCCCTACATTCATCAGCAATGGCCGTAGTAGACCGAGAAAAAGCTGGCGGAAAAAACTCTCGGCACTCTTTTTGGAAATTATACAATCATTATTTTGTCAATTTAGCTTTGTTTTTTTTTTGTTACACATTTTTTTACCATTGTATTTTCTGATGATGGTACAACTTACGACTCTTCCTAGCTTTGTGTTCTACTAGTGGCCGCTCGCGACTCCATTCGCGTGGAAGTTGGTTTACCATGGGAATGAGAAGTTTTCCCGCGGTAATAAGTACCCTATGTGTTACTGCTAAGTTTTATCCAAATCCGTCGAGTAGTTTTTACGTGAAAGAGTAACAAACATCCATACATCTATACATACTCACAAACTTTCACGTTTATAATATTAAAAGAATAAACGACTTGATAGCACTTTGTTTACTTTGTATCAAAATCGTATATTTATTAATAATGAGCTAAATTCAATTAAAATCCAGCTTGATGACTTTGTTTTACTACTTAGAAAATATACAAGTTTAATATAAAATTTAGCAGTAGGTATCCCTAGAAGGTAAACTCTAGTAGGTACCTACGTGATATATTTAAAAAAAAACTGCTTACGTAACTTATTAAATCAAGTTTTTTTCATTAAAACCAATTTTAATAATAATAATTGGCTCAAATAATACTTTACGGCCAACGAAGGCCAACTAGATGGAAAAATCGAGCATTTTTTTATCAACCAATCTTATAAGTGTGAGGTTTTGCACTGTTTTTCTGTATAATTATTTCTGTATAAGACTATAATCAGATATTAATATACAAGCACGCTTGAAGGTACACATACAGTATGTACTAGTGGCCGCTCGCGACTCCGTTCGCGTAGAAGTCGGTTTCCCGTGGGAATGCGAAGTTTTCACGCAACGGAAGCCCTCAAGGATGAATGAATTTCCCCGTTTTTTCCCATTTTCCATTATTTCTTCGCTTCTTATAGTTGCAGCGTGATGTTATATAGCCTTAAGCCTGCCTCGATAAATGGTCTAGCCAACACAAAAAGATTTTTTAAATTCGAACCAGTAGTTCCTGAGATTAGCGCGTTCAAACAAACAAACAAACAAACAAACTCTTCAGCTTTATAATATTAGTATAGATTAAAACTGATTAATTTTTATGTTATTTTTGGATGAGAATAGCTAGAAAAAATGTAACGTACTAGTGACCTTTGGATGACTTAAAACTTTTCATATTTTAATTTAATTAATTTTAAAAGGGAATGCATCGAATTTAAACGTTTTGGTTTATACACCGTAACTGATATTATGATTTTGAAGTTTGAATCATATTGTATATTTAACAACATATTTTTTTAATCAATCAAATCTTCGCAGTGCGAGCTTTAGCACAAATTATTCCTTAATAAGTCTATCATCACGATAAAAAAAACATAAAAACGGTTCTTAAATTGAATCAATATGATGTCATCATATCTTTTTTTGAGTTTTTACACAACATACATATAAAATACAGTAGCAAAAAAAACGCATCTTTAAATTAAACGCAAAATTGTTTTAATTTCTTATTGAATTACACATTTCTGCCAAAATGTAAGAAAATCGGAAAAAGAAAACTAAATCTCAACCATGAAAGCATCATTAAGTAACGTCAACTATTATTATTATAGAATGACTAACACCGTCTAGGATAAAGAAATTTTCTCACGAGATATTTGTTGGGTCCTTCTAAATTTTAAAGGTATATAAATCAGTTGGTGTGATTCAAAGCCTGGCTACTTAAAATTCTGTGCGCGTACGCTGCGCCGTGCGCTCCACACATTTTTAGGCATTTTTGAACTTTTGTCTTTTCCCAATGCATTTATTTAAAAATAAACATAAAAAATTTTTTGATGACAAAAAAGTATTTTATTTCAAGCGCGCCCGCATTTTTTTTCTTCGTCTTTGTCTGTTCACCTATCGGCATTAAAAGGAGGTACAGCAAAAAAGTTTGTACCTAAACATAACATGAAAAACGAATTACACTTTACAAAATTTATCTTTTTCCAAAAAATTAAATCAGTTATCCAAGCCTGTTTTACATTTTTGTTTTTATAAGTGGCCAGTAAGCCTATTTGTCTAACTAAGGAGGTATAGCAAAAAGTTTTTACCATAGGTGATGTAACAATTTTTTTTAACTTGGAAAACAAAAACTGCGTAAACATAGACAGGGCAATAACACGTAAGATGTTCAGTCGGTGAGTCATCAGGAACACAGAAAAAGTGAGAGCCCTAAGGTGTTGCTTTTGTAGAAATATTTTACGAGTTTGTTACACTTTGTAAATAACTAAACTGAGGTAATCTGAGAATAATATCGATTGGTTTAAGAGTTCTATTGCCATAGACAAATAAACAAATAAAATAAATAAATAAACTCCTCTAATTAAAGACAGAGATTAACATTCGTAACTATAATTCTCATTTGGTTAAAAAATAGGAAAAAGTGTAAGAAAAGAATATGCCGATTTAAAAGATAAAAGATTACTATGCTTGCCCTTGCAAAATCAAGAAGATGATATACCTAAATTGGTTAAATGCCAGATTCCTTATTTGACACAGCCATTTTGATGCATAACAGCAATTCACGCTTGTAACATTTTAGCACCAAAATATTTTACCGCGTCTAATAAGAAAATTGTACACCATATTAGGCGCCCAACCTGTTCTTACGGTAAAGTGCGAGCGAGATAGAATATTTTATTTGTATTGGAAAAGAAAGAGAGAATGTTATGTGAGGATGAAACATAATTGCATGAATTGTAACGACGTTTATTTACAAGTACCTGTAACCCTAAAACCATTGGTTTTAGGACGTTGTTTTTAATCGTGTGTTTAACGGTCCGTAATCAAAAAACAATTATAGAAAATACGGCTAAGTGAACTCTAATGGTTTGTGACTGAAGTGTATACAAAAGAACTATGAATAACGCCTGAATATTGGTTTAAAAAAAGTTTCTTAAGACGACTCGGTCACGGTCATAAATTAAAAACAGTAACAAAACTTTGCTATTTCTTTTTAAAATGTAATTTGATAATATTCAAAAATTACGGTACTGCTCAAAACACTGCTAAATCTGTTGTTTTAAAAAGGGCAGGAACAGATAGATCAAACGTCACTAGCACAAAACAAACACTGTACCAATAGCTCCAGTTTTAACTATGGTAGAATATTTAGATCAGCTATGGAAGCCAAGTTTACTAGATATAATTTTAAGTAAACTTTCGTTATCTTAAAGAAGTGATTTAATATAATTATCAGAAATCTACCAAAAAATACATCTGTTAAGTGATGTCTTAAAAAAGTTTGCATTGTTCAACAATACATGGTCAATAGCAATTCTGAAACTGTAAATATTATTTCAGGACCCCACATGAAGATTTCATGTTAATTCTAAAAATAACTATCAAAAATCAAATAGAATAAAATTTAAATTATACTCAACCCATAAATTAACTCCATTGAAGACTTTTCATTTCTTTACGTAGAATCCTGCGCATGTTATACTAAGCTTATGATAAGTTAAATATTTCTCCATATCAATGTAATTTAAACTTTAAATGTCAAGATATATGAGTCAAAATGCTTTAAATTAATAAATATAATTAAAATACCTGCATTGAATGCATGTTTGGAAAAAGTCCAGATGCGCAAGATTCGAAAGGAAGTTAAATACAAATATTTAGATATCAGGGTATGGTATTACTTCCGTATATTACTGTGTGTTGGTTTATGAAATGGTGATAATGTAGTGAATGAGTTTTAAATGTGAATGAAGAAGAAATTAGCTGGCAAGTTAATAGTTTGAGCGCGATAATGGTGTTTTTAACCAAATAATCTTTGTACCCCTTGATTTACACAAAACTTTTAAAGGTGCTCAATTTCATAAGTTCTTCTATTTTATGTGTCTGGCATCACATTGTCAATTATTGTTTTATCATTTTCATATTACTGTTATAAACTTTAATAATATTTAAATGGTTTTCCTCGACTTATACGTAACTCAATTTACCGAGAAAAAATGCTGTAACCATTGGCGAGTTTTTGCCTGTCTAGAATCCTACTAATATTATAAACGTGAAAGTTTGTGAGTATGGATGTATGGATGGATGTATGGATGTTTGTTACTCTTTCACGTAAAAACTACTGGATGGATTTGGATTTAATATAGGTTATTACATCAGAATAACATATAGGGTACTTTTTACCGCTGGAAAATTTCGCATTCCCACGGGAAACCGACTTCCACGCGAACGGAGTCGCGGGAGGCCACTAGTGTTTTCTATACAAAGATTTTCATTCAATTTAGGTGGTAATTCTTATTGAAAGTTAACAATGCTTTGGACTTCGGTTTCAAACTATCGGAGGACGTCGAGAATAAGCTGACGGAAAAAGAACTGAAATATTAAAAATACAGCACATGATTTTTCTCAATGGTGAAACAATTTTGATCTGCTTTATAGTTTTATCTTAGGTTTTTTTTATGATATAGGGAGCAAACGAGCATGCGGATCACCTGATGGCAAGTGATCACCGCCGCCCATGACTCCCCGCAACACTGTGGGTGTTGGGGGTGTGTTGCTGAGCCTTTGACAAAATTGGGCACCGGATACCGCACTCACCGAACGAAACGCAGGAACATCGTCCCTACTTCACGTCGGGTTTCTGTGCGACGGTGGTATTTCACCGGTCGAGTCAGGCCAGTAATCACTGCAGACGAAGCTCCTATAAACCCAGTAATAATCCCTGCAATGCAGTTCCTACTCGATACCACTTTCTTCACATAGGTGGACACAATTTGTACAGCATTGCTATAAAGTATTTTCCTGTAATAAAAAATGGCCACTGGAAGTCACTTTCACGATGATTATGTTTAAAAAACCTTAAGTGAGGTGCAAATAGTCAATTAGTTTTAATACTAGTTGGCTCTAACGAGATGAATTATGTGAGGAAAGTTATATGGGCAGAGTTAGTTGCTCTAAAATATAATATTATGAAAGACTGTGTTTACAGTATGTTAATTTTTTTAGCTGGTATTACTACTATTTCTATTTTGTTGTTTTTTTTTGTTTTAAAAGTATTATTTTGGTTGTAACTGCCAAAGTTACCTTGTATGTCTGTAACTCTTAAACCACTTAACCGATTATAATATTTTTTTAGTGCAAAGAAAGACTAGACTTTAGAAATGTATAGATGTTACCTATTATTGCAAAAAACCTGGTTACGATTTTATCAAAATTTGGTATACGATCAAAGTGTACGTTTGCTGTAACTATTTAATTTATAAGAAATATGTTTATTATATCCCTCTCGCTATCCGAGAAGGAGGCCTGTGGTCAACTATGGGACATATACATATAGGCTATTTATTTATTTATTTATGTTTATTAAGTTTAATTTGCCACGCTAAAATATAGCGTTTATTAACTGTAATTAAAATCGGGAGAAACGCTATTAATTAATGAAAATTTATTGCAACTATAAACTTATTATTACTACCGGGCGTTTTAACCACAAAACTTCAAAGTTTTTCCCTGAGCTTTCTACTTCAACGAGTCTATATTTAGAACCTTAAGATTTTCCTTACATTTGAGCTATACAAGCGGTGCGACCAATTTAATTTATACAACTAATTGCTTTTTCAACGTACCAAAGGTCCAGACGCACTCACTACAGAGTCCTATGATAATCCTATCACAGCTTCACTTTCAAACGAAGTCGCTTTCTCTGTCCCTATGTATGCTTAAATCATTAAAACTACGCAACGGATTTTGATGCGTTTATTTTAATGAATATAGTGATTCAAGAGGAAGGTTTACATGTATAATAACATAGTACAGGGAAAGGAGTTTTACTCAGAATTTAACGCGTGCTAAAAGCTAGTGCGTATATATTTTTAATGAAAGCTCCTAACAAGCCTATTTTAATTCCCCGCCCTACACGCATGGAAAGTTAATATGTATTTATTTAAATGCGTACCAACATGTGATATTATTTATTGGCTGGTAGTTAAGAAAGTGTGAGAGTAACTATACAGGTCTATGTAATACGCCGCCGTAGTAAATTATGTGGCAGATTGAAATGATTTATGTGGAAACTGGTCGTGTTTATTTTGATGTGTTTTGATGGATTTATATTTGATATGGTTTGTAATCTATGGTATGTTTACTGGTAAAATATATGTATTGATTTAGTTACTGATATCCTCTTTGGAGACTAGAAGTTTTTTACCCAAAATTGATTTTGGTTTTAAACAAATAAGTCAAATAAATTCCTTAAAAAGTGATTCTAAAATTATTTTCATGTTAATTTACAACGAATAAACAAATAATTCTTGATAGGATTTTTTATGACAGTTTTAATTAATTGGTCTGCTAAAAATTTACTTCTATTTTTATATTGTATTGTTACCTATATTCTACTTGATCTTTATATTGTAGTCAAGACCTTAACTTCTATTTCCATTGAACTTTACCTGCTTTTATACGAAATACATTTCCCTCCCGCTTGCTTTTAAAAAGAAAACCTCATAAATTGATTTCGCTATAAATATCACAATCAATTAGAACTCAATCTTGGTTCCATCTTGCATTTTAAACGACAAGCGACTCTCGTTTGATTGATATCAAGCTAAATCGTTGATGTATTAGATTTCTCTAAAAAGTCACGAAGCGGTTATATTTAGCTTCTGTTTTAACTGATAGTTAAAACGGCCAGTTAATCAAGAGTTAACAGCGTGGTTCGAATTATAATTTTCTCCATATTTACATACAGAGTATAGCAACGATGTGTGTGGTGTGAAACACGGGCGCTAGATGTGTTTTATCAGGAAACCTTCCTATATACAGTTAGATTTCACAAATATTTTGTTGGCTATTTAAAGTAAAATTTATTTAATTATGTTATATATTTCGGTCTGGATGATTGGCCATACGTTGAAATTGAAATAATGTATTATCATTTACTCAAAGATTAAACAAATTATTAACAAAAATACAAGTTTGATGCCTTTACAAATGTTTCTACTGACATTTGAATATTTTAACCAAAAAGAAATTATTCTAAAATTAGTTCAACAACTCTACGCTTAGTAGTTTCAGTAAATAATAAAAACTGAAGTTATCCCAAAAACGCTACCGCTCATGCCAAACACCGCACATTAGTCACAGCGCTGTCTAGACTGTGTTCCTTGTCCGTCGACATCGCTTGTCACTTGGACCTTACTTAACAACTTTGTACGCAAATTAAATGAAAGTCGTGTTGATAAGAACTTTATTAATGTTTCGGTAGCTTACAGTAATTAATTTTTAAGAAATAATAAATCTGCTGGTCGTCTTGTATATTTTTCTTGCTTTTACCGATGAGTAAATGATAAATTTACATTGATATTATTTTAAAAATATTTTTTCACACCAATTTTTTTTTGTAATTAATTTAGTGTCTATCCCTTTTTGATGTTTTATAAGATTACGACAAAAAACATTTTTCTCAAACTTTACCTAACACATTTTCATATAAATTCATATTTACGACTACGTTGGGAAGTCTACTTAGGTACTACTTAATAACTTGCGATAATTAAAATCTATTCTCAACTAGAAAGTGCAGGTCCAGTCCAAATCATTGGCACAGGGCTTCAATTAACGTTTCTCTGCTGTCGGTACACATCCATCAAGATAGCATCAACATTGAAGCAGGTTTCTGCCAACCCTACTATTACAACGTACAGACAGGTCGATAAGATTTTTTTTGGTGGATGGAAAGCTTGTTTTCTTTTTATTTGAAGTGGATTTTTTGGGGTTTGTGTTTAAAAAAGTAATGGTTAGGTTAAAGTTTCTTGAATTATTAACTGGAGTAATATATAGAGGCATAAAATAGCTTTTCGCCCCGCAATGAATAAAATGAATTAGGGTTTCTTTTATGCCAAGATATTAGTAACACTGTCGACAAATTAAAGGTACAAAAGTAGTAAAAAGCAACTAAAAACTAATAATTTAACGCACATACATTGTTCATACCAACAATTGGGTTTTTGAATTTTTTTTTTTTTTGTGATAAATGGAAAGATCATATATAAGTTTTATAACAAAACTATTTTTTTTTTTTTTTTTTGCAATAATTAAAAAGTTATTTCAAAATAAAAATTAAATTTTAAATTCAGTACCGAAGATCCGCCGACAGCTCCCGAATAAACCCGAGCGCGTGTGACGTCACAATGTTAGTTTTTGCTCATTGTAGCATACAGAGATATAATAATTAGTACAGTGTTTTGAGTTTTTATCTAGTAAATTTTGTTGGCATTGTTAAATAATCATAAATGTCAAAACTCAAAAGTTATCGCTCTTGTTTTGTACCATTATGTACAAATACTACAAAAACAACTCCTGAAAAAATGTTTTTAAATGTTCCACAACACGAAAAACGTCGAAAGAAATGGTTTCAAGCAGTGCACCGAGATTATTCAAAAACAAAATCAAATTTTTTTTGTTGTGAAGATCATTTCGATGTAAGTATTCATAATAATATTGTTATTAATTATTATTTATCTAAGTGTATAAATCGAATAAGTATAGTTCAGTAATTAATTTTTTTACCTGGGCTCCAAATCATAACCTTTAGAATCGTAGCATTAAAAAATTTTTAATTGATAATTCAAAGCGATTAAATAGTAAATCTATATGTATGTTTATCTAATAATTGGAATTCAATTAATAGATATTTTCATAATTTTATAACATCCTAGGTTCTGTATCAGACTACATTTAAATTTTTAAAGTATATGCTATTTTGGTTTTTTATAATGTTATAATAATATTTTATTAATTCTTATGATTTTTTTTTCTAGCTAAAAGATGATATGGAAAATTATATTTATTATACCACTATGGGAGGTAAAGCAAAGATTAAAATTGATGTGGTACCACACAAGTTTGAATGTCAACCCAATCGTAAACGACAAGGCACTTCAATGACTCTTATTAGATCAGCTGCAGAAAAAAGACGGAGACAACAAATCATTGAAGAAATTTTAAGTGAATCGTTAGAAAATAATGAAACGGGTAATTCTCAAGAACCAAATATTGATGCCGTATCAGTTAACACTGTTGAACATATTGAAATTGATTCTGCTCCTGTAAATTTAACACCTGACCAAAAAGTTAGTGTTGAAACACAAACTGATATTAAAAACCGTACCGTTGCTGTACAAGTGAATAATCGTCCTAAGTATCGTAGTGTGGCAGTTCAATGTAAAATTTTATCAACTGGAGTTGATAAATCCTGCTCACCGATTAAAACTGGCAGCATTAGTACTGCAACATCTCCAATAAAACCACTGCGTCAAAAATCAATTTCAAATTTACTCGATGCCCAGAAAAGTTCGTCATTAAGTAGTTTTACACATTCAAATAGTTCACAAGAAATTTATGAACCTTCGGAAAATACTGGCTCAAGTACTATGGATTCTAGCAGCTGTCAATCTCCTGTAAAAAAAGCTGAAATTTTGAAAGTCACAAATTACTTAATTAACGACAATTTAAAGGCGTATACAGGAGTTCCTCAAGAATGGAATGTTATGCTAGAACGTATTAGTGTTATATCTAATATTAATATTACCAATATAAAATTGTCATTGATGAAAATACGACGCCAGGATACTTTTGAAAGATTGAGTGAACAGTTTGGAATGAGTGTCAGCAATGCTAGTATTGTTTTTAACAAAACAGTTCCAGTATTGGCACATTTATTAAAAAAGCTTGTTTATATGCCCGAGTCTAGTAACATAAAAAGAATACTACCGATACCATTTAGAACTTCATATAGTCATGTGATTGCTATTATTGATGCATTTGAGATACAAATTGAAAAACCAAGTGATCCAGAGTACCAATCTTTAACTTGGTCAGAGTATAAAAAGTGTAATACTTTAAAGTACTTAATATCTTGTACACCAGATGGTTTTATTAATTTTATATCAAAAGGATTTGGAGGTCGAATTTCAGATGAGCTATTATTTCAAGAAAGCGGATTATTAGAAGAGCTACCCGAAGATTGTGCTGTCATGGCCGATCGAGGATTTAAAAACATTGTTTCACTTCTTGACGATAAAAATATAGAATTAATTAGACCACCTTCAGTTAATTCTGGAGTAAAATTATCACAATCTGATGTGTTACAAGGCAAACGAATCGCTGCTCTACGTATTCATATAGAACGCGTCATCGGAAGAATGAGAGAGTTTGATTTTCTTAAACCTCATGCGGTTGTTAATCATAATATGTTACCTTCAACAGACCATATTGTTGTCATTGCTGCAGCATTAGTGAATTTACAAGCGCCTATAATTTCTACTTAAACTTAAGAGTATTTTTGTATTATAAAATAAATTACTAAGTGTATACTTTATAACTAATATGTTTATTATTTATTCTATTTGTAAGCCAACATAAAAATATATAATTTATGAGACTACTCTGTGTTTTAAGTTTGTACAGATTTTAATAATTTTGGAAATATACTTTTGGACCAAAATACTAAACTTTTTTTAATGAGAGCTTGTGTATGTGCATCATCATATCTTAATTTTTTTATATAAATTGCTTCATTTTCTTCAAAATTTGGATCAGCAACACAAAAGATACCTTCTTTTTTACCGGTCATTAGCATCTGCAGTTGCATTTGTGCATTACACTTTGAACTTACTTTACCTTTCGGTAAAAAAGTGTCCAATGATTTTTGACTAGATGGGCATTTTACTTCAACAATGGCATTACTAGTCATTCCATCAGGAGATGCTGCAAAAACCGGGTGACTAGGTACGAGATACATCCCCGGACGCGTAATTTGTACTCTTAATTCTTTCTCAAGAACTTTGATTACATCTTTTTCCAATTCTTTCCCTCGCGTCATAGCACTTGTCTCATGAACTTTGCTCGCACCAATAATTTGTTGAACTAATGAACCGTTATCAGTTTTACAATGAGCAGCTTCATAAAATTTTGATGCAGTAATACGTCCATAACGAAGCTCATGCCAAATGGTACATTCACTTTGCTGTTTCGTTAGTCGTTCAGCTTCTTCACACACAGCTTCTTCCATTTTAGTTTCAGCAAATTTTAAAAATTGTGCAACCTGCAAATCTGTATTTTGATTAAAATCAAAAATAAGTTGATGTAACGATAAATTGTAAGCTTTTCTGTCTTCTAAATCAAAATTTAATTGCCCAATTTGAGAATTTATTTGTTGATTCTTGGCAAATTGAATTACTTCTTGTAGAAATGTACTATTATCCGGTAAATTGTCAACTAAGGTATCAGAGGTTTTTTTCGTCAGTTTTTCAGCTTCAATATATTTTATTACGGTTCCAATGCCTGATAATCGAGACTTTTTCCAGTAACAAGCAACTTCAGTTGGTGTCGGATCTTCACTTCTACGATGGGTCCACATGAGTAATGCCAATGCATGCTTGCAACCACCTGTACAGACATTATAAATGATTATGATTGTTTATAACATCAAACAATTTGAGTTTAATTAGAGTATTAATTACCTGCTGAAGCTGCGCAATCATGACACTGAACATCATGAACTTTTCTTAATTTTTCATTGATAGTTAGAGTAACTGAGTAAGCTTTACTCCGAACTCGGTGTTCTGGACACACACGTCCTTTTAAAACACAAATACCATTCTTACGATTAAGTTGAACATAACCTATAGCTTTATCACCGTAACTCTCACGTGATGCTCTACAATTAATGAAATAATTATTAATTATATTTAATAGAGAATAAATACTTATTTTCATTTAGAATAGTATTTTTTAACAGACTTACCTTGATGCCTTAGCACCTCGAACTTCAGCAGAATTAAACCGAACGTCATTTTTTAAAAAATTAGTTATCATAAATATATCAACATCAGGAATATTATCCGATTTTGCTTTTATAAATCCTTTATCACACATAGTTAGTCGAAATAAACTTTTCAAATCGTTTTTCACTAATAAATTTGAGATATTTTTATCAAGTCAAAGATAATGGCCATAAACACTGTACTATTATGAAATTGCTTTAACATTATGACGTCACAAGTATGGCGACCAATCATGGCGCGTTTACAGTCACGTGTTTTTTTTTTGAATTTTATCAATTTTTAATTGTTTATAATTAATTAAAAAAAATTTTTTTTCAAGTTTTTTGCATTAAAAATCAATATAATTAATAATAAAGTTTTAAAATACATAAAAAAAATCAATACTTTTTTTTTTTTCAAAATCCCAATTACATATTCGCTTAAAGCGATAAACTATTATAAGACTCACTGATAGTTTGGGGTTCGTATAACCGTTTGAATAACTGTGATAAAGTGCATTTAAGTCTCCTGTCGATGGTTAATGCTTTAGTTTGATGCTACCTGCCTATTACGTAATAGTCAATTATGCGCGTGCGCTTAAAGAGCATCATTCATCATAGATCCCATTGATCGGGGGTCAATGAACTTAATTATTTTTTAGTTTGAAAGCAAGATGAAAGATGTCTTAACTAATAGAGATGGTTTTCAAAATGGATATTAAGTGTGGTTGTGTGAATGGGTATAAAGAAATTGGTTTTGGAATTTTTGAATATTGTATAGTTAAAAACATAAAGAATAAGAACCCAATTGTATTTAGGTACTTCAAACATTTGTAGTTACATACTAATGGAAATTAGTTTATGATGATGATTCTAATAATTTAAATTACCTATATTATTGAAAACGACGATGGGTTTTGTTGTTACACAACTAACTTATTTTATTTTGAATTGTGGGTGTTCAAAGCCATTGCAAAGATTAAAAAACTTTAATAAGATTATTTTTTTCCAATTTTACTTAACTTAATTTATATCTTTCAAAATATTCCTACCTAATCAATCTTTCATAGCCGTGATAGACTTACAAAAAAAAACATAAAAAAACGCTAATATGACTTGATTAAGTAAAAAACACATAATTATAAGCTACATACCTTGATTCCAAGCGGCGGTAATATTCTCATGGTAGAAGTACTCCGTCTCCTCCTCATCCGACCACAGCACTCCTTCAATGCTGGACGTGAAAGCCTGATTCTCACCCTCCACCCAGGACCGTCGCGAGAGCTGGTCATAACTCGGGGGCCGAGACAACGACCCGAAAGACAGATCGGCTAGAGACGAGCGAAAGTTCTTCACGCTACGACTATCTATGGGTCTGTAGTACCGCATGGAGCGGTTATCCTCGGATTTGAAAGAACGTAGCGAACGACAGTCATCGTTAGTGATATCGCCGAGGGAGACTTTGAAGTTGGTAGAGGTAATGTCGCCTAAAGGCACCTCGCAGGATCGACGTTTCATGCTTTTCTGCGTAGGCGCTTCTCCGGTAGCCTGCATGTGTCGGCTTACCCCGGCGCTGTGTAGGAATTCGCTGGAGTTATACATGGTAAGGCTGACTAGTTAGTAGGAACTGTATTTTGACTAAGGTGTTGGAATTGTTCGTTCGTTGCCGCTCCAGTGTCAGTGTGTTATCTGTAACAATGAAAATTACAATTAAGACCGTGTTATTATTTATTTGTATTAAATAGTGTACATATGTTTTAGTTTAGTATGATACTTCAATACTACAAAATACAATAACTAAAACTAAAATTGACAATTAGTTCAGATATTCAATAAACATTACTACTAACGCCATCTATTTACTACGCGCACGAACTAAAATGTGAAAACTGCGTTCACTTTTTCGTAGGTAGCGCTAACGAAGCCATCTTGTTCCGAAGATCAACGTGAGCTTTAAAGCACCTTTACTAACGTTTCATAGATGGCGCTGTAGATATTTAAGTTTTTATGACTTTTTTCTCAATTTTTTTCTTTATTCTTAGACTTTTTCGGGAACTGATAATTATAATGTGTGTGGTTGTGTAGTTCAACTCTTGAAGAAAGTAAATCTTAGCCTTGCTAAGTTTTGCAGCGAACTACTTATTATTTTCTAATAACTAATGAAATTACGCTTTGTTAGTTGACTACGGAAATAACTAGCAAACAACAAACCGGAGTTTTTGTAAGCAGCCTTTTGTGACGACGGGCACACAATTTAGGATTAGGAATAACAAACTACGTAACTAATAAGTTACAGCGTAGAGTTTATTAAGAGTATGTCTAAATGAAAATAGGTTGTTTTTCTACCTAACAACCTTCTGTGCAAGTTTCGTTATTTAAAGTTGAGGTTTCTGTACCTAGGTCAACCTACGTTATCGTGGTTAATTATGAAAACAAAATTTAAAACTAAGTAGAAATGAAATGAAATTAATTAATTGTATGTAGGTTTAAAAACGAATCTCTTCTACATTCTCAAAAGCATAAAATAAAAGATGTCAAAGGACACCCCTACATCCATCAGCAATGGCCGTAGTAGACCGAGAGAAAAAGCTGGCGGAAAAAACTCTCGGCACTCTTTTCGGAAATTATACAATCATAATTTTAGTATAATACCACCTAAACCTATGCAATTAAAGATTTTACAAATAGGAATTATCTATCCATAGGCTCTCGATTAGATATAAGAACAGCCTATCTACGAACCACTTGGTGGTCATATACCTTCTTTTTTGGATTTGGACAGGATTTTCCATGTATTTTTTTTTTTCTAATTTAAAAATTCAAAATGTCGTTACTAAAATTGGGGATCGAACTTAGCACCTGCCGTGGCAGCTTTCTTAGTGGCGTAGTTTCAGTCACTATCACACATGTCACACATTCTTAAATCCCAACCAAAACTTCTATACTGTGTCCTAATCATCCCCTATATCAAATAGCTGTTTTGTTATCGTACCTCCATGTCATAGGACACTGTTTTATAGCTTCATAACTCTGTAAATTGATAGGCGATTATTAGCTATGCTGGCGTTTTAATTAGCGAGTGGAGCATGTATGGAAATTTTCCCTAACAATGTTCATTAGAAGTTAATAAGTATTCTGTATAGTATTATTCTGTAAAAGGCTGTAAACTATATATGTAGTTTAATAATTCATAAGTATTTTTGAGATTATGGACGAACTAGTGGCCGCCCGCGACTCCGTTCGCGTGGAAGTTTGTTTCCCGTGGGAATTATATGTTTACCCGCGGTAAAAAGTACCCTGTGTGTTATTCTGATGTATAACGTATAATACTGTAAATTTCCATCCAAATCCGTCTAGTTGTTTTTACGTGAAAAAGTAACAAACATCCATCCATACATAGGTACTTACAAACTTTCACGTTTATAATATTAGTAGGATAGGCTTGAATAGTGTATATTGAGTATTGAGATTTAGGTCGGATTTTACACATATCTTACTAAACAACCCAAAGCTCGGTTAGTCTTAATGCTCAATTTTTTATATTTTAAGGAAGCTCAAATATTCTTATTGGGTTTAGGTATCTGCTAATTCCGTATAAATTCGTAGAAATGAGGCAAAGATAATTTTGGAAATTTAACCCCAGGTGTTTAGATTAAGTTTAATTTGTAACAGTCCGAAGGCTTAAGGTAAATAACATGATTATTTACTAATTTTATTCCGAGCTTTGGTATTAAATGTAAAAAGAAAACTCAATGGGCGAAAGCACATTGTTGGTAAAATAATAGATAGAAGTTTGATTCAAAACTCTATTTAGTTAGGTACCTACATATCTTTATACTGATACATTGGTCGTAATTTTGGGCATCTTATAAAAATTATTAAAAATTTTTTTTAAGAACGAAAGGAAAAAATATTCAAAACCTAACCTCTCTAAGATCCCTACCAAACATTACAAAATCCTTTCATTTTGAACGTTGACAAAAAAATCAAAACAAAAGCCTAAATAATAAAAGCGTGTAATTTATGAAACTCAATTGGCCCGGTTTCATCAAAATCGGTGGAGTAACAATTGTGAGCGAATATGAGATAACTCTTATTGTCATTTATATTGCTTGGGGCGATTTCATTTCCCGTCAGAGTAAGGATAAAACTGTTATAGCTATGGGTTATGGGTACGAAATTATACCTTGTGGAAATGTGCACCGTAAAAATGTCGGCACGAAGATTAATAGCTAATGTTTTTGCATATCTTATAAATTTCTTGTTGGCGGTTATATTTTACTTTTGCATATAGGAAGTTTACCTATTTATATTAGTGGAATTGGTCAAAAGTTAATAACTTCTATATACAAAAAAAAGTTTCATTTATTTACACGATAATTATACTTTTGTATTTACTAGCTTACCGCCCTTCGGTTTCAACTGCAGCTAAATATCTTTTCTCGTGAAAATTTCTAAAAATCCTTTCTAAGTGCTCACTTACATTACATCATAAATGGAAAGTCTCTACCAAATTCCATGACCCTAACTTTAATAGCTTACGCTTATATATTATAGCAATTACATCAGACCAATTTTTTTTATTTTTTTTATTTTAAAATTAATTACCAGTTAACTTTACCCAATCATTTTAATGAAGCATT
The DNA here is from genome assembly GCA_916618145.1 of Emmelina monodactyla. Classification (NCBI taxonomy): domain Eukaryota; kingdom Metazoa; phylum Arthropoda; class Insecta; order Lepidoptera; family Pterophoridae; genus Emmelina; species Emmelina monodactyla. The sequence continues at coordinate 8,603,630 of OU745311.1, read as the reverse complement.
TATTGTTTGTATCCAATTTCCATTGTTTTAAGCCTTAGCAGGCTTTAGCATTATAAAAAGTAATAACAAACCGAATATAACTTCTATCGCTTAAAATAAGCTTTTACCTATTAAACACTCTTAATATTATATGCTAATAAAAATCACAAAAAAACAATGAGATCTAAACCACCACCGTTAATGACATCACCAATCGTTCGCACCATCTGATCGCTATCTACTCTGCATCGATTGTCATTTTTCTTCACACACCAGCGATATGACCACCGCAGGCGCCGATATAGGCGTTTAATTTCCTTTTCCTTTGCTGATCATTCTGCGAGATAGGAATCAAATTAGCTAAGGGCGTAGGGTATTGCGCGTTTGTGGTAGGGCCTATCCGGTTTGAAGGGTTATATTAAAATACTAGTTTAGGGTACGATGGTTTAACTTTTTGGGTTGAAATCCTATGTTTGGCTAGTAACATGTTAAATTTAGTTTAGGTAAGTTAATGAAAAAAGGCAGAAAGCATTAAAAAGTAATATATGTTTTTGGTGAAAAATTAATACAGTTTAAAACCAGTAGGTCTCCAGATAGTTATAAAGCCCCGGTTCGAAATAATATGAAATAAAGTTATCATTTACCCACACCGGATTATCATATGATTAAAATCTCTGACCCCAAACAGTTTTCACTCAACTAACCACCGACTAGTGGTGTCCAGTACCTAGTTATCGATAAAACTTTTACATAGTTTATAACCAGTTTCCTCGTAATACAATAATTTATTGAATATTATGTGAATCCATGTTTTTTATCTTATTTCTAAAATTTCGTGTGTTAAAAAAGGTAGGTATTTATATTTCTTATATAAATACGATAATCCTTAAAAAAAATTGACAACCGCTTTATAAATTTGGAATGATTATTTTATTTGTATTTTTACTCGAACTATCTTCACCTATATTGGAGTTATAGTAAAAAAAACATTTACAGTAGCATACACTTTTTATCGATACTTTTGCACATCACTACAGCAGCCGGCATGAATATGGAAAACACTCCAAAGTTGGGTAGTCGACGACGTGTAAGCCCCAGTTAAACGGGAACTCAACTTTTCCTAAATTCACGATGTTTGTAGGAAACTGTTTGACAGCGGATCATAGTTTCATACTGCAATTTATGAACATTCATAGTTCCTGCTTATATTAAACTTTTGGCACGATGAATTTTGAGAATTCCTTAATTAAAGAGGTTTAAGGATTTCGTAGACTTTTTTATTCAAAGAAATATATCTTCGATATGCTGCGTGTAGATTTAAAAATCAAGATTTTTTATGATACTGATTGATAAATGAAATGAACATGAAAATTTTATTCGTCATTAGTTACAGTTGAACATGATAAGGAAATAAAAGCAATTATTTTACTTTGTCATACTTAGGGCTAATTTTTAAATAGTCAGATAAATTCTATCCGACAGAAAATCTGCATATTTTCGTTGCACGTCGAATATAAATGAATGAATACGTATGAAGTGACACTGTAAACATACTTCTTTTCAGCCGGATAACATTCATCTGACAATTGAAAACTCAGCCCTTAATGTTTTTCCCTATCAACCTCTTTCTTTTTATCCATATTTATTGCATTTCTTATTAACATAACAAGATTGTAAGACAAAAATGACAATCTTTCCAACAAGATGCATCCAGATAAAGACAATCCTTCTTCGAAACGTTTTCTTCTCTTATCACATCTTGAAATCGTTACGCAAATCACAAATTCAATATCCCACTGGCTAGTTGGCGAAGCACCTTGAACGAGGCCTCTATTTCAAACTAAATAACTAGACCTTTCCATTGAAAGTTGGCGTTTGTATCAATTATGTCTTGAGACAATATTGCCCGGAGTTCCAGCTCTGGGTAACTTCACTCTATTATTAGTGGGAGAATACGCAGAACAAAGGACTGGAGTCAATAATAGCAAATTGGGTTTAACGCTCCAGCTGGCTTGATGGGTATTGAAAGAAAAATGTAAAGATGGGTTGGAACTGTAAGGAGACGTCCTGTTTCTTGTACGGGCTGTATCGACTTTTGCAAGTGCGAAATTGGTGATACACAAGATTTTTTAGATTTGTAATGTAGGTGAAATCATATTTCAATTCTCTAATCTTTAGCTTTTTTGAAGTGATTGTACAGAAAAGACCGTTTATTACAGGTATTCTAAAATAATTTTTATCAGCAATTTTGGTTTTAGGTAATTGAAATTAAAGGTTGGTTTTTCACTTATAACTATGTAGTAGGAGTTCTTTCTTGAAGCAATTCTCAAATTGCAACTGAACTTGTTAATTTGATTAAAAAAAATGTGATTTGATTTTTATAGCAAAACGAGTTTCAGACTTAATTCACAACAGATATAAATATTCACTGTAAAATTTAACATGCAAAAATGCTCCTAATCCTATGACTATATAATAAGGCCTTGCTTGCCTTCTAGATTAGTTTAATCAACAAAACTAAGCCATAAATCAGCTGATAGGTGGTCCAGAATCCTGAATGCCATCTATCCTGTCTCACACAAACGACGTCTATCTCACAAGCCAATTTGACCGTTAAATTGAAGATTTAGTATGTAATGAAAGACTAATTTCCCTTCAAATGGTGAATTGTTTGTGGTCGGAACCTAATTGCCCAAAGGCTTTGACTAGTGCAAGGCGAGAGTGCAGGGAATCGTTTTGTAATGGTCAGTCGGAAATGAATACAAAGTTGATATTAAATATTGAAACAAATGTTACCTAATTGGTTATTACTAGATGTAATTAGGTATGTTGTGAAGTAATGTTATGCACATAAATAGAAAAAGATTTCTGAGCCTAACTAATGAGATGTAAATGCTGTTGTTTGTTATGGAGAGTTTTAAACTGAATGATTACAAAAAACGAGTGGAAAGTCAGTAGTATAATTGTTAAAATTGCATAACCATTCTACATTTTTTTATTATTATTGTCAGTGCAGGGAAACCTAGTGTAAATGGTGTCAATACCCATTTTTACGTGTGAATCCCATTCGTTTTACCCGAATGCTATATACGTCTGCCAATCCGTGAAATATGGCGGCTCGGCGACGGTAGCCGAACATGACCGAGAATAGCCGACATGGAACCTATATCACGATATCAGTACAGTCTGGATTCAGTTTGTCCGAAGATTGCGCGCGAAGCTTCTTGTGTTTAGTTTAGCTTTGATTTCAAAACTACGTAGATTGTAATCGCGGCCAACTGATATTTGGACCAAAAGTAAAGTTTTCGTAATTGATAATATAATGTTATATCATATTCTTATTATTGCAAGAAGGTTTTGTACTGTCATTATTTTATTAACACCATTAGTTTTTTTTTATTATGTTCAGATAACTATTAAAAATACAAAACATAGTCTTAATCAAGACCTAGTTTATGTACCTATTTAATTCAATTTACACCTACTACATAACCTTTAAACGCTGTAAACAATTGAGTTTCATCCGACTTAAAACGGAAATTGGCTTCTTGCATGATCACACAAAATACGTCTTACAGAAACACAGTTTAGGTACGATACAAAGTAAAATTAATCCCCGAATCAAAATTCGGTCGAAACTATTTTATAACTAAAATACTTGAAAAGGCTATCGGATAGATGAAATCGGGGATCAATGAAAGTAAAAGTTTTGCGGTATGGGTGTTCAAAATTGCAAAACAACAAAATGTTATTGTAAGGTTTAATTTTGTTAGAACATCTATGGTCACAAGTAGGGCAAAAATAATCGTTTGGGCAAAAAATAATAATAACAAAGTATTTTTTTTACAAATCTTACCATCTTCACCCCAAACCCAGATCTTCATCGTTCAAGTCAGTTGTAAATTGCGAACTTCAATAAATTAAAAGCGAGCAAACCAAATAATGAAGTAGGTTGCCGAAAAGTTCCCAAAGCAATGCCCAAACTGACTTATTGTCGAACATAAATTACAATAAGTTTGACGATAAATCCCGCGGCTGATTTTGGGAGCAACACCGGATGGAAGTGACTAGCGGGCGAAGGGTTAGAATAGGTTTTTCCATAGAGATTTGGCGCGGATACTATGTATAGGTCGGGGGTTATAGAATAAGTATTTTATGTGTATGTGTAAATAAGGTCGATTTTTATCTAGAACAAAGTTTTTGCTTAATTTGTATTTTATTTAATCGATATTACAGGTATTCGACCGCAAATCTAGCTTGGTATATAGCATATGACTTTGCTAGATGCTAGTCCACGAATTTTGCATTATTTAAAAACAGTTTGTTTGTAAAGAAGGATTGGAGCAATTACAACCAAAAAATCACGTACGGGATTTAGTTTTTCTAATCATACCTGAAATATAGAGTTACCTACCTGAAGAGTTGCAAAGCGCACACACATAAGAGAACAATGTTGTAAAATGTAAAACATTAATTATTTGAGGTACTTAGTAATTTTCTTTACTAATAAATGGACAAATTAAGTCAGCTATCTCATCATAAATAAATTAAGACAAAATCTAAACTGTGTAGTTTCTATTTCATACTTGATCTATGCTTTAATCAAGTAATAGTTAGATTTTATTACAAAACGTGTTGTGCTTAATTTTAGAACAGTTATAGGTTTTGCGTAGGTTGTATCGGTATGAAATTAAACATTTTGATACAGTTCTTGTTGGTGTTAAATTTGGTTATGGTTTACCGTTTGTTTTTCGTTTCAAAGTTCGAAGCATGTTTGTTTTAAATGTTTTTACTAGCGTAGTTTGTATGCTGTTACAAGCAGGGTTTATTCGGTTGATCTGGAAATGTTGTTGGTATTTTACAGCATTTTGTGAGAAGAATATGATTTTGATTACATACAACTCTCAGTGTAATAGGTATATTTTTTAAAAACCTTCCGAAAAAATGTCAAGCAAGGAGATTAGCCACATATTTCATAAACGCATTTTAATCCTTCAATTTAAATATGTTTTCCCCTTTGTTTTTATTCAAGCTTTCACACAAGGTTGACTAATGAACATTTTAAAATACATTTGTGAATAAAGGGTTTATTAATTACTCAATTTAAGTATTTATATAGCTTTGATACGTTTTAAATTAATTATTTTCGGGTATCTTCCAGTAAATCAGATATCTCGCGCCTCTTACTTTACAATTTGCAAAATATGTGTGTATGGGGACAAATTAAACTTTCTGAATGCAAATGCGTAGAATTTGCTCCAAGAATTTGAGAATAATTATGTTAACTTTGAAATTTCTACCTTACGATGTCGTTAGATGGGATAATATGGAGTTTATTTAATTTAAATTTCAATATTTAAACCTGGGTAGCAACAGTGTTATTGTGACTAATTTCCTTTTATTAATCAAAATTGTTTAATTTAATGACTGTTGTAAGAGTCTTAATTACTAATTAATTTAATAAAATACCTTAATAATTACGTGTATTGTAGTTACAGCTTCAGGCATCTAGTTCACATCATTTTCTCTTAATGAACTGTATTTCACGATCACAAAACATATTAACATTATCTTAATATCTGCTAATAATTGCACGTAAAACGAACTTGTATATTTCGAGTGCACTTAGCACTTTTCAACCCCTATCAAGCTCATTTATATGAACGAAATTGGACGATTTCCAAAAACATTCCCATTTGTATGAAAACATTTTATTTTACTACACAATCTAGTTGAGTATGGAATTAATGCCGTTAACATTTTTAAAACAGGCAGTTATGTAGGCGCCGTGGTTCTATTTTTTTATATAAATAAGTTAATTTCTTTATGAGGCTGTAAACAAGCAGTAGAACCATAGTTTACAGCAAAATCCATTTAAACTATGAAAATACAATTTTAATCAAAATTTGTAAAACTTTGATCTGTCCATTACAGCTATGCTATCTGTTACATAAAATTTACAGAAACAAAACAAAAATAGCTCATGTTAAAGTGCGTTAGGGATAATTTGCTTTTTTGATAGATAATAGTTGTACTTTGTTGAACCTTGTTCGTTAATTTCAATTTTCTTCTTTTCTTTTTTTGTAGTGAGTACCCTAATTATATTTGTATCACACTTTCTAAACCATTCCAACATACACATATTTTTATTTCCGTTTCAACACAACTTCAATTTAACGGCGATTGCCTTACATGAACTCACAAGATTTTATAGCTTGAAAAAAGGCAAAACGCAAGCTTCGGAGAAATACGTTAAGCTTAACTAGCCGGGCTGTACCTCAAACGGAAAACTAAAAACCTTTTACCAACCCATGATAAATTGGAGGCAAGCAGTAAGCTATGGTGGAAAAGACGTTTGAATGCAACGACACGATTAGGTTGCTTTTGACATTTTATCGGGTGAGAGTCTCAGACAAGCACTTATAGACAACGGCCGCCCGCGATTCCGTTCGCATGGAAGTCGGTTTCCCGTGGGAATGAAAAGTTTTCCCGCGGTAAAAAGAACGCTATGTGTTATTCAGATGTATAACCTATATTACTGTAAAGTTTCATCAAAATCCGTCCAGTAGCTTATACGCGAAACAGTAACAAACATCCATCCATACATACTCACAAACTTTCACGTTTATAATATTAGTAGGATAATGTTAAACAGGCAATAATAATAATAGGATCAACAACACGTCTTGATAATATAAGCTTATATGACTCTTCATTAGAGTATCAATTTAAGGTGTTAATACTGAAATAACACATTTATATTTAAGTAGGTAATGGTTACCCAGAATGGCGTGAAAACGTTTTTTCGGTATTATTATGTAGATTTGTTGTTCTCGTTAAAGAACTGAACTATAATAGCGATTTCTTTTGAATGCTACTTCTGATCGGACGATGTAAACGTCTTTTAAGAAAAATAACATCTTACATCTGGCATATGTGAAAACCAATACATTTTAAAATAAAAAAACAGTGTACGAGCTAAAAGGATTTAGTTTTCAAAGCTAACGGAAATACCTTTCCCGATGCAAATAAGAGTTTATAGCAAAGAAAACAATTTACAAGATGTTGGAATAGAATTGTTCTGCTGTTCGATGTTTCGTTTTGATATTAAATAAAATATTAAAAAGACATTTTTCTTAGACATATGCTGTAATTTGTTGTTGTGACAGTAAAAGGTCAACTATTGCTTTTTAAATGCTTATTGATTGAGATTGAAATATTTCCGCAGATTCTCAATAATTTTCCGCATGAATCAGATTCAGAAAATTTTAGGCTAGGTAATTAGGTTTATATAAGTTTGAAATATTACAGCACTTAAATTGTCAAAAAAACAAAATTAAATTTTTTATTGGTTTTCAAATAAAATGTATCTATTAAAAAAATATCTATCAACCAATATTCTCAAATTCAATAGGAAGCAAAAATTCCTGCAAAAAAGAGCATCTCAATTTTGTCACACACAATAATAAAGCCTAAAATTCTATACAAAATTCACGAAAAGATGCCTAAAACTGGGTGTATTTTTAACAAACAACATCATTACGGGTGGAGCGCTCAACTTCCGTGTGAACACGGCATTATCTAAAGCGAGCTTCGCACAAATTGGATTTCCCGCACTTTTATAAGCTTTCTTTATGTTGCACTGGTTTTTAGAAGCTGCTTATGTCTAAATGTGTATAATAAACAATACTTTATATTTGTTAAGTACTTTATATTTCATTGCTTTGACTGACTAAAGACGATTTTCGACTTAGGCAGGTTAGAATATAAAATAGGTAACTTAGATAAAAAACCGTGGGATTAATGTCTGCACTGAAAATTGTTTCAATAAAAATGATTCTATTTTGCGTGTAACAGGCTTATAATAGCAGATATTAATTTATCTTTATAGATAAAAGTTTAAGCCCCACTTACCCTTTAATTTTAATTATTGTATTCAAATTAATTGTAGACAACACGAATCAAGTAACTCCTAAGATGCTAAAGATATTAGATTGTTTTGATTTGCCTTCGAAAAGGTATCAAGTACTTTTCTTTGTAATAATTTGAAGTTTGATCGTTTAAGTTTCTTCTCGGAATTAGGCAGCAAGACAAAGAGATGTCAACAAAGAGATTTTCTCATGAAAACGGCAGTTGCTTAAGAAATTAAAATTTAAACTTCGGCCAAATATCAGAAGCGTTATGACAGCACCCCGACTTGAACATTTAAGGCGATAACTCAAACTTATAAAATCTGTAAAATTTGCTTTAAGTTATTAATTTGCTTGTCATTTATATCAAGAAGAAGTGTAAACTGTCTTCAACTAATATTTAGATAAAAGGTATTTTAAAGCCTTTTGAACGACTGAGATTTTACTTTTAGTTTGCATTTAAAATGTTTATTAATTAATTTTGAAGTTATAGATACTGAAAAAAGGAACGCGGGTCTCTGAGCATTGCGCGACTGGAAAACGAACCCAGGACCTTTAGATAACCGGTCTAATGCTCTGACCACTGAGCTACCGCTACGGTGACCCAACGAAATTTGCCCTAGTATCTATGTGCAGTTCCCAGTCGCGCAATGCTCGGAGACCCGCGTTCCTTTTTCCAGTATCTTTAACTTTTGAAATCCCTTAGGTTTCTTATAATTTCTTACTATGCCCTATCATATACTCATACTACACTTTTCGAAATAAAAAAGTCTAAAAAAAGAAAGCATCTTATTACTATTCAGAAACGCCACGTCTCATTCATCTTAATACTTTATACCTCTTATTTCATATTTGCTTTTATTTTTCTTCACCATTCAAGGTTTAACGATGCTATTAAAAATTTACGAACACTTTTTGGTATTCAACATAGAAATTAAGTCAGATTTGGTGGAAAATATTTAAACCCTAAGTTTATCACAATATCATAAAAGTATGAAAATCAAACGATTTTGACAAATACCATTCGCGTCATTCGGGTCATTTAAAATACGTTTGATTCAGATTTCAAATATTAGAGATTGTTTTCAAAGTTTCCAAATAGAAACGTAATCGTTAGTAAATCAATTTAAAAGTTTAAGAATGGGAAATTTTTAACAATTTAACGATTTAATAAGCCGTATTCATATACTAACACATTTATGTGTTTACAAATCATACAATATCGACTTCGGAATAATAAAAAAAAATAAGTAATTTAATCCATTTTCAAATTGCCAATCAAATCCAATAGCAGAAGTTTTCTTTTCATAACCAGTACAAATAACTCCCAACTGATTATTATTTGATTTTTTTTTCATTATAATACAAAAACCATGTTCAATTAATATGATATTTGTAAAAGCTCTCTTGTGCTTTCGCTTGGAAATACAGCTTTGATCGTAACGTATAGACTTGCTATTTAATTTCCTGCTATACAAAAGTTTGAAATAATAATCTATGTACTTTGAGTATTATTTAAACTAGCAAATCACGGCAAATTTCTAGTAATTACTTTGAACTCTAAAGCGTTTGTATAAACAACAAATAATAATAAAATTATGAAAAAAACGATTTATTTTGGATTTTAATTTAATCCAGAAGAATTAGTTTTTAAAGATAAGTAAAGCAGTGTGCACAGCTATCAAATAGCTTTCACTTTAAAAACAATATGCTACGAAAGAGTATCGTAGCATGTAGCTTTTCGTAGGCCGTAGTCTATGAAGTACTTACTTGGTATTTTCTCGCCACGTAGGGGAGCGAGGGGCTTGTTGTTACAGGGGTAAGTAGTAACAGGCTCTTTTCACCAGGATCTTCAACACTATTAACGTATATCTTTGACTCGATTTAACCCATAAACCGCACCACATCATATCGCCATAGCCAGTGTTCCGCCGGTTGGCGCAGTGAGCAAATGTGAGCATTCCCTTCATTTCTGCCAGGTGATATAAAATTGTACTGTCGTAAAACTTTGGTTTGTGTTTTTAATATTGCCTATTTTCAAATTTTCTACATCTTATCTCCATTCAAATTTATCTATCTCTGATATTGTGTAACAGTTTTTATGATTGCTAAATTGTTTAATTAGTTATCTTGATAAATGTTAAAAATCATACCATGGGGTTAGTTGTAACAAAATCCCGGGGCTTGTTGTAACATGTTACAACATGCATTGTCTGGTATGTGGTGAAACTTGCACAGATACAAACAAAAAAGATTGGATAGAGTGTATTAGAAATAAAAAAATTAATGACTTACTGTGATTTAAAAGTGCTATTATGATTATAAGTAGTGTTTAACTAAATAAAACTCTTAATAACTTAATTTTTAAGTGTTGATTACAAAATAGTGTATTTGAGTTGATTTTTGATAAGAATTACATAATACTTACTTTGGAAAGATGTCAATTTTGTTAAAAATAAATAAAGAATAAATGATTAGAGGTATTAATGTCGTTTTTTATGGTCGTTACTACTTGCCCCGGTAGACGTTACAACTTGCCCCAAGCACGAGGTAAGTTGTAACACCGCACTTCTTTTAGAAAATAATTGATTGTTAAATAATGACCAATAGTTATGATATTATTTTTACTTGATTTGGTAGAGGAAGAGTTACAGTATCCATCAATCTTTATTTAGTAGAAATTGAATCAATAGATCTCAAGATATACTAGTTTTACTGAAAACTGTTACAACAAGCCCCTCGCTTCCCTACCTTAAATAAATGTTCCTTCCAGCAAAAGGTATCTCGTCGAGATTAATAGAACAGAGCGTTCTACTATCTCAAACACCGATGTGATTGTGGGTGTATATAGGCGGCGGTGATCTCTTACCACCATGTGACCTTTTCTCATGAAAATATATACCTAATAGTGATCTCATTGGCATCCTTTTGTTCTGCATAATGACAAAGAATAAACCATAATTAGGTTACTCATTAATTGATTACAGTAATCTAGCTTTGATTGCGACAAAGTATGTTTAACAAATACCTAAGTCTTATTTTGTTGAATCAATTAATATATTAATTGCCTGTTTACTCTTACTTAAACCAACCCTTTGTTTAAGAGTAACTATAATTATTAGATAGTTACGACACGAAACTCCATATTTGTTCTGCCTCTAATTATGTATGTAAATACCGACATTTAGAGTATTTTAACTAAATATGCGAAATTTCATCGTCGTTTGCCGAAAACCGCAATGTTTACATGGTAAAGTTGAAATTAATTTAATTGTGCTTTTGGTTTTTGGGTTTAATATGTTATTGTTATTTATAATTGTATTGGGCTGTTGTGTTTCAGTATAAAGCTCTAGTAACGGTTGAAAATTAGAAATTGCCAATCAATACTTTTGAAGTTCAAAAGAGACCCGCGTTTTTTTTCCAGTGTCTATAACTTCAAAATTTAAAGAAGTTTTTAAAATATAAGGTTGTTTCCACTTTAGCTAATTTTCAGTAAAGAAAATTCAAAATCAGGGCTATTGTTTTTGATGCATGACTCGTGTCTCTACCGCGCGGTAGGTCAACCAGGCATGGTCTAAAAGTATGACTCGTAGCCCTACCGCATTACTTTTTATAATTTGTAAGAATTTAATTGAACATGTTAAATTTTCATCTCTTTAAAACTATATTATCTGTAGCACTAGCTTGAACTTGACTTCCTTGACTCAATGTCGTTACAGTAAGCTACACTGTTACGTCATTCTCACTGCCCTATAACGGGTGTAAAAAGGCCACTTGCGAAGCCTTAAACCATGTATTCTTGAGCGCCAATAGTAATTAAATTTACTAAAAGTTTACTCAGAAAACTCAATTTAAAAAAGTTATTAAGAATTTTGAAAAGTCATATTCGCCGCTTGAAATCATCGCTCACACGTCAACTGTTGGTTCAGGTGCGATTATTTACACAACACTAATTAATATGAAATCATCGCAAAATCTATCGTATAAAAACAATTTTGTACAATTCCAAAAAAAAGTATTTTTCCTCAAAACGTAACCAGTAACCCTCCAGCAATGCCCAGTTTTTGGTTTCGGATGCAGTCTTTTTACCCCCCGTATAAGTAAAACTCTGTTACTACTGTGTATTGGCATTGCTTAAATATGGCTAAGTTACAACTTATTTTTTCAATTTATAAACATAACAAATCTATCAAAACATCATTTAAATCCACGATTCTGAAAATCACTTATGTGAAATTATTTATTCATTTGTTTTCCATGTAAACAGTCACTACACCTCACTTAGCAGACAATAAAGAACGAATATAATGCCCCTATGTTTCCGGGTAGTTCACAAAAAGCCTGATTTATTTTGACACGCTAAAAGCATGGTATGCGGGATCAAAAAAGTCAATCTCTCAGACATTTGTTTGTGCATCGTAAACTATAGTTACCAGTATGTGAAGGTTGCAAAAAAACAGTTGCATTGAGCTCAAAAGTATTTTTCATATTTTTGTCTTAACAAAGAGTATGTTAACAGACCATTTCCGAAACCTAAAACCATGTATTGTTGAGAATAAGCGTTTCTACATATATTCACTAACAAATAACACAGAAAACGATTGAATAGTGAAGACCGCCGCTAAAGTAAATTTAAAAAATTCTGGTGATCTTCCTAAAACAATATATTTGTATTTAAAATTGTGTGGAAATGAAGTTGTCTACAAGCAGTAATGTATAATAATAATAACCTATATATGTCCCATAGTTGAGCACAGGCCTCCTTCTCGGATAGGGTTTGAGCCGTAATCCACCACGCTGGTTCGGTGCGAGTTGGTGGATCACATGATGGATAATCATCCAGTCATGTGGGTTTTCCCACGATGTTTTGATGAATGATGTGATGATGAAAAGACCAAATTAGTGGTACACCCTAGTGGGGATCGAACCCAGAACCTTCGGTATAGTAGACCCGTTCCTGTTGCCACTAGGCTACGCACTTTTTTGTTGTTACGTATAATTAAGTGTAAAAATAACAATAAAAAATATATCCTTTACTCTAAACGTAACCCGTACAAGTCTGGGAATAGGTACTCAGTTTTTGTTTTTCTTCCGCTTTTAACTAAAAATCCAACTTTTACACAACACGAGGCAAGTCAACGATTCCATTAAGTTAATGAACAAAGTTTGAATTCCTGTTTGACAAGCTTTATTAATTGAACTTTTATTAAGATGTCGCGAAAGGCGGCACTCGGAAGTTATTTTTACGAGTATAATCCCTTAATCAAGATATTTTGAAAAGGTTTTGATATTATAAATAAATAAGATGCACATTGATGAAAAAACTAAAAATATTTGTTCATGTTTGTTTTTCCAAGAATGATAAAAAGGGTGTTTTTAGTATTTAATCATTTTATAACGAGACTAAAACTTAAAAGGTTGGTGATTGATTACTTTTGTTATGTTCAGGTACAATTTGCAAAACGAAAACAGTTTATTCATAACAAGTTTCTAAAAATTTACTTAATACAAGTTCAAAGATGATATTCAATTAATGGCACAATGAAAGTTTCACCTTGAACACTTTATACGTATTTCATTTGTTACACTTTTATTTATTAGCAAAGTTTTCTTCATATATTTTTTTTACAAAAAATACACTAAAGTAACTTTGCAGCCTTAACTACATCAGGGTAAGAAAATAGGAAAATATAACCCATAAGCTTAGTAATAAAGATTTATATAAAAAACAATAAATCCAGGTGAATTATAGTAACACTTAGCAAAATTATCTTTTCTGTTTAAGGAGCGACAGCGAAAAAACTTTTGCGATTTACGACAATTTTTTATTTTCCAGAGTCTAATGTTCTGGTAAAGTTGTAAACATACCAAGTAATTTGTAACATTTTAGATAAAATAGAATAAACAATTTTTTAACAACATTTTACTACTCTCAGACTCCGAGGCTCGGATTATCCAACCTACTTAATTTATTCAGTTTGCCTGAGTAGCTGCAGTTGCATTTTGTTTTTGAAAAATCACGGATTGTAAGGTTTTGAAAAGAAGCAAGCACGCAAGCAAACACGCAGGTAAGATATCCCAAAAGGAATTTAAAAGTTGCATTACTTACCACGCTAATATAAGTTAAGCCAATTGTGATTTGTTTATAAAATGAAAGCTTTATATATCTTTATGACGACCTCTGTGGCGCAGCGGTAACTATACCGGACCGTTAATATACGGATGGTCGCGGGTTCGATCCCCGGGTCGAGCTAATTTCGTCAAAAATGGTGTTTCGACATTGGCTCGTGTCTGGGTGTAACTAGGTTCTCCCTAGTCCATTGTGTGGAACCTGTAACACAAGCGCTTAATGCGCTTACCATAGTTTATACTACAAACTATACGTAGTATCCGACGAGAAACGTGAAACATTTACTTTAAACATTTCCTGTTAAAAATGTCATTTCCGATACAATTCGACATCTCACTCACCAACACTTTGAAAATCCGTAATCTATATAAAAACAAAACAAGACAACACTACGCGTAAAAGAGACAGCTATATTTCGCCACCTCACCCTCACTATGTCGGGGTCACTACCCCTGGACCCCCTGCGAACGGATGCGCGGGAGTGAGTATCCGCTCCGAAAATAGACGAACTGAAATAGACGGCTTTTATGTCCCAATGTGAAGGGCTAGTTAGTGTAGAGTGACAATTGGACGTGGCAGATGAGTTTGAACCTTAAAATACAAACAAATTCTATGAAATACTTTGTAGTAGAGTTTTTCAGCTACGAAATGTATGATACAAAATTTCATAAAATAAAGTTTTGTATTTTTGTTAAGAAAGACTATCATATATTAAAAAAAACTTTCTTAATAGTCAACTTCATAATTTTCTTTTACACCTTGAATATTGGTACCCTCTCATGTTTTTTACTAATTCTTTAAAAACTGATTATTATGCTTGCAAATCTTAAAATAGATCTCTTTTTACCTTGACATTGATAAAAAGCACATCTGTTTATTATTTGTTAGTTTAGAATTTCTTTTAACTACCACGTGCGCACACGCAAGCCTGCACTTAACTTAACACGTGATAGGGTTAAAAAAGTTTAAGGTGTAGCGTTAAAATTCCTAAGCTTTTTGTGTCGGTTTATTTTTGTTTTGAAGTTTTAATATTAATTTTTTTAATGAATACGATTGAATCTCTTAAAAAGTTAGAATGGGAAGATGGAATATCGTTCAAGAAAACGATAGTGATGCAGAAAAAGGAGTATTATGTTAGTCAGGACGATGTCAGGAGTGGCGAAGACCCGGGGAAACCTGAACCTCCTTCAAAATCCACAACATAGAACAGCGTTGATTAATATGAAAGACCCTGATTACTGACTCTTATTGGTAGTCCATGCATTCGGTAGCTGTTTTGTGAAATGGTAGAATTTTTTATTTTTCACGAACACAACATGCTGATTTGAGAAAGAACTATTAAAACCCAAAAAAATTGTCGTAGATCGTAGATAGATCGTTTTTACAGGCCTGGAAAATCATGAGTGTAACAGTGAGTGAGTGAATGATTAAATGATTACATTACATTAAAACGTCACAGTAGATTATAATATTAAATAGTTTATACATATGTAAAAAAAACATTATTATTTAAAAAAGTTATTATGACTGTATCAAAATTTTATATTCGTGGTGATGGTTTCTCACTGGCCCTAATTTCCGAGAACTTTTAAACACCTACACTTTATAATGCCGGCCCCGATGAGAGCAATAAAACAACAAAACACGTTATCACTTCCGTACAGTAACTAAGTACGTTTTAATAAACAAAACTCTCCTAAAATCCGATTACTCGAAATCCGCTACTCTAAATACAAATAAGCACTTTTTTATCGCGTCTGTTTGTTTCCAAACTCCGAACCGATGCTGCTGATAAGTACCATAAAAGAATAGCGAGGAACTCCGAAAAGCTTTTTTTTCTTTTATTTTATTCGATGGAAAGTTTCCGAGGACGCCGTGACTCCGTTTGCCAAAAAAGAACGAGTCGACACACCTACTATGTCGGGGCGGAACGGGCTTAGGCTTTAAGAAAATAAATACCATCTTACTCTAAAGTGTTTTAAAAAAAAATCAGTTTCAACAATGTTACAACCATTGCGAAGATCATAACATGTTTAAGATTTTAATTTGTAGGATATTATATTCCTACGCAGATCAAATTTAACAAGCAGAGAAACAATATTCGACTCTAATATCTAAATTTAATGCATAAATTCAATTCTTGTGTGCAATATAAGCCAACTGTAAAATGTTGTTGTAATTTATGAGCCTTGAATTCCCTTATTCGGTTGCTCTGATTTCTTTTAAATCTTTTAGTTAGTAAGTAATGTCTTATCTCAGATTTCATAAGAAAAGTTAAAAATATATATTAGTACCCTTTTAGACTCGGTTTTTTTGTTTCCACAATGTTTGAATCACCTTGCAGCTCCTTGCGCCCCGACAAAGCGCGCGCGCAACTTAAGGATTGAAAAGTTGCGGAAATTCCGTAGGAAAATGTAGAATTCCTCGTTCGACAGCGGAGTAATCCGCGAGCTGTGAATGTTGAAGTGTTCGCTTGTTTGCACGTTGTTTACAGGCCCGGCTTAGAACCGATCCGGTCTTGTGTTTGATTGCTTTTATTGATGTTCGTCAAATTCTATTTTCAATTTCGTGTACATGTTTTGTAATCTTTCGGTTTGTATTTTAGTATTCGAGTTTAAGTTAAGTTAGTAACTACTAAATATATAAGAAAAAATAAAAAACTATGCAATTATTCATGTTTAACTAATTGTGTTTTATATCTATTAAAACACTAGTAGCCGCCCGCAACTCCGTTTGCGTGGAAGTCGGTTTCCCGTGGGAATGAGAAGTTTTCCCGCGGTAAAAAGTACCCTATGTACTTTCCCAAGTTCAGTTCTTTCTTCATACCAAATTTCATCAAAATCGGTTCAGTGGTTTAGGCGTGAAAGCGTAACAGACAGACAAACAGAGTTACTTTCGCATTTATAATATTACTAGTGGCCGCCCGCGACTCCGTCCGCGTGGAAGTCGATTTCCCGTGGGAATGAGAAGTTTTCCCGCGGTAAAAAGTACCCTATGTCCTTTCCCAAGTTCAGTTCTTTCATCATACCAAATTTCATCAAAATCGGTTCAGTGGTTTAGGCGTGAAAGCGTAACAGACAGACAGACAGACAGACAGACCGACAGACAGACAGAGTTACTTTCGCATTTATAATATTAGTAGGGATTATTTTACACCCTTATTATTATACTAAAAAGTTTTCACTTGTAAAAACCGTTTAAAATAAACTTTAAACTAATAAAAATCACAATTTAAAGCCACTGCACAACTAGAAAAATAAAATTTCTTTTTTATCTAGATGATAAGTACTTAAGTTTAAACTAGTGTTACGATAACCATATTAAATCGCGCTTACACTATTTTTAGTGAATGCTATAAAAGAAGTGTCAATTTGTAAAGCAATCGTCAGACAGAAAAAAAAGTAACTAAGTCTTTTTGCATTAATCTATCAGGGCAGTTGTATGTTTTATTTCATTATTATAATTTTAATTTGTTAGAGGTCAGGGTCGTAAACAGGTATTTAGTAAGACTATTTTCTGAAACATCTAAACCGCGACATCCACCAATGCTGTTATTTTCCGCGCCACTTACTTGATTTTAATGTTATTTATTCAGAAGCGAAGGAAATTATGCGCAGAGAGCGGCGCGTGATTGAGAGACTGTCGGCCGCATTACTATGGCGAATCAATTTCAAGAGCGTTACTAGGGGAACTCGATTTCGTGGTGTGGTGGTAGATGAGAACTCGATTTTGTGGGATCGAGGTGGTAGATTATGGGGGGAGGTTTAGGAGTGTATTTGGAGTGTAAAAAGAAAAGGTTTTTTTATGGAAGTGTATTTTTTTAATGTAAAATTTTGGAAAACATTTATATAATTGTTAATATTTGATATTAAGCACTTAACTAATTTTTTTTTATTTCAACCTTTCGGACTGTTAATGGAATAGGTTTTTTTTTTTCAATTTTGACTTAAGTTTTATAATTTGTGTAAATTTCTTTAAATTTTGTTACAAATAGCATTTTTTTTGTAGGTTAGTAAGAAAACTTATTTTATTCATAAAAAATACAAAATTGTTTGAAACGTTTAAGATGTTTGCTGTCAACGCATTAAATTATTTGTACTATTTGTTTTTTTTTGCTCCAGAAACAAATAGTAGTGGTCTACGTTAACGCAAGACTTATCACGAGAAATCATTCCCATTACGTACACACTAAGTCGCTTCAATTTTCTAAAATAAACATCCACTCGGATAAGCCCCATATTGCGGGCAGATTGATTTTTAAATCAAATATATGTTTACTAGTGGCCGCCCGTGACTCCGTTCGTGTGAAAGTCGGTTTCGCGTGGGAATGAGAAGTTTTTCCGCGGTAAACCTATATTATTGTAAAGTTTCATCAAAATCCGTCCAGTAGTTTTTACGTGAAAGAGTAACAAACATCCATCCATACATACTCACAAACTTTCACGTTTATAATATTAGTAGGATTTACTTTTAAAAATCAAGATTTTCGTCGTGTGAGAAAATTATTTGATGTTATGGACGATGTAAATAATTGAATGAAGTGTGGAGAGAAATTGGAAAAGTTAATGTGACAGTGAAATTGAATTGGTAGTGAATCGATTTGTAAACATAAATTAGCTAATTATTTAAAAAAAATGAAATTTTTTGTATATTAAAATGTAATTTTTGATATTTACTCTTAAAATTTTAGTGTAAAACATATATTTTGATAAAGCTGACTTTATTGATAGGTATATTAATGATGTAGATAACAATAGAGGGTAGGTAATTCAATTCAAATAAACTCAATCTTTACGCATAATTGATAACTACGTATTATTATTTTTATTTTTTATATCACATATTTAGATTGTAGTAGCTTATTCTTTAAATATTTAACTTAGCATTCTTCTAAAAGAATTATTTCATAAAAAAGCAAGCAACATTCCGTCGAGTCGCGAAAAATTGAATTTCAAGATTTACGACCGACAGCCCGTCGCGTTCTTTTTCCAAATAAAATTGGCAGAGACCTATTAAAAAAAGGAATAAGATTCAATTCCAATTTTAAAATACTGATCAAGTTTGCGCGGGAATGGGGTGGCGCGAGGAAATGTGGCATTTCACTTCCGCCGGCACACTTCCTGTGACGTCAGACTGTCTGATCTTCGCTTGTAGACTGATGTTACACTGAAGAATATTTTATACGGATATGAATATTTGTACGATAAATGTTTCTCAGGATATGCTGGGGCTTTAGTCTGATTGACTGTAAGTACCTACCTTAGTGTGAATCGAATAGTGTCAAATTAGATAAATAGGTATGTTAATGTCTAGCAGAAGTCGTCGTTAATGATAATGATGATGAAATATGACTTATTCGTATAAAATTTTCTCACATTGTTTAGAACAAGGCGTATTGTGCGATTTGCGCGCTCATTATTTGACATCGAATTATTAATTATTTATTTGGTGTGACACGCAGCCAGTAATATCCTGCGAAGTGGCAAGCAATCATTACATTTTACGCAAAGAGACCTTTTTATGATAAAATTTCATATTTATAACATATTTATTAAATTGCATTGAGTTGCGTTAATATTACAAAAAATATTCGTTTTGGATGTTTAGTTACAAATACTCATTATAAAACAACTTAACTGTACTTTAATTTATTTTAAAGCTTGTATGGGTAGGTACTTTTAAATTTATCAATACCATTCACATCCAGCAAATAATAGCCATCATCGAAAAACAGACACAGCATTGCCCGAATAAAAAATGTATACAAAACTGGCCGAAAACAAAAAAAAAGAAATTCAACCTTTGATTACACGCCAGCGCGCCCGCTTGAATTTCGAACTTGAAAGGCTATTTTGACAGGACCATTTCATTCCACGACAAAGAATTCAAATTAAAAAGAACGTCGGTGATTTTAATTTTCTATTTGGAAACACCGCTTTTCATGGCTCAATGTTTTCACGGGGAACTGATAAAAGGGATTTTTTTCTTTATCTTGTGCATGATCCGCCACTGAAACGGA
Source organism: Emmelina monodactyla (assembly GCA_916618145.1). Lineage (NCBI taxonomy): Eukaryota > Metazoa > Arthropoda > Insecta > Lepidoptera > Pterophoridae > Emmelina > Emmelina monodactyla. The sequence goes on along the minus strand of OU745311.1, from coordinate 8,583,592 downwards.
AAAACGGATAATTGTCGGCCGTTTACTTTTGGGTGATCTACATTTTATGGATGTACGGATTTTGGGATTGCTTTTGAGAGGTTTTTGTAAGGTTTTATTGAAACAAGCATACAGGAACATGAAATTTATACTCGGTTGATTTAGTTAGCATTACGTTTTCTGGTTTTGGTTATTATTAGATAATTTAAAAAAATACCAGAAACTGATTTAATCGGGATTTTTGTACTAACTGACGTACTTGCGTCATAACGTTACTTAAAGATCTACGCTACTTATCTGGATATATTTCAACTTACAAATTGTTTTTTCTTCCCTAATAAGCGATACATACCTTTTTTCATTTATCTACCTATGTGAAAGAATAATAAATTATATCATCCGACGAAACAAGCTGGAATTCAATGTAATAAAATATCAATTTGCCGCTTGTATTTGCCTGGGAGCTATGACGCTAATACCGCGTTGACGGAGAAATGAATGAATGAAATAAAATGAATGATTGACAGCTACTGAATGATTGCTGTTTAGTTGAAGAACAAAAATTGTGACATCACCAAAGGTGAAGCATAAACAGTTTGCTATGGTATAACCAATATTAATATTATTTTAAATAATGTTAGCACAAAACAATTTAATTTGTACAATTTATTTTGCACTAATATTTTGAAATACTTATAGATGCAGAAGGTATTCATGTTTTTTTTTAATTTTTGAAGATCGTTTATTTAAAAAAACAATAAAAACATTGGACTTGTTTTTTGAAAAAACTTTTAAACGGAGTCGACATATTATTTGTTTAAATACGAGCGATACTCGAGGAAAAGTACACCGTAAAATTAGTTTACACTTTTATAAGTGTAAACTAATTTTATTGAGCTAAATTCAGACTTCGTTTAGTTATTGTTTTCCTATATATTAATTCCTAATTGTATAATTACGAGTAAATATATGTGAGTTATTAATAACCAATTATCCCTGACTATTGAATTTTGTTATACTTTAAAAACTTGTTGCGATAATCAATACAATCATTGTACTGTAGTTTTTATTATTGGCAAAAGATTTAGGTCATCAGTCCAAATGCGTGAAACGCCAAGTTTATATAAAGAGAATACACTACAACGGGTGAAAAAAGACCACTTCCAAAGCCTGTTCTTAAAAGTTATCAAGCATTGAAAAGTGATATTCGCCGCTTGAGGTCATCGCTCACACATCAGCTAATGATTCAGGAGCCTTAAACACTATTTAATTTGAAATAAATTTATGCAATTTGGCATACTACAGTAAAAAAATATTAAAAAAAAACATTAAATTATAATTTTTTGCTTATAACTTAACGAATACCCCTACAGCAATGCCCAGGTTTTGTCTTTTTACACCCTGTATAAGTGGATATACTAAAAAAATTGTTGATTACAACTAAGTTTATTAAATATATTAAAAAAATGATTGGTACCTTTCGAATAGCGTAGAAAAAGTCGATAGCAGGTAATCTGAAACAGAACGTTTTTATTAATTTTCATAAAAGTTAAATTACTAATGGCTAGTTTTTCAATAGTCAAATTCATTCTATCAGACAGAAAATCAATATGTTTTCGAAGCACGTCTAATATAAATATTTGACATATGTATGAAGTGACAATGAAAACATACTTCTTTCAGTCAAAAAGCATTTATCTGACAATTGAAAAATTGGCCCTTAGAATATATAACTTAAACTTATCCAATTACGAAGATCTCTTTACTTTACTTTATTCTTAAAACACTTGTTATTTTATACAAAAACTTTCGAAATATAATTCTCATAATTTGTTGCCATACAAAATAACAGCTTACGCCGTTGAACGATGTTTTCGAAGGACTTAAAATATTAATATTATAAGCACTCTTAAACACTAAACCTCCTTTAATATTAATTAAGTGTTTTCAGGAGAAACATCACTTCAAAATACTAAGAAAAGCTTATATTTATCAGTTTTATTACGAATTACACGAAAGTAAGTTTATTTAAGAGTTTGACCTTAAGAAATACTTAATAATGAAAAAAATACGAGGCAATAAAGATTTTTCAATAAAGTTCTTGATTTTAAAGTACGTATAAGTATTTTTCATTTTAGTTTTTTGTGGTTTGAAATAATTCATGTAATGCAGTTAAGTTTCGATGTATTAGTAGATAGCAGTAAGGTTTCCGTGTACTTAAATTATACAAATACGTATATTTTAAATAACTACATTTAAATTTCTACTGCGTTTAAACTTTTTTTTTCAAAGTTCAGGGTGAATGACATAGTAAATGCACCCATGCATTAACGCAGGTAAACAAGGGTAGCGTATTACTGTAAGCTAATTTTAGATATGCATTAGCCTAGGTAAGCTTTACTTAGTAGTTAGTAAATATTTATAAACAATGAAAATAAAGGCCTTTTACATCTTTTAGGAAAAGGTTTAGAAGATCAATTCTTATGAGTGTAGTATCTGTCTGAACTTTAATTTACTACTTGTGGCCGCCGGCGATTCCTTTCGTGTGGTAGTCGGTTTCCCTTGGGAATGAAAAGTTTTCCCGCGGTAAAAAGGTACCCTATATGTTATTCTGATGTATAATGAAAGAGTAACAAACATCCATCCATACATCTATCCATACATCCATCCATAGGTACATACTCACAAACTTTTACGTTTATGATATTAGTAGAATTTAATAATATTTCTGAAATAAATCTATTTAATTGACAAGTTAAATCACGTACCAATTCTTTTCTAAAACACTATTTTCGTTACGTTAACTTTCATACTTAACATATCTATTTATTTCCAACTTGTAAAAAGAATCCGTACTAAGATAATCAATGATCTATGTTATTGCCGTTAAAATTCAACTTTTCTCAACACTAGAAATGCAATTATATCCTGTAGCTGACTAAATTTTAAAATACTTATTACAAAACCATGAAATAAAACGAACCAATCGTTTTCATCGTCAACCGTACAATATCTCTGATTATCCTTATTACCATACGCATAAGGTTGCAAAACGTAATTTAATACACTGCCTCAGCTCCCTCATCAAGGAATGTCATTATTTCGTGACGTGAATCAATCAGTCGTCGCTGCGAGCATGTCTCTTTCAGGGAATGACAGAGACTTATGTAGGAGATAAATCAACAAGGAATTAGATAGACTGGAAACGGCACGTACGATTTACTTAATTTGAAGTAGGTATCAAAGTAAGTAAAATATGGTTTGATACTTTGTCAAGAGTTCATTTATTGCCTTAATAAAACTATCTTAAACCATTATATCTGTTGTTGAATCTGAATTTTGTCATAGGGTATTTAGCTTTTCATGTAAAATACTGCTATAGCATGTGAAAAAGTACTAATTTACTTAACCACATATCGATTTCTGATTCGGTTTACACCCGTAAATAAAATGTTTTTCTTCAGTTTCAGAACCCTAACTTTAGATTCTAAGAATTAATCTTAAGTATACAAAGAAGTTAAGTAACCTATAATTTTCATGTATTGAAATCATATGTATTAAAATTTTAAGTTAGAATTTGGTGTCATAAGTCATATCTATAATCTATACATCCTCCAAAGTAACGAAACGATTCCCGAATCTCCAGAACGAGTGCGTCTAAAGCGCCTCCTGGAGTTTATTTGGCAAATGACGCGTGAGACACCTGATAGAAATATCTACATCAGGACCCTTTTATGAAACCTAGCATTCAGGGTTTTATTAAGGCTAAAGATAAATTTCTGGGGATATCTATGATATAGAAAATGAAATGTAGCGGCCAATTTTTATATGGAAATATAATAATCGTTTTCTTGGAAATGTTTTTATGATTGATTATTAAATATATGAGATAGTTGGAGAAGATATTGACTTCGAAATAAGTTGTTTGCTGTTATCGCCGTAGCAACATTTAATTTAGATTGGTAGTTTAACTTGACTAAGATAAGGCACCGAGCGCAAAAATAAATTAAATTTGAAGTTTCTACCTTTATTTATAGTAATATCCTTTTGATTATCACCTTCGCTAATCCTGACCTTATCAACTTATTATAAGACGCACCTTACCATAAAATTATTTATGAGCCGCAAAACCCAGTTCCGGCACCTCATAATCTAAGCCATGATCCACAATTTCTGAATCATATATTGAAGTCAAATATACGTGGCAATAAAACCACACAAGTAAATTGTCTTGACAAAGGTTTTACGGCGATCCAAAGGAAGCCTTCAAACCGTAATAAAAGGGAGCATTCAAGTTTTGCGAGAAATTGACTGAAAGATATAATGTAATCATAATTTTTATTGGGGTTTCTAGTGTTTTGCATGGAAATGTAGAACCGCTTTAATGTAGGGTTACTGGGGGAATAATACTGACTCATGTACAGGGTTTATTGTTCTTAGTCCGCGGTTCTATACACGGATAGACGAGTACCTACGCGGAAAATAAAATAGCTCTTTATTGATAAGAATACTTTTGTGTATCTTATAAACGAAATGTTATTATAGCTTAATCAAAAGTCGCATCCAATTTTATATCAGTAGGAAATCCACATTAATTTCATAGATCTTTATCAAACCTCTTTATTAATCAAACAAATAAAGAATTAACTAAAAATCAATTCATAACACACACATCATTAAAAACACTTCTTTTAATAAAAAACCAAGTTTCCCCTCGCGAGATCAGAAAATCTAAATCTTCCATAAAAAACGCTATCACAACTTTTGAACCATTGACTCGGCACCGTCATTTGTTTATACATGACTTGTTTCTATTACGTTCAAGTATTTGAAATAATCTTCAAGCTATAAGGCTGGAGTGGTGGGTATAACCGTTTAAATTAATGAACCATTGCAAGAACCTTATAATAAGGTAAATGGCCAGTGTTTTTATTTTTTATAGAAAGACTTTATTGACGTTTTTCTCGCATTTGAAGTGGCAAGGCTTTTTTGGCCGTTTTTTATACAATAGACTATTAACTTTATTTATAAACTAGCTTTTACCCGAGCGGCTTCGCACACGTTAAATTCGGAGTAAAATTCATTCCATGTTCTATGTTATTATGCATGTAAATCTTCATCTTGAATCACTCCATCTATAAAAAAAACTGCATCAAAATCCGTTGCGTAGTTTTAAAGATTTAAGTATACATAGGGACAGAGAAAGCGAGTTTGTTTTATACTATGTAGTGATGATTTTAAGCCTATCACCATTATCATTACATAGTATAAATCCAAGTCGCTAGTTGTTTACGTTTGTCCGCTAACTCTTCCTAAAAATCTTACCGGATTTTAATACGGTTTTTGCCATATTAAAGTTTATTCTTTTACAGAAATTTGTATCTAAAAAACGGTTCAATGCGTCGTGAACTAATCGCGCAAAATAACACCATTGCGTAGGCGGATCAGTTACGAACGTTTAATATAAACAGAGACAAACGTAATTTTATCGAATATTGATATTAAATTTGTCTAGGAATAAGTGGGCTATTTTTCTAATGCATTTTTGTTTTTTTTAAGTCGAATTCAAAAGAAATAGACACGCTTGTTTTGTTTAATTTTGTTTAGGCTAAGCACGTAAGTTTCTGACAAAAGGCATTTAAAATAATTAACTTTTCAACATGGTCTTGTACAAACATTTTGCCCCAATAACAAAGGGCTTATTATTTCTGCCTTGTTTTTGGGCCCCTGCCTTTTGTCTCATTGTAATTCGCTCTTCCACCTGCTGTTTCACATCTCTACACCTTGGATTATGTTCGCGAACTTGATGATAATTTAGACGTCGCTTATATATTATAGTTTGAAAATAATCTTTTTTACTTAAAATGTCAATCTATGTTGACGACCTATGTGGTGCAGTGGTATAAGTACCGGACTGCTAAGTGGATGGTTCCGGGTTCGATCCCCGGGTCAGGCCAATTTCGTCAAAATGGTTTTTCGAAATTGGCTCGTGTATGGGAGTAACTAGGTTCTTTCCTAGTCCATTGTGTGGTACCTATAGTACAAGCTTGACTTAGTTTAGGGCCACACAGTTGCTGTGTTCGTCTGGAGATTTATTATTATTATGTTTTAAATGAACTCGATGAAAACAAAAGTTAGATAATTGGATTAAATAATTGTACCTATATGATTTGTAAAAGGTTTGTAAAACTATATGTTTATGATTATTGTATGATGATTTACTTTGTTCACGTCTCTTTTTAAGAAAACCTCTACAGTGATGGAAGTTTTAAATGTCCACAAACCATCTTAATACATATTAGTTACACTTTTATTTTAACTATAACCGAGTTGTTTTAGAACTAAAAACGAAAGAGGCTGGATTTTCGCTAGCTCGAAAATCACTATATATATTCGAATATTATAGCAGTGCTAATGACGGTGCCTGCTACCAACACCACAGAGGTACCAGTCGGAATTGTAATCATGTGTACCTATCGTTTTTCTAAATAAATATATTTTCATTTTAATTTTTTTTTTAAATACGGTGTCTAAACCACTATGTGGTCTGTGAATACACGTATTTGTATAACCCGCTGTAACACGCGAAGGAATGTTAAGCCAGAACATTCTTGATGTATGTACGCAGTGTCTTCATATTGTATTTCAGGAAAGGTACACCGCTGAAAACAGCTGGGTGAAGTTAATTTTGATGAAATGAGAGAGTTACCAAGCGGCTTTACGGAAAATAAAGTGAAATAAGGTTAGAAATTTCTAGAATTTTGGTTTTGCGAGTAAAAGACTAGAGTTTGGCTTTCCTGTCAAAGTTTAAATAAAGAACCAATGTAACCTTGGTTTATGGAGGCTGTTTCTGTCATTTATAAACCCTTTTTTCAGTGGGTTTAGTTTAAACACAACGTTTTCATAATGCAAAATATCTTTAAACATAACTAATTTAATCCAACTTTTTTTACATTTGAATCGTTGGGAACGAAGCGTGACACTTTTGTAACAAAGGAAATCAAGTGACTTTTATCCATTCTATTCCAAACTAGATCTACAGTTTCATAGCATAATCACACACTCAAAACCTCATACGCTTACTCCACTTGAAATCAAAGCCAGCCCTCACCGTTTACAGTGACACTTTGTATAATACGGCACGGTGTATAATACTGCACGGTGTATTATACAGCATGGTGTATAATTCGATGTATAATCGTGCGTATGCATCAAAAGTGCACGTCTAATGAAGTGACTGTAAAGCCTGGAGCTGCAGACGGGTACACTTACTTAGTTTATGATGTAGGGTGACCATGTTTTGGTTGGTATATAATGTTAAGGAGTTTTGGGTATTTATAAATTATGAATTTGGAAAGGAAAAGTGATGTAAGAAATTTTTGGTGTATAGAGATTTTGTCTTAAAACACTATTTCAAGAGATACAACCGATAAATAAAAAACAATTTTGGTTCGAATTAAATGGGTTTTAAAGCTTGAATTTTTTACTTACATTTCACTATTAACTATTTATTATTAAACTGCATATTTCACTGTGTTACAAGTTAGGTAGATGGCGCTTGCTCTGCAACAGTTATATAACGACAGCAGTAGCCAAAGTGACGTTTGTAAATATGTACCCATGTATTTTTATATGTAAATAAACTAATACTGAACTTATAAAATCTATAATATTTCTTAAGTTTGAAAACTTTACTTAACAGTCTGTGTTATTTCAAATGATTTTTATGTAAAGTTTAAAAATCTTTTTTTATGATCATGGTCACCCTCAATAACTAAGGGGAAAGTTCCGTGAGCCGTCTGAAAGTCTACGACATAAAATCTTGACTATTAAATATTTACTTTAAAAGTGTAAAGCTAAATAAAAACGCATGTTTAGAACATGGAACTTGCACTTGAGTGCTCTATTAAAGAAATATGTGAGTTATAACGTTAGAATTTTCAATGATCCTTTGATATACTTTAAAGTAGTAGGCTTATATGGAAAGTATGTAAAAGTGGCGACTAAAATGTGCCTAAATTGCTAACATATTTCGAAGGTCGCAGGATCACTTTCACGTACAAGTTATTAGATAAAATTAAATTGCAGAAGTTACAAAAACTAAAATTATTTTATTTAAAAAAAAAAGTGTAAATAACATTAGTTTAACACAAAGGCACTAAAATGAAAAGTGTAAAAAAATATATTGACGAAATTTTAATAAACGTACTTACATTTGCACAAATCTTTATTCTAAACATGATCACATACCTCATACTTTAACTGGTTACCACCACTTACAACTATCAATACATCGATTGATCAATACGTCGATTGATTGATCAATACGTCGATTGATCAATACACTCAACAACTATCTATGAACGTAGTTGCTTAATCAAATTACACTGATATGTGCAGGTTTAATCAGAGGAGCAAGTGCACCAATCAGGAAAGTCTTAATTATATTACCAGGAACGACGGACCAATGTTGAATTATTACCGGATGTTACCAGCTTGTACTGGCCTCTGATTGGTCAGTTTTTTTTTGTGTAAAACACATTTTGACTTTCAACCTACATAAAATTCAATTGTTTAAACACTTGAAATAAATAACAGGTTTTGTCATGGGAATCACAAAAATAATAAACAATAGGAGATAATGAGCTTTTTTAGAATTCTGTGGTCTTAGATTAAAAATGATGAAATTATTCACTCGCAAATCGTAATTTTAACAGTCATACATGATATCAAATTTTTCGGAAACCAAAAAACTACCAATACAAGCAAATGTTTTAAATTTTAATATTAGACCTAAAAATTTTTTTCCAGTAGGTAGGTATTTTTTTTGTTAGTCAGTTGTCTATACAAAAAAATCAAATATAACCAACTAACTACACTAACCAATCAACTGAGAGCGACCCTCAAGGTCCAATCCCCATACAAGCAACTTCACACAAACAACGTACAGACAAACACGAGGAATTGTTCTATGATTTATTACACACAAGAACTGCTGGTAATCTGTTAAGCTTTGAATGTTGGCAGTTCAGGATACTAGAACAAGGATACTTGATATTGCTTTGTGTTAAACTGCTGTTAGGTTAGATATTATACGTATAATTTACATGAAGAGGAAGCGGTCGTTATGATAAATTTAATCTTGGTCAAAATTTATTTCCAATTTTAAAAATGCTGAGAAATTATTTTTTAGTTATGTCGAATTGGGGTCACAAAGAATTTAAGTTGCTTAGAGGTCAAAAAAGTGTTTTTGGTTTAAATAAAATATTGAAGCTTATGTAAAGCTGTTTTATTTCCCGCCGGCATTTTTCTCTCAGCCTACTGATTTTTAAGCTGATCGATATTACTATATTGACTATCATCAAATGTAATGAAAAAAATGTTTTTTTTTATTTAAATTTATGTCGATCTGAGTTTGATCATTAAGTTACTTAGCCTTTAAAGAGACTAGAAGTAAGTCTATGATAACTTAGGTTTTTTTGGTAATACACAGTGGCAAATTGTGCTTTTTGTATTCTTTAAAATGCTCTATAGTATATGCTCTATAGTAAATTCGTTTTAACATTTAAAGATTCATTTAATTTTGGTTATATAACCAACGTATGTTAAAAGCACAGTCAAAAGTAACAAAGCCTACTACTCCCCTTGAAAATTCATAATCAAGAGCCATACATACCCTTAAATTATTAAGTGGTTGCTTAAGTGTAATATAAGCACACCTGCTTTAATTTACTGCTATACCCACAAAGTAAACCACACAAGGCTTAGTGTTCAAACATTAAAAGTTAAAGGGAAATGAATTTGTAAATTCACGACTTTTCCTACTCGTAGCCACGGTAAATTTATTATTACTCATTTGATATTATCTGCTGCCGAGTTAATGGTATGCTCCATTAAGGGTCGTAAATTTGAAGGTAAATGATGTTTTATGAGTTTATCTTATACGAATGGAATAGTAAATTTTTGAGGGTTAACAGTTTTTGATACATTTTAAGGTTTGTTGGTTATTTAGTATTGGGAAGAGGTGATTTATGGTTTTTTAGATAAATTTAAAGAGTTCCATTCTATTCTACTAAAGTAAAATCTATTAAATAAATTTGTACATATAACATTAATGGTTTCGTTTTAAAACAAGATCGATCTGAATTTTTATTTTACAAATCTATTTAGGTATGTTTAAAAATACCAAAAATGTTTTTAGTATTTTAACGTTATTAGATACTTTAATCTGCAATTCCAAATAGCACGTTTTCGCAAGGTTTCTACACGTAAGCGCAAAGTTCTCTCATAGCACTTTATACTATGAAGGTTTTTCTAAGCAAGTGCTTTGTATTCAAAAGGGATCTGCTATTCCAAGGGCTATGGCAAGGTTACCCTTGTTGTACAATAACGAATTGCCAAGAACGTGCTTTTGGAGAGTTTGTAACCATAGTTTTTTTTGCAAGATTAACCTTACGGCCTTAGTCTGTATTAAGAATATCATTTAAATCGAAAGATAAAACCATTAACCCATTAAAAACCTATATAAGTGTAAAATTGCGACTCCGTTAAGAAAGTTCAAACAAGATTAGCAGAGACAAAGCACATTTACTTAGGTATATAGATTTAACATGCATTTACGACGCAACCATCTGTTATCCATCACTTCATCCAAGTGCACTGAGCCAGGGTGGTGGATTAAGGCTCAATCCGTTAACTGAGAAGGAGGCCTGTGCTCCACTATACCAAATTAGTATGTATAATGGGACGCTACATTCGTAAACTTCTATTTTTTGACATACATTTACTTCGGCATGTTAATATCACCACAAATACCATATTTTTCCTTATATACCTAGTCTACCTGATACGATTTTTTTTTTATTCACAGCTAGTACTTTTTTTTCAGCCAGCAACGCCGCCCGTTCGCAAAAAACGAAGTTTTAAATTTAGAATAGTTTTGTTGTGATGCGCCCACTCATTGACCGCGTGTTCTACATTTGAAAAGTGTGTCAATTACAAAAATGTCTGGCTGCCAAGACTCGGTTTTTAAACGTAGAACGTTCCTTTTTTGATGTAAATGAAGAAAATGTAAGATAATTTAATTTATTGAATTGCGAAGACTGAAGGCATATTAATTTGATGATTTATTTCACCTGCAGGAACAAGGGTTTTGAAAGCTATGGACATAGTACAACTGAAAATATATGTGCTTATAAAAATTGCTCGCTAGAATAATATGGATTTGATGACAAAATATAAATTTCCTTATACATTCATAAAAAACTATCAATGTTCTATACTGTAACGTCCCGTATACTTGATTCGGCTTTATAGTACCTTTTTTTGAAGCGATTGATTTTTAATGAGAAAAAAAAAAAAAATGTATAATTTACTTACCTCCTATGAATTAGCCAAAAAATAATGTTCATTTTTTTACAATCCAACTCTCCTTGCTTTTCCTTTCAATCTATTTAGTTTGAAATATTCGTAGTTCCCTAATCCTAGTTGTGAGCGAATATTGTGGAATACATCTTGAAACCGGAGCCTCATTATTATTCTCGTTGGCGACCATAACAATCCACGTCGAGGGTCTGTTCCGATTTCACTGATTTTATGACTTGCTTGACAGTGCCGCTGTTACACCGTAGCGGAATTTTGTTTTTTTTTCTATTTTTTTTTTAAATATAACATAGGGAGCAAACGAGCATGCGGGTCACCTGATGGTTAGTGATCACCGCCGCCCATGACTACCCGCAACACTGTGACCTTTAAAATGTGTTGTTTTTTTTGTTGTGGTCATTCGTCTTAATTATATATATTTTTCGTATTCTTAACTGTTTAGGTACCACTGTTAAAGTTAGTTTCTTCTAGCAAATTGTTTGACTGTGTTTCGATTGAAATGGCAGAAAAGAAAGTGAAACCACAAGTAACATAAGAATCACTTTGGCATCATTATGTCGCAAGATTTTCAACAAGGTATTGTCAATCGACTATTCTAGGTATTTTAGAATTCCTGTTATATGCACAGAACCGCACTGCCGTCCTTTAACTAAAAGGCGGTTAAATGACATTTGGTCATTTTTGTCTTTTTTATACTGAATTGTCATACAAAAAATTCTCTATCGATCTGTCTAGGAACGGTTTTTCTATCTATTATAATTTAAAAATAAAATTTATTTAAATAGCAGTTAAATACAAAAATTATACATATAACCTTTCATAAGAGCGGCTAAACAGCAATGCTTGACTAAAAAACTGCTAAACGACATTAACATTGGTATGGATTCAATATTTTCGCGTTGAATGCAAAACTTAAAAGCGGTTATTAGTTTCTAATACACTAAAAGGTAGTTACAATACATAAACGGTTATTTAGTTAAGTTTCGTTGTAATTTAATACTTTACTCATGCACAACTAAAAGGCGGTGAAACATTAATACTTGACTTAAAAACGGTTAAATACATTTAACCGCCATTAAGCGTAGTGATTTTACCATATCTATCATAAAGAAACGATGAAGAAGACCTAGTAAGTATGAATGTAAAGTAATTATAATAAAAAAATCTTACCGGTTCTAAGCTAAAATGCAGTTAAATCACAATACATTACTAAAAGGCGGTTAACTTTTCTCGCCCACACGGACGAAACGCGAGGGAGGGGTGTCGGGACGTGGCGTTTTCAGTTCAGAGCGCACGCACAGGTTTAGTGCAGTGCGTACTAATATCTCAATGGGAAAGGACGTTCGTCAAAGCAGCTGGCATTGATTTCGCGCCAAATAACATCATGTCGGGAAAACATTGGTATACTAAGTAAGTGCTTTAATAATACTTTTATCAATAGGAAAATAGAATTTCAAAAAATATAGCAAGATAAAAGATTTTTATAAGTTAGATATTATCATAAATGTCATTAATGTTGTTGCATTTGTAGCTACCTATCTATCTTTATAGATTAATAGGCTAATTAATCTCCTGGCAGTAAGTAGGTAGGTAATTCTTGGTATTTGGTAGGCATAACTACATATGGGTGCTGCTGTTTTGGTAGCTAGTAGTTAGAAAGTTTATGCTGAACAGGTAGGTAGCTGTACACTTCTTTAGTTACATTTCTAGTACTTTGTTTTAACGCGATAGTTCTAGATCTTTCCTTTCATGAGTTGTCATTTATTTATGATTTCTAATACTTAATAAAAAAAAAATACTATAGGAATAAGAAAACTGTAATTATGTTGATATTAATCTCCTGGCAGTAAGTAGGTAAGTAATTCTAGGTAGCTACAAATAGGTATTTGGTAGGCAGTCGTACGTTCATGTGGGTACCTAGCTTTTGTATTGGTAGCTGGTAGTTAGGAAGTTTATTCTGAATAGGTAGGAAGCTGTGCGCCGTTTTTTTAACGCGAATTTTTAATTTTCCCTTTACGACAAGTCATTTATTTTATGATTTCTAACAGTTCATTCTATTTTTACAGCGGGAATAAGAGAACATTAACTATGTTGAATATGGTAAATAACAAAAGCCAGTCACAAATTAAAACTCAAAAAATCCTAGTACAGCAAAATCAGCAAGTTCATTCTATAGATCCAGATAATCAGCACATAATTCCAAAAGAAACTACAATAAATAACGAAACTAATTATATCAATGATTTGTATTCCCGAGATTATTCTTTCACTTCACCATTATTTGACAAAATGTGTGAAACACAAACTACACAAAATTCATACCATCTCAACAATTTGGACATAACTGCAATGAAAAATACTTTATTGAATGAAGTTTCTCTATCAACAAATGAAGTCGGACCAACTACATTTAATGATTCTTTTGACGTAGACCTAACGTGTCATGAAACTTTTTTGCCATCACCAATAAATGATAATTTTAATTCGAATAATAAAAATACACGGGCTATGATTGATTTACAATTTCATTTATCTACAGAAGATTTTGACTCTGATGATTCGGTCCGCGACAAGAACTATTGCCCATCTCCATCTGACTGTCCAGATTTTTCATTTTCTGATGAGGATACACCGTCAACTTCCAAAAAAACAAGGCGATTACTAACGAAGAAGTTTACGCATGAAAAAAATCAATCCTCTGCGCAAAATGATCGGTGCACCGTAAAAAAAAATAAGAACAATAACCTAGCCTCCCAAAAAGGAAACATTCCTGTTGTTAAACGGAGAAATAGTTTGGGCACACATCGATCACTCCAAAACGCTAATAGTGTACAACAACCAACTTTGGGCCGGAAGAGGTTAAATTCGTGGCATGGTTTTATCCCACAAGCTAAAGAAGTATTACCTGAACCATCTCAGAAAAGAAAGAAACATAGCGCTAGTTTGGCTGAAAGAAAACAGGCAGCAATAATTAGTAAAAGAAGTCAGTACGAAGTAAAGCCAGGATGTAATAATTGTCGGATTAAATGTTCAACTGTTTTCAATGAGGCGGACCGTGAAGCAATTAATAGCTTGTTCTGGAAACTGACGTGGCAGGAAAGGCGTAATTTTATCAAAAGCCAAGTATCTGTTGCTGTGCCTAAAAGAAAGGTAACTACGGACCCAAAAAGAAACGCTAAAAAAATGTTTAAATTACAAAAAAATGATGGGGTATCAGTCCAGGTATGTAAAGTGTTCTTTTTGACCACCTTGGGTTTTAAAAAATCTAACGATAAAGTGTTGTACAACGCATTATACAGTGAAAGTTCGGTTGATAAACGTGGTAAGCATAAAAAGACTGCATCGTTTGATCGCATTTTACTTACAGAGCACATAGAATCTTTCCACCCCACAGAACCTCATTATAGGCGAGAGCAAGCTCCACTTCGTAGATATATACCTAGCGATGTCACCATGGTTTTCATGCATAATGATTTTTGTAAAAAATATCCTGAAAAAAAAGTTTCCTATGAGCTATACCGAAAACACGTAAAGAAAATGAACATATCTTTCACAAGACTTGGACACGAAGAATGCGAATTATGCTTCGCATATGATTTGCACAAGAAACAGACATCTCACGATGAACTTAGCAGTTTGGTTCTGGATTGTGATATTTGTGCTAACTGGACTAAGCACAATGAAAAGTATACCAAGGCTAGAGAGTTGTACAATTTACATAAAAAAGAAAACCAAAGTTCATCTGAAATATTCTACAGTGCCGATTTAGAAAAAGTAATTATGTTGCCTAGACTTGAAACATTTAAAGCAGCTATTTTTTGTAACAGACTTACAGTATATAATCAAACTTTTGCGCCTTTGGGTAAAATCACTGTAGAATCAAAACCAGTCACAGTTCTTTGGCATGACGGCATAGCTGGTCGGAAACAAGAGGATATAATGAGCGCATTTTATTATTTCTTGTTAAGTCATCGAGATATACCGACAGTAAATATTTGGCTGGATAACTGTAGTGCTCAGAACAAAAATTGGTTGCTCTATTCATTACTGATCCATATGGTTAACAGTGATATGATAGCTACGGATAAAATCATTTTATACTACTTTGAGCCTGGCCACACATTTATGAGCTGTGATCAGGTTCATCATCAAGTAGAATTAGCAATGAAGAAAAAATCTAAGCTATACGATTTCCCTGATTTCGAAGAAACAGTTGGTACAATAAATAATGGCAAAGTTAGTGTTAAGTCAATGGCCCCGCAAGATTTTTTGAATATTACTAATTACGTATCCGACCGACGCATTCACAATTCGAAACCTAGAGCATATCTTAAGAATATGTCACAAGTTTGTTTCCAGCGTAATAATTATGATCTCAAGTACAAAAATAATTTTGACGATGAATACGTTATTTTAAAGTTCATGAACGATAAATACTTAAGAAACCCAAGTGTTATGAACATTACTCTCCGGACAAAACCCAAGGGTGTAGAACAGGAAAGAAAAATGGGAATTATTAACAAATTATCAGCTGTAATACCAGCACACAAAATGGTTTTCTGGAAACAATTACCAACAGTCAATGAATGTGACGAAAACACTCAATAATAGATGTGATAAGAAATGTGATAATAAGTATAAGTAAAATTAAAACGAAGACTGATTTTATTAAGCAATATTGTTAACTAAATGATTGTAATTACTTATAGATTGTTAAATTGATGTAACAAAATTATGATTATCCTAAAACTTTCAATACGCTGATATATAAAATAAAAGAACAGACAGAATAATATTTTAAAATACTTAAAAATATTTTTTTTGAGAATTTACTTACTAATAAAAACATACAATAAGTATAATAATAATATTTTTTTATATTTAACACATATTTCATAAGCATAAAAGCATTTGGGTTTCCTCACGTTAGTGTGTGATAAAATGCGTACATAACTTGAAAAAGACCAAATTAGTGATAGACGCTCGTGGGGATTTTAGTAAATAATATTTATATGACTTAAATTTGTTACATCAATTTAACAAAAGCTAGGTAGAGAATTACTAATTACTACTAGTTAAAAGATCGTTCCTAATTATAATTAAAAAGTTGTATTTTTTTTAAGATATTGATTAATAATTGTGAGGTTTAAGTAAACCAAGTTTTTTTGTTTGGCACAGTACTTTTGCCATTTAATAAGAGGTTTTTTTTGTTAACAACATGTTTAATTCTTTTTATGTTTCAGATTTACTAAAAATTTTTTTATTCATTTTAGAGGTTTGTTTTATTTTCATTTCACACTAACCCAGTAGTATTTTCAAAAATCCATCACAAGGAAAGCTAGCCAAAAAAGCGGTTATAAAAAATGGTTCCTAAGCGCTTTTTAGTTAAGGATAATTTTATTAAAAAGTAGTTGAAAAACAACGGCAGAGAAGTAAAGCAACATCTGCTTATCTAAATGGCGACTATATGCCGTTAGTCGCTTTTTTGTTATGTAAAGAGTCATGGGATAGCATTTATAATCCATAATTTAAAAGACGCTAATTAATTAACTGCTTTATAGGTATGGAAATGTTGCTAACTTTAGACCTCAACAAAATTTTGCTGCAGTTAATGAATAATCCTTAGGTAAAAGACAGTTTCGGTTCTTTAGCTGCCATTTTGTAATGTACTTTTGTAACGAATATCAAAATATTGCTAAATTAAAAAGGAAAATATTTAATTTATATATATAATTGCTTTCATTTTATAATAGACACTTACATTACGTAAAAGTTTATAAAAATATCTATCTTTTGGTATATTTCAGTAGGTATAAATAAGTATAGAAAAGCTACAGTTTCGGTTTTAAAAATTTGCCGCGTTTTTTGGCTTTATCTCAATACTTACTTTTGTCATTTAGCCCCCTTTTAGTTAAAGGACGGCAGCGCACAGACATTGAAACGAAAATTTAAGAAAATCTTGCGATGTTAAAACCATTTTTTTCATTAAGTCTGTCAAAAACTGACCTTCGAGTAACATTTCATTTCAATGAGAGTAGAAGAAAAATAAATGTTATGAAATTTTCTAAACGCAATTCTATTGATGACCTAATTTAACAAGCTGTTTTATAAAACAAATGAGCCTATTTAATGTTCGGCCGTGACCTAATAAAAAGCTAAAACACTAGAAATGTATTAGGCGCGACTAACCCAGGCATGCTAATTACCCTAAATTATGAACTAACGCGACAAAGATTAATATACTGCGTAGAATTTATAATTAATTTTAGCACAAAATACTAATGAGAAAGGTCTACGTTGTCAACTAGAAACTAGCTAAGCAAATAGAATAAAGCCCTGATTCAAAGGTACTTTCTACTAATACCACTCTTCTTCTAATAATGCGCGGTTTCTTTTTGTTAACCAAATTGAATATGCCTCTAACAAAAGCAGGATAGTCATGAGTTTTCCGGTATTTTGATTGATAAAATACTAGACATGCCGCCCGTCATTTCTCATTGTACAAGACTCTTGTTGTTTTTCTGATTACGCTCCATATAAGTTCACTGTCATTCTGTTTCGGTGTGACTGAACCTTTTGACTCCAGCGTTCAAGTACGCGTAAATGAGATATACGATCTTGTTTTACGAGATCGCTCAGTTTTTACGAGAGTCCGACTTCAGCTGAGATTGAATGTACGACTCGGAAATCATGCTCGTCATAAACGGGAATTGATACAATGCTTTGTTTTTGATCGATGCCTGTTATACAGCATGTTTAGTGGCTATCGATCCTAAAGCTATATATGTCGGATGTTTGGATCCAAAGGTTGGATGGAAGTTGTAATTGTCAACCATCTGACCTGTAAATATAGATACTGTTAGCAAATTAAGCAAATAGAGATATATTACCATATTTTTTAAAAATATTTCGTTCCTCGACTTTTCGGTGTCTATGAAAAGACCGACCACAGTTGCTTAAGTAATAAGTAAGCGAGCACAAGTTGCAACCTTATTGTATTATTTATAAAATAAAATACCCCACTATGCTTTCCACGTGAAAAATTATCTTTATTACTCATTTTTAAAATCTTTTATCGATTTGTAATTTTTTCCATGCACAAAATACTTTATCTAACTAAAGCCACAGTTTAACCCCACAACGCCTCGAGCTCCAATACCCCAAACCGATACCATCATATTACCCCACAGTCGATACCCCAAATTAGTATTAACACAGTTAATATTTCCTTTGTCTAGTCTCTTGTCTCGCGCAGAACGTTTCTAGTCAGCTATTACATGAAATTAATTGCCAGTGCGCGGTGTAATTTTGCTACAGTTTCGGTTTAACCCGCGAACATAACTGTTCTTGTATTGTGACGATGTGACGTCATTGTACTGGTATTTAGTTATAATCGGAAGGATAAGGAGCTGGGTTGTGATTAAAACAAGCTTTTTTTATAGAGGAAAGTATTTTTTTTGTCTTACTAATGAGAAATTAATTGTACGCTGTCTTCATACAAGTCTGCATGATATTTAAAAGGAAGAACAGGCTAAAAAACGACCGTAAATACGCAAAGGCTATTTTTTATTAATACTAACTATAGGTATTAATCATGTACTTCAAAAAGTTTTGATGTTGGTTAAGCCTATAATTATCTTAAATATTCAAATTCAGTCAATTATATTTTATCAACTTATCGACGAGTATCACAAATCTTTTAATATAAATCTGATCCCACTTAAAATTCCTTATAAGCAACTCCGCACCTACCAGTATTCCCCTTCTTATTGCTTCCCGAGATTTTCATGTAAATGCTGGCAATATGGGAGTCGCAGAATACGCTTATTTACATGACTACGGTGGCGCCATCTATGGTAAGGAAACGGTATTCACGGGTTGTGTTTGAGCGGGGTAAGGGAATTTGGTGGGTGATCGCATGGGTTAAGACGTCTTGTAGGTTTCTCTGGGAGATTAGTTGGAAATTTCGGTTTGTTTTTGATTTTAAATATAAAAACGCAAGTCTTTATTATGTTAGGTTTTCTTTTAATGCTTTTTAAATATTTATTTTGTACCTTTAATCAAATTACATAATTTGATAAAGGCGCAACAGAATTTAATGTTGTTGAATAATTAAAGATAGTTTTACAGCGAAACACAATATTCAATACTGTCATTCCATTATTTCAACCTGTTAAATACTTATTTACATCAGCTGCCGTTTCGTTCACGTTTCAAGCCTCAAAAGAGGTAATTAATTTACTGAATTACAGTTTTCAGGAAACCAGTCATTTCGTGTTTTTCACAGATTACCACTGAGTAAATAAAGGTATTTTTTAAATGTATACCATACGAAAGTCTAAAAAAAATTACAGTTTTTGAAATGGGGGATGGTAACAGATTTTTATTATCTTACAATCTTAACGTCTTATCACGTCTACAAACGTCATTTCATAAATAACAAGATGAAAGCCTTTCCTTGTACCAATACGTATACCAATTCATCCCCTAACCGCAACCCCTCAGCATGGATTTGCACCCACCACTCATTCATAAGCTATTACAACCCCCATTTCACTTTGCATATTTTATTGAAACGAAAATTTAATAAAAATCCATATTCGCAGCCAAATATAATCACTCAGAGACGAGGCGTAAAATGTGGAGCCTAGAAATAGAATCGTAATATGAAAGCCATATAAAATTTAAATGCGCCCTAAGAGCGGTATTGAAAGGTATTACAAAAAACGCAATAAAATTTAAGTAAGGTGAGCGAGAACAAAAAGGTTTTTTTCTTATTTTTTAGCTAAAAAAAAAAACTACGGCTCAAAGACTACGCTACCGCTTTTCTATTTCATTTGTTTTATAGCTCATAAAGAAAAAATAAGACGATCTAAGTTTAAACGATTCTTATGTTTGACACTGGCCGCAAACAACCAACAAAAAAGGATGTCATCGAAGTTTTTACTGCGTCATTCACAGTTCAAAGTATGTGATTAATAAGAAGTTTTGTTGTAAAAACTCGGGGTTTAATATGGAAATGTCAGCCTCCAGTTTGAAACTAATTCCCGCTGGATTAAAGGTATTAATAATTAAAAGGCTGCATCATACAACCGCGTTTACACCGTGCTAATTATTTGTTTCATATTTTTATTTTAGGCAATATTATTTCCAATTTAAACTTTCATGGGAAAAACGTTAAATCACCTATCTGCTCATAGTTAATGATATTTTATTTGGTTTTACATGAAGCTGACTGATGATTCTCGACAAGATTTTTTGATGTATCTGCTGGCTACCCATGACGTCTTTTGTTATTTTCATTTTATGTTTATTTTCCCAATAAATCATTGTTTTAAAGTAAAAAAATATGAATTCTACGTATAATACTGCATAAACTCAAGTTCAG
This sequence comes from Emmelina monodactyla, assembly GCA_916618145.1. Taxonomy (NCBI): domain Eukaryota; kingdom Metazoa; phylum Arthropoda; class Insecta; order Lepidoptera; family Pterophoridae; genus Emmelina; species Emmelina monodactyla. The sequence continues at coordinate 8,562,843 of OU745311.1, read as the reverse complement.
AAAAATAATTAGTTTAGCCAATCGCTTTTCATAGCTTGACGATGGCGTCACTTAAAATGAGAATATTGTTTAACATATTTTCTATGGATTCGGTGTGATTGAGGAAACTTTAATTAAAATTTAAAGTCTAGGCAAATGCTAAGTAATGATATCATCATCTTTGTGTTTGTTTTACATTATTCAAAATGCATTTAAAATAGAAAATATTCCATTTGATGACCCAATTATTTTAACGGAAATTTCTGGAAGACCAAAGAACCGTATTTGTTTTATAAGTCTGAATTTATTTCTTTTTATGTTTTTTGAGGGTAAGGATCTTTTTTATTTTGGGACAGATTTTATCAGACTGTTCGTTTTTAGTCTTAAGACAATTTTAAGCATAAATAGAACGGCACTGAAAAATATACAAATTTTCCGTCGAAAAAAAACCTATTTGCGGTATAGTACGGAGCCCCAAAAACTGTACTTATGTAGATTAAAAGAGTTATTTTAAATAGGTTTTTACACCAAAATTTTATTTAGCGTACTAAATTATTTAATAATCAAAATTAAGCGAGAGATTTTCTAAAGTCGAAAATTTCTGAACTAAAGTCGCTATCAAAACAAAGTTAAACCAATTAAGCGCCAACTAAACAGCTGTGAAACAATAAAACTAAGATTGCTTACATTAGAACAACCATTAGATTACGCTTGTTTATAAACCAACTGCTGCTCGCGACTCCGTTCGCGTAGAAGTCGGTTTCCCGTGGGAATGCGAAGTTTTCCCGCGGAAAAAATTCCCTTAATTCTTGTATACATATATTTTTGGTATCTAGAACCATTTTCGCAGCGCACGCAAAGGAAGCCCTCAAGGATGAATAATTTTCCCCGTTTTTTTTCACATTTTCCATTATTTCTTCGCTTTTAATAGTTGCAGCGTGATGTTATATAGCCTAAAGCCTGCCTCGATAAATGGTCTATTCAACACAAAAATAATTTTTAAATTCGAACCAGTAGTTCCTGAGATTAGAGCGTTCAAACAAACAAACAAACAAACAAACAAACAAACAAACAAACTCATCAGCTTTATTATATTAGTATAGATTTAGTTTAAGAGATAGTATTTTTAGTTAACAATCTTCTATTCTCCTTTAGCTTTCTTAAGAAATGGAGGGCTGTGACTGAGTTTTGTAGTTTGTGTTTGTTTCAGGATTTTAACAGATATAATTGCTATTCAATATCATATAACTTCTTAGATTTACGCGACTATTATTACTTGAAATTAAACTCATTTTAACGGGTTTTACGCGTTTATTTTATTATTTTTGATTTTCCGACGTTTCGACATTTTTACAAATGCCGTGGTCACGGGTAGACTGAGATGTTTGCCGTCTTCATAGAGTTAAGTAAAAAACGATTTTTCGAATTCACCGCCATCTGTTTCGTAATTTTCTAGCATAGTCGCTCGGGTTCACGCAGTATACGCTGACAGTGTCTTTATTTTTCTGCTTATTGGTCTGCTGGTTGTTCTTTTTTATTTTGCTAAGTATTGGATCCCACGTTGGTGACAGCTTCCAATCATCTTCTCTATTGAAGTTAGGGTGTTTTTTAATTTCAATAGTTTCTCTTACCAGCCTAGGAATAAAATGTTTCTCTTTTGCTAGGATTTTAACGGTATCAAATCTTAGATAGTGGTTGGGCTTATCCATGGAATGCTCACAGACTGCAGATTTTGTATAGCGACGGTTTTTTACATCAGCGATATGTTCTTTTATTCGAGTAGACACGTTCCGTTTCGTTTGACCGATATATGAGAGCCCACAGTCACAGTCAATCTTGTATACGCCTGGGTCTTGTAAAGGGATGCTGCTTTTTACTGGACGAAGATGGTGGCTAATCTTGCTGTGTGGCTTGTATATGGTTTTTATTGAAGCCCGCTTCAGATAACCCAAGCCAATTATCTGCCGTAGGCTCCTCTTTGTTTCAGAGAGCACGTGGAATCTGCGACGCCCAGCACGTTGAAAAAGAACTCAACCACCTGAAACAAGTGCTTCGGGACAACGACTTAAAACCACCACGTCGTCGTCGCAGAAACCGCGTCAAACCACTCACAGTTGAACGTAGACCAGCTTACATGCCTTACATAAAGGGTGTTACTGACAAAATTGGGGGCATTCTGAAGCGGGCTTCAATAAAAACCATATACAAGCCACACAGCAAGATTAGCCACCATCTTCGTACAGTAAAAAGCAGCATCCCTTTCCAAGACCCAGGCGTATACAAGATTGACTGTGACTGTGGGCTCTCATATATCGGTCAAACGAAACGGAACGTGTCTACTCGAATAAAAGAACATATCGCTGATGTAAAAAACCGTCGCTATACAAAATCTGAAGTCTGTGAGCATTCCATGGATAAGCCCAACCACTATCTAAGATTTGATACCGTTAAAATCCTAGGCAAAGAGAAACATTTTATTCCTAGGCTGGTAAGAGAAACTATTGAAATTAAAAAACACCCTAACTTCAATAGAGAAGATGGTTGGAAGCTGTCACCAACGTGGGATCCAATACTTTGCAAAATAAAAAAGAACAACCAGCAGACAAATAAGCAGAAAAATAAAGACACTGTCAGCGTCTACTGCGTGAACCCGAGCGACTACGCGAGAAAATTAAGAAACAGATGGCGGTGAATTCGAAAAATCGTTTTTTACTTAACTCTATGAAGACGTCAAACATCTCAGTCTACCCGTGACCACGGCATTTGCAAAAATGCCGAAACGTCGGAAAATCAAAAATAATAAAATAAACGCGTAAAACCCGTTAAAATGAGTTTAATTTCACGTCAAACATCTCAGTCTACCCGTGACCACGGCATTTGTAAAAATGTCGAAACGTCGGAAAATCAAAAATAATAAAATAAACGCGTAAAACCCGTTAAAATGAGTTTAATTTCAAGTATTCAATATCATTTCATGTTTTATTAATTCGAAGTTTTAAAGATGAAAGAGTTCGGTTTCCCGTGAGAATTAAATGTTTTCCCGCGGTAAAAAGCACCCTATGTGTTTTTCTGATGTATAACTTATATAACTGCAAAGTTTCATTCAAATCCGTCCAGTAGTTTTTACGTGAAAGAGTAACAAACATCCATCCATACATACTCACAAACTTTCACTCACGTTTATAATATTAGTAGGATTTAAAGCAATTCAGAACGCAGTTCGTAAAAAATATATCGGTATTTATTGATTTCATTTCATGTTACATTCTAGTGCACGGATTATTCATGATTTGAACAGTTTCAAAATGTCATAAATAATAAATCTTTATTTATCGATGAAAATCAATGTTTCAACCTTTAACTTTGTTTTCAAATACATCTGAATACACATACATACTATATGCAGTTATTGTATTGGCTGTATTCGGTCAAACACAATCGAGGAGTTTGCTATTCAAATTTCGAATCCGATACGTCCATTTTGATTCAAGACTATTGACCAATCCGGTTGAAGGAACACGCACGGCTATCTATGAAACTTCGGACGGCCAAGATTGCTTGTATACATACAACAATATCAAATATTCATCCGTTTAAAGCTGTTGTTATTTTAACAATGTATTCGATAACGGAACTGTTCAATATAAATGATTTAATAAAGTCGTAAACTTAGGAAAATAGGCGATTATACGAGTATCTATTGGGAAATTAATGGCTTCTAATAAGTACTGCAGAAAACAAAAGAATAACAGATTATGGCGTAATGGCGTCAGCGCGATTCAAAATTCATTCAGCGCCATCTATATTTCTCTAGATGTAATCAACGTATATTTTACGCACGTAGATAGAGCTGCTATATATATATTTATATAGTTTATGTATTTTGTTGTAATCTACATCCCTATTTAAAGTGCACTATAAACAATACGCCAAGCTGAACCCGCGGCTTCAACGCAATCTTTTTAAAAGATTGAAAATATTAACGTAACTTACAAATAACTACGGGTTCTGTACCATTTTAATAAAGGTTTTTAATGTAATTAATGGCTTGTTAAAAAAAAGTGAATACAAGCATATTTAATTTCATTTTAGCAATATTATTATAGATACTCTCTTAATAATGAAATGCAAATTTCTTATCCGCTAAAATCGTGTCAAATAAATCCATAATGCTTTTTAATGCAGTTTTTACAATGATTTCCATACTATTTTGTTACCTACACTTCAATTCTGTAACTTCAATTGAAATTTAAGTTTCTTCTTATTAACTATGTGATTCATCTTGTGACAATTTCGTGCAAGGCCACTTTGCCATTATTTATATACATACAAATATTTATTTATAAGCCAAATCAATGTTTAAACCTGACTTGACTTGATGTTGTACCTACAAAGTATTTCCAGTGAAAATTTTCCTTTATCATCCAAATCGTTTTTCATTATTCAAACGTTTACTGCACAAAGTAGCAAGTTAAAGTTAATTAATTTATAAAAAGGCCCTTTTGCTTTGAAGTGTGGGATGATATATAGGCTGTTATCATTATTAAAATAAGGTTCATTTTTACATGTTCAGTGAACCCCTAAAAACTTGAACTAAAAAGGATTCACATTTAACGAACTCTCGCTTTGTTTTAGTTCGACTTTACTTTATGGGTATCGCAGATAAAATAGGGTATTGGTCTAGAACTTTTGTAGAGTTCTACGGTATTCAAGTAAAATAGGATTGAATTGAAAAAGAAAATGGAATAAAACGTGGTTGAGTCTACAGAAAGTTATAATAGAAATGGTTTATTTTAGTTATTGATTCTTTTATTTGAAAGTTAGTTAGATTTAAATAGTGGTTATTTTCACTATCACCACGCACATAGTTAATTATGGCTACGTATATAATATTATTAAGATTATTTTTGTAGTTGTTCCACTGGGTGTCCTTTGAAAAAAATCTCGAATCTTCCGTATTTTTTAAATTTAAAATTGCAAAAAACTGAATTTGACTACAAAGATTTTCCTTATACGAAACCTTTTTACAATAAACACCAAACCATTGAACACGCTCAATTAACAGTTGAACATTACACAGCATAGGCGCCACAGCATCTGAAACGTTACCTCCGAGACGCATTTCACTGCCACAGAACGGACGTAACTACTTCTTGCTTATTTACACTGTGGTTCATTGGTCCTCTGGAGATTTGTGGAGTGGATTTGTTTCAGAATGTGACGTAATGACCGAAAACGCTTTCAACTACAGCTATTTGTTAGAAACGACGACAGTTCCTTGGTAAAGCGGGGTAGTTAGGACTATTTACTTCTGAGACAAAGTGCTTCAACACGCTTTATCGTTTCGAAATGTATCGTCTCTATTTTTAAATAAGATTTAAGGTGCTGTTAAGTTTAATTGTTTTTGTTGGGGGTAATTGTAGACAAAGTGGGTTTATAAATGTTTCTAAAATGATGAAGGTAGAGTTGCTTAGAGATTGTTATGTCTATAATATTGTTTTCCTAATTTCAGGATCGTTGAAGCTCTATTTCACGAAGTAATTTATTCTCTTTGAAGCCTAAATATAGTTGACAGCTATTTTTGGGTCATACTCTAACCAAAAAGACCAAAACTCGTCTAAAATCTGAAGCCATCTAAAGCGTCTAAACACTAAAGCTTTCAGGAAAACTTGCTCCTAAAACTGACATCAGTGTCCAAAATTTAGCAACATTTAGTAACTTTGGCATGCTTTGATAATGAACACATACTTTTGTCTCAAAGTGCGGACATTTTGCTACATATGTATGGTATAGGTAAGTAGGCATATACTTATGGCCTGGGTGTAATTTTTCGGTACATTATAAGTATTGAAAACTTTGTCTTTATGGAATACTCCTGTTTCATTTTCTTATAAAATCATTCCAAAAGATATTTAAAAGCAAATTTATCTTTCAGTGAAGGAAAGTAGACTTCAAGGTTAATTTTGTTCATTTACACTAATTTGAAACGCCTGCTAAATAATATTTGCAAAACGCTTACGGAACATAAAGCACAATTAATGATATCCAAATATCCAATATTTATTCATTAAGTTGAATGACGACTGAAGCGATGAAAATTATTCGGAATATCAAATACTTTATAATATACTTATCTATATTTTGCTTAATTTTTGAGTTGTAATTGAGACGTTATTTCTATTTTCAAAGTTTTTTGTAGGAAAAATGGTCATTCTTAATTTGTCAATTTCTTATTAATGAAAATAAACGGGGGAGTAAATGATTAAACGATAAAAACCAATTTCGTAAAGAATTTGTGTATTGCCTATATCTATTAATCCCAAAAAAACTTTATTTTTCATCAATTTTAACCCTTTCCAGAATAGTTGTACAAGTGACATTCGATTACCATTTACACAAGGCCCCGCTGGTTAATGGATGAAAGACATTTTTTATCAAATAAAATATGCCAATAAATATATTGCGAATGGATTGAAATAAAATTCAGTCCAGAATATATCATTTCATTAACCAGCTCGTTGAAGGTCGATGTATAGCGGGATCCTAAACTATAAATTCTAGTGCCATAATAGAAAAAAAGCAATTGGTAACGAAAATTTAAATGTCTAATAACAGACATTCTAATAAATTTCAACAACTATAAGCATACTTGCGTTTTATATCAATAGCACGTTCAAACAAACTCCTCAGCTTTACAATGAATAGCTGAATATTTTATGCCTCCAATTTCTAGATAGACGCCGAATGATTTTTTAACTTTCCGAAAGGCCATTGAAGGTTCTGTCATTGTAGAATTTCAAATAAAGTTTCGTGCATTCACAACATTTCGTCAACCACCTTTCAGCGAACTGCGCGTTATTTTATTTTGTCGAACGTATCGATTAGTGATGTGCAGGGTTTTTGAAACGGATACGGATGCCGAATATTCGGCAGGAACATTTGTTGGGGTGACATGAGACATTAGGCCTACTAAAATAAAATGGCAGACAGAAAACATTTTTTGGCTTCAATCTAAAGTGAAAAAGTGCATATTATGTTAGTTCAAATTTATTTTCTAGCTCTAATATTTATAAATTTATTTTCTAGCTATAATATTTGCTAAACCATTACACATCACTATCCCAGAGTCATTCGGCGAGAGTCAGGTCGTCTGAAAATTTCATTTGTCAATGACGTGTGACAGGCCTCGGTCCAGTTTCAACTGTTAACAAATATCATTTGCCAATTTGGGCAACACCGAAAATAGCAAGTCATCCGTGGAGCCGAATATATTTAGGCGAATGCTTTACATGTGATTTGGGAAAATATGCGCCCTGTTTACTTGAATAGTATGAATACATTGTTTATTGAAAAGAAACTGAAAGAAACTTTCACGAAAGTTTAAAAGCGTATTATTACAAATTGAAACAGATCATATGCCCTTACATAATATTCTATTGCATTAAAAAAGTAACCTTTTAAAAACGGAATCAACACAGGAGTAGGTATTTACTTCGTTTTTTTTAAACCTAGGTTATCATAAATTGGTTATCGAGTTTCATAAACACAAAAATCTGATCGGTTCAAAAATATTGCAGTGTAAAAGAATATTTCAACGCCCGCGTCGATTTTATTCAGGGGAGCATTTTTAGGCTTCACTACATTTCCCCGCGTTGGGTCAATGAATATATTTTTACAATTTCACACCATGAATTTAAATTTATGACTTCAGCTGGAGTAATAATAAATATTATGTACTATTTTGAAGGTTTTACAAATTACAAATTAAGAACGTACATTTAATACTTTTATTATTAATATTTTAAAGTACATGGAATAAATCGCATTTTTTTACTTAAACTTGTGTAATAATAAGTAATTGATATTAAGTTACTTAATATAGGATAGGATAGTATTTGAAAAACGCTGAATAGTCAAAATTATAAATTTAAACAAATAAATGCGTATTAATCCATTCAAATGAGTTTTATTTCAAATGATGAAAATTCAGGTCCGTTTAAACTAAAACGTTAATCAACTCAAGAAAAATAGAGTTCCTTATTTCACCTTCATTGAAGAATGTAGCTCTGGCAGTCAAACAACAGCCTTTTTTCTTTACAAAACCGTAGCGCGTAATGTTATGCAAATGAGAGCACATTGAATAAACGATTTGGCATGAAAACAGTCCTTTTTCCTAATCGAGTGATAAGAAAACAAGAGTTTTTCTGTTGTTGCTCCCAGAAGAGATGACATCCAATGGAGTTTGTAGATACGAGAAAAACATACTGAAATGGAGGTATGGTATTAAGGTTAAGTAGGTTAAGGTTGTGCAAAGAAACAACAGAATTTTAGAGTTAGTTTTGGGGAGTTAGACAAACAAGTTTTATGATGTAAATATAGGTAAATAGGGTGTGAGTCCAACGAAGTAAGCCTAAAAATGGGGTCAACCTCGAAATCTAGCTAAGAAGCCGAAAACTCGTAAGTATACCTTTATTTTGGCGTTCTTTAAGTGTGTTCGATCGTCAAAATAACTGAAAATACGAGTTTTCAGCTTCTTAACTGAAACTCAAAGACGAACTGGCTTAGTATGGGTTAGTAAAGTCTGAGCTTTTCAATCAAATTGAACCAATTTTTTTTAGATATAAAAAAAACCCTAATTTTCCATAAAAACAACTAAATAAATTCTTACAAGTTTTTCTACCTATCTCCACAATAATCTCGGTAGACTTTCACGCACCTGATCGCAATTAATGTATAATCATAATCATCATAATCATCATTTATTCATAATTTAAATATTACATGTCAAATAAAGGGAATACATTTACAAGATCAAAAAAAAATAAGTTAATAAAAATAAAATAATAATAATGTCAAAGCAAATAAAAGAAAATACAATAATAAGAAAACGATGAAACTTCAAATAATAATAGATACAATAAAAATATTAAATTAGGTCACGGTTTTAGTCATAAAAATATAATAGGAAGCTATTACACCTGCTAAGAGTTCATTAGAGAATCTATTTTCTTTGTCATTAAAACGTAAGAAAGTACCGTCACTTTATTAAAACGAGAGCTATTCTTAAACGCGACTAAAGTGGGCGATTAATTTTGATATCTACTCTAATTAATGAGATATCTTGGAGCATATTCAATAAATTTTCTTAGAACTGATTCAATATTGATAAAGTACTTTATCAATTAGCGTCAAAAGGAAGGTCTATTTTTGATTCTGTTGAAAATCCTATTCATTATATTCTAGACTGAGCCGTAATCCACAGCGCTGGCTTGGTGTAGGTGTTAGATTCACATGATGGAAAATTATACAACCAGGTGGGTTTCCGCACAATGCTTTTCTCACTGTAAGTGCGTGAAGAATATGTATTCATATAATTTGGAAAATACTTCCTGGATGCGATGGAAACCAAAACCTCCAATAGTTACCAGCCAACTAGGCTTACACGTTCTTTATACTTTATAACTGGTGTAAGAAGACCACTTCCGAAGCCTGAAACCACGTATTCTTGAACCTAAATAGTTACTAAATTAATCAACAGTAGACCCTGAAAACTAAATTTAAAAAAGTTATTAAGGATTGAAAAGTGACATTCACCGCTTGAGGTCATCGTTCAAACATCAGCTTCTGATTCAGGAGCAATGGTTTACATTGCAAATAAAACTAAAACACTATTTAATTTGAAATATTGCGGAAACTCGATAGTTTAAATGCAATTTAGCACAATCAAGAAAAAAAAAATTTTTTTTGCTTTTAACGTAACGAGTAACCCCTCCAGCAATCCCCAGTTTTCGTTTTCGGAAGCAGTCTTTTTACACCCTGTATAATTAAGCGCAATAATCAAGCACAGCGAACATTTGAAAATCCCTATCTTTTAAGAAAGGAGGTGAAATAATAATGGCTACTGCGACGATGACAGTTTTATTTCAACTTTAACTTTGGGTAATTCCTGGGGATAATTCGGCCAATGTCACTTGGCATAGGCCTACCCCTACTTAATATTATCAATGCGAATGTAACTCTATCTGTCTGTTACGCTTTCACGCCTAAACCACTGACCCGATTTTGCTGAAATTTGGTATGAATATAGAACTGAACTTAAGAAAGGATATAGAGTACTTTTTACCGCGGGAAAACTTGTCATTCCCACGGGAAACCGACTTCCACGAGAACGGAGTCGCGGACGGCCACTGATGTTTTTATATAATAGTTTTCTGGTTATACTAGACATACCGCCGTATTCAGTTTATAAAAACTAAGTCTTAAAAGCTTTTGTTCACAACCACTAGCTTTATGACAGTCGATTAAAATAGTATTTTAGTAAATGTCAATAAAAGTTATTTTTCAACAAATATATTATACTGCAGTATTGCAACGTATCATCAACGTGCCAATTAGAACCTGTAAAATAAATTCATGACGCTACGGATGGACAAATTTTGTTACAGTGCTGCTTTGTGGGTTAAAATATAAACTTGAGCGTAATCATTGTCTGCAATAAATTTAAATAAAAAAAAAATCGTTTAATAATTTTCATAGCTAAAAGGTAGTGTAATTTTTTGACCTATTGTAAAAAACTTTGTTTTAAATATTTGGACATTTCTGGATACTTCAATATGGAGGCAAGGACAACTTACATAAACTTTGAAAGTGTACGGGTAATTTCCCAATGATCTTTACTGTTATAAATTAAATAAAAAAGTTAACGAATTTAAAAATATAATTCGTGTTACACCATACGATGTTGTGTTTCAGAGTATTTTCAGTGATACACCATTTGGGTTGTCAATTATTCAATTTTAAAGCTTTGTAAAGGATATTGATACTTTTAGTTATGATACAGTTATTTTTCTGAGCCCTAAATTTGGACTTCAGTTTTTAAGTAAAAAAAGTCAAAGCTAATATTGGAAATTCTTATATCTTATAAATCTATTGTATGTAGAATGAGATAGACTAAAATAACAGACGGCTTTTGTGAAGAGAATTTTTAATTTAATTTAATTTAGATACGTTGGCTTATTAATTTTCATAAAAAATATTATTCTCGACAAGGAAATTAGCTTGAAAATTTTAATTTTAGCTAATCTCAACAATATGAGCGTTTAATTTCAATTAAGGTACGCAAAATTATAGTCACAATATCTCAAACTTCGACGACGTACAACTCAATAGTAACATATTTCTAAAAGAAGTAGTATAACCTGTTCCTATTGAGCTTTCTTTAGCAGTAAACACGTAGAATGAATTAAACCAAGGCTTCTAACCTATTCATTCATTGTTACAGCCTACAATCAAGGCATCACAGAGCCTAACAGCCTATTTATCGCTCCACCTAGTCACAATCAATCCAATCCACTTTACGTGATACAAAGCAGAGGCTCATCGGCAATGCAGTAAAGCCGTGGGTTGGTTAAGCTTGTTTATCAAAATAATCGAGATAATTTCTACCTACGTAGATGTGTTGATAGCTAGATATGACTTATATGTGCTTAAATTTAACTTTATTTGGTTAATTTAATAAACTTTATGGCTTTTAAATAATATGTATAAAAAAATAGTTTCCAAAATTATTCCCAAAATAGAGTGCCCAATTAGTGCTAGCGGTAACATATATTTAAGGCATCAGCGTGTACATAAGAAGCGTTCAACATTTTGTCGGGAATTCTTTACTAATCGCACTTATTAAGCCCGGTACTATTTAAGTAGTTGATAGTTTATCTACTGTTTTTACGTCGAACTGTTTATATTGAATTGTAATATCAGGCCAATGCGAGTTTATTATCCACTAAGCGAACTTACTTTTATATGATTAAGTACACAATAATTATTCCAAAACTGTCATTTCCCATACTAAAACCAGACTTCCAGGACATCCCTAAAGCATTTTTTCAACGTTAATTATCCAGAATGATTATTCCCAGTCCAGACACAGTACCGACAGCATGTCTAGGTTTATCTTTGTCCCACATTGTGACTCATCCATTACTAACTATATCGTTGGTTGCTCACAGCCCCTTTGCAAGAAGCACCGGATTTTAAGCTATTTGCATCAGACGCAAGCATGCTTTGTAAGCTTCCTTCTACCTTAAATTTGGTATATTCCAAGAATTTGGACGTCAAACGAATATTTTAAATATTATGATAAGAAATACTCACGGCCTCTTAACCAAATATGTGCTGTGTGCGCTAAATATGAAAAAAAAAGTTTTTGTGCTTATAAAATTTTTCAAGTAAATAGTATTGCGGTTAAGACAAATTTATGTAAACATGTAATAAAATATATTTGTGATAACTGTTATTTTTTCAGGACGGATGTGCGTGAAATTATTTACACTCATCAAAACGAGAACACTGTTCTAAATATTTTTAGGTCAAAGAAGAGTGCAAACAAAATAATGGATTTTGTTTAATTCAGATATCCATAAGTTATAATTTAAAAACCTTTACAAAAATTTTTAATACTAAGCTAAGTAACTTACCAGAAATGTCAAATCCAAAACAAAAAAACTGTAGACCAAAGAAAAATATCCGATGAACACTTTTAGAATTAGACAGAAAAGCAACAAAATCACTCATCACTACATTAGAGAGACCATTGCCCGTAAGTTTTTTTTTGCAATTCGAAATTTGAACACAGCGCGGTGTACGTGCGCACGCGCCGACGACGCGGCTGACACTGACTCACGCGCATCCCTTCAGTTCTATTTTTTGAATTTCGAAACAGGAACAAAAGAAGAGGGAGACGCGCGCCCTCAGTCGGCACGTTAGTTCAAATATAGAACGGCGCGAGCCATGACACGTTTGGGTTCGTTCACTCGGGAAAAGTTCGACTTGATATGCCAAATCGGTAGTTATCAAAGGGACAATGGCTTTTTGACTAATTGCCTAAGCATTTAAGGTAGATATTATATTTTACTACTAATATATCGGACTAAAAATACAATAAACTTCACGTAAGAAGATGAGATGGGCAAATCAACAAGATTCTTGCCATACTATTTAATAAATCAAAGTTTACTTTACAGTCCAGTGGTCTTCACCAATTGAACACCACGTGACCAGCCCACGTGCGATTACCTCTCACCTTTTGATGCTCCCCAAAATAGACATCCGGCCCTCCTCCCCAATAACGATGATTCCGGCTTCCCGCTGACTGATAGTTCCCATACTCATTAACTGTGGAGATCGAAGCGTGCGCAAGTGACGTCACAAAGCCCCGCGTCGCCGGATAGCCATAAATCCGGAATGGACGGACTTTCATTGCCCTGTCAAAACAGGGGAAATTAAAACATTACAAAAACCGACTTCCAAGAAGTTGTAAAGTTTTTTTTTTGGACTCAATTTTATAGCTATTATGAAAGAAAGATGGCGGTGTAGAAGAGGGGGGGAGACGTGATTTCAAATGTGGGAGCGAGATTACGATGAAAATGGATGAGTCAAATTAATTAAGCTTTAGAAAGACGGTATTTTATTCTAGAACGGTTTCAACGGTAATTATAGAGATTAAAACTGGCATTTATAAAGTTCAATTAGGATTAAATTAGTTAGTCATAGAAAAACAATTAGCGATCATTTTTATCTACTACAAAATTTGACTGACTTGTTTCAGTTTGCTGTTCGTATGCGTCTTAAGTTTTTTTCTTTAAACTCAATTTACTGTATAATGCAACTGTATAGTATCGAATACTGCATAGCTTCGTCCAAAAAGGGTAAGCCAGATTAATATAAGGATTCCGTGCATTCCATCGACGGGTAGTCAGCTGACAACTCCACAAATAGGTTAACTGTCTGACAGCGAGCTCATGTAACTAGTAACTGAACTATTTATACCCAAAGTTGGTAGAACGTCTACCTATTTAAAACTAGGCTTGAGTTTCAGTCACACTATGAATCTTGCACTGCCGTGATTATTTTTGCGTGTATTATAAGGCGGTTACAGATTGATGCTTGCAATAAAGTCTTTTTAGCTTGACAATACTAAACTTGAGTTAGTGACTCCAAGATGCCATGCAAATGAAACTTTTGAATAAGAAACTGACAAAAATAAATCGGTGCAGGACTCGGCTGGACCTTTTTCGATCAACTTACCGGTTTTCACTCGATGGCTTTTCCTTCGATTGTTTGGCCCTGGCGATAGATGTTTTCTATAGTTAATCGGAAAAAATGGTTAGAATACGCTATGTGCGCTAAGATCACCCAACTGTAAACGTCACGTGTAGATGAAAAGATGCAAGAAACTGCATATTTACAAGATCACTAACTTATGAAATAGATATTGCAGTCGAACTAATGAACTATTCGGAAGATTCAATCACGCATTGTTAATGTTGGACAATAGTCAAGCGCCACTCCGGCGCACAGATTTAGACGTGGTATGCAGCAGGAAGGACATTTTTATTCGATTACAAATGTCACGAGGCAAGGATGAGTATCTAAAACTTAGTTGCCAGCTTAAATTTGCACGTATTGTAAGAAAAATAAGATCGAAAGTTACTTTACTTTTTGGATAAAACAATGTGGACTCTAAACGCTCAAGACGCACCCGTTCTGTATCAATTTTGAAAGAAACTATATACATTTTGACCACTAACTTAATTGTCTATAATATTTCATTTTTAACAACAAAGCAATGTATATAATCAACGTTTATCAGCTGTTTTTTGACAGTTTCCTTTGCATCCTATCCATCCTCAATAAGTTAATACATTTTAAAATAAGAATTGAAAAGCGCTATCTGTATTTAGTTTTTTAAACTTAGGGTAAGTTGACAGCGCGCTGCGTTCGACATTTAAAAATAAAATGTATCTGTCACATCAGCCAACACACCTATCAATCTGCGCTAACGGTATCCATTTTTTACGACTACCCTCTTTCAGTTCGTCACGCTCGGTTTATGAAAGCTTATAATTTGTTACGAACGATTGTGCTTAGACAAACAGGGAGGTTTGTGCGTGATGACAGATAGCAGATGCTTTTAATCATTTTAATTTTTTTTTGTATATATTGTAAAAGAAAGGAATTCAAGTGAGACATACCCACTTGGCTGGTTTTGATAAGAAAATAGAAACAGAAAGATAGAGAATTATAAATTTATTATTTTAATTGGTTGAAGTAAAATTTTTAGTAGAGAACCTGTGCCTGTCTGTGCTAAAATGTCCTATTCTATTTCTTAAATTCAATAATTTATTATTACAGTTACTTTTAAATGTTTAATTATTTCTAATGGATGGACGGTCTTTCGATATACAACCAATTAAAAGCAGTCTGAAAATCATTTCGTAGAATTAAAAATTCATGTCAATTAATCCTAATCTAAAAGGTCAACTTAAAAAAAAGCTTCAAATTATATGATACTTTATTTAAATGCGTTAAACGATAACTTAAAATATACCTTTAACAAAACATGGTAAAACCTGATTTCTTATACACAATTGTTTCGAGGAGCGATTTTTTGTAGTTAGTGCGAGGGAATATTTGTTTTAATTAATTTTCAAGTTTTATTTTCCCGAAAGTTGATTTTTAAAAGTATTTGCAAAATATCTTAACAAGCATTATAAAGGGTGTAAAAAGATCACTTCCGAAGCCTGAAACCATGTATTCTTGGCCCTCAATAGTAACTAAATTCATTAACAGTATACCCAGAAAACTCAATTTAAAAAAGGTTATTAAGAATTGAAAAGTCATATTCGCCGCTTGAAATCATCGCTCACACATCAACTGTTGGTTCAGATGCGATTATTTACTTTGTAAATTAAATTAAAACACTATTTAATTAGAAATCATAGCAAAATCTGATAGTATAAATGCAATTTTGTATAATTACGTAAAACATTTTTTTTTGTCATCATATTTTTTTATGCTCTAAACGTAATAAGTACCCCTCCAGCAATACCCAGTTTTCGTTTTCGGAAGCAGTTCTTTTACACCCTGAAATTGAAGTTAAATTAGCAGATTTTAGTCTCCACCAAAAGAAAATTTACATTAATTTTAAAAACAGTGTAATATTTTTATTGCTTGTCAAAACTTTACCAAAAATTTAGGTCAAAAGCCACCAAAGAATCCCTGCATATTTTCCACAAAACTTTTTTAAATTATAATTTCCAGCCTCTGCCGCATTTTTACATCACCACGCTCTGTAAGAAAATATAACAACGGAAATTACCTTTAATCGAATGGTATTCAGGTCAAAACAATTTCCTTTTCCAAAAAAATGAGATTCCGCTTAAAAAGTAATTTTATTTACGCTTCGATAGACAAACGCTCGCAGTTGCTGGCAACTTTTCTTCAGGGACCTTCTTGTTTTAAAAAGAAGTCTAATTATAGATAGGAAATGAAATAAGGAAGAAGAAGTTTCATAATAATTATTGAGGAAGGAATGAAGAGTTTGACACAGTTTTGTTTGGAACAATCAATAATGTTGTTTTTTAATAATGTTCAATAATTTTGATTTTGGTGTAAAACATATGTTGAGTAACTGGCTTGCTTGTTTGACAGGCCTGAAGTGGTGAATCTGAAAAAGGCTGGCAAACCAACAAGCAGGTCACAGGATGGAATTATCACCGCTCATGTACACCCACAAGTACGTTGGTGTTGAGGCTGCGTTGCTAACCTTTGAAAAATTGGTCCCCGGATATCGCACTCACCGAACGAAACGCAGGAACATCCCTACTTTACATCGGTTGTATGTATTTCAGTATGCGGTATTTCACCGATTGAGTCATCCCATTAATAGCTGCAGTCAACAACTAGACTCTACCAATCTAACGGCTCATTCATTCCGTCTCTTCAGAGTTAGAGCAAATAGGTGACTTCTGCGTAAGCGACACCATATACTTCATCTTTCCTCTAGCACAAGATTGAAGACAACAGCAACTAAAAAGTAAGAATTTGCATTAACCCAACCCTTAAGCAGTGTAAACTATGTTAACATACACAACAAGCCAAGCTGACCCAGTTAATCTTCCCACATTGTAGTAGCAGACAAGCAAGCAAATGTACTAATGGATGCCATTACACCACAGTGGTTTATGAACAACTACATTACGACTAAGTGTTTACGTCAAACATGAGTATTTGTACAAATTAATTGACAAACATTAACATTATGTTGGTCAGAGTGTATTAAGGGTTGGTTGGAACACTTTGGTAGCACTAAAGATTATTAAAGCCATATACAAAAGTACTGGCATTGCTAGATGTACCTAAGTCTTTAGTCAACGAAATCAGGAATATAAAATTATGCGCCCAAAATTTTACAGTTTCTGGGAACCACTTAGTTTAGTATTATATCTTTTTTTTAGTTAACCATTTAAGTGGTATTTTAATTTGTTTTTTATGTATAGGTAATAAGAACTTATATTAAAGCACGTTAGTTTTGTTGAAGTTTCAAAAAAGTAATAAAGAGTTTTTGATTATAATTTTTGTGTTCGCTCCTACGAAAGCTTCTTCATAAGCATTTTAGAATCCCATTTTACAAAAATGCAAAAACAATAGACATTCGTTAACCGTTCTTTTCATGTCCCACCAAAAATACTCCGTAATTACCCACCCACATTAGACCTGTGTACATGTCAATATGAACATCCTTTAAGGCTGTAACGAGTTCCAACCCTCTAATTAGCATCCTGTTTCAAAACGTTTTGAAATTGGAACATGAGCTTTGTACACAAAGACTGCGGTTGTTTTGGATAATTATAATTTAAAGTTATTTAAGTGATTTAATTAGGTATATATGTCAGGGTGAATATGATCTTATCCTACTAATATTATAAACGTGAAAGTATGTGAGTATGTATGGATATATGGATGGATGTTTGTTACTCTTTTTACGGCGGGAACACTACTTCCACGCAAACGTAGTCGCGGGCGGCCACTAGTATTTTATACTACTTCTAAAATGTTTTGCGTAAGTTTTTTCGTTTAGGAAAAATCACGAAAAAAGAAGCATGATTAGAAAATTCAATGTTTCGTGGTCAAATTGAAACAGTAGTTAAGCACTGGCTTTTCAAAACTTTGATAAACTCATAATCTCTTAAATAAATATGAAACAAGATGTCGCATCGTATAATTCAAATAACACTTACATCTCCATTACTTAGATCCCAGTTAAGATATAATTCCAAATTCAATTTAATTTTCCAAAATTGAAAACGACCCCGCAAAAAGTTTCGTCAACAAAAAGTTTTCTAAAAAAGTTTGTTAAATCAAAACCAGCCAGCATCCAGATGGTAATCAGTTTAAAAAGAAACGCCGGCGTCGGCCAAAGTTCGGCATCTCTCTATTAATATTCAAGTAACGAAATGACCCAATCAGAAGCGGGGAGATTATCGAAATGTTTCTGAATTCGAAATCGTGCGATCGACGTTTTCGATGGATTACTTTGACAACCAATCAAGTGTGATTTTACGTTTTAAGACGATCGTTCGGTTATGGAAGGTCGATTTGGTTCAGTTGTGAGTTTAATATATTTAATGACTCAAGTTTTTTGAGTTTTGAGTGATTTTATTTAGTGTTTATAAGTGAAGAGTTCAACAAGTTTACTTCGACAAGTTTACTTATAGTAGCAGCTGAATTGCCTTCCACGTACGCATTTCTAAAAATATTTTCTTCGTGCCCGCTTCCATCATAAAAGAAACGCCTGTACCAAACTTTATGGGCCTAACTTTAAATGTTAACTTCGGCGATGATGAATCAGTCCATCTGACAATAAGTGAGGCAGGACTTGTCTATACTAATATTATAAAGAGGAAACTTTGTTTGGTTGCGTCGAATAGGCTCAAAAACTACCGGACCGATTTTAAAAATTCTTTCACTATTTGATTTTTTTTTTTTTTTTTTTTTTTTTTTTTTTTTTTTTTTTTTTTTTTTTTTTTTCTGACTGTCGATTGCTGTTGGCCCCTTGACGGCCTTTACAGCTTCACCGGGCTTGGGGGCGAGCGCAAAAGGCGCTCAGCCAGTAGATAAGTTTGTCCCTACCTACGATGCGACTGCCTAAGGGCACCCAGTTGGGTACGGACCTCGGCTTAGGGCGTCGCGATCATTTACTCTACACTGGTTCGTAAGGGGCCCCTCTCTGAGAAGAGCCAGCAATAAACTCAGCGGGGGTCGGATCTGATAGTCGACCATCTGGTACGACATCGGATTGTGAAGGCCGCACCCGCCGGCGGGCGCGGTTTATGTACATGGGAGACGTTAGGTTGGATCTGCCATCGTGTCTATGGGAGCGTGCGCGGTCGCGGTCTGGCGGACGTAGATTATTACCGACGGTGATATCGTCGTCCGAATCGATAAGTACGTTTCTCGGTCGCCTTCTGCGTGGGTCGCGAATGGCAGAGTATTCTGCTGCTTCCACCACCAGGTGGTTGGGGTGGTGGGGGGAAGAGTCGAAGAAGCGTCTAGACGCTTTCTTCATGAACTGAGCTATCGTCGGTAGCTCGAAGTCGCGATGTAGGTCGATGTTGCGCATGAACGGCGGAGCGTTGACGGCCTTGCGCATGAACCGATTCTGCAAGACTTGCAGCTGGCGAAGTAGCGATTTGCTTGCATGCGCAAAGACCACGCTACCGTAGGTCATGACTGGACGGATGCAAGTCAGATAGATGGTGCGCTTATTTCTAAGCGACATCTTGCTCCGACTGCATAGGAGATTGTGTAGGCGACCGAGAATCATCGCGGCACGGTCGCGTACGCGTTTCGTATGTGGCCTGAAGGTCAAGCGGCAATCGAGGGTAATACCTAAGTATTTGACTGAATTGGACCACGGAATCCGTCGCCCATACAGCTCTATCGGCCGAATCATGCTAAGCCGTCTGAGCCGTCGACGTCCGCTCCGATCGAAGTACACTGCTGCACTTTTCTCGGGGTTGACCTCGACCCTCCATTTCCGGAACCACTCGCCTAAGGCGGTGACTCCTTTTTGGAGGTGCTTCCTAAGACGGACCATGTTAGGATGGGCGTAGAAAATCGCGGTGTCATCGGCGAACATCGCTGTCTGGGCGGGGGCGTGGCGGGGCATATCGCTGGCGAACAGCGTATACAGAATCGGGGAGAGAACGGCGCCTTGTGGGACACCGGCCCTGATGGGGCGGGGAGTGGACAGCGCTCCCTCGACTCGGTATTGAAAGGTGCGATTCGACAGGAAGTCTTGCAAGATGTGCACGAGACTGTCTGGCACACCGAAGTGAAACAGCTTGTAAACCAAGCCGTTGTGCCAGACTTTGTCGAACGCTTTCGCAACGTCGAAGAAGAGAGCGGCTGTACCGTAGGGACGGGTCCTATTGAGATTGAAGCTACATTATCCTTATATATATTTTATTTTGGAAAAAAAAGGGTTCCGTAAGATATTTGGGTTTTTCAGACACAAGGTGTTACAATCAACCAGAAAAGTTACTTATTTTGCGTACGCTGCCTTAACTTTAAAAGATATTACAAGTTAGATATTTAAAGTTATGGTGAAACTAGAGGCCGCCCACGACTTCGTTCGCGTGGAAACCCTTTATAACAACGTGAAAATATTGTAAAGTACTGCAGCGCCCTTATCACAAGCATATAGGTAGCTACTGCAGTATAGGCTAACATGGCTTTCACTAAAGATATATCCGTCTGTCTGTATGTTCGCTTCACGTTCGTTAAAATTGGCTGAACCGATTGTCTTGATTTTGGAATAGAGATAGTTCGACACCCAGGGAAGAAAATACGATAATTTTACTGCACGAAAAAGCCTCATTCCTACAGGAAAAGCCACTTAGTTGCGGGTGAAACCGCAGGGTGGAAAGCTAGTTATTTTATAAGTATACATCATCCACTAGTTGGTACTTCGTTATTACTTGGCACTCAATAAACTTTTATGAGTAGCAAGTACATAGTCTATATTTCTACGTATTTATTTTATTTTGACGACCTATGTGGTGCAGCAGTATATATGTTACGGCT
Source organism: Emmelina monodactyla (assembly GCA_916618145.1). Lineage (NCBI taxonomy): Eukaryota > Metazoa > Arthropoda > Insecta > Lepidoptera > Pterophoridae > Emmelina > Emmelina monodactyla. The sequence goes on along the minus strand of OU745311.1, from coordinate 8,541,936 downwards.
AATACCCGAAGTGCGGCTACACCTAGTTTTAGCCGGTTAGTGTTTTTTATATGGAAAACTGTAAAAAAAAATTTATACCTATGTATATAAAAACTGTCATGAATCAATCCCGCTATGCGGGACTCCTTTTTCTGGGTGGTATCAAAAAAGTAACCTAACTAACCTAACCTATTGATGTTCTAACCGGCTAAAACTAGGTGTAGCCGCACTTCGGGTATTAGCCGTAACATATACACCAGACCGCTAAGCAGATGGTTCCGGGTTCGGTAGGGCCAATTTCGTTAAAAAATGTTTTCGATATTGGCTCGTGTCTGGGTGTAACTAGGTTCTCCCCTAGTCCATTATGTGGTATCAATAACACAAGTGCTTACTGCAACTTACTTTAGGGCCACATAATTGGTGTGTTAGTCTGCAGATTTATTTATTTATTATTATTTTATTCGGTTTTTAGAGTAATGTCATTACATCACCCAATTCACGCTAATTTTAATGCGTAAACAGGCAAAAGAAAAATCTTCGAGACAATATTTAAAGGTATAAATTTATTTTCTTTTACAAGACTAATGTACCAGAAGCATATTTTAGTAATAGGCTTTATTCTGCCACTCAGAAAATCGGATATCACTGCCTGTGTCAAACCGAATGTACCGCCGAAGTGAATAAATAATTTAAAGACTTATATACAGGGTGTCTTCGAGATTGGCACAATTTCTTTTTTGTAAAGAAAAATATGTGTAAGCTTACGTATGATAACTTAAATGTATTTTTCGTAAGGTTACTGTAGGTAAGATATAAATTAATTCAGAATATGTCATAGGTCACATTATATTCTAGCATAGAAATATTTATTTAAAAGTAAGAAAATAATATACCAATAGAATAACATTGATACTAAAAGTTATATTCACACAAGAAAAAAGACGCCCAGCTTTAAATATTACATTAAATAGTTTACTTTAAAAAAAATGTTGAGTCTAATTTCACTATTTAACCAATTTATCTACATAGGTAGCGTTTAGATCAAAAGTAAGACTGAAGAGATAATTAATAGACCCTTTTCTAATATTTTTGACATCTTAAGTATCATTATCGATTGCATATTATTTTGTCCCTCGTATATTTAACCTGACTAAAGCGAAATAAAAAGTATGTAAATGTCAAAACAACTACTGACGTTAGTACGATATCCTACTAATATTATAAATGTGAAAGTTTGTGAGTATGTATGGATGTTTGTTACTCTTTCACGTAAAAACTACCGGACGGAGTTGGATGAAACTTTACAGTAATAGAGATTATACATCAGAATAGCACATAGGGTACTTTTTACCGCGGGAAAACTTCTCATTCCTACGAGAAACCGACTTCCACGCGAACGGAGTCGCGGGCGGCCTCTAGTAAGCTCTAAAAAATCTACGCCACCCTATTCAGCCAAAAATAAATACATTCGGAAAGAGCAGCATTAATATTATTACGTCAGCTCCGAAAACACGGCCATTTGTCTTACCTTCGTCAAAAACAATAACTGGAAGAAAAAATAACCTAAACAAGATTGGCATTTCGAATATAACTTCGCGAGCTCAAAAATAATGAAGAAACATTACTCTTGCGGTGATGGCGAGCGGTTCAAGTGGATGGTAATATGGTTTCTTAACTTATACTATATACTTTATTACTAAACTGTAACTTATACTATTACTAGTGACCCGTCCACGCTTCTCAATGGTGTTATTTTGGACGACTTGTTTCAGGAACATTGAATTTTGGCTAACTTAAAAAAACTTTCTCTAAATATTCTTTACTTATAAATTTAAATGAAAAAAATACAAAAGTATGGTGAAGACCGCATTGAAATCCGCCAACTGGTTTTGTATAATAATAAATAATATAATATGCGCCCATTGATTTTTTTAACAACGAAGTGTAAAATACTATTAGGTAATGTAAAAGTATTAACCAGATCTGTCCCTTTTTTGCGTGATAGAATAACACATACCTAAACATACAAACCCTGACATTAAAAATAGTTATTACAGGAATAAATAGGACATTGATGTCTTGTAGCGATGCGAAGTTCCTTCTGCTATTGATTACACTTACTTAGGCTTTAATTTGCTAGCAGTCAAGTAGAATTAATCTGACGATTCAATCTATCAAGCCAAGGTTTTATTAAAAAGATTCAAAATCATGCTATTTTATATCTTAGGTACTCTCAACTCCTAAAACTAAAATTTGGTTAAAACTAGCTCGTATAAATCTAATCAAGTTTCCGAACAATGTATTCTCCCATCGAAACTAAATTCTTGCGCAACTCTAATATTAGACTTGCTGACATGTAGAGAAAACCTAACTTTGTACTACAACTTCTAGATACTAGAACACAAGGATGTCAAAGTATCGATGGTTTATCGATAAAATCAACATTCTGATTGGTGACTGCGGTGGACAGCTAGATTTACCGGAGTTTTTAAGATTATGGTTGTTAAGTATAAAGTACAATATTGGCGTTTTGTTTATCTGTCACAAGAAAAGGCTTATTGATAAAAAACTGACGAAGTATAAATGCTGGTTAATAAGTACAACTAAGGGATAGTAATTTGGTAGTACGAAAATTTGCTTTTGTCATTGTTTTAGAGTTTTACTTGAAATCTATTATATTTTTTACTACGATGTTAAAGTCTTTTCATATTTTATTACAAACGTATTACATTTTTTATTTTGGCACAAACTAACATCTTGTACGCGTAAAATCCTCATAAACACATATTTCTTATATCCATTCATTCTATCGACACATCTTCGAATCCCGACACAAAATAACGATGTTGAGATAAAAAACAACACCACGCTATCGTGAATCAAGTCACGTTACCTATTACACTTACAAGCACAATTTTAAGTTCTAGCACATGAGTAAAGAAACTGAACAGAGACAAAGCTACATACGAATGCGCTGTGACAGGTACATCACTACAAGTGCAACGCGTGTGTGTGCGTGACCACTGGCCGCTTGTCACGTATGAGCCGAAACCGCTTCAAACTAGATCAGCCAGTGGTCAATCTCAGGGCGTGCAGGCGTGACGCGACGCTCGAACGTTGTGCGTGTTTTGTTTTTGTTTTCGAGTTTCTCACATAATACGTAGTAATACTTTTGTTTTAGTATTTAAAAAATTTTGTAAATATGGTTGTACATTTTACTGTGTGCATGAATAATAAGTTTTTTGATAATACCTCCTGACAATTTTATTGAATTTGTTGAATTGCTTGAGCAAAAATTTCGCGAATATTTTGATCTTCATATTAAAAATGTTAATATTGGTAATGAGAATGACATATTAGCACGTTTGCAAGATTGTACATTTCATATGCCATGCGAGTGTTTCCCATTGGTTTATTTGAAAAAACTTTATATTAGATTTAGAATTTATCATTCGATTAAAAGACACAACAAATTATTAAAAACCAAAAGTAATAAAAAAAAATATTTAGAGTATGTAATTTGTAAAAAAAAACCTATTTTAATAAAAAAATTGAAAAAAAAGTACTTTTATATTTTTAATTTATTCAATTGTGCCAACCCTACCAAAATAGGTATAAATTTTGCTAGCTCTTTAGAAGCTTTGTCTCTGTTCAGTTTCTTTACTCATGTGGTTCTAGTGCAGCCGTATAAAGAAAGCACGTGATTCACAACCGCTCGAAATTATATTCGCTCGGGAAGACCTTGAAATTTCAATTTCCGATAAGATATTTGTGTGTGCAGATACCTGAAATATTACATTTCGTTTCGACGGTTTCATGTATGTTATAAATATTTTTGGGATTCGATATTGAATTTGTATTAGTGGGGAAAATGGTGTTTTATATGTATGTTTTGTTTGAGGTGCAAAATTTTTTTTTTATCTTAAGTTCGTAGAAATAACGACAATTAAAGAAGGTAAAAAAAATACTAAGCTAAGTATCATAGATAAGAAATACGCACTGTCTTATTGTCTATCAGTATAAAATACGTAAATTTTTTATTCCCAATCCTGCTTAAAAAAATCGCATCGACTAGTGCACTTATAAAGTGAACCAATCATGTTTAAAAAAACAGTAAACAGTTTTTACGTCGTTGACGTTTTTTAGCTGATCGGGTCCCAGGTTGTCAATCACAAATACCTATTTAGGTATATTTATTGTTGTTATATAAAATGTACGTATATGTATCACAATTTAGTGAGTAAATTGTCGACCGTACCCATATAAAAAAACTTTTTTGCCGATGTGTGTTTAGGATCTTTGCGATGTTTATTCATTTGAGAAAAAAAAGGAAAATCGTGTTTGCGGATTTGATTAATTTCTGGCTCAAAGTTGGTATAATACCTTTCCTTTCATGTCGGTAGAGAATGAAATCTGATGGAAAATGTATATTAAAGAGAAATTAAAAATTATTATTTTCTGTAAAATTGAAATGAGCTTTATTTAAAATAGCGCCTGAAGGCGCCTTTTGTTTGTTAAATGGCTAAAAATAGTAAACTACTAAAATAAAAAATAAGTTTTATTTTTTTGTGACCTATTTTACAAGTCGGGCAGATTATTTCTTATTTGAATAGGCTTATCTTTACGCCAACAGTTAAATATAGTATGTTAGAAGTATAACCACGACTTTAAAACTTGTATCAAAAATAGCTAATAAATGAACGCTCACATTATTTACCTAATATTACAAAATAATTAGTAAGTCTAAATTAGGCACGTGTTGATGGTAGCTACTTGGCAATGCCAGAATTAAATACTCCAATTACGATATAAGAAGGTTGTCTTAATGAATGCGTGAACCTTGAAAATCTTATTACAAACAGCGCCAAATACCGTAACATGTACATAAGAAAGCTTTTAGGCATCCATTTTGTGAAGCCTTCAAATAAAATGAGGCAGTATTTATAAGTTAAATAGGATAAATAAATTGAGCGTGGAAATATTGACAGCATTTTCGAATTGGTAGCATAATGGTAACAAATATAGGTAAGTATTGAGAAAATAAATTATTTTATTTTTCTTAAGTTTCGTAGCAAATAAAAGTATTTGAGGAAAGTTTTCTTCTTGTTTTAAAACTATGACGGGACGTTTTCACAACATATTTTTTAATAAACTTACGGCTCTCTTTCACCGCCAAACTTTTGTAAAACTAATAAAGCGAACAAAATAACCACTTTATCGTGGGAAATAAACGTGTTTCTTTTGTTCACAATAATAAAATGTGCCAACAAAGTAAGCATTAAGTGTGAGATAGTATAAACGATAACAACTTAGAATGCTTCTACCATCTTTTCAATTTACCTCTTGTATCTAACGTCTTACGTCTATTCTGTACTTAGAAACACTTATTCTCCTCTTCAAGTCTTACAATGTCTCCTAACGAGTCTCGACTTAGTTATTTTTTTTTTCTAAGCAAAAGCGGACGTAAAATATACGTGATTCAATCAAAAAATCTACTTGCTACGTAATCCCGGAGGTATTACGTCACGTAAACGTATTTGAGAGGCTTGAGTACTAAAGTTTTACAATAAAAAATGAGGGTTTCGTGATGTAGGTACAGTAGATTTGGTATTTTTATATCCATTTGAATGAAGAATAAAATTTATGTAATGGTGAAAAATTTATCGTTTATGTATAGAATCGGAAATCAGTAATGATAGCCGATCATGGTCAATGACGGATTTCAAATAAACATAAGTCAAATAATTTGTCTAGGTCAGTAACATAAGTAAAGACAAATTTTAAAATTATTTTAGAAGGTAAAAATACGTTTATGAATTGTTGATTTATGAGGGTTTCATTTTATCGATGCTCTTAGCAGGTTTATTTAGTTCATGATTGAGTTAAATTTGTAGGTTGTTTGCAGAAACTGCGGGTAAGTCGATGAGGATATAGAACTTCTTAATCTTTTTTTATATATAATATAGCAAAGCAAACGAGCATGCGGGTCACCTGATGGTAAGTGATCACCGCCGCCCATGACTCCCCGCAACACTGTGGGTGTTGGGGGTGTGTTGCTGAGCCTTTGAGAAAATTAGGCACCGGATACCGCACTCACCGAACGAAACGCAGGAACATCGTCCCTACTTCACGTCGGTTTTCTGTGCGACGGTGGTATTTCACCGGTCGAGTCAGCCCACTAATCGCTGCAGACAGAGCCTACAGCTAGACTCTACCACTCCAAAGACACCTATTTAATACCCCTTACAGCTGATATCACTAAGCGGAGTCCCAGTTGTCAATAAGTTTATGAAAAGCCTTAAGGACGGCCCATCAAAATTCCACAGTAACGTTGGACTAACCACGCCTGTCATTTGTTACTAACTGCCTACAAGACAAGGGTTAACCTGAAAAACTTTTGCCCTTTGTCAAGAGTCCAGTGTTCTGCGTGGTATAGGAAACTTGATAAATTATTTACAAGGATGCCTATTGATTGACTGTAAAGTTAGAAAGTTAATAATTTCAGTGTTGAGTTATTTTTGACGGTTTTTTTGGTGGGTTATTGAATGAATGTAGTAAAAATAGAATGGTAGGCGCTCTGAATGTATAATGGTTCTAAAGTGAATAAAAATGATACTTGACTACAAGAAAAATTACTATAACTATTGTTAAAGTTAATTTTATTAACCAGTTGAAATAAATAAACTTATTGGGTTGGGTCTTTTTTGACAACAAATAGGCAATGAAGAAAAATTTTTTTTTTCGAAAATTGAAGTAGACATAAACAAACTAAATAAAATTTTAATTATCTCTGAGTTTTGTTCATTTATAAGTTTGTCTGTAGGAACGTGATTTAATCAAAATAACTCTTTAATAACTTACATACTCTATTCCCTAGTTAATATAGTGAAGAATTGCTAAATTAGTTTTCTTCTGTTTAAAGCTATTTCTTAGTAACTTCCAATCTAGATCTTGTTCCAGATAAAATGAATTATCGTGCAAGGAAAAAAGAAAAGGGATACTTTGCTGAAAGTTGCTGTCTTAGCGAAGCCTCGTAGAAACATACGGGCATAAACCTGCATGTAATATGAGCAAGAAGTGTTATGTTCCTGACATTCCTATAGAAAAAAAACTCACCTACATTTCTTATTGTGTTTGGAATATAAACATTTGGAATATTTGATGGATTTTTAGTTTTACAATTCAGTCTGTTCTTTTTGCGAGAATAGCATAAAACATATTTTAGAAGCATTTTCATCATTATCTGAAAAAAAATCAAAACGAATTGTTCAGTAGGTACTTATATTGTAATTTTATATGTTGATAAAGGCTTTAGAAAAGAAAAATACACCTGCAAACACATTTTTAGCTCTTTAAAAGGTATAGTCAGCATGGGCGGCGGTGATCACTTGCCATCACCCGCATGCTCGTTTGCTTCCTATATAATTAAAAAAAAACTTTCATTATTTCTACCTAAGTACATACGTATTGGCGTATGTTTCACTCGCTACCGTTAAGCTGAGTCAGCCGTAAGCTCCCGCCGACAACCGTGTCAAGATGAAGTTATACTAAGCAAGGGCGGTTTCATACTTTAACTAGTCGCCAGCTCGGGGTTTACACTGGTACATAATAAAATACTAATAAAAATCTATTATAATTATTGATTGTTGGCAAAGAGGATAATATTAAAATCAAATTAATTATTTTATAAAAGTAAAAACAGCATTATGTGAATAAACTCGATTGAAGTAAAACCATGTACAAAGTAAATAAGTGACAAAATATAAAATCATTTTTAAAGTCTTTCACTGTAGAAGATGAATGCAAATAAAAACGCGCTATAAAGACACCTACTAATTATGTTCATTGATATGATGATATCCCAGTTAACGATAACTTTTATTTTTATTCTAACAAAACATACTTCCTTCTTTAAGTACATACATGCTTTTTCTCTTACATAGATTAAAAAAATTAACTCAAAACATTACGTCTCATTTTTATGAAACCGTAAAGCAAGTCATATAAAAACACAAAGTTAGAATTAGTTTGATTTATAGTTTTCTATTAAAATAATAACAAATGATAATTTGTAGTGACATTAATGTCCCTAGTTGTTTTATAGAGTGGGATGTTCATGATTAGGGTTGCGTTTCAAAAACGTGTTTATGCTTTTAATAAAGCTTACGTATAGTTAATAAAAATGATAAAGTGTATGTACAAAAGAGACATTTTAAGTTAGAACAATGTTTCATATTGACAAATGGGTAAAAGCAAATTCAGGCTCTTTTTATGAAAATAAACTCAGGTACTTAGTTGTGACAAAAACTAATATTCTGTGGTGGATGCACTCATATGATGTATCTTAAGCCATGTTGTTCAAACTATTATTGGGAAATGCTATAAGTATATTGAATTTTGCATTGAATTTAAAATTAAAATCATTGCTTATTTAAAAAAAAAACGTTTAACTTATTATTTATTGTCAGTGTTGAATTAAAGTGGTAAGCGTATAAAATATACCTACATATAAAGATGGGAAAGATGTTACTTTAAGATAGAAATTCAAGTAACAGAAAATTGACTTTAATACAAGCTCTTCAAAATTTTTTATCACAATAAAATTAAGAGTTTCGATAAACGAAAAAATCCAACCCATTTTTAAACTTTGCACCATAGCCTCATAAAATATCTTTACAGCTTTCAGATCACTTTGCTAATCCGCTTCTTTTATAAAAAGGCTGGATGACTTGGCATTTTTGTATCCACCTAAGTAATAAATTTTACTCCCCTTGCATAAATTTTTATTTAACGCTTGCCTTCTTTCCCTTGTAATCTTAAGGGACATGAGATTTTGAATAAAGCCTTTTACGACCTTTGACACTGAAGTTTGGGATGTGTATCAGATAACTTTTCACGACTTTCTCGTGTACAATTCGTTAGGAATGATACGAAAGTCGATGTTGGATTGATAAAGAGAAATGAAGTGTAAGTGAAATCCTACTAATATTATAAACGTGAAAGTTTGTGTGTATGGATGTATGGATGTTTGTTACTCTATCACGTAAAAACTACTGGGCGGATTTGGCGGACTTTACAGTAATATAGGTTATACATCAGAATAACACATAGGGAACTTTTTACCGCGGGAAAACATCTCATTCCCACGGGAAACCGACTTCCACACGAACGGAGTCGCGGGCGGCCACTGACAAATAAATTGGAAAATACCTAAGAAATAATAGCTGTGCTAAAACCCAATAAGGTTGTAGAATAAAAGATTTAAAATTTTCAAATCACTAAACTCTTTCTCACAAAAGTAAAAAATATATTTTTGTCCAAAATTAGCTTATTAATAAAAAATCTAAAAAATACTTTGTTAAATTTTACGAATGCGTCAATCACGCAAATGTCCTATGCAGAATATTTCAATTTAAAAAATTACGGAAGTAAGTGATTAGTTAAAACATTCTGGTTTAATATACTTTTATGTAGACAGACAATTTATTGTCACTTGCTTGGTAACACTAATTTTTTAGGGCAACACTAAACACTTTAGTTTCGAAATGTATAACTGCGCCCTTTAAACCATAAATCCTTTACGAACATAATCGCAATATTAATACCTATTAATATCGTCCTAAATACCAATAAATCGATAAATCAAATCAAATTGCTGAACATCTCTAATATTTCCCTCTACCGCAACCAAATTCCATTCCTAAAGATATATAATACAAACCTTATTGTATATCAGATATTATATTCGAAGGAATTTGTTAAATATTCGCTTGTTTTATTATACTTAGAACTGGAATTCTAAGGTATTTGGTTTTGAGCGTCGAAATCTGAGATAGGAATTGTTTGGATTTTTAACGTTAAATGTATTTTTTTTATAGAATTGCGGGGGAAAAACGTGTCGCTTTTTTAACTATAATATTTCCCGCTGTTTCCTCTATTTCTTATCATGTATCTAACCAGTAATAATGCACAGTAAAAAAATATAATATAATATGAGGAAATCTTTTCGAAATTCTCATAAAATACTTGTTAATCTTATAACCTAGCATTAATTTCATAATTAACTCAAGAATCATCCTATACATACAAATAGAGTTCAATTTCATTATATTTCGTAAATCTCTTTACCCTCCTACACTCGTACGTAACAGAACCTCGAACTAAATTCAACTTAATCGCAACTATTCCTTCTTTTTCCACACAGAAGTGTAACTTCCCAAACACCTGAACAGATACGTGTCAAAATTCACTGAAACTTGATTCTTGATACACTTAGTTTAGTTACTCACTTAAAGTGACTTAAGTGAGTAACTTAAGTGCAATTAAAACTTGCTAAAAACTACATTTCGTGCAGGTAATGAAATATACCTTTCGTTGAACTTCCATCGCTTGGTATAACGACTTTACCAAGAATTTCTAAGTTTGCGGACTGAGAAAATAAGCTCCTATATACTTGGAACGTGTGGTGACTTATAATTAATTAACTTTGGTGTTCGTTTGTTTAGTCATAAACAAGGCAGAGGTTAATGACTTCAGTACTTAAGGTTATATGATAACTTTTATACTTTATCGCTTATCGTGGGCATAGCAACATGTTTCAGTTCTAGGAACAAGTTGTTACATTTGGCGCGGGTAAATATAGCTGGCATAATTAAAAAAAGCATGACGGTTAGATTAATTTAATAACTTTATGATGGATGTCATTCATAAATTAACTTATCGCTCAATACAAAATACAATCCCTTAGCTTTTAATAGTATTAAATAATTTGTTTATGTAAAAAAAAGTTAGTCTAATTCAATTCGGCTGAATCCACAGATACATTACTAAATAACTTACTAACACTATTATGTACCTAATAGAGTTGCGCAGTAGGAGCCTAAGAATTTAATAAAATCTAGTCTAATAAACCAATTTATTTACTTTGAAAATTTATAAACTCCCAGCGATATTAGCCTCTCAATTTAAAACAAAAAAAACACCAACCGCCAATAAACCGCCCGATATTAAATACTCCAGAAATCATTTTTCTCCCCACAAGTACTAGACTGAGCTGACTCAAGTACTGGAATGCATAAAAATGTTAATACAGGCTCCAGACCAGTAGCTCTATCACGAATAACTATCGAATAGTAAGCGTAGCGTCATCGTACAATAATGTATGAAATTAACGTGACGTAACAGTAATGACGTAAAAGTAACCAAAGCTACTCTCGAGTTTTTTTTTCAAAACTTTGTTATTTTTTCACTTTGACCATTTATGAACGTGTCAATGAGACTTCATCATTTTTCTAGAGTTTGCTGTAAATTGCTAGTGGTACGAAAAGTGATCGCTTCTATCGTCAACCTTGGTTTTAGTATCTAGAGCTCGATACGATAACGTTCCGATTGGCAAAATATTCGTGGTTCAACCTCTGTCTCCAGACCAGGTTGAATGGAGAAAGACGTCGGCACAGAATCAATTTGGTGAGAATTCTGAATTTAAAATTTAATGATTGTCGCCGTCGAACTAAATATTGAAGGAGTGAGGCAAGCTCATTTTAAAAGCTATTGGACGGGATTTGAGCTGTAATTTAAGTTCGAATTTCAAATGGAGTTTAAAGGACGAAGGAAGTTATTCATGCGAATAGGATTTATGTGGAGTGTTTTAATTTCTATGGATTACCTTGGTTTTAGATGGGTGCAAATAAAGAAAGGCTGAAAATATATAGAAGAGAAAAAATCTTACATAGATACTAAACAATAATAAATATGCCATGCAAATCCTTTTTTTTAGGGTTCTGTACCGTTTACTACGTCAGAGGCCCTAAAAAGGCGGTTCCCAAAAACTCTGACCCTAGATGAATATGTGCTGCAAACTGCATATTCATCATACGAAAGAAAAAGAAGGGTTCCGTATCGAAAAGGTAAAAACGGGACCTTATTATCAAGACTCCGCTGTCCATCCGTCTATCTGTCTGTCACCAAGCTATATCTAATGAACCATGATAGCTCGAAAGCTAAATTTCAACATACAAGCATTTCTGTTGTCGCTTTGAAAACAATTAATTTCTATATAAAAACCATAAATGGAGGCTATTATTAGAACTAAAGTTTAATTCTGCACTCTAATCGAGACAGTTTGTGGTTTTTTGTTTTTTTTTTTCACAATATTTTTTTACACTAAAAGATTTTTATAAAAAATAAACCACTGGAAAATACCTTATCAAACAAAAACAAAATAACAACGATTAACTGGATTTCATGGTTTAATCCTAACAGATTAATGCTTTCACCATTTGTTTTCGCCGCGTTTACAGAGTAAATATTTTTGCACGAACCTAATTGAAACGAAAAAGAAACTTTATTTAAGAGATTTTAGAGTAAGTCTTAGATCTAGTTAAGGCAAGTATTAACAAGTAGTAAACAAACATACAGAGGCATAAACACGGGAACAGAATCAACTATTACTATTCAGTGGCTCATCAAAGCCTTTGCTAATTCTACTTTACACAATACGATATTTTGAAGTTATAGATACTGGAAAAAGGAACGCGGGTCTCCGAGCATTGCGCGACTGGGAATCGAACCCAGGACTTGTAGATTTATTTATTTATTTTATTTATTTATTCATTCATAACTTAAACTATCATTACAGGATACCTTATGCGATGGTTTAAGTAAATTTTATACATAACAAAAAAAATAATAATACAAATTCAAAAATTATAAAAACAATAGAGGCAATAATTATAAAACAATACCATTAGTTAAATTTAAATAAAAATTAAAGTTAAAATGAGTATTACATAAATTAGCCTAATTAATTATAAGTTAGCACCCAGAGTGCCACGATAGCAAACTGTTGTCTCGTACATGAGAACAGGTCGACATGGCGCGAGATGTCATTCAGCGTGTGCAGCGCGCGCGTCAGCGGGGCCTCGGCGAGGAGGGTGGTGCGCGCGCGCGGCTCGGCCAGCAGCCGCGGCCGGCGCCGGCGACCGCCGTGGTTATCGCACACGCACAACTTTATACGGGATAGCAGTTCCAAGTTAGATATTAAGCCTCTGAGAACCCTAAACATGTACAGCGTTAATGCGAAGTCTCTTCTCGCCTTCAGGGTGTTATACCCTACCATGCCCAGGACAAATAATGTGGGATACATCAAAGGGTAGAAGGGATACACGCCGTATTGTCTCATGTACAGATACCTTACAAACTTGTTTTGGATTTTTTCTAACATTTGGCTATACTTGACTTGATGCGGAGCCCATACTGTAGAATTAAATTCTAATTGACTCCGCACGAGAGCATTATATAATGCAGTGATTGCCGCTATGTTAGTGAATCCGTGAACACGCCGAAGGATAAAACCCAGATTTCTGTACGCCTTTTTACAGATGTTCAGTATATGTTTTCTGAAATACAATTTTTTTTTTTTTTTTTTTTTTATGTAGTATAGGTAGCAAACGAGCATGCGGGTCACCTGATGGTAAGTGATCACCGCCGCCCATGACTACCCTCAACACTGTAGGTGTTGGGGGTGTGTTGCTGACCTTTAAGAAAATATATAAATAAATAAATAAAATTGGGCACCGGATACCGCACTCACCGAACGAAACGCAGGAACATCGTTCCTACTTCACGTCGGTTTCCTGTGCGACGGTGGTATTTCACCGGTCGAGTCAGCCCAGCAATCGCTGCAGACAGAGCCTACAGCTAGACTCTACCACTCAAATGAACAATTGCGATGTAAACAAAACTCCCAGATCCTTAACTTCCTCAACCCTTGCCATTTCCATGCTATCCACTCTGTACGGGTGCTGTATGAGAGTCTGTTGACGAGTAAACGTTATAGTAACACACTTTTGATTGTTGAATGGCAACCTTACACTTCTGCTCCAATCAACAACCTTGTTGATATCCTCCTGCAACAACTTACAGTCAGATGGAGTTTCAATTCGCCGAAAGAGTTTAAGATCGTCCGCAAGCAACAAACAACCTGAGTGCCTTATTACGTTCGGTAAATCGTTTATCATTAAAACAAACTGAATTGGACCCAAGTTACTGCCTTGGCTGACTCCAGTGAGGGTAAAATACGGTTTTGAGTAAAACCCACCATACTCCACAAATTGCCGCCGGTTTTGCATGTAACTGGCAAAAAATTTAAGAAGTAGAGGGGTGCAGCCAACTTCCGCTAACTTCTTTAGCAAGATATCGTTATCGACTAGATCAAATGCCTTTCTGAAGTCAAAGTAAGCGGCGTCGATCTGCCCCCCACTGCCTACTGCCGGAATTATCTGTGCCATATAGTTGAGATAACCGGTCTAATGCTACACTGAGCTATCTTTTACTTCAAAATTAATAAATTAGCATTTTTAATGCAAAAAACTCAAAGTAAAATCATGATACGATATTGTCTGCTTATTTACTAAATATATTTAAATACAAATTAATTAAGTATTGCAGTTGTTTTATTTGTTTGTAGTTAAAAATTTATTGCTCGAGTTGTGTACTAAAAATGAGGTACTGATCAACAGAAAGTTTGCAACAATTAACGATAATTTAATTATTGTTTTTAGAATTGCGTCCGTAAACTTGAACATGAAATAATACTTAACATCACACTTTAAAGTTGGTACGTCAAAAAACTTGAAATAACGATATCTCAATCGTCACGTTTATTTTATAACTTGTTAAGAATCGTGTCGTGTAAAAGCAGTAGTTAACGAGTACCACACACGGCGCTGTGTCTCAAATCAGACGGAAATCAGAATCCATCGGAATGTAAAGCAGACTGGCAGTTGTTGCCATGTTTCAGAACCTTTTTATATGGTATTTGAAACCTTTTTGGTGGTTCAAGACTGTTTAACCTTTAATGGTGCAGCCTTAAGATACCACAAAAAAAACAAAAAACTAGATACTAGATCTGCAAACACACTTTTGTCTACTAATATTGTAATTATTTGTAGGAAAATGGATAAGTTATTGAATTTCTGATAACTTGTTAGTCTACAGTATTTCGTACATCCTGAACGTACAAAATCATATACACGTTATATTCCCTCCAATTTTGATTCGCGCATCGTAATTTTTCACAATTTTTGCGGCTCATAAAAGCTGATACAATCACGTTTCCATCATGGCCAGGTGCGTGCGAAGTGCACTCATTCTGTTCCAAATTCAAATGATGATGACATTCCAGTTTTATTTTTTTTACGAGGAAAAAAGTGGCCAGATACGTGTTTGTGAAGTAGGTTTGATAGGCGATTTTTTTAAATTAAACGGCCTTTTTGGTGACAATAAATTATGATAAACTTAAAAAAAAAACGAACGTTTAAAAAATCAGATTTAACTACAAAGTCAAAATAAATGGCTTTCGTCTTCATTATAAGTAAACATTTATAACTAAATCTTAATTTCTTAAATAAAATCTCGGAATAAGAAATGGTTCTTAGTATTTCAAAGATATTGGAAAATGACCGACCTCTTAACGCAGTCGGTTAAAGCGTTCATATTAAATTAAATCTACGGTTTTTCACTCTCTTCCTTTTCAATGAATAAATTAGCATTTTATCTTAATGCTGATCTTCTTATAAAGAGCTTTTGGCAATAACGGAAATTGTGTTTTTCTTGATTCGTCACAATTATGTGCTTATTTTAGAAAAATACGCAACAAATCTTCTGTGGAAAAAGCCCGCAACGAAATATAGACGTTATGGACAAATCATTTAAAACAGCGGTCGGCAACACGTGGCCCGCGGGCCGCATGCGGCCCGCCGACGTCCTCTTTGCGGCCCGCGAATGTATAAAAAATAATAATATAAAATTTCACATGTTTATTAAATTTAAACCATTGAGTTTTTTGTAATATTATTATCACAAGTGTGGCCCGCCTTTGGTCGATTTTTTCACCATGTGGCCCTTGCCTGCTAAAAGGTTGCCGACCGCTGATTTAAAAAAATGTGGAAAGCCTACAGTTTGACGATTATTAAGGCATCAAATTAGGAATATGTAATTAATATTTAATGTAACTTACTTGTAATTATTATTCTTTAATAAAGCAGCTATGGTTTGGTTACGATTTAATCCTGTTTAAAATACCCACAATTTTAAACTTAACAATGGCCCTAACGCAAACACGTTCCGAAACTAGTTTTCAATATAGATCCAACTTCGATCAGCGTAAAGCGAGTTCCGCTCGTTTAGAAATGACTCGATCACTTCACATCTCATTCGATTTGCGAATCGATTTCTAAAAGTATTCGGAAGAGGCGTTACCTAAACGACGTCGTATCGATATATCGTTTCTTAACAGATCGTAGAGCGTGCCACCAGATTGCGGATACCTAATGTGGGTTGCGTTTTTGGGGACACACGGGTAATATGGATGGAGAGCTCATTGAAAAAGAGGCGACAGCTACATTCTACAATTTGAAATACTCTCATGAAGTTGGGAAGTAAATTTTTAATTTTATTTATTGTATAAACATGAAAACATGGAAATTCTTCTGAAATGAAATGAAATGAAATTACTTTATTTTGCGTAGGATTAAAACCTAATCTCTTATACATTGTCAAAAGCATAAACTCAAAAATTAAAAAAAAAAGATGTCACGGGACACCCCTAGATTCATCAGCAATAGTAGGCCGTAGTAGACCGAGAGAAAAAGCTGGCGGAAAAAACTCTCGGCACTCTTTTCGAAATTATACAATCATAATTTAGATTTATATACATTTAAAACGTTCTCTTTTTACCAAAACGTTTAATCTTTTCTGTCCGTCTGCTCCTTGTTTTTATTTGTTTAAGCTAGACAAGCCCCGCTTTCAGCAACTTATTATTAACACTTGGTTGCGTTGCGCCGTGGGAAATCAAAGGTTTAGTTCACGTAGGAATATTCACTTATAGAAAATAATAAACGCGGTCGCTTAGTTTATTCTGTAAAATTGTTGCAAAGTTAAAAATAGAAGCAAAAGATCGCCAATGATTTTAAACTAGTAGCATTATAATAACTAAGCCAATCAAATCAGACATTAAAATAAGACAAAAACAATTACGTAACACTTATATTTACAAGATTATTTTAAAAGTGGCTACCTATCAACTGCAAAAAACATACAAAGCGCCATTAAGTATTCAGCTAGAACATACACACTAATTAGTATCTTTTTTTTTATTTTCTATACTATCTATACTAATATTATAAAGAGGAAAACTTTTTTTGGTTGTGTCGAATAGGCTCAAAAACTACTGGGCCGATTTTAAAAATTCTTTCACCATTTAAAAGCGACATTATCCACAAGTAACATAGGCTATATTTTATTTTGGAAAAAATAGGGTTCCGTAAGATATTTGGGTTTTTCGGACACAAGGTGTAAAAAATCAACCAGAAATGTCACTTATTTTGCGTACGCTGCATTAACTATAACAGATAGAACCATAAAATCTTCTAAATAATTGTACATCTGGATTTTGATGAGGTTTTCGACATATTTTAGGAAATTTATTCATTTAAAATTGTACATATAGAACATTTAAAAAAAAAACTTTAAGTTAGCCAAAATTTCATGTTTCGTGATCAAGTCGGCCGAAAATACACTATTGCGAAGCGGCGGATTGCTAGAAGTAATTATAAATGTGTAAATGTGTATGTCTGTCTGTCCATCTATCTACAGAATTTTTTGTAATTAGCGCATCACCTCTTGCAGGTGGCTTCCTTACATCAATCCCAATAACATTTGTTCTACGACTTTTTGCAAAACTTGATAATTAACACAAAACAAAAAAACGAAACCAAATTTGCGCGCTCTGTTATTAATACTCTGTGTTTTGTAAGAAGTTCCTAAACCGGTCGCCCCCCCCGTCGCCCGCGCGCCTGCCACGCCACTTGCGTGCGCGTAGAGTATTGTACCGTTTAGATGCACCTAATAAATTTGTATGGAAAAACTATTTTTTTTTAAATATTAATTTTAATTATTCGTTGGTTAAATGTTGTTGGGATTGATGTAGAAAAGCTGCCTAAAAGAGGTGATGCGCTAATTAGAAATAACCCTGTATTTGTTCGCTTCACGTAAAAACGGCTTAACCGATTGTCTTGATTTTGGAATAGAGATGGTTCGACACCCAGGGAAGAAGAAAATACGATAATTTAACTGCGGAAAAAAGCCTCATTCCCCCGGGAAAAACCATTTAGTTGCGGGTGAAAGCGCAGGGCAGAACGCTAGTTTTATATAATATAGCAAAGCAAATGAGCATGTGGGTCACCTGATGGTAAGTGATCACCGCCGCCCATGACTACCCGCAACACTGTGGGTGTTGGGGGTGTGTAAGCCTTTTTTTTCTTTTAAAATTAGGCACCAGATACCGCACTCACCGAACGAAACGCAGGAACATCGTTTCTACTTCACGTCGGTTTTCTGTGCGACGGTGGTATTTCACCGGTCGAGTCAGCCCAGTAATCGCTGCAGGCAGAGCCTACAGCTAGACTCTACCACTCCAAAAAATATATCTGTTATATAGTTTCCTATTCTTACTATCCGTATATCACCATTCCTTATAACGTAAATATTTGACTACCTACACGGAGAGCCCTGGCTGTCGTGTAACTGTGGAACAAAATTCTGTCTCGAAATTTAAAATCTGAACATGTGAATACGTCAGACTGCTTCTGAAGTAGAGAGGGTAAAGAATGAATGGAAATGTAACGGAACGAATGAATGAATGAAGTGAGGCGCACTTGAGAAGTGGGGTAAGTATGTAGGTATGTGTGTGCTTAAGGTATTTTTATTAATGTAGTTTTCATTATATTGAATAGGTATAAGATACAGATTTCAATACGATTCAAATAAAAGAAGACAGCATTCTTGATGTTGATATGAATGTTGGAAAAAAATCAAACACCAAGAATTCTACTAATATTATAAACGTGAAAGTTTGTGAGTATGTATGGATGTTTGTTACTCTTTCACGCAAAAACTACTGGATGGATTTTGATGAAACTTTACAGAAATATAGGTTATGCATCAGAATAACACAAAGGGTACTTTTTACCGCGGGAAAACTTCTCATTCGCACGGGAAACCGAATTCCACGCGGAGTCGCGGGCGGCCACTAGTATATCATGATTTTTTGAACAAATAAAGTATAAAAGAAGCTTGTAAAGATAATGCTACTGCAATTTAAAGGAGTAAGTTTCCGTCGAATCGCTTTTTTATATGGATACAAGTTGCATGTTTAATTATCTAAGTCCTACCCCTAATTAAGTACTAAGTAACCACCGATCATAATTATTGGGATGCAAATCACGCACGTGTTAGCCTTGACTGATTGACTGACTGATTAATTGGCGGGTTGATTAATTGATTGATTCAGTGGTTGATAGGGAATTATTTATTGAATTCATAATTTATTCATTATTTGAAGGTAAGATTTTATTACCATTATAGTTCGGTGCAAAATTCTACACTCAGTAGTTTTTTTTTATAGTTATTCATTTATGTGTACGAGGAAGGAGGCTGGACGAAAGGCTTTGAAACTTTTAAGAGTAGCAACGTCCTTTATTAAAAAATTTAGGAAACCTAATGATAAACAGGGTGTTAACAGATTATTTCCGAAGCCTACAAACACTAACAGTTTTGAATTAAAATAAAACTTTAAATCTTATAGTTTACGTGCAATTGTGTTGTGGGTTACACAGTCGGTTTCTGTATTTGGAATTTGAAATCTAATCATTTTAAAGTATTTATTATATATTTTCATTATAGGTACTTAAACGTTACTCAACTTCAAATCCTTAATCCAGAACAATCCAGATAAAAAAACAGTTAAGCCTCCCTTTAACTTCCACTTTCATATCTATACCTTATTCTATACCTTCTATCTTATATACCTATACATCACACGTCTTCTATCCCAACCGTAGGGCACAAGCCATCTCATCTGGATGTCATTCTGCAGAATTATGAATAAAATATCTGTTACTATCTGTATTTGCAGACACAGTCGGAATAGCATTTTGGATTCCGTGTCAGTTTGCGGGGACTTATTCCCCGCTCATATTTTCGGAGGTCCTTTCGAGCGAGTGCCTGTGCTGTATATGTAAAATGGGATTGGTGAATTAATGGACCTGAGAAGAATTAAAAAAAATATATTAAAATATTTATTAATTTTCTACTGAAGGCAACGATAGTCATTATTTAGGCACTTGAGGGTTTTAAAAATTTTTAAAATCAGGTAGTAAAAGTTTGCACGTTTTTATATACAATTTATCTAAGTACTAAAAATCAAGACCACGGGATATCTTACAGTAATTTTTCAGCTTTGTAAACGCAGTTAGTTAAGGACATTGTAAAAATTGTAAAGTTTTTATTACCCATAAAAACTTTACTAGTATTTACTTATTAACCTATATTTTTTTATTAATTTTCACAAAAGTTTAAACCAAAGAAAGTTATTTTATTTGTTAAAATTTTAGGCCCACCGTCCATTCTTTCTAGGTCTCAGACGCAGGTATTGTAGGGTATGTATCGTTGTGTTCACCTCAGTGTGACTAGGACTTCTATCAAATAATATGTGACACAATTGTATGCAGGTTTGTGAATTCACTGAACTCATTTGATTTGGAGTGACAGGGTAGTTACAGTTCGGCCACAGAGAGAATGCGTTCCTGACACTTGACAAGTTAGTCGTTGCTAGTGATGTAAAAAAATACACTTAAAATTTTACACCAACTTTACGTTCACGGTAAAAAATGTGCTTTATATATAGTTTAACCTCTTTATATCCATAGGCACTACAGATTCACTATTGGTTCAGAAATATACATTAAATCATATTTCTATTTTTCCACGATTTAGATCTCGCTTGCTTTACCGTAAGATAAATCGATTAGTCGCTCTCCAGAATCGTTCGCCGCCGATTCTTATCGATAATTACAAATCGAGAACTTCTCGTCGACAGTAATGAAAAATACGATTGGAGACTCAAGATGGCGTCGTTTGATTTTTAATCGAGTTCCAAGAAGCGAGTTAATTAATTTCACCACTTAGGCCTGCTTGTCGGCAAACTTTTAGAATCTCAGATCGGAGAAAATCTTTTTTTTTTTTATTTAGCTTGTTATATTTTAACAAAATAAGGTTCACTATAAAAGAATTTTTTATTATAATCTATGAACGCAGTTAAATTTAGGTTATCAGCCAAAATATACAATTAAAAGAAAACAATTGGTCATATTTGTTCTCGTAATGAAACGCAATCACCACACTGATGAAATAATTCAAATCTCACACATGCGCGTTATGATTTGAAAATGAATAGTTCACCAAATGTTTGCAATACTAGCGATGCATTCAATCTAGTATGTAAATGTGCACGTCCAAATACAGGCAGTGGTAACATGGCTAATTTCAAATTTCTACGGATTTTAAGATTGTAATTTTATATCCTACTAATATTATAAATGTGAAAGTTTGTGAGTATGGATGTATGGATGGATGTTTGTTAATCTTTCACGTAAAAACTACCAGACGGATTTGGATGAAACTTTACAGTAATATAGTTTATACATTAGAATAACACATAGGGTACTTTTTACCGCGGGAAAACTTTATATTCCCCCGGGAAACCGACTTCCACGCGAACGGAGTCGCGGGTGGCCACTAGTATCATAAATGTAAAAGTTTATACGTGTGTGTTCATTACTCTTACATGCTAGCTCTCTTGAACAGCATTAGATGTCACTCGATATTTAGATACACTATAACTTAGAATAACAGACGGGGTACTTTTTACCGCGGGAAAGTACCTTAATCTTATAGGAAATATTTTTTAGCTGCTCGGTAAAACCCAGGACGGAAAAAAGATAAAACTCTTTAAAACCATAGCAACAGGCAACAACAAACTAAGCGTAATCTTGTGATATAGTTACCAAAAAGTGCACTAGGAGAAGTCCTAGTTACAGCCAAACCCGAATATCGAAAAAATAGCTTAGGCTTAAGAGTTATTATAAATAAAGAAAAAGTCATATTGACCAGATATTTTTTTTATATTTGTTCGTTCAATATAAATTCAGATCAAAATTTGAGAAGAAGATTGTTAAGTTTGAAGATTGATATTAAGTTTTTCAAGTACAGGCAAAACATTAACTTAAATGTGTTTTTATAAATCTATATATATGTTACGGCTAATACCCGAAGTGCGGCTACACCTAGTTTTAGCCGGTTAGAAACATCAATAGGTTAGGTTAGTTAGGTTACTTTTTTGATACCACCCAGAAAAAGGAGTCCCGCGTAGCGGGACTCCGTCGTCTCATGATTGAAGCCAGTTTTTATATACATAGGTATAATTTTTTTTTTACAGTTTTCCATATAAAAAACACTTCTAACCGGCTAAAACTAGGTGTAGCCGCACTTCGGGTATTAGCCGTAACATATATAAAAATGAAACCCGTTTTCCTTGGTCACGGCATCACGCGTGAATGGCTGGACCGATTTCAATAATTCTTTTTTGTTGTATTTGTTATTATTAGGAGCAGGTTCTTACGAAAAAAATATTAAGAAAATCTCTCAAAAATATTGAAAAATATACATATAAAGTAGTGCATCATTGCAACGCTAAGGCGGTACGAAGTTCGCCGGGTCAACTAGTAGATTATAAAGCCTCATTGATCACGGCAATAATAGCTACCCCACGGACTCAGTAAATTGAAAAATACAAATTGAATTCGGAACAGATGCGCCTATTGGCTGTTTTAAATAAAGAACACTTCCGATTGGATCGCGCGCTTTCGCTTTGAATTCCATTTGCTTGTTTCGTATTATTTGTGTTTACATTACTTTTATTTGTTTCTTTGGTGGAAATATTTTGAAGAAATGGTTTAAAAGTGAAATTTTTGTATATTAAATAAATCTCCAGACTTACACACCAATCATGTGGCCCTAAAGTAAGTGCAATAAGCATATGTGTTATAGGTACCACGCAATGGACTAGGGGAGAACCTCGTTATACCCAGACATGATTTTATATTGTTTTATTTATATTGTTTTAAAACTAAGATGTTAAGGGCAGTACTTGTTAACCGTTTGGTAATTAATGCAAGGACTTCTATTGATCATATATCTAATTTATTAGTATATACTCAGAAGAAAATCCTACCTTTTAAGATTTCGAAGACAATTAAAAGGGAATGAATGGAATCTAGTATTTTTTTTAAATAAATTTTTTGGTTTGCAAATCAAAGTAAATACAATTACAGATAAATAAATAGCCTATATATGTCACATAGTTGAGCACAGGCCTCCTTCACGGATAGCGAGAGGGTTTGAGCCGTAATCCACCACGCTGGCTCAGTGCGGGTTGGTGTACCACATGATGGATTATTATCCAATCATGTGGGTTTCCTCACGATGTTTTTCCCTCACCGTTAGTGCGTGATAAACATGTAGTTTGATACCTACATAATTTGAAAAAGAGCAAATTAGTGGTACACCCTAGTGGGGATCGAACCCGGAAACTTCGGTATAGTAGACCGTTCCTGTTGCCACTAGGCTACCACGCCACTACAGATATGAATAAAAAAAAACTTGATAAAAAACAATGATTTACTAAAAGAAAACCATTATAAGTATTTTATTTAATCTCTTATTAAATGCGATAATCGTTTTGCAATACGACCGTAACATACTCGGATACCAAGATACGAGTACCAATGAATCTAACTTTTACTAACTCCTAAATTATTTCATAAAAAAGAAATATCAGAAATCTCCCAACCTCAATCAACAAGAAATTACCCAACTTTATCAATAAGCAAACAATTCATCACATACATTTTTACCTTTACCTTCCATCCATTGTTACACCCTCATGTTTTCCATTTGGCAGATACGACTACATCAGGCTTATGCCTCGCGCATAAAAAATAATAATAACTCGAAATTCAAATTGCCACGCTCGATAAAAACGTTCATTCGTTTCATTTGTTCATTTCATTCGTTCGTTCGTTTCGTTCAGACATTTTGACTGCATGAGCTGAGTTGTGTGAACTTTTGATGTGGGTGATACTTTTGGTTGTAAAATTGTTTTTGGTTACTAGTTTTAGTACGAAAATAAATAACTGCGATAATCTTGTAACTGTTATACTTTTTAATAAATATAAACCTTTTGTTTGGGAAATTTTAACAGGGATTTTCAAGTCACAAATCTAAATAGATTTGGACTAAGTTTTCAATTTTGCTAGTGTCTTTGTTTTAGTGGGAATTCAATTTTTGGAGTGGTAGAGTCTGGCTGTAGGCTCCGTCTGCAGCGATTACTGCTAACTTGACCGGTGAAATACCACCGTCGCACAGAAAACCAACGTCAAGTAGGGACGAGTTCCTGCGTTTCGTTCGGTGAGTGCGGTATTCGGTGCCCAATTTTGTCAAAGGCATCAAATAAATGCAATCAAACCAAAAAAAATAAAGAAAATTCGACGTGTTGGTAGTCCCGATCACATTTCTTTCTTATGACAACATGACGACAAAAAGTGTAGAAAAAAAGTTTTATTTACCTTTTTTCCGATGACGTCAATACCGAATGAAATGACTAATTAGGGTGTTCGTTACCTGCGATATCGATAGTAATCTCATCCCGAATTACACGGGGTTCAACCCCAATTATACCCCTTTTGTTTTGGGTAATTTATGCCAGTCAGTATACGGGGGAGAATTTCGATGAATTAAGTAAAATGTTGTATCAATTGACTTTGAATGTTGATTAGAAATGGTGTTTGATTTGTTTTTATTTGAAATGTTTTTGTGTGACTTTATTCGTATAAAGTTTACTTATAGATACAGGGTGATTGGTAATGCGATACATTCCTTCTAAGAGGTTAAAGTAGAGCTTATTTGCAGTCAATTAAGGCTTAATATGCTATGTCCGAAATTTGTTTATTTCTGAGATATGCAACATTAAAGATTTTTGACGTGACAACGTCTTTTAATTCGATGGAGCCGGCTGCACGCACTAAAAAACATGACTCATGCGGCGTTACCTCGCTCTGAGGCGTTCCAATCAAGTGCAAGCGAGAGCGTGGAACGAGCGACAAAGAGGCACAGTCGGCCGCCGCGTTCGGCAGCGTTCGACATCTTAAGACGTTGTCACGTTCAACTATCGTCAGTAAACCGAATTTACAGACAACCGATTTTTTTTTATAAAAAAAACCATTTCGAAGTTCAAATGAATCCTTTTAGTGAAAAATTCAAAATTGAGTTTAATGTTTTGTTGTTTTATGGTAGCTTGATAACTAAAATTACATTTTAGATTTAAATTTGCTAAAAATAATAGTCCTTATTTTAGAAAAATTCAAGAAACCGAGAACAATTTTTAAAAGAAGTTGAGTCTTATGGCTATAAAAAGCGATTTTCTAAAAAAAAGTCCAAATAATGTTGCGTACAAATTACATAAAAAACTTTCCCAATTCATAAGCTATTCAAAAAGGTACATTTGTCATACTAAAACTAAGTATTTGATTGACAACTCTACTAATAAAAGAAGTAACCTCTCTCTTAGAACGCCTCTACTTTGTAGTTACAGCACACTTTTGCAGTGTTTTCGTTGGTTGATGTCACCGTTTTGCACAGGGTTAATGCAATAACATTAAAGTCTGCCGTTAAATAAATAAATTTTGTAATAAGCCAAAGCTTAAAGTGTGCAGCCTGTGCAGTCAAATAGAAAAAAAATGTGTTAAGCGCGAAAAAAGTAACCTCTATTAAAAGAAAACTAACTGCATATTTTCATTAACAACTCTTGAAATGGTATCATTTAAGATCCTTGCCTTCGAAGACTTTTTGTAGCGATGCTGTTGCGCGTTAAGTAAACGCATGTTAGTCGAATTTGCAACGCGCTACATTATCGCAACTGTATCGATGTAAAGACAATACTAATGCATCGCGACTGAATCGTGGCTATGAAGGCACACAGTCAGCGACTGCTAGTCTACGATATCGATGCGAACGCACGACAGCGTCGCTACAAAAAGTTGCTGTGGGCGAGGGCCTTCTGTAATGAAGAATACTCAGACATTCTTCTTATTTACGTATCGTGTAACGGCAACGCTGCTACAGCAAAAAAAGTACTTGTTGCGTTTCCGTAATCGACGTGTGTCAAACGTTAGAGTTTTTTTGGGGACGTATCCCAGAAAAATAAAGCTTGTATCCGCCCGAACAAGTGAATCTAGTAGACCTCGAGTTTGGCGAAGTAGACGAAGAAATGATAGATGTTTTTCGCAGAAATCTAGCAACCACCACAAGAGCTGGCGACATCGACCAAATAAAAAACATCAAGTGATGTGTAGTGATTAATGAAAAAGATGTAGTTAGCTTTCTTCCTTTTAATAGAAGTAACTTTTTCCGCACTCAGCATACTCTTTTTTTCTAATTAACCGCAAAAGCTACACACATGAAGGTTTGGCTTTTCAAAAAAAATATTTTTTTAACGGCAGATCTTAAATGTTATTGCATTATCCCTGTGCCAGGCGTCGACATCAACCAAAGAAAACACTGCAAATGTGCGCGGTAACCACACAGTAGAGGCGTTCTAAGAGAGAGGTTACATCTTTTATTAGTAGAATTGTCAATCAAATACTTAGTTTAAGTATGACAAATGTACCTTTTTGAATAGCTTATGAATTGGGGAAGTTTTTCATGTAATTTGTACGCAACATTATTTGGACTTTTTTTTAGAAAATCGCTTTTATTGCCATAAGACTTAACTTTTTTTTAAAGTTGTTCTTGGTTTCTTGACTTTTTCTAAAATAAGGACGATTATTTTTAGCAAATTTGAATCTGAAATATCATTTTAGTTATCAAGCTACCATAAAACAAAAAAATATTAAACTCAATATTGAATTTTTCACTAAAAGGATTCATTAGAACTTCGAAAATAACGTTTTTTTATAAAAAATCTTAAATGTTGCATATCTCAGAAATTAACAAATTTCGGACATGGCATGATATGCCTTAATTGACTGCAAATAAGCTCTACTTTAACCTCTTAGAAGGAATGTATCGCATTACCAATCACCCTGTATATATATGACTCACGTGTTGTAATTATAAGTTATAGTTGTAGGTATTTCGTTCAATGAAAATTTTTGATTTGAAAGCTTGGTTTGATCTATAAAATCTATAACACTTTTACATATCTAGTGTTTTTAAATTATCAAGTAAAGAAGTAAGTAGGAGTCAAAGCTTTTAACTTCTACCCAAACCGATCCAGCTTAATCTTAAGCAACTCATATCATAAATCAACGACCAATCTCTCACCATCAACTTAACCAAAAAATGAGAGGTGTGCTCACTGTCACCCTCTCTCAACTCAGCTATTCATCAGAAGATTATATATCCTATCAAAAAGCGGATCTCAGAACGCACCCGGAATATTCTAGAAGACGTGACTTCTGAGTGAATGGCGATTCGGAACGCTCTGGCAAGCCGCGATGCAAATGACCCTGTATTTGCTAAGTTATTCGTCATACAGATTGCCTTATGGGTTACGTTGGCGGAATATAAGTAGTTTTATAAGTGGAAGAAGGTTTTTTAGGAAATTGCTTGACGATGTGGGAGGGCTAGTGTAGGTTTTTGTAGCGATCGACATAACCTACCTGTTACTTCGAATTATGTTATTCTTTCAATTTTATTGACTTATAACGTTAAATAATAATGGTAGTCCCTATGCTTGCTTTGGTTTCTTAACAAAATACATAATTAATAATCTAAGAATCATTAAAAAAGGGACCATTTTATTAAAAATGAATTTAATTCCTTTAAATAACCATCGGAACTAATTCAATTACGACTTAATTAATCTCCTATACCTCCCCTGATTTTTGTTAACAATTTAATCAAAATTCAAGCGTCGAACTTCATAAAAGTTGGCAAAAAAGGGTCCCAAATTGCAGTTCTCATCATGAAATATTCAGGGTCCAATGTAGCGCGGAAATACTTACATTTTTCAATTAAATTGCGTCGCACGCGCACCTTTGACATTTAAATTTGGGCCGCAAATGTGAACATTTGTTTAAACACATTTACACGAGAGTATGAAGTGAATGAAACAGAATGATCGCGTCGTTTGATTGAAGAGAAATACAAATGTTATCAACGTGGTGAAAGACTATTTGAAATATAAACGACTAAATTTCAGACATATATTTTAAGATTTAATATATGTGTGATAAAAATATTTACTTTTTCAACAGTCGCTACTCAATAAATATGTCATTTTAGGGTAATATTTTGATAGCCCAGGTAATACTGACTCCCCCCCAAGGGATTGTGCCTTGCCGCGGCGGGGGGGTTTAGTACCTCGTAGCAAGCCAGCTACTGAGGGAAGCTAAGCGGTCCCAAAAGGCTGGAGAGCCGTTAAACACTCCTGAGGGTGGCATGTGCGCAGCACACTCAGTACCGGGCTGGGGCCGATGAAGACCTAGGTGTCTGAAAGGGCTCAGTTCCGGGCAGCGGTCGGCGGGGATCCTTCCTCTGGTGAACCGGCGGGCGTACTGCAAACTGACGAAGAAGGGTAGAGGTATCATGGCGTCTTGTAAAAAGAATTGTAAACTACCCCAGGGGAGTACGTCGGCTTCGGCCGGGAAATCTCCCACCCTGCCCTTGAGCAGGGTTCAATGTCCCACGTATTCTGGGGGGACAGCACTACGTCATTGCTACCACAGCATGAAGATGGAAGAGGAAGGAAGAGTGAGAGCGAGAGCGAGAGAGGTGATAGGGGCGGAAAGCCTAAAACAAAAAAACCTGGACTTAGGTCCAAACAACACACGGAGTTGACAGATGACCACGCATTGTCCGCGGTTTCAGTCAGGGACTCGGATTTGGAGTACCAGATGGACATGGCGGCATCGTTCGATGCACCGTTACCGGCGCTTGGACGAAGACTGGCGTCGACAAAACGAGCGGCTAAAACCGCCGAACTGGAGCACTCGAGTGGCAGCGAATCTTGTACGAGCTCGATTCAATCGGAGGCCGGAAACAAAAATGCGCCTAAGCGAGGCCGAGGGAGGCCACCTACTACTGGGCATTATACAGGGCGCGCTAAGGCCAAGGAGGCTCTTCTAGCCACCAGACGCGCGGAGTTCGGACTGGACTCTGAGGCTGAAGTGGTGGAGGCCACCAGGCAGCTTGCGGCAGTACCTTTTTTTTTTTTTTTTTTTTTTTATATTAATAGGGGGCAAACGAGCATGCGGGTCACCTGGTGGTAAATGATCACCGCCGCCCATGACTACCCGCAACACTGTGGGTGTTGGGGGTGTGTTGCCGACCTTTGTAGTGGGAATATACTCTCGACCTGCGGACTGCTTACAAAAACAAGTGAAGGGCAGCGTCAAGCTGATCATGGATGTGCACGACAAGTCGAAAAACCTCAAAGGCGGCTTTAAAGGTGCCCTGAAAGCGGTAGCGTCGCAACTTGAGGTTACGTTGGCGGCGCTTATGCTAAGAACGGCGGATGAAGAGGTGAAGGTTCTGCGCGCTGAGAACGTAGACCTCCGAATCAAAATGGAGGCTCTTCGGCAGGAGGTGGTCCACCTAAGGGAGGAACAAGAGCGTGTCAGAACAGAGACAGCAACGGTGCGTGCTCGTCCGCAATCACGAGGTGGAGAGGACAGGGAGGAAGAGAGGGCGGCACTCCTGCGAGAATTCGGGTTCATGGTGGATGCCAAGTTAGCGGGTCTCGACGACCGCCTGCTCCCCGCGCAGAGAGTGCGCCCTTCTCTTAGGGCGGATGCCAAAAAAGTCAGTGTGCCAAGTACAGCTTCGGTTGGAAAGAGCCAGCGGGCCCCACGGCCAACTGCCCCTGCACCTAATGTGGGCGAAAGTAGGGAGGAGAGGCGACCACAACCAACCGACTCGTGGACTGAGGTGGTTCGCCGGAAAAAGAAGTCAAAGAGGCAGAACATCCAGCCTCTTGCGGGCCCTTCTGGTCCTGATCAGTGGCCTGGGGGACGGCCTCCGACGAGTCATGTAGTTGCTACAAGACCGCACGGACAGGCCACGCCCAAGCAGGCCAAGCCCAAGCAAGCAGCCGGCTAGGGCCAAACTGCGCCCACCAAGATCGGCGGCGGTTGTTATTACCCTATCGCCGGAGGCCACAGAGCAAGGCCTTACCTTTGACAAGGTGCTCACGGAGGCACGAAGAGGGCTTGATCTGACTCGCCTACAAATTGAGGACGGCCTGAACTTTCGCACGGCGGCTACTGGAGCTCGCATACTCGAGATCCCAGGTGCGGAGAGCGACAGTAAAGCGGATTCCCTAGCTGAAAAGCTAAAGGAGCTCTTACCTGCGTCCGTAAGATTGGCCCGGCCTATGAAATGCACTGATCTCAGTGTTTCGGGGCTGGACGACTCAGTGACGGCAGAGGACATTGCAAATGCAATCGCGGCGAGAGGAAACTGTTCGGCCCAGCAGATTAGGGTCGGCCCGATTCGTGTGGGCTTATTCGGAGCTGGCAGTGTCGTGGTACAGTGCGCTATTGCGGCGGCTTTGCCGCTTGCTGAAAGTGGTCGCCTCTTGGTTGGTTGGAGTGCGGCCAGAGTAAGGACACTGGACCCGCGGCCCCTGAAGTGCTACCGGTGCTTCGAAATCGGACACACCGGGGCCCGATGTCAGTCTGGTGTAGACCGCAGCCGGAATTGTTTCCGGTGTGGTGAGGAGGGCCACATGGCAGCGTCTTGCACTGGCGAACTAAGTTGTCCGATCTGCAAAGCAGCAGGGAGACCGGCCAACCATACGTCTGCAGGCCGTAAGTGCACACAACCAAGGAGGGGCAAGAAACAGGCTAGAAGGACCCTAGCCACTCGGAATCAGACCACGGAGCCGCCTGGGGAGGCGATGGTGACCGGTCAGTAATGGCTGCTCGGCGTCGCTTTCTTCAGACAAATCTGCCTTGGTGCCCAGGACTTGCTCCTGCAATCCATGCTGCAGTGGTCAGTCAGTATGGCGGTTATTGCGGACCCGTACTACGTGTCTTCCCAGCCAAACTGGGTGGGGGACATTGGGGACACCGTATGTATTGTGGCGGCTACAGGTCCGGACTCTCTGCCTCTTAATGTTAGGGGAGCCTGGGTTGGTTTCGGCGGAATGGGGCGACACCTTGGTTGTAGGGGTTTACTTCTCCCCCAACAAACCGATTGACGAGTACCTGTCGTGGCTCGACAGAGTTGCGGCGGCTGTGCGGCGGGCGTCTTTGCGCAACATCATTGTGCTCGGCGATTTTAATGCCCATAGCATGATGTGGGGATCTCCGGCGACCGACGATCGCGGAGAAGCGGTGGAGACGTGGGCGGCATCTTGCGGCTTGATTCCTCTCAACCGCGGCTCCATCAACACGTACGTGCGACAGTGGGGTGGGTCCATAGTGGACTTAACGTTTGCTAACCCCGCTCTCGCATCACGCGTGTTGAACTGGCGGGTTCTGGACGACGTGGAGACCTTATCGGACCACCGATATATCAGGTTCGAGGTCTCCACCTCTTTCAGTGACGGTATATCCCGTCGAAGGGTGGAGGGTCGGGCTTCCTTCCCGAGATGGGCCCTGTCACGTCTCGACGGGGAGGTTCTGGTTGAGGCCACAATTTTTCAAGCCTGGACCATGCAGCCACTCGATTCAGTCGAGGTGGATGATGGGGCGCTACGGTTCCGGAGGGTCTATGCCACGGGCCAGGAAGGGAGCACCGAAAAGGGAGGTGTACTGGTGGACTTGCGAGATAGCCGAACTGAGGCAGGGCTGTTAGAATCTGATGCCCATAACCTTTGTTATGTAAAAGGTATAGAGAAAGAAATTTAATCAATTATCCATTTTTTATTTCTGACATTGTTATAAGTACACACGATAAAACCTGAATGACACATCAAAATATATTTCTTAAACATCAAAATACCAAAGAGATTCTAACACCCCCTCTCAATATTGAATTGCTAAATTCAAAATTGCAAACTGAAAAACATTACTAAAACACTCGATAACATTTTAATCGACAACTTTCCATCACTAAAATAATATCGATAACATTAACGTACATGTCCCAACACTATAAACTAATATTTAAATGACATGACACAACTTGACATTTCAATATAAATAAACAATATAAACAAACTCTTCAATCACCTAAACTTCCTATTCAAACTTAAAATATAACTTTCTTTGAAAACTTTACAATAAAATGAAAATTAACTACCTATTACATTACTCTCATCTTCTTAACAAAAATATTATGTTTTATGGAACATAAAGGCTTAGTTAACACATCGGCTACATTTTCATTAGTTGAAACATATGAAATTGAAAATAAATTCTTATTTACACAATCCTTTATATAATGATACTTAATGTCAATATGTTTGGTGCGTTTACTGTTTACATTGCATTCGATCATTTTAATCGCACTTTGATTGTCTACCAAAAGATATGCAACTGTGTCCACATTATGAAAAAATGAACAAATACCTTTTAAATACACTAACTCCTGTGCTGTCATTGCTGCTGCTATATACTCCGCCTCTGCTGAAGACAATGACACAGTTGACTGCTTCTTAGAGTACCACGAAATCAAATTACCATAATAAAATACTGTACAACCACTTACGCTTTTCCTATCTAGTTTATCACTTCCCCAATCAGCATCTGAGTAAGCTAATAATTCTTCGGAATCCTTTGACTTAGTATAAGTTAAACATTTACTAATTGTTTGTTTCAAATACCTTAGCACTCGTTTGCCTGCAATCCATATTGTATGTGTCGGCTTATCTAGGTACCTGCTAAGAAAAGACGTAGCATACGTTATGTCTGGTCTTGAAATGCTTGAAATATATATCAGACAACCTACCAACTCTCTATAAGGTATATCTTTCATTATTTCTTCATCCTGTAGAGTCAAGTTTTGTTCCATAGGAGTTTGCGCTCCCTTACACTCTTCCATACCAAATTTCTTTAGAACCTTTTCTATTAATTTCTTTTGACTAATTTGTAAATTCTCTTTATCAAATGTAATTTCCATACCTAAATAGTCTTTGACTTCTCCTAAATCTCGTACCTTAAACTCTTCTTTCAACATGTCAATAACTTTATTATTTTCATTTTCTTTCCCCATAACGATAATATCATCTACCCATATCAATAGCCATATATTATTTCTCTTGTACAAACAGAAATCGTGTTTCGATTGTTTAAAACCTTCTTTTAACACATAATTATGGAACCGTTCGTTCCAGCATCTGGGCGCTTCTCTTAATCCATACAAAGCTTTATACAGTCTTAGCACTTTTCCTTCAGATACTTTAACTCCTTCTGGCGGTTTAATATACACTTCAACATTCAGGTCACCATTCAGAAAAGCAGTTGGCACATCCAATTGCCTTGTTTTATAATTTTTCTGTACAACTTGACTTAACATCATTCTTATTGTGGATACTCTTGCTACTGGAGAATATACATCATAAGCACTTTCCGTCTGAAATCCTCTTGCAACTAACCTGGCTTTCTTTCGACCGTCTGATTTTGTAGTGAATATCCATTTCGTATCTATAGCTTTCTTACCTTTTGGTAATTCAGTTTCTTTCCACGTCTTTAAACTTTCTAATGAGCTTATTTCTTCATTTACAGCTTTTTGCCAATCTTCTCCTCTATTAATAGCTTCAACATACGATTTTGGATCACAATTTCCCATTAAACAATAAACTACATTTGCATCTTCATATTCTTCATCATATTCTGCATTATCTTCAACTACATAATCTTTTAAATAATTAGGTGATTTTCTAATCCTCACCTGTCTTCCATTTCCATTTTCATTTATATCTGTTTCGATTTCCTCAACTTGTTTCTCTTTGTTAGACTCCTGTTCTGTCTCATTATCAATACTTTCTTCATCGATATAATAGTCTCTTTGTTCTTCGTCTGCTTTTTCCTTTCCTTTATATTTAATATCATTTTCATCAAACCTTACATCTCTCGATATTATCACATCATTCGTCTCTGGATCCCACAAACGGTATCCATTCGGCGCATAGCCGACCATCCTAGTTTCTTTTGCTCTTTTATCAAACTTATCTTGTTTCGGCATTATAACTGTCCAGGCTTTACTTCCAAATACTCTTAAATGTTTCAGATTTAATTTACCTCGATAAATCTCTTCTGGAGTTCTATAATGAATTGCTCCTGATGGACATCTATTTAATTGATACGTAGCACACCAAATAGCTTCACACCATAGTTCCCTGGGCAATGCAGATTCATTGAGAATCGTTCGTGCTTTGTTGCAAATAGTCCGATTCATTCTCTCAGCAACGCCATTCATCTGTGGAGAATAGGGTACAGTATACTGAATCTGAATACCTTTATTTTTACAAAATGTCTCCAATGTGTTATTTCTAAATTCCCTGCCGTTATCACATCGTACATTTTTAACTCGAACTCCTTTGTCATTTTCTAATCTATTTACATAATGAATTAAATTTTCTGTTGCTTGACTTTTGTTTTGTAGTAAGTAAGTAACACAAAAATGTGAATAATCATCAACAACTACTTGATAATAACGCTCACCTTTAAGTCCTGGCGTTCTAGTTGGTCCTGCAATATCAGTGTGCAGCAGTTCGCCGACATGTCTTGATCTTGGTCCTATTGTACGTTGGAAAGGTAGTCGAGTAGACTTTCCCTCTAGACATGGCCCACATATTTTGGGACTAATCGATAATCTCAAAATTCCAAGACCCTTACGGTTAACATGCCCTAAACGTTTGTGCCAAAGTTCGGCCTCTGATGACGTTGTACTATTGCAAGTAGCATGAACACAGTTGCATATAGTTTTTAGAATAAATAGTTTGCCTAAACAAGATCCTAATATAATTTGATTAGCTGAAGTTGTAATTTTTACAGCGTTATGATTAAATTCGACAAAATTTCCATTAGCAACCATCATTTTGACAGAAAGTAAATTAAAAGTTAAATTTTTCATTAGTAAGGCATCTACTTTTACTGAGATTCCACCTACCAAAAATTGTATATTCCCTACTTTCTCTGCCACAAAGTAATCACCGTTCGCTACATAAATTTTAATCGGATTTTGCAATTTCCTAACTTTTATCATGAATTTCTCATATTTTTCATGAACAAGATGATGTGTACAGCCCGAATCAATTACCCAGTTAATTTCGTTTTCCTTCTCAGTGTTAATACAGTAAGCCATACCTGTACTAATAAAAGTAGTAGCTCGATCGTTATCATTTTGTGCTAACATATCCCCTGAAAAATGTCCTGTTTCCCCTGTGTTCACATAAGCTCCTCTTCCTCTCATGCTTCTATATGGCCTCGCACGTCCGCGTCCGCGTCCTCTAAATTTATAACAATCTTTTGCTATATGTCCTGGTTTCTGACATCGATAACAGGTTACTAGAAATGTAGTTTCATTAGAGTTACTTGAATTTGGTTCTTTATTTTTCAATTTCAGCTCTTCATCTAGTAATCGCGCTTTCACAAAATCTAGCTTTAGGTCTCCCGCCTTATTATCTTCTGTCGTTAAATCTGTATTGCACTCTATCGCAGTAATAACCGTATCATATTTTTCATCCAATCCGGTTAACAAACAAGCAATTTTGTCTCTATCATTTAACTTCTCTTGTGCACATTCTAGCTCTCTTACCAACTCATCGAACCGTTGAAAATAATCTTCTAGGCATTCATTTTTATCTTGCTTCAAATTTAATAATTTTCTTCGCAAATGTATTATTGATATTATACTTTTCCGTTGAAATGTTAACTTTAGCGTTTTTATAATATCTTTTGCAGTTCTACATTCCTTTACGAAATTTAAATATTTGTCTGGTATGCATTGCACTAAGATACTTCTTGCCTTCGCATTGTCCTTTAACCAATTACCTTTTTTATCTTCTTCAGTACTTTCTTCTCCTATCGTATAAGACAACTGTTTCTCATCTAAAATTACTTCTACTCTAAATAACCAGTTGTTAAAGTTCTCAGCTTTTAATTGAGGAAAATTTGTAGTAGCCATTTTCCTTTTTTTTTATATGTATGTATTTACTTTATTTTCCATCAATCTTACTCTTTTTTTTTTTTCTTTACTCACACGATTTTTCTCTACACACGTTTACATTTTATTTACTGGGCCCATAACCTTTGTTATGTAAAAGGTATAGAGAAAGAAATTTAATCACCTAATTATTTAAAAGATTATGTAGTTGAAGATAATGCAGAATATGATGAAGAATATGAAGATGCAAATGTAGTTTATTGTTTAATGGGAAATTGTGATCCAAAATCGTATGTTGAAGCTATTAATAGAGGAGAAGATTGGCAAAAAGCTGTAAATGAAGAAATAAGCTCATTAGAAAGTTTAAAGACGTGGAAAGAAACTGAATTACCAAAAGGTAAGAAAGCTATAGATACGAAATGGATATTCACTACAAAATCAGACGGTCGAAAGAAAGCCAGGTTAGTTGCAAGAGGATTTCAGACGGAAAGTGCTTATGATGTATATTCTCCAGTAGCAAGAGTATCCACAATAAGAATGATGTTAAGTCAAGTTGTACAGAAAAATTATAAAACAAGGCAATTGGATGTGCCAACTGCTTTTCTGAATGGTGACCTGAATGTTGAAGTGTATATTAAACCGCCAGAAGGAGTTAAAGTATCTGAAGGAAAAGTGCTAAGACTGTATAAAGCTTTGT
This sequence comes from Emmelina monodactyla, assembly GCA_916618145.1. NCBI lineage: Eukaryota > Metazoa > Arthropoda > Insecta > Lepidoptera > Pterophoridae > Emmelina > Emmelina monodactyla. The sequence continues at coordinate 8,505,248 of OU745311.1, read as the reverse complement.
ATGGATTAAGAGAAGCGCCCAGATGCTGGAACGAACGGTTCCATAATTATGTGTTAAAAGAAGGTTTTAAACAATCGAAACACGATTTCTGTTTGTACAAGAAAAATAATATATGGCTATTGATATGGGTAGATGATATTATCGTTATGGGGAAAGAAAATGTAAATAATAAAGTTATTGACATGTTGAAAGAAGAGTTTAAGGTACGAGATTTAGGAGAAGTCAAAGACTATTTAGGTATGGAAATTACATTTGATAAAGAGAATTTACAAATTAGTCAAAAGAAATTAATAGAAAAGGTTCTAAAGAAATTTGGTATGGAAGAGTGTAAGGGAGCGCAAACTCCTATGGAACAAAACTTGACTCTACAGGATGAAGAAATAATGAAAGATATACCTTATAGAGAGTTGGTAGGTTGTCTGATATATATTTCAAGCATTTCAAGACCAGACATAACGTATGCTACGTCTTTTCTTAGCAGGTACCTAGATAAGCCGACACATACAATATGGATTGCAGGCAAACGAGTGCTAAGGTATTTGAAACAAACAATTAGTAAATGTTTAACTTATACTAAGTCAAAGGATTCCGAAGAATTATTAGCTTACTCAGATGCTGATTGGGGAAGTGATAAACTAGATAGGAAAAGCGTAAGTGGTTGTACAGTATTTTATTATGGTAATTTGATTTCGTGGTACTCTAAGAAGCAGTCAACTGTGTCATTGTCTTCAGCAGAGGCGGAGTATATAGCAGCAGCAATGACAGCACAGGAGTTAGTGTATTTAAAAGGTATTTGTTCATTTTTTCATAATGTGGACACAGTTGCATATCTTTTGGTGGACAATCAAAGTGCGATTAAAATGATCGAATGCAATGTAAACAGTAAACGCACCAAACATATTGACATTAAGTATCATTATATAAAGGATTGTGTAAATAAGAATTTATTTTCAATTTCATATGTTTCAACTAATGAAAATGTAGCCGATGTGTTAACTAAGCCTTTATGTTCCATAAAACATAATATTTTTGTTAAGAAGATGAGAGTAATGTAATAGGTAGTTAATTTTCATTTTATTGTAAAGTTTTCAAAGAAAGTTATATTTTAAGTTTGAATAGGAAGTTTAGGTGATTGAAGAGTTTGTTTATATTGTTTATTTATATTGAAATGTCAAGTTGTGTCATGTCATTTAAATATTAGTTAATAGTGTTGGGACATGTACGTTAATGTTATCGATATTATTTTAGTGATGGAAAGTTGTCGATTAAAATGTTATCGAGTGTTTTAGTAATGTTTTTCAGTTTGCAATTTTGAATTTAGCAATTCAATATTGAGAGGGGGTGTTAGAATCTCTTTGGTATTTTGAAATATATTTTAATGTGTCATTCAGGTTTTATCGTGTGTACTTAAAACAATGTCAGAAATAAAAAATGGATAATTGATTAAATTTCTTTCTCTATACCTTTTACATAACAAGGGCTGCATTGCGGCTCGTCGTGAGTACACCAGACACCGGAGGCGTCGCATTCGGAGCGAAGAGACCGAGGAACTGCTGCATAACACCTACCTTGAGGCCAAAAAACAGCTCAAACTGGCCATCAGCAGGTCTAAGGTCTCCAAACGATTGGAAATGCTCCAGGCACTGGATGGAGATCCGTGGGGGCGCCCATATCTTGCGGCGCGTAATAAACTGCGCGCGCGTGCGCCCCCGGTCACGGAAACTATGCAGCCTCAGCTGCTAGGGGACGTTTTGGCGGCGTTGTTTCCGGACGGGCCGACTCATGTTCTTCAGACGATGGTGGAGGGCACAGTCGACGAAGACGGCGATGTCGGAGAGGTCCCTGCCATCAGGCAGTCCGAGGTGGCCATAGCGGTGCAGAAGCTTCGGGCTAAAAATACTGCCCCAGGGCCAGATGGAGTTCCAGGACGGGTTCTGGCGACAGCGATGGGCGAGCTGGAGGCCCACCTTACCGGGCTTCTGAACTCGTGCTTGTCGTCTTGCCAGTTCCCGTCCTGCTGGAAGGAAGGGAGACTTGTGCTCCTGAAGAAGGATGGGCGCCCGGCAGAGTCTCCCTCTGCCTACCGCCCGATTGTGCTATTGGATGACACGGGAAAGCTCTTTGAGCGCATTATAGCGTCCCGTGTCATCGAACACCTACGTGGGAGAGGTCCAGACTTGTCGTACTGCCAGTTTGGGTTCCGGGAGGGCCGGTCAACCATTGATGCTATATTGTGCGTCAAGGCCCTTTCGGACGAAGCGATTGCGGAGGGTGGCGGGTTGATGGCAGTGTCTCTGGACATTGCAAATGCCTTCAACTCGCTACCATTCGGCTGCATTGAGGAGGCGCTCAGGTACCATCGGCTGCCTCTGTACCTGCGGCGATTGATTGGGGCATATCTGCGGGATAGGTGGGTCCTGTATACGGGGCGGGATGGTCGGGTACATCGAAAGCCAGTTCGGTGCGGGGTTCCGCAGGGGTCGGTCTTAGGACCACTCCTGTGGAATATAGGATTCGACTGGGTCCTGCGGGCGGATCTTCCACCTAGCGTGGAGATCGTGTGTTATGCTGATGATACACTGATCACAGCCCCGGGAGAAGACTTTGAGGAGGCGTCTTCGCTTGCAACCTTCGGTGCTGAGGAGGTTATAGGACGCATAACGATGTTGGGCCTAAGGGTGGCCCTCAATAAAACTGAGGCACTGTACTTCCACGGTCCTCGAAGGGGGCCTCCTTCAGGTGCCAACATAGTAATTGGCGGGGAAACGGTTGAGGTGAAGTCCCAGATAAAATATCTCGGACTTCACCTTGACCCACGGTGGACCTTTAGGGAACACTTTTCCCGACTGGCTCCGAGGCTCATAAAAGCCGCAGGGGCTTTGAGTAGGCTCCTACCGAATATTGGAGGGCCTAGTAAGGCCTGTCGGCGTCTGTACGCAGGCGTCGTCAGGTCAATGGCACTATATGGTGCACCCGTGTGGGTTGGGGCCTTGACTGGCCCGAATAAGGCCAAGCTGTGCCAGGCACAGCGGGTCATGGCCATCAGGGCAATCCGAGGTTACCGCACGGTGTCGCACGAGGCGGCGTGCGTTATCGCTGGTATGCCTCCCTGGGACCTGGACGCCGAGTTTCTGGCGGAGGCATACTACCGAAGGAGAGAGGGCGAGGACCGGATGAACGGACCTCGATGGAGGCGACGAGCACAGGCTCGGCTGCTTCGTAGGTGGGAGGAACGGCTGCAAGAGCCGTCTGCTGGTGGTTGGACCGTGGCGGCTGTCCGTCCGGTGCTCAAAGCCTGGGGAAACAGGCGGCATGGCTCGCTCACTTACAGGCTGGTGCAGATCCTGTCGGGGCATGGAAGCTTTGGCAGGTATCTGTGCCACACGGCCCGTAGAGAGCCTCTGGCGGTATGCCAACACTGTGGCTGCAGTGAGGATACTGCCGATCACACGCTGGGGGCGTGCTCGGCGTGGGCAACGGAGCGGGCGGCTCTTGTCGCCGTTGTTGGAAGGGGTCTCTCCTTGCCGGCCGTGGTTAAGGCCATGGTCGGTGACGAGAGATCGTGGGAGGAAATGGTGGCCTTTTGCGAGTCGGTGATGACCTAAAAAGAGGCCGCGGAACGGATGCGGGAGAACGACCCCTTCTCGGATCCGATTCGCCGGAGGAGGCTTGGGCGGCGACGACGGGCTTACGCAGCCACAATGGTTGCCGTCTAGGCGGTGACCCTTTGGGTGGTGGAAGCGGGGGCTCCACCACCTGACTGCATAGGGTCACGACGGACGTGGTCTTCTTTGTGTTCGGGTTGACCACGTGAATCACGGAGTGTAGGGTGGCGACTTTTACCGCCCTACCCCCCTGGAGGTTCCGCTCAGGCGGATACACCCGCGGCTCATGGAGGATTGCGCAGGCGTACCCGTGAGTCGCCTTTATGGGTGGCGTAGTGTGAACACCGCGGTGGTTTTAGTGGGTATACCCCTGGTCGGCAAGCCAGCCGCCCAGGAGCAGCGCCCTTTTTAGGGCGCCGGGAGTCCCACACACGCCCTTCACTCCCCCGGTGAAGGGTATGGTGCCTAAAGCATTTCCCCGCGTAACCAAAAAAAAAAAAAAAGGTAATACTGACTACTTTTCGGTGTATTGGTTCCTCGCAAACTAAAATTTTCAAAGCCGACAAAGGAATATCTATTTTAAGCCTTAAATTGTGTAGTTATTTACCTAAACATACAAGTTAGACGGGCATCTCTTTTTAAAGTCTAAATACATTTTTTATATACATTTGTATTTTCATGCACTAATCGAGTGTGCGATCTGTGAATTCATCTTTGACCTGCGTCCATGTTGTCCTGTTTAAAGGCAGGCTCGAACTTAATGATGTCCGTTTTAATTAATGACGTAGGATCTTATGGACGTTTACATTTGTTTTCACAAATACAAAACAAATTATTTTAAATAATGCGACTTGGGGCGAATTTAACTAGCATAGAAAATTAAATAAGTAAGACTCTAACGTATTTTATGTCAAAACATGTAAAAAAACTCATTTAGCGTTAGCACAGTTTTGTACAATATAATCCCTACTTCCCTACTATTATATATTATACAGGGTCTGTCGTAATGAATGGATAACCCGTTACCTACAGTTGATCCGGATGTGAGGCTATAAGAAAATGGTGTCTTCTTGCCAGGGTTGTCAACCATAAGAAAATGGCGTAGACTTTTAAACTTTTTTATAAATTTCGCTTTTTTTTCCATTTATTCCGCTGCCATTTCTTCAAATTTTGATATATTTGTATATATTTTTTTGTATTATACTCCTGAAGACGTGTATTTTGTAATTTTAATACAATTTTAGGTTTTATTCACGTTGAACATTATCAAAATTCTCATTTTAAGAAAAACATTTCCAATGTTTTTTCTTTATGTCAACTTTTGATCATCTCCTGTGAAAAAAATTAGTATGACGTTATAGCTGCCCATGATCTCAATAAATTGTCTAGTATGTGTAGATTCTAAAAAGGTATAACGATGTGTACTTTACAAGCAACATTAAGTTCCAGGAGCGAGAACACTAATCAAGGTCGGAATTTTTATTTTTCAAGTTATGTTATAAATGGTTGTAAAACTTCGTCATAATGATTTTATTCTATCAAGATACTTTGCACAAACACTATCGGGTCACTAATAGGATATTCAGAAGAAAACCCGGTTCTTTTTGGGAAAAAAAATTACTCCACGATAATAATGTAATGAAAATGTACGAATGAAAATTGTTGTGCTCTAATAGTTACATACGACTAACATGTTGCGACAAGTTTATTCGAAATTGAAACGGATTTTAAAAATCGAACAAAGACCGCATTACAAAGAAAAAGGTTCTCATCACATCAGTGTAATTTTGACCATCGCATGTGCTTTTGTTCTCATTATTTTCGTCAATTTGTTACTGCTTTCTAATATCGGACTTTGATTTTCCTTGTGATTTGGACTTGATAACGTGGTGATACTGATGACTTTGCTCACATTTACGGACATTGTGTTGTGCTATCGATTGAACTTGTTGTTTTGGAAAAGTTTTTGTGTAGTTTGTATATCATGCCGCAACAATACACGCCGGCCGAATACGCGAACATGCATTACATTTACGGTGTATGTAATGGCAACACCAATAGAGCTGCTAGTGTTTATCGTGAAAGATATCCAAATGACATCCCTGATTACCGTGTGTTCATGTGCACAATGCATTTATGGAAGGACGATTTCCTTCCACTTTTTTCCACTTTTCTTTGTAATGCGGACTTTGTTCGATTTTTAAAATTCAAGATTCAATTTCGAAAAATCTTGTCTCAACATGTTTGTCGCATGTAACTATTAGAGCACAACAATTTTCATTAGTACATTTTCATTACATTATTATCGTGGAGTAATGTAATTTTTTTCCCAAAAACAACCGGGTTTTCTTCTGAATATCCTATTAGTGGCCCGATAGTGTTTGTGCAAAGTATCTTGATAGAATAAAATCGTTATGACGAAGTTTTACAACCATTTATAACATAACTTGAAAAATAAAAATTCCGACCTTGATTAGTGTTCTCGCTCTTGGAACTTAATGTTGCTTGTAAAGTACACATCGTTATACCTTTTTAGAATCTACACATACTAGACAATTTATTGAGATCATGGGCAGCTATAACGTCATACTAATTTTTTTCACAGGAGATGATCAAAAGTTGACATAAAGAAAAAATATTGGAAATGTTTTTCTTAAAATGAGAATTTTGATAATGTTCAACGTGAATAACACCTAAAATTGTATTAAAATTACATAATACACGTCTTCAGGAGTATAATACAAAAAAAAATGTACAAATATATCAAAATTTGAAGAAATGGCTGTGGAATAAATGGAAAAAAAAGCGAAATTTATAAAAAAGTTTAAAAGTCTACGCCATTTTCTTATGGTTGACAACCCTGGCAAGAAGACACCATTTTCTTATAGCCTCACATCCGGATCAACTGTAGGTAACGGGTTATCCATTCATTACGGCAGACCCTGTATATATTATAATATTATAAATGCGAAAGTAACTCTGTCTGTCTGTCTGTCTGTTACGCTTTCATGCCTAAACCACTGAACTGATTTTGATGAAATTTGGTGTGAAGAAAGAACTGAACTTGGGAAAGGACATAGGGTACTTTTTACCGCGGGAAAACTTCTCATTCCCACGGGAAACCGACTTCCACGCGAACGGAGTCGCGGGCGTCCACTAGTAGTTAATTAAGGTAAAAAGTGCTTATCAGCTTGGACTTGCGTCTTCACTTACAATAGAACAACGTCTTATTCCAATGTAGATAATATCTCCCACCAAAAAACCCACCATATTTAGTCCCATCATATCACCCAGTCCCGTTCATTTTACAGTTATGCCATGGCCAGGTCATCTTTCATCATCATCATTTTTTCAGTCATTGGTTTATATGAAACCACACATCACCCGTGAAGCCTGTATGCAGGAGTATTCCAAACTTTTATTATTATGTTACGAGTTCACGCTTTTAGGCGTGCGAGCGAAAAATGATTTGTGGGTCAGGTGATGGTTGTGAATGGGAAAAAATAAGTTTTTTTTTAGTTCAAATTTTAGGTAAATTCTGTTGAGAAATAATTTGTTTTGAGCTACGCTTAGGCTACGGTGATGCTACGATCGTGCTACGAATTGTTCGTAGTCTTTGTAGACAAAAAGAGTAACCCCAAAATTCTTACACTTTATCTTAAATATTTATTTCAATTAATTGAATTTAAGAATAAAACTGTATTTCGTCAACAAGCAATAAATCCGCAGTTCCCGCCAAATTACCCGCTAGAGCGTATGACGCGTGACACACACAGCTGTAAATGTCAACAGAAATCTGTGTTTGGACCTTGTATGTATTATGGTTTTGAAATTTTAATAATATTGTAGTTATTTTTTATGCAAGTAGATAAGAATATCAGAAAGTTATTAAGAATATTTGGGATAGGATGTCACTAAATCACATATGAATCTAAAAATAAGCATTTTACATATCCTATTTTTCAATGCAAATTTCTCATTATTCGGATATGAAATGCACAAAAAAATTACACAAATAAATCTGTACTGATATAATTAATTCAAAGGTATTATTTATAAAAAAAAATACTTTAACCAACAATCGCTCAGTCCAACACAATTTCAAAACGCAGCCTTTCACCCCTTACAATTAATCATCACCCCCCGACAAGACAACACAATATATTTATTAAAATTAAAACAAAAGAGCACCCACTTTTAAACCGTCAAGCCTCCCATCATTTGAAGCAACGGTTCACAGAAATATTTCAATTTGTTTCAGCTATAATTCTTTCCATTTTATTTTTGTTATTTTCTGGAGGATTTCGGTTGTACTCATAAACCTTAATTTAAGGTAACGATGTGTAATATTTCATTGTGATTGGGCGCAGTTTTGTGACTGTTTTAAGATTAAGAGAATTTTAAGTTGATTTAGGCAAAAAAATATGAATGAGGTTGTAACAAAAATCATCGTCAAGTTGAAATTGTGTTGAAAGCTATCTTATTTGTTTCAAAAACAAACAAAATTTCTATAAACATTTCCAAAAAAATATCTAATATTAAAAACTGTAGGGTAATATTTTTAATAACATGCAACTCCAAATTCTAAATTCAGAGAATGTAGTGTTAAATAATAAAAACATAGTGTTTATGGTAAACTTTTATCTTACCGCCCACGACTCCGTTCGCATGGAATTCGGTTTCCCGTGGGAATGATATTTTTTCCCGCGATAAAAAGTACCCTATGTGTTATGTGACTGATATTACTGTGAAGTTTCATCCAAATCCGTCCCGTAGTTTTTACGTGAAAGAGTAACAAACATCCATACATACTCACACACTTTCATATTTATATAATTAGTAGGATTGTTTTAACCGCATTATGTTTAAGTAGTATTTGCAACATTTCTAAGTGGCCTATTAGGCAAGGCTACTCAGGAGAACAGAAACTCTCTAACAAACTTAAACACTTGAAGGCTTAGCGCAGCTTTTAAAAAGGCAGACTCAAGCCTGTTATTTTAAACTCCTACGTAATAGTCTTATAATATTATTGTTCAATGAAGGAGCTACTTTTTACTTTTTAAATTAGTAAATTTTTTGTGACTACTTAAATAAGTAATATTCAAAATCATACTAAGATTTTAAATTACTTTTTAAGAATGCCCTTGCCCAAAAGGAAATGATCTCAGTAAGCTGTATAACGGTAGGAATTATTCACAAATATAAACAAACTACATAGTTTGTTTCATAGAAATAAATTGTTAAATAAACATAACTCTATATACGAAGTAAAAAATGCAAATATAATCTTCAACACCTTTTTTTAACAATTTGTTTATCAAGCGTCTCTCAACAACTCACTGCATTTTCATCAGACGGTTTTTCCAAACGTCATTTGCATTTTATAGTTCACTCAGAACTAATTTGCAAGTTCTTCGTCTCTTGAGAAACATTTCGTTTACATTTTATTTTGTTTCTTTCTAAAAAAAAGTAGTGACAAACATTTTTAAAGTGTACAAAATGGCAGTCGACTCGGCGTTTCATTCAAAGCGGGTTGAATAACTTTATATACTAATCTTTGAGTGAATATTTTGAAAGGTTTTTAAGGAATAGTAGGTTGAGCATTAAAGGTTTATTTAGTTACCACGCCACGCTATGGTCTTAAAAGAAGTTTATGATTACTTTTATAAATAAAATTTAGCCAAATACCTTGCTTTTAAAGTAAGACCCTTAGTTTGAACGTAAAAAAGCGTTAGAATAACTAGATGCAAGTAGTCCTAAGTTTCTAAGAATTTACTTAAGAATAGTCAAACACTGTGCAATATAAATTTAATTTGCTAGAATTATCTTGACATATGATATAGTCGTTTTGCAAAGCTGTAAACTGATTAGTTGATTAAATCAAAATGATTATTCGTACATTTATAATAATTCTAAGATAACAGCCTCTTTATCTCTCAGCACCTGTATTAACATAGGCTTCTTTAGTCAGTTAAGACTACCTCGCTGATAGCATCTTAGTTTTAAGTCGAATGAAGTTTGGCAAATGTTTGGTAAATTATTAAACAGATAAAAGTAATTAATTGTACGTTTAAAATGTCGTCATGAAATTAAATAAACGACGAGTTATAGTGAATCATTATTATTTACGCTTACATGAATAAACTATTATAACGGGTGTAAAAAGACCACTTCAGAATCCTGAAACCATGTATTCTTGAGCCCCAATATACGATACTACAAAATACTGATACTACTTATGTTGATGGTTTAAAGTCCGGTATTCACTGGGTGTACTTAATAGGTATTTTTATATAATTTACTTCTACTTAAATTTCTAAAAAGCAACACATTAAATGGGTATTTGAACCTGTATTTGGGTGAAAGTGAAGGATATTACAAAGTACAAAACATCATACCTAATATACTTCACAATTTTAGTGGCGGGCAGAATAAAAGTTTTAAAGGTTAATTTTAAAACATCGCATTTAAGCATTTCTCTCTTATTTCCACATTATTTTTTTACGTTAACGTTGCTAACGACTGTTTAATTTAAATCTTTCAAAGGATGTATCTCAAAGAAAATCGTTCAGTTAATTATAAAATGAAATTCGTGTTAAAAACAGGTCCTACTAGTGGGAGTAAATTAGAATTAAAATTAATTTACTTTGACCTTAATTGATTGTGTAGGAGTAAACGTTGTTATTATTTTATTTTGTACCTAATAAATTTTTTTTACTATTTAGTTTACCTAATCTTTTTGTTTTCAATTTCGATAAATAATTGCAAAATATAACAAAAATTGTTTTGGAAGAAAGCTTGTAGTATAGTCCATTCAAATAAAATTTTGTAAAAGATGAACACAGTGGACTAGGGGAGGACCTTGTTTGACCCAGAAATGTGCGGGGAGAGTAAACAATTAAGGAAAAGCGTTAACTAAATTGGGGGTAGGTCATCGAACCCGGTATCTACCCTACCGTAAACAGTATTTTGGTCGTTGTCTTTTAAATCGCGGACTGTGGAAACCTCAAATCCCGTCAAAAACATAAATGTAAAATGAGAGCCAAGTCCAACAAGATGTTCACAACAAAAGAAGTGATATATAAACTGATGCCAAGTTCAATGGTCGGTCAAGAAATTTATTGATATCAACATAAAATATTTTAAAACAACTTCATTTGATTTCTTCTTACGAGTATAACTTAGGCTAATATATTGAAGCTTACGGTCTGACTTGGCTATATACATATATCAATGATTAAACCACAGTTTTTCTTACAAATAGTAAACCGGAAACTTTCTCATCGTCGTTTTTTCTCAATTTAAGAATGTCCACAGACGTACAGCATTACAACAATGAAATGGCCCGCCGCGCGCGCAATATAGTGGCGATACATCAGCGTGATGCTTTGGAAGATATGGTTTTTGTGGTCCAAGATATATGAGCATTTCGTGTGGTGTAAGACAGAAGAGGTAGGCGAGTTTAGTTTTAAAATTTTACTATCACATGGCTCAACTATATTTTACTATTATGATTGTATAATTTCCGAAAAGAGTGCTGGGAGTTTTTTTCCGCCGGCTTTTTTCTATCGGTCTACGGTAAGGTAAAGTCGAAGTTTGTAACATTGACGTTCATTAAGTACCTATATGTTACATATCTATGTTGAATAAAATAATTTTGATTTTGCTTTGATTTTAATGTATGCTTAAAATATGATTATCACAACAAAAACCATATACATTTTTTTTCATTTTCCAATTGTATTATCACATGAAAAATATTTCATTCTTACAAATTTAATCAGTTATATAACCAGTTACTGTTTTTTATATTTTTTATGAAGACAACAACATGTTTCCCCGTGTTTTGGAAGGTTCGATAATTTGTTGGCCTCGGATACTATTTCATTGGAAAGAATATTGGTCCCGGCGATTCAAGTCAGTCATTATTATTTTTATATGGGAGATGGGAGCAAACGAGCACGTAGGTTTTAAGATGGCAAGTGGTCACCGTCGCCCATTTATACTTATCCATCCATCGGTGTTAGTAACAATAATGACTTCAGTAATCGCTCTGCTAATAATTTGGACCGCCGTCAGTAGATTTGCGTAGCTATTCCACTCCCACAACTGGCGAGTGGTCTACTTGTGACACTGTGATATTTCTCAGCTATATTGAGTCAATCTTCTGTGCCACGGTATACTATTGTATCTATTTCTAGAACGTGGTAATGTTTTATTTTGGTCCAATCATGGTGGCTAGATTGATAAAATAAATAAAATAACAATAATCGATAAAATAAAAGATAGAAGGCTTTGTGAGTAGAATTCAATATATTGTCAGCACTTTTAAGCTGCGTATTTTAATTTTTGACATATTTTGGCATCTATGCGTTTTTAATTAAATATGACCCTACCCTACTACCCTTTAAATATGCTTCCGAGGTATTTCGTTAAAATATCACAAAACTAATATAAGTTGGAAAATAAAATAATAATTCGACTCTATTCGATTCTAAAAAGTACGAGAACATTCAATGAAAGTTAATTTCATATAAATGTATTTAGATATCAAATAATTTTAGTTAAATAAATAAATAATAAATATTAAATTAAGTTTTTCCTTCTATCACGTTCTATTTCTTTAACTATCTACTTACCAACGTAAGAAACAAGATCTTTTTTACAATTCAAAAGTTACATGTATATTTAGATAAATAAGAAAAAATAAAGTTTATGCTATAACAAATGCGTTTTATTACACAATCATATTGCTAATTATTTGTTTTACGCATGTCAACCTTTTCATCGTTACCTACCCATTTGAAATAAATATGAAATCAAAAACTATTTTCACAAAACACAAGATTCATAAACACGCGTAGAAAACATTAAATTCATCGTTCAAACATACTAATTGATACTCTCCAATACACATACATAACAGCACTACATAATGCCTTTATTAGTCTTTACCCTACATTACGCAATTCCAATAAGATTAAGTAACTATTCGACACAAACTCAAACGGAACCCCTTCTCAATAAATAGACTGACGTACCACATATAAATTACACTTGTATTATACACTAGTGGCCGCTCGCGACTCCGTTCGCGTGGAAGTCGGTTTTCCAAAACAATGAAAAGTTTTCCCCGCGGTAAAAAGTACACTGTGTGTTATTCTGATGTATCATCATTATCATTACATAGTATAAATCCAAGTCGCTAATTCTGTCTGTTTGTATGTTTGGCTGCTAACTCCTCCTAAAGTACGTAACGGATTTAAATGCGGTTTTCTCCATATTTGAGGGTATTTATTCATTTAAATTTGTAAATAAAGAACGTTTAGAAAAAGTTTTTTAAGTTAGCAAAAATGCAAGGGTTCGCGAGCAAGTCGGCAAAATTACACCATTGCGAAGCGTGGGCGGGTCGCTCGTAACCTATATTACTGTAAAGTTTCATAAAAATCTGTCCAGTAGTTTTAACGTGAGAGTGTAACAAACATCCATACATACTCACAAACTATCACGTTTATAATATTAGTAGGATCTAAACCAAGTTGTCATTAATCATTTAGCAAGTAACATTTCTCGTCGTTTCTGAACTAAGCGGCTAAGTGATATAAATGAGTAGGTACTTGTAACTTGCAGCAGATTAAGATGTAGAAGGGACAAGCTATTATTGAGGGTATGCATATTTTTGCATTTCATAATTAAAGTAAATTTTAAGTTAAAAATCCTAAGTAAACAAGTAACGTTGATGAAGAGGAAGCTAATGGATTTTATGTTATAAAACAAAGTACATTTTATTCTACGTTATATCTTGGATATCTAAATTGACATAATATAGTTTTATATAAACATAAAAAATATATATCATTTTATTTACTATTTTGTCTGGTTTGATAAAAAAGCGCCTTTTGTAAAAGAAAAACAATTGCTAAAAATATCGTCTAGATAGAAAGAAATCAAATCAATGAAGTGGTGTATTGTGAGGTGTAATAATTTATTAATTAATTTAAAATTAATGCAGTCTTCTTCTTTCGTGTGATGAGTATGCACTTTGCAGCACATATTCATCTAGTGACAGAGTTTTTGGGAACCGCCTTGTTAGGGCCTCTGACGTGGTTCCCGTAGGGTAGTGGCCACCCTACTGTCAGTATTTTTCAAGCCGCCTGTCTACTAGGCACCTGACTTGGCTTGACGAGTACGAGGTGGAAAAGTACCCGGGACCAACGGCTTAACGTGCCTTCCGAAGCACGGAGAAACTCGGGATGTAATGCCACTAGCGGTTATTTACTAATGCAGTTATTTTTATAAATTGAAATTTAAGAAAAAATATATCATCTACAAGTCTTAATCTTCTGCTTCAATATTAGTAACAGTCCTTTAAATAATCTATTGAAACCCTTCAAGTTAATGAACTGAAGGAATTAATGGTTACAATCAAGAATGCCTGCAAATGTTGTACTTAAGCGCATTTCGCTACATAAAAGTTATTTTTTACTGTATACCTGAATGTTCTTCTTTATAAACTAAACTAGTGGCCGTCCGCTACACCGTTCACGTGGAGGTCGGTTTCCCGTGGGAATAAAAAGTTTTCCCGCGGTAAAAAGAACCCTATAATGTTATTCTGATGTATAACCTATATTACTGTAAAGTTTCATCAAAATCCATCCAGTAGTTTTTACGTGAAATACTCTTTACAAACATCCTTACATCCATACATACATCCATATGTTAGTCGGATGTGGGAACGTGTAAATTGGCTTTCTATGTTTTAAAGGTACTATCATTCCATTTTTCTAATACACAAAAAAATTTTTTAAATATAAATCATTTATATTAATTTTAACCTGTGTAAAGTTCTTATGAATATTCCTTTTTATAAATTTATGTTTAACGAAAGAAATTTAATACAAACGTTTGGTTAAAAAACCTTACCTACTGCAGTCGTCTCACCACTAGCACGTATAGCGGGACCTTAATACTTGTTTTATGTTATTTGTACCACTAGTGGACGCCCGCGACTTCGTTCGCGTGGAAGTCGATTTCCCGTGGGAATGAGAAGTTTTCCCTCGGTAAAATGTGCCCTATGTGATATTCTGATGTATAACCTATATTACTGTAAAGTTTCATCAAAATCCGTCCAGTAGTTTTTACGTGAAAGAGTAACAAACATCCATACATACTCACAAACTTTCACGTTTATAATATTAGTAGGATGACGTCTTATTTTGTAAATTATAACAACGCTTCTTTAAAATTACAAGGAACAATCCCATGGATATCCAAAGCTTTTGGTCAGGCCCAAACTAAACTAGACCGTAGCATAGTAACGAGAAACTATTTCTTACTAAAACTACTTCTTACTAAAACTACTTCATTAGCTTTTACACTACAAAAATAATCTCTAATCCCACACAGCGTATAAGCTTGCTTCATAAAGCTCATCTCGCAGCTTAAAAAGCTTATTCCATACATTTCACACATACGACCGGCTTTATCAAAGCGAAAGCTCTTTCTTGAGCTTTTTCTCAAATAAAAATGGCGGACACAGTCACGTACTACGAGGTTTTACCAAATGTAATGTAATAAAGTGGGGAATTATTACGAAATTAAACGTACTTTTTGCCAAGTCCTGCGGGGTTACTGGACTCAGGTTTTTGCAGAGACTTACGTTACGTGGTGGAATAATATTTGAGATAAGGGGAATGTTCTGATGTTAACAGTTATTCTTTATGCGTGTAATATGCGTGCTCTTTATACGGAGCACTAGTTAATAAACCATTTATTTTTATACTTTTTGAAAGTAAAAAGGCTTAAGAATGTTCGAGTAACTCTTTGTCAAAAAGTGAAACTAAAACTAACATTGTACTCCACTTGGTAGTTATAATTTTAATTATACGTTTAACATATAATTTTGTTGAAGAAAACGATAGCATACACGTGCCAAGCTATCGTATCACAATAACCGACCTTACCGTTTCTGAACAATAGCTGAAGTGTTACAAAATTATGTAAACTAAGTCTGAATTTAAAGTTAAGGGTTAAACTTAAAACAATAGGGAAATATACCGCCACGTAGCGTCTAGTGTCATTAACTCAATAGACCTTTTAAAGGGCGTGAACCTTAAAGGGTTAAGTAGGAAAACAAAAGCAACTCGCCTATAGGAAACGTAAGCGCTTTAAGGGTTATTAATTTGGTGGTACTCAATAAGTTTGCGCAGAATTGTTAATTGATATTGCTAGGTATAATTGCGAACGAATTGTAATGATAGTTTTGGATGTAAATTCGTGTTTGATTATAAATGTAGAATGTTACAAGGCCAAAACTATATAGACTTATTTGTTTTTTATTTATAAATCTCTGCAAAAAGTGGTTACTTTAAATTCTGCCTGTATTCTTTTGCTTGCATGGCTTATTATTATTGTCATAAGTACACGTAAATTTAAATACGAATTTGAATTACTAATTTTGGGTCGGTATTGTATCTCTTTATACAACTCAATTGTTAAAATTAGATAAGATATACTTACACACATGCAAACTTTTGGAAATGTTTTTTTTGTTTCAAGAATGTAAAACATTATAACATGAAAGCAACGAACTAAGAACACTTTGCTACATGAGACATGTTACGACGTAGCTTTAATAATAAATTAGGTTAGAAAGGAAAATAATCAGAAAAAATAAAATACTGCGAGTATGAATCACAACGCATTAGTATGACAAACTGTATAAAAATATACCTACGTCTACAATCATTTAATTTTGTTTTTTTATTAATTTACATGCATTCGTCCTGCGGTTTCACCCGCAGCTAAATTCCTTTTCCAAGTAGAAACCAGTAGAGGAATTTTAAGGCGGTTTTCACCATTCTTTATTTTTCATTTAAATTTGTGAATAAAAAACATTCAAAAAAAGTTTTTTTAATTGAATCAAGTCGCTCAAAATTACACCATTGCGAAGCGTGGGCGGGTCGCTAGTGTTATACATCTAAAAGTATAGAAGATACCACTTGTAACAATTTTATGCTTTTCAGTTTATTATTACATCAATGCGGGCGTAATTGTTTAATTCTGACGATTCAAAGCAACTTGGTCTAAGACAATAGACCTTTGTCATGTCGCAAGATAGATAGGCAGTGGATGAACAGGATGGTTGCGTAGTCTATGTGGCTTGATTAGAAATTTATGTAATTATAAACATAACATTATTAATATGTAAAAAAATAAATATTAGATTTGCGTGACAAAATATTTGGCAACGTAAAAACAAAAGTGGTGAAGGGCAATGTAATATTTTTCTAGTGATGATACAATTATTAAAATCTATTTCTTTGAGCACTTACTTTTGGAATTTATGCGTGTTGAAAATTGAATTTAACAAACAACAGACAAACAAACAGTTAATATAATATTGCAGCACCAATTAATAAAACCAACCAAAAATGATACTTGATTATATTTTTTGCGTCGTTGTTAAAAAGACTGTTTGAAATTCGCGTCACGCAACAAATTCCTCAGTTTTCCAGTTTATTTTGACAGTGACAGTTCTCTCGGGGTGTTTCAGCTACTTCCCTCACTTTTTAATTATTGCATGCTCCAGTTAGAATAATACAACATACGTGTTTATAATTCTTGATTCTAATATTATACGTATGTGAGACTTTTCAACAAGTTTAATTTTTCAACAAGGGGTAGGTACTCGTAATTATGTTTTTATGTAGTATGAGAATTTAACAACAATTTTTTAATGAAAATATGTAAATTTACTTTAAAAAACAAAATTATAATTATTAATGCAAAAATATTTATTTTTTAAAATTATCTATTTATGTCAAATTTACGCATAAAACATAGATATAAAACCTTTTTAGCCGAAATAAAATCGCATTTAACAGTGCAACCTTCTTTTTACCTTGATTTTTCAACATTTTATTACAACTAACCTCATAATCAAACACTTGCAAACGCTAAGGACTGCGGACAAAATAGTTGTGATACTTCACAGCCCTTAATAAATTCCGTCCGGTACACGACAAACCTCTGCGGTGACATTTCAGTATTTATTAGTGGATGGAACGGCGCGGCCGGATCTAAGTTGATTTATTGTAACACTAGCCTTCTACCAGCGGGTTTACTTATGTGGGAATTACGAGAGTTTAAGTAAAAATCATATTTGCAGCTGCATGGTAATGTAGCTTTCTAATGACCAAAGTTATTTAAAATTTAGTTCCGTAGTTCCGGAATTATTTTTCTGCTCATGATGAACATGCAGAGTCACAGACATAACCTATTTATTATTATAAGTAGAGATAAAAATTTAACTTTTATGGGCAAGTATCAATTTTTTTAGATAGTTCTTCTATATCAGGCATAAGATGTTTTTGTAGTGTTATAAAAATATATTTAACTAGTTGCCGCCCGTTCCGTTCGCGTGGAAGTCGGTTCCCCATGGGAATGAGAAGTTTTTACGCGGTTAAAAGTAACTTATGTGTTATTCTGATGTATAACCTATATTACTGTAAATTTTCATCCAAAACAATCCAGTAGTTTTTACGTGAAAGAGTAACAAGCATCCATACATACTCACAAACTTTCACGTTTATAATAGTAGTAGATCCTATGAAATTTAATTCTATATTTCCTTTAATAAAATGGCGAGATTTTCTATGGTTCTATATGTCTGCCTGTAGACACAAACTGACAAGCTTATTTTATACTAGCTGGTGCCCGCGAACTTCGTTTCGCCAACTTAGAAGAAGAAAATAAGTCTATGCAAGTAATTGTGGCACCTTACACACTAAAATACAATAGGTACTTACCACAGAGCTGTCAAGTGCGGCGTAGTCGTTATTTAAATATATTGAGTGAACTTTTCTTCTAATTGCACATTTGTCTAGATCATCTAATTTATCTACTGTGGATAGTCGAGCTCTTTTTTTCTCGGGTGATTTTAATGTTTTAGTATCCCTTTGTTCTTTAATAATTTTATAAACAGTATTTTTGGACACACCGCATGCAATTGCTGTTTTTATGACTATACTCTCCACAGTTGCATTTAAATCACACAATTTAAAGTTCTTATAAACATTGTAAATTATGCGTCTCTCTCCGCTATGGATTATTGATCCACTTTTATTCTTTCGAATTGGTGAAGTATTACTTTTAATAAAACATGCGTTTAATTGTTGTAAATATATTTTTGAGATGAGAGTTTATAAAACCAGACGTCAGAAACAGTCACTGTCAAGTCATCCTTACAAAAAGTATTTATTTAACAAAATACACAATGTTTGTGTGTATTATCATTATTTATCTTAGAAAATTATAGAATTTATATTATTATTAGATTAGATAAGATATTAGATAGATTAATATTATAATTATGTTGGTACTTTTTCAAATCTTGGTTTCAGTGTAGTTTGCACATCATACTACCACGCACCCCTATGAAATTCACGTGTAAACGTATTTCAAGTTTTTGCCAACCCTTTTAGGGGTTGTTTTTTTACCCTATAACCTGGTCCATAATTTTCTCTACATAATAGTAAAAGTTTCATCAAAATCCGTCCAGCCGTTTTCGCGTGATGCTCAGCCAAATAAACAGATAAACAGACAAACAGATAAACAGACAAAAATTCTAAAAACTATTGGAACGTGTTCTGTTATCAATTTTAAGTATCCCCAATAAATTTTTTTTCGAATATCTTTTATGTACAGACTTTCCATCCTCTTCAGCTTTATTATATGTATAGAATATCAGTATACCTGATATCAAATTGGGATTGAGAATGTTTTTTTTGGACTTTTAATTGGACTAATTGTCCATCAAATTCTAATCATCATGAGCTTTATAATTTACTAGTGGCCGCCCGCAACTCCGTTCGCGTGGAAGTCGGTTTCCCGTGGGAATGAGAAGTTTTCCCGCGGTAAAAAGTACCCTATGTCCTTTCCCAAGTTCAGTTCTTTCTTCATACCAATTTTCATCAAAATCGGTTCAGTGGTTTAGGCGTGAAAGCGTAACAGACAGACAGACAGACAGACAGAGTTACTTTCACATTTATAATACTAGTGGCCGCCCGCGACTCCGTTCGCGTGGAAGTCGGTTTCCCGTGGGAATGAGATGTTTTCCCGCGGTAAAAAGTATCCTATGTGTTATTCTGATGTATAACCTATATTACTGCAAAGTTTCATCCAAATCCATCCAGTAGTTTTTACTTGAAAGAGTAACAAACATCCATCCATCCATCCATCCATACATCGTCACAAACTTTCACATTTATAATATTAGTAGGATTAGTAGGGATTTAGGTAAAACAAACATTCGTATTAAATCAAAACATCGCCACAATGTATAACTTAATTATATTCAAAAGACAGACTTTAGCTTGTAACCCTTAAACTTATTTAAACCTATCTGTATATACTTGTCATGAAATCATGTTTTTCTCTGAAAATGGCAAAAAAGGGACTAATTACCATACGAGGCAGAATTCTAGTGTCACCTTATGAATGGAGCTTGATTTAAATTCAATTTAATTATGCAAATTGAGTGGCTAGAGGACGGAAAATCAGATAAAAGGTTTATTTATACGAGACTCCTGATATCCTATTGTGTGTTGGTGATTTAGAATTATGAGGATGTCATGTGGGATAAGAATTGGATTTGCATTGGTTTACATAGCTTAGTGAACAAGAAAAATGAACTTTCTTTTGGTGTCAAGTAGTTTTTACGAATAATAATAAATCTCCAGACTACTACACCAATTATGTGGCCCTAAAGTAAGTTGCAGTAAGCACTTGTATTATAGGTACCACATAATGGACTAGGGGAGAACCTAGTTACACCCAGACATGAGCCAATATCGAAAAACGAATTAACGAACGAAAATTAAGAAATTTTTACGACATTGGCCCGACCCGGGAATCGAACCCGGAACCATCCGCTTAGCAGTCCGGTGTACTCGTATATACCGCTGCACCACAGAGGTCGTCAACGAAAGAAGACATTTTATTTTACATTATACTTTGTCTATATTTTTTTAAATAATCAATTTGTTTCTATTAAACCACTAAACGGCACTGAGTTATCGTGTAGGCTGAGTCTATATTTGAGAAGGAATCATGTGCCTAAATAGTGACGCGTATAAATGCAGTACCTAATTATTCATATTGTTAATTAACATAGTGTACGTTAAGGTATAAGTCATGGTATGTAGTACCGTGGTTCTACAATCATTGACAACAAGGTCGTTGGAACCTCACGGAATTTTGGGTCAAAGATGGCATAGTCCTACCATCGCAAAAAGCATCGTCTTATAATGTATGGCATGTAGATATTACGAATGGAATCTTATTTCAATGGACTTCACAAGACAGAAAATCTCGTTAAAGTAGGTTTTGATTTTATTTTCAAGTTAATTAATTTGTTACTAAACGTGTAAATCTTACCTACTTACTAATATGATCATTAGAATTGTGTGTACTTTATGAATACTACTAGTTTAATGAATAGCATTACAAATTGGAATATAGAGCACATTTAATACATTTTATACATGCAAAGAGCAGGCATTCAAGGTATATAAAATACTTTTGAATGCACGTGACGCACACTGTTAGTAAAATGTAGTCAAATACACATTAATATATCGACGGTGGAAAGGCAATATTTCCTACGCGACAAAGAGGTAATTTTACAGGAGAGCAAAAAGAAGTTTGTAATTTCGGGAAATCGAGGATAAAAAAATAACAATTTATTCGATTTACTTTATTCCAAAAAAAAATTAATGCTGATTAATACCTTTCATTATCTTCTTTCAATAGTTGGAGCTAATTTTGTGTAATTACCGATTTAATGTCGCTTAGTAAAATTTTAACAAAAATTACAAACCGTAAAAAATTACTAACCGACCACACAACTAATACTCAAGTGCAGGAAATAAGTCTTAAATATTTTTGATTGTATTTTTTCAGTCTGGAAAATAAGCCAAAATTCAATGAAATTATGTTCTGGCTAAAATTACTTAAATGCATTCAAATAAACTGTTGACTCCAGGATAAAATACTTCTACGTTTCTTGTTTTAGCAATAATCTCATTTTTTTAAATAAATTAAACGATATAGTATTATTAAAAAAGGCAGTAACAAATGTTTTATTAAATGAAATAAATATATCATAATTTTAATGTTTTTATCTTTATTACATTTTATAAAAAAAACAATAAGAACACAGTTCAGGAACACAAAGAAACTCGCTTTATCGTAATCAGACTCTAAACATTAAATAATCTAACATGATGAGCAAATATCATGAATTATCATGTTAAGGTCATGTTTTACTAAGTGACATAGTACCATATTGAATGTAGAAAAAAATACTAAACGACATTTTTTCCATTGAGTGAGAAATGGTAGTTATTGACTAAGCGCCAAATTGCAATTACTCAGGGTTTGGTAAAAATATCTTAGTGCGTTTTTTTATTTTTTGTCTCCGAATAAAATTTACTAATCGCCAGAGTACTAAAAATAAAAATCAAGTGAAATTAACTAAGTTCAAATTCTTATTTTGAAAAATTGTCTAAGTAACATTTTTCACAAAAAGATCAAAAAGTTGTCGTTTAGTCGCCGAAAACACAAAAAAACACCAAAAATTGAAATATCTAAGCGACATCAAAAGTCGTCACAGAAGCATGGCAGTAAGACTAAACGATGCAGTTTTTTTTTCTGAATCTTTTGATGTATATAACTCAATTTCGCCAAAAGTGTCGCTTAGGTAATTTTGCCTTACCACCGTCGATATAAATTGTGTGATTCAGTATTTCCCAGACTTCCTTATGCAATCATCATTACATAGTATAAATCCAAGTCACAATTTGTGTCTGTTTGTATGTTTGGCTGCTAACTCCTCCTAAACCACACAACGGAATTTAATGCGGTTTCGCCATCTTTTAGGGAATTTATTCGTTTAAATTTGTAAATAAAGAACAATTAGAAAAGGTTTTTTTAAGTTAACCAAAATTCAATATTTCGTGAGCAAGTCGGCCAAAATTACACCATTGCGAAGCGTGGGCGGGTCACTTGTATATTATATACGTTGTTGACAGATGTAATTACTTAAAGGCAAGAACTTAGTAGCTAAGTTCAGCTACAGGCGCATACAACTCCACAGCAATTCAAACACGCTTTATAACATAATCTGATTTTATCTCCTCCACTCTAACATCTCAACAACCAAACACATTTCTACAGATATGATACAAATGGCAAAGCCTACAATATTTGTTGCAGTCGACCGCCGTTCAATTTACTAAATTGCCCCAAGAGTTGTTGCAAAAACCAGATAAAACTGCCGCATACTGCCTCAGACCGGCCAGAGATTGAAGAATGTCTTTATTGCTTTCGAGAATGCTCAGCAGGAATCCAATAAGACCTTATCGGGTTAAAATATAATTTCGTATTTTATTTATTTGCTGAGGATACGGTTGAAATGATACAAAGTGCAAATTGTAGGTGTAGGTATTTAGTATTGTAGACAGTTAGGTACTACAGTGTGTACGCAGGTGCATACCGTAGGGGTGTTGGCAAGTAGGGATCAACCCATATGTCCCCTTTAAAAAATCTTTGAGGTTTTGCACGTGGATTGTGTTTGCGTGGAGTCTGATTATGAGAGTGACAGTGAACAAGAAACACATATTTTTGGTTGGTTGAGCTTGAAGGATAAACAAGTAAGTAACTATGAAAATCTATCACTTGTTCGAGTGGTAAATTTAAGCAAGTTATTTT
The DNA here is from genome assembly GCA_916618145.1 of Emmelina monodactyla. Taxonomy (NCBI): domain Eukaryota; kingdom Metazoa; phylum Arthropoda; class Insecta; order Lepidoptera; family Pterophoridae; genus Emmelina; species Emmelina monodactyla. Next base: position 8,481,870 of record OU745311.1, on the reverse strand, counting down.
GCGTTAATTTTGGATTACCCTTTATACCCTTTATTTTTATTATTTTATATTCAACTAAACAATAATGTAAATTTGATTAAGCCCGTATGTTATTATAGTTATCTGTCTATAACGAAATTCCATTCATATCCAACCAGCCGTGTTTTCATGATAGTGTAACTAACTTTCGAACACTTTAACATCCAAGCTTTTTAACTTTCCTATTCATTATATTAATTAATACAAAAAAACATATTATGGTATCATGCCTCTCTCCCAAAAAAAGTAACAAAACAAATTTCGTTTTAAATCAGCATAAATGAAGGTCACAATAATTTAACACCCTTCCGACATCCAATCACTATAAACATACAATCACGGACAGTCTTATTAAACAATTCCCTTAACTTAGTAACATACATTAAAATTCCAGAGACTTCTAAAAAGCGTTATTCTCAGCCATCCGTCTTAAAATCTAGAGCGTACTCTCGGCCTACCCTCGATGCTTCGGCAACGAAATGTGTGCTCTAATCCTAATAGGAAAAGTTAGAAATTGCCCAAGTTTAATGGGATCTTTGCCTATTGTGACAGTTTACAAGCAGCGAACTTGTTTAAGTGCCTAACTCGCAATTACGTAGGGCATCTATCCATCACGTTTTTGATAGTGGAATTCCTATAGCCTAATTTGTAACCGGGCTTATAAGAATTTTAGTTGGAATATTTTTGGCTCCGTCAGTTATATCAGTTGTAATAAAAGGTTGACAGGGACGAAACATATTTCTAAAAAAATATTTACTTTTGAAGTTATAGACACTGGAAAAAGAACGCGGGTCTCCGAGCATTACGCGACTGGGAATCGAACCCAGGACCTTTAGATAACCGGCTTGTTTCATCTTAATTACTAGTTAAATATAATGTAAAGGTATTTCTGGTGAAAGGAAGAGGCGGAAACTCCTTGGTTGCCGTAGCGGCGCGGTAGCTCAGTGGCCAGAGCATTAGACCGGGGAGAGCATTATCTAAGGGTCCTGGGTTCGATTTCCAGTCGCGTAATGCTCGGAGACCCGCGTTCTTTTTTCAGTGTCTATACCTTTAAAATTAACTTCAAAATTAATAAATTAGCATTCTAAATGCAAAGCTTTTTTTAGAGTGGTAGAGTCTAGCTGTAGGCTCTGTTTACAGCGATTAATGAGCTGATTCGACCGGTGAAATACCACCGTCGCACAGAAAACCGACGTAACCGAGTAGGGACGATGAGTGCGATATCCGGTGCCTAATTTTCTCAAAGGCCAGCAACGCACCCTCAATGCATATGTAATTGTGGGTGTATATGGGTGGCGGTGATCACTTACCATCACGTGACCAACTTGCTCGTTTGCTAGCTTCTCTCATTAAAAAAAAAAGTAAAATCTCAAATGTTTACTTTTAACTAAGCAAGGGTTGGAAACCAACAGGGTTATTAATAAATTTCTTAGTTGCTGCCACTTGCTATCAAAAGCACATTTGACTATTCTTAAGTGTAGGAATTAACCTGGATGTTTATTAGCTCGGAAAACTAACACTTTTAACTTCAACTTACTTAGAAATTTACGCTCAAAAATTTTCATTTATACCTATATGATTCTATAAAACGAGTCATACCTAAAAAATTAAATTGCTTTTTGATCATCGCACATACTAACATTAATTTAAATACTCATTTTTGAAGTAACGCCATAATATTTCTTATACATTCTTTCATTCTGAAGCAAGGAAGTCTAAGTAAATTATATTTTGAGGCCAAAAACTCTTCAGCCTTCACAAGTGCTCTCAAATTTCAAGAAATTTTGATAGAGTTTCTTTGAACTCAAGTTGTAATTAATTTCGTGATTTTTTTAGGGGTTTTTTATGAAATTTTAATTGGAACCTGACTCGTGGACTGAGAGTTAGCTTTAACTGTTTTGAATAGAAAAAAGTAATTAAAGGATATATATTAATTTTATTGTAAGCCTACAATAGTTAAATGACAAACTATTTTTTTTTCCAAATTTTTTGAAAATAATAGTCAAAAATGTAGTGGTACTTTTAACAAAATAAGATTCCAAAGCATAAGTTTAATCGATAGCAAAGTATAGCAAGACATTATTTTATACTGGTCAAGGTGATTTTTATTTTTATTTTGCTAAAAATACAAACCCAAATAACGACTAATTACTACATCTGTGAACTCGGAAGTGGTTTCGCCGAGCGAAATACTATTTGTACAAACAGCACTTTCATTACGTGTCTAATTTGTTTTCATAATTGCATAGATTCGCAGAAATTCCATCGATTATTCAGGTTGCGGCTCACCACTAGCATACGGCACTGCCCTATTAAATTCACATCCACACGATAACTTTCAAATCCCGACAGTTATCGACTATCGATTATTTGAAAACGATCATTCGATTACGCGATGAAACCGCCAAGTTATGGATTCGAAATCGTTTTGAGAAGGATTATGAGTATGACGGGAGCATTCGAATAATGATTATTGGTATTATTCGGTCTTTGTGGGGGGTAAATGCGTATTTTGGAATGCGTGTATTTTCTAAATATTAAGGCTTATTTACGGGCAAAGTGTCTAAACCTTAATCGTAATAAGCCCTTGAAATCATGCATGTATTGCGTTATAAAAAAACTTGAAATGTTATTATTTTTAAAACAATTGAATTTTTCTTAATTAATTATTACTATTATTCATTCATACAATACAATTACTAATAGTCTATATCGCTTCTCAACATATTCCCGAAAGATTATGCAGGAAGCGCCCAAAAATAGCCAAGTAGAAATTACTGGCACATTATTAGACATTCCATTATAGTCCGGTTCTAAATTAGAACTGCTGCGAGTGTAGCAATTTCATTTACATTAGAGTTGGCGCGGTTTAAAATACTACTCGCGCCATCTATTAATGTTTTAAGAAAGAGTCGTGAGAAATCGATATTTTCCTATTCAACGTGGACAACCTTTTTTTCGAAATGATATTACATTTTTGTCAGCATATTTCTATCTTTCACGTGACAATTATTGTTTTTGTGATTTTGTATTCATTCGAATTTAATCATTGTTAGTATTTTATAAATTTATACCATCCAAAACTGATAGAAAATTATGTAAAAGCGTTATTCAATCTTACTTCTAACTATCCCATTTCATACGAAAGTTTGCATGTGTAAATTAAATGCAAAAACAACTAAACTGATTAAGATAAAAGATAAAACTAAGTGAATACTTTTAATGAAGGACTGCAAGACATAACCTAGAAAAACACATAGAAAACTACGACTGAAAATACCTACATACAAGAAACCCCATTAGCTGCAAGTCAAACAGCAAGACGGAAAGCTAGTATCAACATATTTGTACCAAGAAACAAATTCAAAAACAGAAGACGACGTCACTTATACCACACGTCCCAAGTCTAGTCAATGTCTATTATGTTTGCTTCTTTTTCTTCTCAAAAATGACATCCCTCGAGGAAAGATACCATTTCAGTTAATGGCACCTCCCTTGATTGTGAGACTGTTTCTGAAACAAAAATGAAAAGGAAAATCTAAGTTGTTGCTGAGACAGCCTATACAATTTTACGTAAGATAGCTTTTTGCGCAAGGGGGATCACTACATAGTATAAAACAAAGTCGCTATCTCTGTCCCTATGTATGCTTAAATCTTTAAAACTTTGCAACGGATTTTTTTCTATATAGAGTGATTCAAGAGGAATGTTTACATAGTCAGGGAAAGGATTTTTTCTCCGAATTTAACGCGTGCGAATCCGCGCGGGTAAAAGCTAGTACCGTATAAGGTAACTAGGAATTTGAAAATAAATATTCCAACAGATATTTAATTTATTCTAATTTACTCCCCATCCATATTTTCATGTAATTTTGTAGTTCATTTATTAACAAATAAATTACTATTTACAAAGCCTAAATGGTGGAAGATAGCCGCTGTAGCTCGCTAGAGTGTTTCCTTCTATGTAGCTTGTTCAACATCCCTACTAATATTATAAATGCGAAAGTAACTCTGTCTGTCTGTCTGTCTGTCTGTCTGTCTGTTACGCTTTCACGCCTAAACCACTGAACCGATTTTGATGAAATTTGGTATGAAGAAAGAAATGAACTTGAGAAAGGACATAGGTACCGCGGGAAAACTTCTCATTCCCACGGGAAACCGACTTCCATGCGAACGGAGTCGCGGGCGGCCACTAGTAATACATAAATACGAGTACCATTATCAAAATTTAAATGAAACTTAAAACAAGCTTCTCACCTTATTTGACTATAAATTCATACGACAAATGGTTCATCAGTTTTTGTTCAAAATTAAACATCAAATATTTTTTTTTGCTTCGATAAAAAAACCTTATTAATGGGCAAAGCTTACAACAAATTTATTTTTTTTACTCAATTCAGTTTACGCTATATTGCTTGACGTTACGTCAATCGTTAAAGTAAATGTCAGATTTTAGTATCGAATACCTATCAGTATTTTATCGAAACGACACTAATCTGCATTTTGATATATTCCAATAGCAAGTCGTTAACCATTTGTTACTGTTACTAGCTGTTTTTTATTTAAACATTTTTTTAGGATGATTGAATAAATTAATTTAATAATAACAGTTCATTTTAAGATTTAGGTACTTCTTGTTTGAATGAAATCAAAAATATAAACAAAGTATTCAAGAAAGCCTGCTTTATTTATTACTAGTGGTTGCCCGTGACTCCGTTCGTGTGGAAGTCGGTTTCCCGTGGGAAAGAGAAGTTTTCCCGCGGTAAAAAGTACCCTATGTGTTATTCTGATGATCAAAATCCGACCAGCAGTTTTTACGTGAAAGAGTAAGAAACATCCATACATACTCACAAACATTCACGTTTATAATACCTATTAGTAGGATAATTAGGGCAGGAAATAATATAACATTAAAACGTTGTGTATTTAAATAAAATTTTGAGCTAAGTTTTGTGAAAACTTAGGTAGTTTTAAATAGTAATTTGCATACATAAATTGCATCTCATGACAAAAGTTCAAAGTTTCTTTATAAATATTATAATCACTGTTTAAACAGGTGAGCACTTTATAATTTATTTGAGATTAATGTTATAGCCTTGGACGTAAGTTTTTTTTACTAAATAATAGAAGCATATTGAGAAGAACAGATAAGAGAGAGGCAACTTTTGACTATGAGAGTTTATTGGGTAATACAAAATTTCTAATAATTATACAAATGTTGTTTTATCACCACCTGAAACTTTGCTCAGCTATAAATTTCTATTTGCTTATCATAAATAACTATAAAGAATATAAAATAAAAATAATAATAATTTATGATATAGTGTCACGAAGGAGAACCATAACAGAATTTGATCAGTAAGCAATTCTCAGAAATCAGATACATTAAGTTTATGCTGAATTGCCATCCACTACATATAAAAAGACACTAATATCACAGCTACACATATGGAAAAGTAATAAAAATGAAGATATATTTTATTGTAGTTACGAGAGATTATTAAATTATTTCATGGCTAACGTATAAATTAGTTTGTTCTCAGAAACAGTTAATATGTTATATCTGATATTTTTTTTATACAACTTTTTTGTCACAACTATTTTACCCCATAATTGTTTTCTTTGTTGTAAATAGCCAGAAACTTGGTATATTTTTCTTATGACCCTATTTATAGTCAGCGTAGAAAAACGAACTTAATTCAAATCTTGATTCCACGAAAAGACTTTAAAACCGTATATCCCGACTTCTGTCTATAACTTTGAGCCGCAAAAAGTATAATTTTCATTGACCGATTCAAGACACTTCTACATTAAATGCCTGTCTTAAAACAACATCGATTTCTTTCCACATGTGTTTGATAATTTATGAATGTTTTAATTCCTTCACAAGAATATTGATTGATGTAAATTTTTCAACAAAGTTTTTTTTTTCTTCAAATAATTTAACTAAAGGTCAAGAAACTTAGCGGCTACAAGATACTACTATAACAACATTTAGTATTAACCGAACTTACTTCACTAAAATGTGGAGGCAAAGCGGCATGAACTGCATTATTTTCAAAAACGAACTCCTATTAATGCTTTGAATAGATATCGTGTCGTATGATCAAAAGATCATCTTCAAGGTAAAATCCACTAAACTTATTCAAATGAGCCAACCACAGAGTTCCGAATAAATGCATATTGAGTCTGTTTACATTCGGCGGAACCGGAATTCAGATAGTCCATACTTCTCTATTTAAATTTAGTCCTACAATCTACATATTATTGCTTTCGATATACCAATATCAGGGCTTTGGTTAAATAGTTTCTGTGGAATCAGTTTCACGGGTAAATAGACTAGAAGTTGGAGGCTAAATTATAGGTACATGTGTTTGGTATTAGATTTGCTTTTAGTGGGTTTGATGCTGTTAGCAATTTCAGCTATATTTTGTCGAGTCAAGACTCATTTTCATAACCTTTATTATTTTATAAAGAAAAAAATATATTACGAAATGAATGGACTTTTTTGTCTAAAACTTAGTAGTACTAAGGTCACTTAACATTGTGTAAGTCTTACTGTGCAAGTAGCATTTTGTTATCAGATTGTCCTTTATTTTTCTTTATTTGTAGTAGTTGTTTGAGAGATAACAAGATAGCTTTTTTGATACCTAAACATCTTGTTTGATCACTTACGATGATAGCTACCTCAACAAGTTAGGTACATGCCTACATCTAAATCTAAATTGTTAGGATGCATATTTTCGAATAAAATCAACTAAGCCCACTATACAGAGACTTGCTCTACCCAACCTCGCTTTCTTAAATATATTGGCCCAGCTATTAAGGTGTTCTGTTCTTATTTATAGACCAGTCGCTTCGTTGTACGTGATTAAGAAAGCAAATGTTGGTACAATTAGGCACGTTACAGAAACTGGTCTCGCCTTTGGATAGATAGTCCGAATAAGATAGGGTGGAGTCGCAGATTCAATTATCATCGCAATATAAAGTTTTATTTAATTGGTTTTAACGAAAATATTGTAATTTTATATTTTTCTGACATTTTCATTCTTATGATAATATATATTAGATAAGTACCAGAGATTTAATTAAAACTTAAATCTGGTTTTTGAAAATTTAAGGTGGCGCAAAATTAATCACTCAAAAAGATGCTAAAATTATTGCGAATGACGTCGTACGTCAATCGTATTTGACATCAGTGAACTATATATATGGAGAATACAACCTGTCAGCAATTGGGAGACTTTGCATACACACAGGGCTAGCCACAGCGGAAACACAATGAATTTTGGAGTAAGAGAGGCGTTTCATGCTCGCGTTATTTCCCGTTTTGGCGATTACCGATGGTCCAAAAGATCTCCTAATTTGACTACATCAAGCTTCTTTGGGGCTACTCAATGTCACGGGATTATGCCAACAAGTATCAAAATCAAAAACTAGTTCTGCATAATTCCATCATGTGTGTTTAATAAATTATTTTCTCGCGACATTGAAACAGAAGCCACACCCTAACGACTCCTTAATGGGTGTTTGCATGGCGTGGTAGGCTCTGTTCGATAAATGGATTATATTCCTCCTTTGTTTCACGAGGTAAGTGGCTATCCCCTTTTTGTTATACTTTAGCCAAAAATATATGAGAAAAAGCAGAAATATTTTTGTGAAAGTGATTTTATTTTTAAGAACATTATATTTTTATTTGTTACTGTAGGTGTATGTTTTGTGACTTATTATTTCAAAAAGAGTAAGTGAATGTACATAAAAAACAGACGTCATAGAAATTTTATATATTCTAAGAGAAAAAGTTAAGCTAACGAAGTTAAGGTTATTTTCGTAAGTGTCATTTACATTTGTAGACATTAACTGTCACGGAGTAAAGTAAGGCTTGTACATAGTAGTGGAATAAGAATGCATGACTAGTTGCCGCCCGCGCCTCCGTTCGCGTGGAATCGGTTTCCCGTGAGAATGAGAAGTTTTCCCGCGGTAAAAAGTACCCTATGTGTTATTCTGATATATAATCTATATAACTATAAAGTTTCATCCAAATCCGTTCAGTAGTTTTTACGTGAAAGAGTAACAAACATCTATACATATTCACAAAATTTCACGGTTATTATATTAGTAGAATGTCTGCGTCAGTTCTCAAAGTACCTGTCAGCTCTCAAAGATACAATCAATGCAGAACAAAAGAATTTCACAATAAAATTCTTGAATTACCGAACCTATTTTTAAAATTCAATTTTAATTTACAAAGTATTAGTTTCAAAAGCGGAAACGACAAAGACTCGATTTAAATTGTAACTCGGAATCTTCCCAACGAAATGGCATTTAATTAAAACCGAGCGAAACCGAGACATATTTCTTTGAAATCATAACAACACAAATTGGAATATTTTGTCTCTAAGCCGAGAGAGTAATGAAATAAAGAAAAAATACAATATTGGCAGGGCTTACGCCGAAGGGTCATTGATTAACTCAAAGTCTGGGAATTTTAGGAGACCCTTTTCTAGAAAACCTTTTTGAAAAGCGGTTAGCATTCTTGAAAGGATTTTTGAAAGACTCGGTTAAAGCTTACATAAGAACAATTTAAAACGCCTACACAGCTACTAGATATAAAATAAATGGTTGTAAGAAATTGGCTTCTTTCTTGGAAGTAAAATTATTGTAAAGAAATACTCTAAATGTGTCTCTCATACAACAAACATTTTTTTCTCTCCGTTGGATCTTTCCAACTCGAATCCAATAAAATTCGCTTTTGCCCGGTTTTTTTCTACATGTGAAAAATTGAGAGCAATAATAAATTTATTGGTGTAATGGGTCTAGTTTACAAACCTCCTACACATTTCTTAACTCCAAAACACTATTTTTCTGTACATCCTGTTAACATTGCACCACTGCTTCCAAACAAAAAAAAGAAATTGCTTCGTAATTGAAGTTTCCAATACCGTACAAAGGATCAAGACACCTACGATCGATACAGCCTCCGAACAATACGAGGAGCGACGCCACAAGAAATCCTTAATCACGAGCTTACAGATCCGCGCGCACCATCCAGGGAGTTATTACGTGTTGTATGTGCACATTTTTGGTGTTGCTAAGAAACCATAATATATTAACTTTGTAGGCTCTGTCTGCAGCGATTACTGGGCTGACTCGACCGGTGAAATACCACCGTTGCACAGAAAACCGACGTGAAGTAGTGACGATGTTCCTACGTTTCGTTCGGTGAGTGCAACACACCCCCAACACCCACAGTGTTGCGGGTAGTCATGGGCGGCGGTGATCACTTACCATCAGGTGACCCGCATGCTCGTTTGCTACCTATATTATATAAAAAAAATTGAAGATCGAATAAAAGAAAACGGTTTCTGTCTATAGTAGAAAAGTTTTCATAACTGTACTTCTTTGTCTTTTGACTTTGGAATATGGCTGGGCTTAGCAGGTGTATTTTTAAGCACAGTGTGATGTTAAATGCAAAACCTGTACTGCTGAGAAAATACTGTAGGTACTTGTTTTTGGATAGTAATATTCTACTACAACCTCTTAAAATCCCCTTCTTATTTTCAATGACAAACTAAATTAAAAACACTGTGACCGAGAGATCTAAAATAAATCAATTGTTGTTTATATCATAATATCTTTATAAAGTTAAGGCTTTTAAACGTGTTTCCAAATTCATCAACTTAAATGATCCAACCAAGCATGAAAAAGTCATTTCGAAATAATATCCTGCGTTATTAGATTTGTTATAAATTACATGTATTAAAATCTCCAAGAATTTCTCAATCTTAATTTTTAATGCAAATGTTGTATTTTAGTTAATCTCCCATAATACATAAATAGATATAAACAGAGTTCACGTAATACCCCCCGTGTTAACCCTGCAGTGTCTGGTAGTGACACTAAATTACTTGCTAACAGCAACCGCTAATTGCTCAGAGCTAATGTATCGATGCTAAAATACGACTGTCATCAAACAAATACAACCAGGGCTTAGAGGAAGGTGAAAAAATGTTTGGTGTGAATGTGACAATTAATTAAAAAAGTATATTTGTGAGTTTTATGATTAGTTTGGTTTACAGAAAAAACGGAAGTGTTGAAATTTGTCTAGACAAGTTTCTTTTTTTCATGAATTAAATTAAAGTTAGGCATAAGTGATTTGGAAGCAAGGGAATTTAATAACCCGAAGCTCATAAGTGAGTTAAACATGGGTGAAATATTTTTTTTCCAAGACATGGGTTACCTTTTCCACTTTTCCAATGTTGAAATTAAATTCTGACTTAATTTAACAGTCACAAAAATCTACATCATGATATGATATTGGTCATTTTATTTCTACAAAAAAAACTACTCTTATAAATCGACAAAATCTGTTTTCTATTTCACTTTAGCATCAAGATTTGCTAGCTTCCCGTGTCCGGCAATATAAATGGCCGACAGTGCGCAGTAGGTAAGCCTCTTGCATACATTTGGTTGGACAGAAGTGCGCTGCGGTGCAGGCGGTGACCCGAAATTACGTTCTGTGTCTTGTAGCCCCGAATTCACTACTGTAGTGGTCGAACAGCAAATGTGGGGACAGAAGAGCATATTGTGTGGCTGAAAAAGCGATTGTCGAAAGCATAAGGGTACTTACTGTGAATTATAACTGACATTTGGTACTGTGTAAAAAAGAAGACGATAAAGTGAGATACCAGGAAAATTCAAGTATGGACTTTTATGGCTTTTATGACAAGCTTTTAGCAGAACAAACTAAGGAAAAGCTTTAGGTTTTACACTTATATTTGAACAAATAGGAAATTTTCTGCGTTTAGATGTTCAAGGTTATCTCCGGTACCTATTAATAAACCAAATTTTAATGAACTATGATTTATAGAAAGATTCGTTTTCAGTGACAGGGTTCTTTAATATCCACACGCAGGTAACCGCTCACGAAAGGCTTCTACGAACATGTAACACAAATTTTACCTACTGCATCCTCATACTCACTCGACAGTGCTAAACTACAGAGCACCTGGTGCAGCAGTTCGTAGGATCATTGGAATTCCATCGAGGGTGCGGTGTCTGCCACTAATGAATGCACATTCTGTCCGTACTGTCATTACTCTTTGTTTTGAAGTTCCGCGGTAGTGAGGTGAATAGTTTCACAGATAGATAGAAGGAGGGTCAGAGAGATCAAAATGTAATTTAGAATTAAAGGAAAATGCACCTTTCGAGAAGTTAATTTTCTTGAAAGTACGTGTGTTAAAATACCGGTGCATTAAGGCTGGAGTAGTATAAGTCTAAAATCTTTGGGTGTTTGAACTCGGTGACAGCAATACTTCACCCATCTTGCCCTTTTAACTGGAATACAGTGAGATTTATTAGTGGCAGAAATAGACTGGACAGTATATACTACTTTCCAGAAAAGCTACTACAGGGATAACTGGCTTTTGGTGGTCAAAGCGTTCTTAGCGATGTCGCTTTTTGGTCCTTGCTGTCGGCTCTTCCTATTATTGAGAAGCGAAATTAATTTTACAATATTTTCCTACGCTTAGATTAAGGGAAAATCAAAAACATGCCTACTTTAACCGTAATTATAGGGACACCTATTTTGTATCATAAGTGTAAAACTACTCAGCATTTCATAAACCAGCTTCACATATCAGGGAGAAAACATTTGGAGTAGAATGAAAACCTAAAGCCTTCACAGACAGCTTGACGAGCTGGCACCAATATTTCCACTGCGGTGTTCCTTTTTCATGTAAATTTGACTGTTAGTTTGTTTGCCACACAATCAGCTGAGCTAACTTTGCTGTCACTTGTTAGTGCCTTGTATAACAGCTTTTGTTAGGTTTACGAAGGTAGGTATGTTTATATTACATTTGAGAGCTGAACTAAATTCAAGTAAATAATTGGCAAAATTTTCAGAGTCAATGCATTTAGGTCAGGTGTTCATAATTTGAAGGGAACAAATATAGCGTAGGACTCTCTCTTGTAAATAACGATTACACATTTTGACATTGAGCTAAAGAAGCCTTTTATGTTATTTAAACTCATATGTGTATATAACCTTCATTTGCTTAGCTTACCTGTTGTCTAGCTAAAAACGACGTATTATATTCCAAATATTCCTTAATTATTTTCGATCTTAATCTTAAAACTTGTCACATTTTCATAAAAAGCCCATCACTCCCCAGCTTCAAGTGAAATTAATTGTCGCTCGAAACTTTCTCCTTGTACTTCTGGCTCTTCAAACAATTGTAGCCACTTAGGTACTACCTCCGTTTCAGCTTAAAGCGACACAACTCCAAAATTTCCGTTTAATTTCTTAACTAAATACTCCGAAGTTTTCCCTCTCTGTCTTTCGCTGTTTGAAAGACCAAGATGAATGGTGTATAAAGGCATTTTGCATTGAGATAGTGTAATAAACTTTGCTCCTTTTACTTAGAGAAGTTTTACTGTTTTCTTTGAGTTGAGGTAAGGCGATATAAATTTTAAGTTGCTCGCGAGTGTTTGGGCACCTGAAGGTAGTTCGGGTAAGTTTTTGGGCGGTATTTTGGTGGTTCCTGTTTTGTTGCAACCTTTTCGTTTTAGATGCCTTTTTTGCTTTTAAGTTTTGTAAATAGCTTGTTAATTATTTTTCTGGGGGAGAAGGGTTCTAATAGAACATTGGCATATTATTGAATGAATGGTATTTTATTTAAAAAAACGAAGTAGTTCACTTTCAGCACCCAGTTTTTCAGCACCTGCTCGTTCAGCACCTGGCCTAGTTCACTTTCAGCACCTATCAATATTTTTGGCAGGTGCTGAAAGTAGACACAAATGTATTTTTACATTTAAGTTCACTTTCGGCACCTACAATATAGCAGCCTAGTGCTGGCTGCCTTATATCGATAAAAACACATTTTTAAATTTCAACATACTAACAACTCTTTATTTTCAATGTACCTATCAGTTTTCTCTTTCTGACAACATATATTAGCAAATCAGCTTTAATCGATACTTAAGATACAATTACTCATTCTATTTTTATCAGTCGCCATATTAGTATATTATGTATTATGATACAAGTGTCCAAAGTAGTTCATTTAACACGAGGCTGAGGGTTGTAGTATATTAGCCTCGTGTATAATGAACATGTTGCTCACAAGTACCATACGCACTTTTTCAACACACTTGCGAGGAAAAACAATTATTTTTTGCATAAATAGTTTTCCTACACAGCAACAAATGCAATTTAAACCAAATATTAAACACACTTGCTAAGAAAGTGAGCTTTATCACATCGTTTTTAGGGCCATAAACCGATCTATAACTCACTCGTGCATATTAATAATATTACAGAAAAGGGCATAATAGAGTGAATCTTACAAAGTTAACTTAGTGCCTTACTGCAAATTATATGAGTAAGTTTCTTTCGCTACTGGCTATTGATGGCGCATATCTTAAGTTATTAATAACTTTAAATAATAATGTGATGAATCAGCTTAAAATCGCAGCTTTTCAATACAGTGGCCAAGGGAAATATAGCCCCTTTTGTATGCAGTATCCTCTATTATGCAGTATATTAATTAGTTTGGGATTTGGATGTGCCAGTTTTTGCCCGAATTTCAGCATATTGCTTACAGTTCTTCTGTAGCACTCTTAAAACAATAGCAATCTCTTTTGGATTTTGTGTTTTTGGTTCTTCAGACCTAATATTACATTAACTGCAAAACTTGAAGATATGTTATTACCAATAAAACATAGTTCAAACTTTTTTTTATACTTGGAAAAAAATTAACAGCTTTTTTATTACAGACATATGTACTCTGGATTAGCAAAACAAAGTTATAGTATCACCTCGTAACACATGAATAAAAAAACTAAGACCCTGGCTAAAATGTACCAATACAAACGAGTCTTTGAGTGCAGCTACCAGTGACAGAGCCTTTAAATTGTATTTTTTGTATATACCAAGGGTTAAGGATATTTTTACTAACATTGTATTAGATAATAAACATTTGAAACAATATTAAATATATATTATGTAAAAAAGTAATCTTAAAAAGTATCGATATTTAATAACACTTTTAACATCCCTATTTACTAGTGCCAACTATTGCAAATTGTTGTCGTTGATAATACCTAACTTTTAAAGCAATAAGATTTTTGTAGAAAAAAAAAATACATGTTCAAGTGGTTTTTATCGATATATTTTATTTAATATCATCTTGTCTAACAAACCGTTAGGCAGCCAGCAATAGGCTGCTATATTGTAGATGCTGAAAGTAAACTTAAATGTAAAAATACATTTGTGTCTAGTTTCAGCACCTGCCAAAAATATTGATAGGTGCTGAAAGTGAACTAGGCCAGGTGCTGAACGAGCAGGTGCTGAAAAACTGGGTGCTGAAAGTGAACTACTTCAAAAAAAAAAAAAGACGGCTGACGAAATATATTTATGATATTTGACAGATTAGGAGATTGATTTTGTAACTTTTTACCCTTTTTGTAACAAAAAAGCTGGTATATGATATACCAGCTCATTCACGAGTCTTTTAATCTATGACAATAAAAATAATGTTTCATCAAGGTAATAGGTAGGATACAACACTATTTGAAATAAATTCAATTATTTTACATTTCCGTAATTATGACTCTCGAAATCCTAAAAAAAACACTATCACCTAAAACACTAAAGACGACCTCTGTGGTGCGGCGGTATATACCGGACGGCTAAGCGGATGGTTCTGGGTTCGATCCCCGGGTCGGGCCAATTTCGTAACAATGGGTTTTCGATATTGGCTCGTGTCTGGGTGTAACTAGGTCCTCCCCTAGTCCATTATGTGGAACCTATAACACAAGTGCTTACTGCAACTTACTTTAGCGCCACATATTTGGTGTGTCAGTCTGAAGATTTATATATAAATATTATATCACCTGTCCATTAAAACTCAGCATTTATCAATATTCCTACAACAACCACCTTTCAAACCTATTTAAAAATCCTATTAACCGACCGCGCGAGTCCTGGGAGGCCATAAGTCATGCTCGAAGCCCCATGCATAGAATGCGAGCACTCTACGCTCGCAGCTCGTAAATTTTAGCTCTAGACAAGTGGTAAATGAAATTCTATAGTATATGTGTGTTTGGTCTGTATTTGATTACGTGTGGAGGTTTTTGTAATCGAAAATGGATGGAGTATTAGGTGGGTGTCGTTTTTTAGATGTAGTAAATAAGAGGCTACGACTTTGAAGAAATAACTATTTGTGTATAAACATAATGGTTATTTTAATTTTCATTTTAAAGAATGAAAGGTTTTCTTAATATTTAGACTTAAAATCTAAAGACCTTGGATAAATTAACGTAAAGTACTTCGTTCCTGACAGAAACATAGATTTAATAAGAAATTAATGTCAGCTATTGTCTATCTTGAAGGTTTCGAGAACTTTCTAAAGTTATTACAAAATTCTTATCTTCCTTTTAGACTTTCTGTCTAGGCATATCACAAAGTGCTACTTTTTATTATTTTGGTTCATAAATCAAAGTAAACACTCTTATTTTTATTTATCTTTGCACTAACCATTACTTTTTAGGTTTTATTTTAAGTTGGAATTTTTCTTTAAAGTTTGATCTTAGGATTTTAGATTTTTAATCATCTATTTATTTTAATAATCTTTGCTTTTACTTGTAGGTATATATAGATACTTGATATTATTAATGTAAGGACTGGATAAGGACATAAATAATATTGAATTATTGCTTCTTTTTGTCCTTAAAGTTCTCAAGCAAAGTTATTGAACAAACAAACAAACTGTAAAATAAGCATGTTCAGATGATTCTTCCGAAGCTTTAATGACTCTGACAATGAGTGCATGCTTCTAGTGCATATACTTATGCTGGTAAACACAAGTTTGATCATGTTTTTCCATCTATCAAATTGTGGCTTTTCTTCAGAACAATATATAAATTGTTGCCTTAAAAAAATTATTCAAATCCAGCAAAATACAAACTTTTTGTCTACTAATTGTACCGAGCTGTTTTCGTAGCTTCCTACCTACAGCTTTTAACGTTTGTCAATTAGCCAACAAGCAATAAATCAAAATGAAAATAAAACTACACCATCATCAATGGACGGCTAACGAGATTCAAACCTGGGACCTTCATAGCGAGTGCTGCAAGAAAAATTAGCAACGTCGCTCCGTTTGATGGATGGCGTATCGATATTTATCTACATACGATCGTAGCTGTTAATGGAATATGCAAAACGAATTAAAAAAAGGTTTATTGTATGGTCTAATACAACAAGCAGATGATCCTCTCGGTTTGGCTATTATGTGAGCCAATTGTATGTCATTTTTAATTAAAGTTATGTCTAACACAGTGGTTTATGTAGCGAAATTGATTGCCTGTCAATTAAGCCAAAAACCTAAAGATTTTCATTCAATTTAAAGTTTTATGGTATGATCAGAAAAGCGATTCCGTTTCCCATGGGCTCATATAACTTCTGCGGTATTCAGATGAACGTCGTTGACTCTACGTATATATTTTTAGGGTTCCGTACCTCAAAAGGAAAAAAAACGGAACCCTTATAGGATCACTTTGTTGTCCGTCCGTCCGTCCGTCTGTCAAGACCCTTTTTCTCAGGAACGCGTGGAGGTATGAAGCTGAAATTTATATCAATTACTCAGGTCTACTGTCCCTTGAAGCTGTGAAAAAATCAAACTTCTAAGCCAACACAATCAAAAGATACAGCCGTTTATGCCGCAAATTTTCGACACTTGCAAGGGAATCAAAACCTACAGGGTGCTTCCCGTGAACTCAGAATCTTGAAATTTGGTACGAAGCAACGTCTTATAGCATAGATAAAGGAAAAATTACGAAAACCATAAATTTTTAGTTAAATCACATAATATATTTTTTTTAATAATTTTAACCTTACTACCCATTTTCTCATAAACGCGTAGAGGTATTAAATTGAAATTCATATCAAATACTCAGGTCTATAATACCTTTAAGCTGTAACAAAATCAAACTTCTATGTCAACGCAATCAAAAGAAACAGCAATTTAAGCTGCATATTTTGAAACTCGCAAGTACTAGCAAGGATATCAAAACCTAAAGGGTACTTCCAGTCGACCTAGAATCTTGAAATTTGGCATGAAGCAACGTTTTATAGCACACATAAAGGAAAAATTCCGAAAACCTTAAATTTTTAGTTACATTACAAAATATATATTTTTTAATAAATATAAACTTATTACTTTTTTCCTCATGAACGCGTAGAGCTATCAAGTTGAAATTCATATCAAATACTTAGATCTAATTGCCTTTAACCCGTGAAAAAAAAAAAAACTAAGTCAACGCAAAACGCAAAAGTACAACCATTGATACCGCATATTTTGAAACTCGCAACTACACGCACGGGAATTAAAACCTAAAGACCACTTCCCGTTGACATAGAATCTCGAAATTTGGTAAGAAGCAATAGCTTACAGCACAGGTAACAGAAAAATTCCGAAAAGCTTAAAATTTTAAGTAGTTTTTGCAGGTTTGTACGGAACCCTCGGTGCGCGAGTCCGACTCGCACTTGGCCTGTTTTTTTTATGGTTAGTCTTGTTGCCTGTGATTTTTCTACTTATGCAAAGAAGGCTTAATAGAATGTTAAGCTGTAAAAATAGGTTGTATGGTGATAGAAAAAAGTAATATTTTTTATTCTTATTTTTGTCATATGTATTGCATCATCGATTTTATTAAATTTCCTATACAACAGTAACATGCTATTAACTCTTGTATCTTGAGTTTGATTCGTTATAACTTTTTCCTTAAAATACATAGTTTATATACATAGACTACGTTATAATGATATGACCTTAAACAAACATGACGGCAAATAGCTTCTTGTATTTGTATTTATTAATTTCACAGTCACTTGTATCTAAAATTACAATGCTTGATTATTGTTTACTAGTTTATTGAAATTCTTCATCAGTTAAAACGGCTTGAAGTATTAGTTTACCAACTGTTATTAGCAAACCTTTATCTTCTATTTAAAAACAGCTTATTTTACCATCAAATCCAATTATTTACACTTAATTGTATTCCCAAATAGAATCACACTATTACTAATTGATTCGTAGAAAGCAATTCTTAAAAGCTCTCAGTACTTAACTCACTTTGAGAAACTAACACTTTATTCAAGTTTTTACCTGCCAGTCATCTAAGTAAATATACCTACAGAAAATATCAGATTTACGATAAAAATTGTATGCCTTGTTAATTACAGCACTAATGAAGCTGAACAATATTTTAGGTCCGGTTAACCAACCAATTATTAAAGTAAACCATAATTTTGTGGCTAATCAATCGGAATTCGAGCTTCACGTGCAAAATATACCCACAGGCGAATATTGAACCCAATTTGAATATTGATTCCTAATTATTACATAATAATTTTATGCTACCACCATCTACAATTATTTGAGCTTCTTTAGTTGCTTAATTGCTGGTAATAGAGAAGCTTAAACGTGACTTAAGGTGCTAAGTTGTATCAAAGTTTTAAAAGGGAAACCAATTTCAAAATTACTTATTAAATATCGAACACCAGTCAACTTAATATATGTATAGTTATTTATTAGGTTAACCAGTTTGAGCAACCTTACAATCCTTAGCGTAGTAAAATTGGTTAGCTCATTATAGAAACCCAAACTTTAGTAACCGCGGTAAAAAGTACCTTATGTATTATTCTGATGTATAACCTATATTACTGTAAAGTTTCATCAAAATCCGTCCAGTAGTTTTTACGTGAAAGAGTTACAAACGTCCATACATACTCACAACTTTTCACGTTTATAATATTAGTAGGAAGTAGGATATACAAAGATGTAGCTATAACAATGTTCGTACTTATTTGAAAGGCCAGCAACGCGTCTGTAGCAATAACATTGCGGATGCTTGATCATTGCTTGCTCGTTTGCTCTCTCTAATACATAAAAAATAAATAAAAAGCTGTAATCATCATGAATGCTCTAACAGCCTAGAAACATCCTTTTCATTAGCCAAAAGACTTATTTATATCTATGGCTGTTATCCATTGTTGATTAGCAGGTCAATGATAGATATCTATCCAATTTATGCGTTTAAGTTTTCCCTCACCATAAGGGCGTGATAAAAAAATTCACTAAATTTATGGTACTTCCCATTGGATATATCCCAAAGCCTTTATTACAACAGCCTTGTTTCCAGCTACTAGTTAACTATAACGACTTTAATACCAGCACAAAACGAAACGGAAAAGTCAAAAACCCCATTTCAACAGTCCACTTGCTGAAAATTCCAAGTTTTTTACATACATCGAATTCGGTTCGTAAAATATTGACAATTCGACGCTTGGCCCGCTGGAAACGGTGTCGTCAGTACATATTGACAGAGCACGAAATGTCGACACTGTAATACTGAAAAATGTTTTCCAATGGCCTGGGTAATGCAATTACTGGAAGGGAATAAAAAATGGGGTATTTGATATGCAAAATATTAAAGGGTTATTATGAGAACGGTGTTTGGTATACACTTTGAAATGGTAAGTAAAATTTAAGTCCTGGAACGTTCAAAGGAGGTGAATAGGTTTCTGTTAGGATGATATTTAACTTCCTCGTCTTCATCTATACTCTCCATCAGGTATTTAAAAAAATATATCAGGCTAAGCTAAGCAGTTATTGAAGATGTAATTAAAATACTAAACAAAAGTTGTCGACTACGACTTTTCGAAAAAATATGCTTACTTTAGCCATTATAAAATGGTTTAGTGTTCATTATTATATTTAAAGCAATATTAAAAAAAATGTTAATATACCAGTTCATGTATCAAATACCAATTACTCATTACTCAACATAGTCCGGGAGCTGTTATCTCAAAGTTCACCACCCGGAAGACTGCATCAAACGCACACTGCAGCTCTCACTCTGATTCAAACAAATGAACCGTGAACACACTGATAACACACTTCGATATAAATTACTAATTTGCTAGAGTAGTGTGGCGTTAAGCTCTCTGACTATTGGATATTTGGATGACTTAATTTTGAATTAAAATTAGGTCCGATTTTTTTGGTATATTACTAATTCAGCTTATTAAATGATCTTTTAAGTATCTGATTTTTTGTAACGCTATCGAATTTACAGTCTGCGTTAACCACGACAAAAGTAGGTAATTCAGTTAAAAATATTATTATACAGGTTTTAATAGTGTTAGCACACTATTATTATAAAGTCCGCGTAAAAAATTTGACATCATCTATAGAAAAAGAATTTGCATTATTTTAACTAACAGTCTTTAAATATTTGTCTCTCAATAAGAAGAACACAATTCGAAAGAACAATTGAACAAGTCGCAGTAAAAAAAGTAAATTATAACGGTTTTTCAGACGGCAAAAAAACTCATAAAAAATCAAAAAAGGTGCCTAAAATGGTAATTTATACGGCACTTTTACTTACATTGTCGAATATTCCTTAGTCGTTCCACCTTCGCATTATTAGTATTCCTAAAAATATACCAAATTAAGGTAAAATTTCCACTCAAATAGCTTACAGAGAATACCTGAGGAAACCAAAACACGAAGTATTTCAACCTCTTCGGCAATTCGGTGTTCCGTGCCTGCCTTTAATGAATATTCATAAACTCCATAGGTATTTAAGCGCCTATAATGTTGATAAATACTTTCGAATTCAACGAGAGAATTTCATTAAGTAGACTTTTTACTGCCTACTTATTAAAACACATTCCAGCATTCAATTACGCTGTGTTTTTGTGACTAAAATTTTAGCGCCTGCGAGAAAAAAGTAGCAAAGTTGCACACCGTCTATCTCTGAACACGGAACAGGCGTTTTGAGCAACACAACTTAACAACCTTTTAAAAAGATCCCACAAGACCCTCTTCATTTTACGAGATATTTTTAGCTCTGGCCTGTTGGGACACTTTTTCACTAAATGTTACTTTGCTATTCGCGACAGAGTTGTGTAGTGGGTCCCATAGGGGCTCTTCACGCTGCTTATTGCTCAGTTTTTCCGTCAAATCTTTGACCTTTGTGAAGGCTCTGGGCCTATTGTGCCAAGGAAATAATGGTATCTTGGTATATTTTCGACAGAGTTGGTCAAAAGAGCGCGAAAAGAGTATTATTCTTTCGACAATAATTGTTATCTGATGTATATTTGAGAAGTTTTGGATAAGGGAAAACACTTTTGATGTTGCTGTTTTGATAAATATGTATCTTAAAATCTTATAATAATACATATTTATAACTTAATCGGATAAAAATGTAACAATAAACAATGAATTTATAAAAGCAAATAGTCATCATTGCATAGCTTTAAAATAGGAGAAATAACTACAAAATGTATGTAAAAGACAAGTAATTTTTTAAAAACACCCCAGTCCTTCAAAACTCTATATATGACAAAAAATCTAAACCCCATTTTTAATATTTTTTCGTTAAAACAATATCGTAAAATCTATGAGCAGCGTCCCGCCCAGCCATTCTTTCGTTACTAATTTGTAACCATGAATCACTATGTTAGATTGTTGCCAGAACAATGGGCGACAGCTTTTGTTTTTATGAATGTTTCAAATAATACCGCCCCCGTACTAAATATTGTATTGGATCTCTCAAAGACCCTCGTTTTATCGTTTGTAAGGAAACTGAGTCTTTTGTTTTGGGGAATTTATTAATATTTTGATATAAATAGCCTTTTATTATGATTTGACTGCTCGTAGATCACAAGGAGGAGACTGCTTTCACTTGAACCTTAACAAAGTTTGCTACTGCCGTCTAAATAGTCTTACAAATCAAGAGTTTATAAGCTACACAGCGAAAACAGTTTAGTTAAAAAGATAAAGAAAAAAACCGGCCAAGTGCGAGTCGGACTCGCGCACCGAGGGTTCCGTACAAACCTGCAAAAACTACTTAAAATTTTAAGCTTTTCGGAATTTTTCTGTTACCTGTGCTGTAAGCTATTGCTTCTTACCAAATTTCGAGATTATATGTCAACGGGAAGTGGTCTTTAGGTTTTAATTCCCGTGCGTGTAGTTGCGAGTTTCAAAATATGCGGTATCAATGGTTGTACTTTTGCGTTTTGCGTTTTTGCGTTGACTTAGTTTTTTTTTTTTTCACGGGTTAAAGGCAATTAGATCTAAGTATTTGATATGATTTTCAACTTTATAGCTCTACGCGATCATGAGGAAAAAAGTAATAAGTTTATATTTATTAAAAAATATATATTTTGTAATGTAACTAAAAATTTAAGGTTTTCGGAATTTTTCCTTTATGTGTGCTATAAAACGTTCCTTCATGCCAAATTTCAAGATTCTAGGTCGACTGGAAGTACCCTTTAGGTTTTGATTCCCTTGCGAGTACTTGCGAGTTTCAAAATATGCAGCTTAAATTGCTGTTTCTTTTGATTGCGTTGACATAGAAGTTTGATTTTGTTACAGCTTAAAGGTATTATAGACCTGAGTATTTGGTATGAATTTCAATTTAATACCTCTACGCGTTTATGAGGAAATGGGTAGTAAGGTTAAAATTATTAAAAAAAATATATTATGTGATGTAACTAAAAATTTATGGTTTTCGTAATTTTTCCTTTATCTATGCTATAAGACGTTGCTTCGTACCAAATTTCAAGATTCTGAGTTCACGGGAAGCACCCTGTAGGTTTTGATTCCCTTGCAAGTGTCGAAAATTTGCGGCATAAACGGCTGTATCTTTTGATTGCGTTGGCTTAGAAGTTTGATTTTTTCACAGCTTCAAGGGACAGTAGACCTGAGTAATTGATATAAATTTCAGCTTCATACCTCCACGCGTTCCTGAGAAAAAGGGTCTTGACAGACGGACGGACGGACAACAAAGTGATCCTATAAGGGTTCCGTTTTTTTTCCTTTTGAGGTACGGAACCCTAAAAAAGGGATAAAAATTGTAAAACTTTAGCTCAAGGCTTTAAAAAGCAGTTTAATTTTCCAAAAATAATTATTACACAGCATAAGACAAGCATACTTTACGTTGATGACCTTTCTGATAGTGCTTTACACTTTTTATATATGATCAAACGAACTTCAGTGAAGTTCGATCATTATTATTTGAGTCAATTCATTCGAAAATTATAAATATTAACCATGTAGTTTCCTTAGTTTACAGGCAACTCTGCACGTTTTCAGAGAATTCATTCGATTAAAAAACATCGATTAAATTTTTTTGTATCGATATCACTTCTAACACGTACCCCTTGCCTAGTATAATGCTTCATTCTTTTAGAGATTTGAAGAACAAAGCTTCTATTAGGGTAAAACGTTAACTTTATTATGTACGTTTTATCTGGGTGGGATGGGAAGTTATAATTTTCGAATGAATTGACTCAAATAATAATGATCGAACTTCACTGAAGTTCGTTTGATCATATATTATTATTCGTCAATTCATTCTTCAAATTATAAATATTAACCATGTAGATATTTAGAGAAGGAAGATTTGTTATTCATTTACTTTGAAAGTTCATTAATCTATTCAATAATAACAACATTGTAATATAAAACATTATTTATTACAAATAACAGTTTTTGACAAGAGATCATAAAAATCAACAAAAC
Source organism: Emmelina monodactyla (assembly GCA_916618145.1). Classification (NCBI taxonomy): domain Eukaryota; kingdom Metazoa; phylum Arthropoda; class Insecta; order Lepidoptera; family Pterophoridae; genus Emmelina; species Emmelina monodactyla. The sequence continues at coordinate 8,458,264 of OU745311.1, read as the reverse complement.
AAAATATTTTTTGTAACTTAGCTAAACTAATAATAATTATATCTATATTTCTGAAGATAATAATTACTTAATATAACAATCATGTTGGTGGAAGTGCCACCGTTCTAGCAAATAAGCCTTCATCGGGGTTTAATATAGGTCTCTTATAAAATTTGGCAAAAGCTGAAGATGTAGAGGTCCAGCCTGCGGTTTTCCGAATGACATCCACGTTAAGACCTGCAGAGCTCGCAGCGGACGTAGAGGCGTGGCGAGTGCTGTGCGCGCTGAACACCCGCGTGTCTACGCCGCTCTCTGACATCACCTGCTTAATCCATCGGCTAATGGACTGTGCCGTGGCTGCTCTATGTGGACGTCTTGTCGTTAGTAACACTGCACCCGCATTCGTGGCTCTCAATTTTTGCGTAACAAAAATATAATCTTTGAGGGTTGAAGCGGGGCATATATTTATATTTTCTTGAAAATATGGTAAGAATAGATTGGGCTGTTGACGACCGGGGGCTGAAGTTTTAATAGTATCAGTTATTGCTATGTTAACACCGTTAGGTACGAATGATATATCTTCTAACTTCATGAGTGAAAAGGTTTGAACTCTATGAGCTGTGCATATGGCTAATAAAATAACTATTTTTTTTGTAATCTTTTCTAAATCTAAGTCAATATTTGGATACCAATTTGAAACGAAATTGAGAACTAATTGAGGGTCCCAAGTAGTATTATATTTGGGCCGACTAGGTTTCATTTTATAAGCTCCTTTGAGAAGTCGTTTAATTTGGTCATTAGAACTGATTTGATCACCTAAAAATGTTGCTAACGCTGAGCGATGACTGTTGAGTGTTCCATAAGAACATCCTTTCTCAAACTGATCAGTCAAAAAAGAAAGTACCAAGCTGAACGAGTCGTCAAAGACTACACTATTATTGTCGGTACAAAACTGCCACCAAAGTTTTAATGTGACACCATACTGTTTCAGCGTGTTTTCGGAAAGTGAGGCCAGCATTAGGTTGAGCGCGGCGGCTGGGCAGCCACGTCGTGCGAACGCTGCCCGCAGAGCCTCGCGGCTCCCAGGGTAAGCGTCGCATGCAGGGGATGAACTTTCCTGAAACGAGATTGCAACAACGTCTCACTCGGGTTGAAAATATGTATATTAGAAACTCTTAAGCTATTTAAAAGTGGAAACCACGGTTGTGAGGGCCAGTATGGGAATATGAATATTCCGGAAGCTTCATCGTCAATTATTTTCCGCAGACATTTTAATATTTGTGAAAAAGGTGGAAAAGCATAAAAAAACTTATGCTTCCAGTCTGTGGTAAATGCATCTACGGCGCAAGCATCCGGATCTGGTTTCCAGGATATGAAGAATTGACACTTGGCATTGGAGCGAGATGCGAACAGGTCAATTTCTGGTTGACCAAAGAGCTTCACTATAACCTGAAAAGCTTCATCAGACAATTCCCATTCAATGTCTGGGTTTATTTTTCGAGATTCTAAATCTGCCTGATTTTCCTTGGTATTTACGTAGGAAGCGAACAACCATATATGGCGCTCCTCGCACCATTGCCAAATTGTACGTGTCAAATCGTTTAAGTGGGGAAATTGTATACCTCCCATTCTATTCACATAACTTATTGCTGTTGTATTGTCAACCCTTAACAATACTGAACAATTAGACTCATTTTTCATAAAACATTTTATTCCTAAAAAAACAGCTAATAGTTCTAGGAAATTAATGTGGTGTTCTGTCTCAGTGGTTTTCCACGAACCGTTGACGCGATTGTGTCCGCAAACTGCCCCCCAGCCTGTTCTAGATGCATCTGTAAATATTTCATATTTATACTCGACTTTTTGAATACTTTGGCAAGTGGTAAAAATATTATTACTCCACCAGGCAAGGTCATCTAAGATGAGAGATGAGAGCTTTATTTTGGCGTCATAATTGTTATTATTTTGTTTCAGCAAAATAAATTTTTGTCTTTCTAATACTTTTGTATAAAGAAAACCATATCGAACAGCGGGGCATGCTGAGATCAGAATACCTATCAATTTTGCGAACTCGCGAATAGTGCATTTTGGGAGTAAACTAAATTTATGAACTAATCGGTCAATATTGATACGTTTATCTAGGGGCAAAGATATGAGTAAGTTATGCGTGTCGTAAATAAAACCTAAAAATTTTAAAACCTTTTTAGGTTTTAGATTACTTTTTTCGTGGTTTATTACAAACCCTAAACAGTGAAGTAGTTGTAAGGTGGCATATACATTATCAACGCATTCCTCAAAGGAATGGCCTATACATAAAATATCATCGAGATAGATTACTGACATATGCCCTTGTCTTCGCAAATGAGTGATAACTTCTCTCATTATTTTTGTAAAGACCCGAGGTGCCACAGACAACCCATAAGGCATGGACGTGAATTCGTATAGTAACTGATTAAATTCAAACCTTAAATATTTTCTGTCACTAGGGCTAATAGGAACTAAAAGATATGCTTCTTTTAAATCAATGGAAGCCAAATAACCATCACGAGGAATCAATTTTGAAGCTGTCCGATAATCCTCCATTTTAAAGTGAGTATTTGAAATGTACTTATTTAGTGGTTTCAAATTTAATATAAACCTTTTGGAGCCGTTAGGTTTTGGGGCCAAAAATATTCTAGAAATGAATTGATTTTTACAAGGATTACAATGATTTACAGCTCCTAATTGAACTAGTTTGTTTATGGCACTCGACATCTCAACACTTTCATCAGGAGTAAATGAAGAGCGAGGAATTGTTGGTTGCGATAGTGTTTGACGTAACTGTATCGAATAACCTTGTTGAATCCACTTTAAAACTACCTTATTTCTAGTTATATTAAGCCAACAGTTAAAGTAGGAAGAAAGCCTGCCTGCATGTACCTGAGTCACTGATGTGTACTGGCACGAGTCTTGGGATGGTTGAAATTCTTGGATGACGATTGATTTGTTGACGTCGTCGCAGGCGGGTACGGGCGACGGGTGGCTGCTGGCTTCCGATGACCTCCTCGCCCCCCCCTGACTGAAGGATAACGAGGAGGTCCCGTCCAGTTTCCCTGATGTGGTGGACGAGGGACCGACAACTGAGAAGTAGAAGTCGTTATTTTTGAATTAACCGTTTTTCTTATTTGCTGGCTCTGTTTTTCAATGGCCTTGCTTGCCTTGATCTTGTCAGCCAGCGTATTACCAAACAGAGTTTCGTCTCGTTCGGAGTCTTGAATCATATGCAAAAAATTCTTTTCGAGACTAGGCGTAATAAGCTTTTTCCTGTCACAGGAGAACGAGTAGTGCAAGTCCGTTAAAAGCCGGCATCCGTCACTCAGTGACCTTATCGCATTAATTCTATCTTCAGTTTTTAACATTAAATCCATAGCTCGGTTGATTGCTGAGGTTCCAGCACTCAAAACCATTTGAAAACCTTCAAGTTTCTTGTCTCGGCCCCTTACTACTTCCGATACTGCAGCTGAAATTTCAGCGTTTAATTTTGGTGCTTGTAGTAACTTGCAATTAGATGGAATTAAGTATTGTTTCATAAGGTTAGATTTTTCATCTTTTGTTAATCCCTTTCTAAGTATCGGGGCCCAGAGATTAGCTAAGTTTTCAAGTATGGGTTCACCAAAATCTGGTGTATCTGATGTTGAAGCACCCAGTGCAGATAACAATTCGGGATCGAGGTTTGGTTCCACCGGTGTCTCGGGCTGGACAGCGGGTGAGTCATTGGGCGTGGCCAATGGCACCTCCTGTGAGGTGGCGGGTGGTAGATTTTCTTCCGCGTGTAACGGAGATGCGTCTTTCAATTCCGGTTGTAATAGCTCCTCTGTCAAAGAACTGGCCGGTAATTGGTCCGTGATTGAATCTAAAAATAGAACAATCCGTTAATAAAAGGAAGAAAAAGGAATGTAATGTGGGTAGAAAAAAATAATAATAATAATATAAAATTTATTGTCTCGCAAACAATAATTTTCATAATAACGTTATTCACTTTGAACTAACGTTCTTTTTGTTCATAAGTATCACAATAAGCTCGCAGCTGACTGTGTTATCGCGATTGACTCGCAGTCAATCTCGATTTATAAACCTACCCAAGTTTTTTGTAAGATTATATGAACCTACCTTCAATATTGTCTTCATCTGATGAGCTTAAAACATAACGCTTTCTTGGACGATTCTTTTCTTTTTCTTCCAATTTTCTTAATTTACGCTGATAGTGCAAAATTTTTTCTTGAGCACTGCGTTTCGGCATCTTTTTTTTTTTTTTTTTGAGGCGCGTGCGCTCGTTGCCGTGCACGAAAAAGGAATGAAGCATTATACTAGGCAAGGGGTACGTGTTAGAAGTGATATCGATACAAAAAAATTTAATCGATGTTTTTTAATCGAATGAATTCTCTGAAAACGTGCAGAGTTGCCTGTAAACTAAGGAAACTACATGGTTAATATTTATAATTTGAAGAATGAATTGACGAATAATAATACAAAATGTTGTGCTGCTTTTCAGTAGCCCGCTTTTATAACCAGTATTCTGTAGAAAATATATGCTGCTACATTATCTTTCTCTTTGTTTCACTAAATACACTTCCAGCAGAGTGTAATACACTTTTATAATGAAAGTTGGTTTAATATAAACCTTAATTACTTTTGAACATGGAGTGTGTAAGCGATGGAGAGAACATTTTTTTGAGAGTGGTAGAGTCTAGCTGTAGGCTCTGTCTGCAGCGATTGCTGGGCTGACTCGACCGGTGAAATACCACCGTCGCACAGAAAACCGACGTGAAGTAGGGACAATGTTCCTGCGTTTCATTCGGTGAGTGCGGTATCCGGTGGCCAATTTTGTCAAAGGCTCAGCAACGCACCCCCAACACCCACAGTAGTCATGAGCGGCGGTGATCACTTACCATCAGGTGACCCGCATGCTCGTTTGCTACCTATAAGAACAAAAACACTAGGATGGTAGAAGAAAGGTGATAATGGGTAGAAAAAAGTCCATGAGGTTTATGCCTTGATAAAGAAGTTCGCGAAAGAAGGGTGCAAGACTCATTGTTGGTTGTTTAGTTTCTTTTTCGTTTTCTGTAAATAATAGTGTAAACAACGGTAAAAAGTTGAAGGTGGATTAATTTTATTCGTACTTTTTTATGAGATATGCTACTAAAAGAGCACTGATGGTTGATGATCAACGCTGCCTACATTCAGCTACAATCACATTAGCATTGTGAGTGGTTGATGTGACTTATTGTTTACAATGTAAATTAAATTTAACTTTATATTGTATAAACATTCCTGTAATATTAACTCTCTCCATTTTTTACTGATTTCTATGGAAACCGTTAATATAAATGATATGGTGTCGAATTTTGCGGGCGTGCGAGGTAGGAATCGTCGCATCTAATAAGATAAGCGTGTGATTTGTTTACTTTACAAAAACTCGCGTCATTCACGAAATTAGGCATTTATAAGCTGCAACTGCCAAGGAACAACTACTAACTACAACTAACCTAACCTAAAACACCTTACTTTTGTCCTCTCCATTATGTAATGTTTATGTATTATGGACGTGTAGCTCCAAAGTGTTGATGCATCAGGATAATATATACAATGTTGTTGGATTCAGTTCAACTTGTAATTTTAACGACTCATTTGAGATTGCATAAACCCTGTATACACTCTTAATACTTTAATACATTTTAAAAACTTTTTTTGCTTCTTTTAACTAAAAATGTATTTAACACTAACAAGAAGGCTTAACTTTTTAAAAACATCAATGAACAGTGATTAAATACCAAAATTCTGTTTTTGTCGATAACTAAGTAGGATTCAATTGTGCACTTATGCAGACATCACTAAACTCTTGTCTTGTTACAATATTTTTTCGATAAAAATGCTATCTCCAAGTCCATCCCTAGAGATTTAAATAAGTAAAAGCTGTTTGCTTCAACTGTATTACTTTATAGTGAACTTTTCATTTTAATTATACAAGATGGGATTTAAAAATCTTGTTTGGAAAAGTTGCAAACTTGGATATTTTCAATCTGCGAGGAAATTACTTTTGTTTATCTGTTGTGTTTGATAGATGACACTAGTGGTATAAGGAATAGGAATCTCTATCAGGAACATTTTTAGAGAAAGTGCACGGTTTTATTTAAAGAAAACATATTTTTTAAATATCAAGCCAAATTATGATTTTTTGTACGGGGTGTAAAAAGACTATTTTCGAAGCCTAAAACCATGTATTCTTGAGCCTTAATAGTAACTTGACTTAATACACTAACAGAATATACAGAAAACTCAATTTAAAAAATATATTAAGAATTGAAAAGTTATATTCGCTGCTTGAGATCAACGCTTTCACATCAGCTAATGGTTCAGGTACAAAGATTTACATTGAAAATTAATTAAATAAATATGTTTAATTAGAAATAATTCCGAAATATGATGGTATAAATGCAATTATTATTCGTCAATTCATTCTTCAAATTATAAATATTAACCATGTAGTTTCCTTAGTTTACAGGCAACTCTGCACGTTTTCAGAGAATTCATTCGATTAAAAAACATCGATTAAATTTTTTTGTATCGATATCACTTCTAACACGTACCCCTTGCCTAGTATAATGCTCCATTCCTTTTTCGTGCACGGCAACGAGCGCACGCGCCTCAAAAAAAAAAAAAAAAGATGCCGAAACGCAGTGCTCAAGAAAAAATTTTGCACTATCAGCGTAAATTAAGAAAATTGGAAGAAAAAGAAAAGAATCGTCCAAGAAAGCGTTATGTTTTAAGCTCATCAGATGAAGACAATATTGAAGGTAGGTTCATATAATCTTACAAAAAACTTGGGTAGGTTTATAAATCGAGATTGACTGCGAGTCAATCGCGATAACACAGTCAGCTGCGAGCTTATTGTGATACTTATGAACAAAAAGAACGTTAGTTCAAAGTGAATAACGTTATTATGAAAATTATTGTTTGCGAGACAATAAATTTTATATTATTATTATTATTTTTTTCTACCCACATTACATTCCTTTTTCTTCCTTTTATTAACGGATTGTTCTATTTTTAGATTCAATCACGGACCAATTACCGGCCAGTTCTTTGACAGAGGAGCTATTACAACCGGAATTGAAAGACGCATCTCCGTTACACGCGGAAGAAAATCTACCACCCGCCACCTCACAGGAGGTGCCATTGGCCACGCCCAATGACTCACCCGCTGTCCAGCCCGAGACACCGGTGGAACCAAACCTCGATCCCGAATTGTTATCTGCACTGGGTGCTTCAACATCAGATACACCAGATTTTGGTGAACCCATACTTGAAAACTTAGCTAATCTCTGGGCCCCGATACTTAGAAAGGGATTAACAAAAGATGAAAAATCTAACCTTATGAAACAATACTTAATTCCATCTAATTGCAAGTTACTACAAGCACCAAAATTAAACGCTGAAATTTCAGCTGCAGTATCGGAAGTAGTAAGGGGCCGAGACAAGAAACTTGAAGGTTTTCAAATGGTTTTGAGTGCTGGAACCTCAGCAATCAACCGAGCTATGGATTTAATGTTAAAAACTGAAGATAGAATTAATGCGATAAGGTCACTGAGTGACGGATGCCGGCTTTTAACGGACTTGCACTACTCGTTCTCCTGTGACAGGAAAAAGCTTATTACGCCTAGTCTCGAAAAGAATTTTTTGCATATGATTCAAGACTCCGAACGAGACGAAACTCTGTTTGGTAATACGCTGGCTGACAAGATCAAGGCAAGCAAGGCCATTGAAAAACAGAGCCAGCAAATAAGAAAAACGGTTAATTCAAAAATAACGACTTCTACTTCTCAGTTGTCGGTCCCTCGTCCACCACATCAGGGAAACTGGACGGGACCTCCTCGTTATCCTTCAGTCAGGGGGGGGCGAGGAGGTCATCGGAAGCCAGCAGCCACCCGTCGCCCGTACCCGCCTGCGACGACGTCAACAAATCAATCGTCATCCAAGAATTTCAACCATCCCAAGACTCGTGCCAGTACACATCAGTGACTCAGGTACATGCAGGCAGGCTTTCTTCCTACTTTAACTGTTGGCTTAATATAACTAGAAATAAGGTAGTTTTAAAGTGGATTCAACAAGGTTATTCGATACAGTTACGTCAAACACTATCGCAACCAACAATTCCTCGCTCTTCATTTACTCCTGATGAAAGTGTTGAGATGTCGAGTGCCATAAACAAACTAGTTCAATTAGGAGCTGTAAATCATTGTAATCCTTGTAAAAATCAATTCATTTCTAGAATATTTTTGGCCCCAAAACCTAACGGCTCCAAAAGGTTTATATTAAATTTGAAACCACTAAATAAGTACATTTCAAATACTCACTTTAAAATGGAGGATTATCGGACAGCTTCAAAATTGATTCCTCGTGATGGTTATTTGGCTTCCATTGATTTAAAAGAAGCATATCTTTTAGTTCCTATTAGCCCTAGTGACAGAAAATATTTAAGGTTTGAATTTAATCAGTTACTATACGAATTCACGTCCATGCCTTATGGGTTGTCTGTGGCACCTCGGGTCTTTACAAAAATAATGAGAGAAGTTATCACTCATTTGCGAAGACAAGGGCATATGTCAGTAATCTATCTCGATGATATTTTATGTATAGGCCATTCCTTTGAGGAATGCGTTGATAATGTATATGCCACCTTACAACTACTTCACTGTTTAGGGTTTGTAATAAACCACGAAAAAAGTAATCTAAAACCTAAAAAGGTTTTAAAATTTTTAGGTTTTATTTACGACACGCATAACTTACTCATATCTTTGCCCCTAGATAAACGTATCAATATTGACCGATTAGTTCATAAATTTAGTTTACTCCCAAAATGCACTATTCGCGAGTTCGCAAAATTGATAGGTATTCTGATCTCAGCATGCCCCGCTGTTCGATATGGTTTTCTTTATACAAAAGTATTAGAAAGACAAAAATTTATTTTGCTGAAACAAAATAATAACAATTATGACGCCAAAATAAAGCTCTCATCTCTCATCTTAGATGACCTTGCCTGGTGGAGTAATAATATTTTTACCACTTGCCAAAGTATTCAAAAAGTCGAGTATAAATATGAAATATTTACAGATGCATCTAGAACAGGCTGGGGGGCAGTTTGCGGACACAATCGCGTCAACGGTTCGTGGAAAACCACTGAGACAGAACACCACATTAATTTCCTAGAACTATTAGCTGTTTTTTTAGGAATAAAATGTTTTATGAAAAATGAGTCTAATTGTTCAGTATTGTTAAGGGTTGACAATACAACAGCAATAAGTTATGTGAATAGAATGGGAGGTATACAATTTCCCCACTTAAACGATTTGACACGTACAATTTGGCAATGGTGCGAGGAGCGCCATATATGGTTGTTCGCTTCCTACGTAAATACCAAGGAAAATCAGGCAGATTTAGAATCTCGAAAAATAAACCCAGACATTGAATGGGAATTGTCTGATGAAGCTTTTCAGGTTATAGTGAAGCTCTTTGGTCAACCAGAAATTGACCTGTTCGCATCTCGCTCCAATGCCAAGTGTCAATTCTTCATATCCTGGAAACCAGATCCGGATGCTTGCGCCGTAGATGCATTTACCACAGACTGGAAGCATAAGTTTTTTTATGCTTTTCCACCTTTTTCACAAATATTAAAATGTCTGCGGAAAATAATTGACGATGAAGCTTCCGGAATATTCATATTCCCATACTGGCCCTCACAACCGTGGTTTCCACTTTTAAATAGCTTAAGAGTTTCTAATATACATATTTTCAACCCGAGTGAGACGTTGTTGCAATCTCGTTTCAGGAAAGTTCATCCCCTGCATGCGACGCTTACCCTGGGAGCCGCGAGGCTCTGCGGGCAGCGTTCGCACGACGTGGCTGCCCAGCCGCCGCGCTCAACCTAATGCTGGCCTCACTTTCCGAAAACACGCTGAAACAGTATGGTGTCACATTAAAACTTTGGTGGCAGTTTTGTACCGACAATAATAGTGTAGTCTTTGACGACTCGTTCAGCTTGGTACTTTCTTTTTTGACTGATCAGTTTGAGAAAGGATGTTCTTATGGAACACTCAACAGTCATCGCTCAGCGTTAGCAACATTTTTAGGTGATCAAATCAGTTCTAATGACCAAATTAAACGACTTCTCAAAGGAGCTTATAAAATGAAACCTAGTCGGCCCAAATATAATACTACTTGGGACCCTCAATTAGTTCTCAATTTCGTTTCAAATTGGTATCCAAATATTGACTTAGATTTAGAAAAGATTACAAAAAAAATAGTTATTTTATTAGCCATATGCACAGCTCATAGAGTTCAAACCTTTTCACTCATGAAGTTAGAAGATATATCATTCGTACCTAACGGTGTTAACATAGCAATAACTGATACTATTAAAACTTCAGCCCCCGGTCGTCAACAGCCCAATCTATTCTTACCATATTTTCAAGAAAATATAAATATATGCCCCGCTTCAACCCTCAAAGATTATATTTTTGTTACGCAAAAATTGAGAGCCACGAATGCGGGTGCAGTGTTACTAACGACAAGACGTCCACATAGAGCAGCCACGGCACAGTCCATTAGCCGATGGATTAAGCAGGTGATGTCAGAGAGCGGCGTAGACACGCGGGTGTTCAGCGCGCACAGCACTCGCCACGCCTCTACGTCCGCTGCGAGCTCTGCAGGTCTTAACGTGGATGTCATTCGGAAAACCGCAGGCTGGACCTCTACATCTTCAGCTTTTGCCAAATTTTATAAGAGACCTATATTAAACCCCGATGAAGGCTTATTTGCTAGAACGGTGGCACTTCCACCAACATGATTGTTATATTAAGTAATTATTATCTTCAGAAATATAGATATAATTATTATTAGTTTAGCTAAGTTACAAAAAATATTTTGTTTTGTTGATTTTTATGATCTCTTGTCAAAAACTGTTATTTGTAATAAATAATGTTTTATATTACAATGTTGTTATTATTGAATAGATTAATGAACTTTCAAAGTAAATGAATAACAAATCTTCCTTCTCTAAATATCTACATGGTTAATATTTATAATTTGAAGAATGAATTGACGAATAATAATATATGATCAAACGAACTTCAGTGAAGTTCGATCATTATTATTTGAGTCAATTCATTCGAAAATTATAACTTCCCATCCCACCCAGATAAAACGTACATAATAAAGTTAACGTTTTACCCTAATAGAAGCTTTGTTCTTCAAATCTCTAAAAGAATGAAGCATTATACTAGGCAAGGGGTACGTGTTAGAAGTGATATCGATACAAAAAAATTTAATCGATGTTTTTTAATCGAATGAATTCTCTGAAAACGTGCAGAGTTGCCTGTAAACTAAGGAAACTACATGGTTAATATTTATAATTTTCGAATGAATTGACTCAAATAATAATGATCGAACTTCACTGAAGTTCGTTTGATCATATATTTTGTGGCACTATGTAAAAAAAATTGTGCCTATGTTGCTTGTGCCAATGCCCAGTTTTCGTTTCGGATGATTTGTTACCTAAATGAGCAAAATTCCAGCTCATTTCTCAACCGGGAAATGGAATAAATGTAACTTGCAAGGATCCACTCTATTTTACAAATAACATATTATTAGAAATAATTTTTACTTCTACAACGTGGCATAGGGTGAAATTAATTAAAGCCTACCACTTTTTCCCAGGAATTTCTGTGATGCAGGTCTAAAGCTAACAGAGAAGCAGCAGGCAAATAGCCTATATACGGACAATACGCAGAAAAACCGCGTCAAAAGCCTTTTAAATGATTTGCGGAAATGTTGACACTATTAATTTGAGCTGAATCCCTACCAATATTATAAATGCGAAAGTAACTCTGTCTGTCTGTCTGTCTTTCTGTCTGTCTGTCTGTTTGTCTGTCTGTTACGCTTTCACGCCTAAACAACTGAACCGATTTTGATGAAATTTGGTATGAAGAAAGAACTGAACTTGGGAAAGGACATAGGGTACTTTTTACCGCGGGAAAACTTCTCATTCCCACGGGAAATCGACTTCCACGCGAACGGAGTCGCGGGCGGCCACTAGTAGTAAATATACGTTGTAATGCAATGCAAGGAGCACCGCACCGCAGCTCTAAATAATATTAAAGAGGATAAAAATATGAATATCCAAAACATATAAGCAAGATTTATGTGTTATCTTATGTCCGTGGCATAAATATAGTGAATATAATATTATTCAATAGAATTTTCAAATTGTTGAAAATAGATAAATAATATTTAATAAATGGGTTATAATTAGAAATAAAATTCTTCTTTAATAAAACATACTACTTAGTAAATACAAATGACTGGTAATTATTCTGCTTGAAACAGATTTTACATATATTACGGAAAAAAATCATTGCGATTATAAAACACTATTAAAAAAACTCATGTGAAAACCCAAACCAAAAGTGCATTTCACCTTCACCGGCTAATAAACCGATTAAAATGCTGCTTCGTATTACCTTTCCTCTCAGTTTCTAACTAAGGTAATTGAAGGCCAAACCAGCCTAATTTAGATAACCTGTCCAACACTCAAAGAGGCTTTTAAGTAACCAGACAGTTCTCTAACTTTATTAGCAACTCGTAGATTCAAAAGCTCTCGGCCAATTACAGCTGGGCTATGATGCCTGGGGGGTGGGCGCGCAAAGTTTGTTTGACAGTGATAGGTTTGAGGTAATATCTGTCAACTGTCATGTGACAGGTTTAGATGTGTGGACGGAAATGTTTTTTAGAATTGAGAATCCTACTAATATTATAAACGTGTACCTAAGTTTGTGAGTATGGATGTATGTATGGATTTATGGATGTTTGTTACTCTTTCACGTAAAAACTACAGGATTGATGAAACTTTACAGTAATATAGTTTATACATATGGTACTTTTTAACGCTGGAAAACTTCTCGTTCCCACGGGAAACCGACTTCCACGCGAACGGAGTCGCGGGCGGCCACTAGCTGTTTATAATTTTATTCTGTTTTGAGTAGCTGTGTGATGCAAACGGTAAAATATTTTCAGAGCATGTGCGAAAAAAAATAAACGGCATGGCATGTTGCACATTACCTACACGACAACCCTCCAGAGCCCTCAGTAACTAATCACATTGAAAACCAACTTTTGGGTGAGGTCCGAATTAATTTAACACGTGGTTTGAGTAGTTTATTATTCAATTCTGAGTCAAATAAGTGCTGTATAAATATTGCATACTGATTTTCAATATTTATAAAGATGGACAAAGTGGAACAGTTAATAGTTTTGACTTTGTTTTATTCCGTCCATCAATCAGTCAATAAGTTACGACTTTTTTTTGAGAAACGCATAGGGTAAAAGCCGGATAGTTGCCTCGGACGGATACATGCCCCGGTTTTTAATACATTATGTTAGGAATATAAGTTGTGTTAACGCTTTACTACAATAAGTAGTGACCCCCCACAGGCCTCAGTGCCGTGTAAGCCATCAGAATAGGCTTACGTGTTTTGTCCGTGTGAGCAAATATCTTCCGCGGCGAAACTTTGACGGGCGTTATAGTTATATTGGTAAGTAATTTTTATTGAATATTTTTATTACTGATCGTGGTTTCAGTCTACTTTTTGTTTGTTCGCATGCATTAGAGTTTAAATTACATTGTTTGTTATGTTTTATTGCAAAATAATTTTCATTTATTTAGAAAATGTAAAGGGCAAGTATCCGCATCAAAAAGTATAGTCGCCCTACTTACTTTCACGGATAGTTGCCCCCAGAGAAACCAAACATTTTTTAGCAAGTAAAGACGAATTTCATTTTTTAAGATTACAAATTTACAGTTCTGACAGTTCCGACAGTAGTGGAAGTGAAGAAAATATACTCAGTTCAAAAACGCTTAAAGGAAAAGCCACCATAGGACTCCCAATCAAAAGAAACAAGGACGAAAAATCGATAAGAGACACTCAAAAGATATTAAAAGTCAAAAATGATAATTTAATAGTAAATATGAATAACAAAGGTTCTACTAAAAAAAATGATAATTATTGCGTAATGAAATCAAAGTCAGATTGGATTCTATGTGATGCATGTTAGATGTGGTTGCATGAAACATGCACCTCATTCAAGAACTGTTGTCAAAGATGTGGAAAGTTGAAAACCGTAGCTGCTGGCAAAAATTAAAGTTAACACCAAAGTTAATTACCAAATTATTATATCTTTAAGATAAATGCTAACATTTTATAATAACGTACATAACCTTAAGTTAGAATAATATTTTTATAATTAAAATTATTTAAAATGAAAACTATTTAATAATGTTTTGATTAATATTTCACATTGTACTTAATAAAAGATCTCAGTAAAATTATAAGGACTGTTAAATAAATAATAAAGACTAATTTAATTGATATAAATTTGTGTCTATCTAAAATAAAAAAATTACCGAGGTTACTTTCCCCGCATGAGGCAAGTATCCCTCGAAGCATTTTCCGCGCTAGGCTACTATCCGCCATAGTAGGCAACTATCCCTTTTCTGAGAGGTGAAATAAAACAGTATTTATTCAAAACCATTGTTAGTTATGTACATAAAAATAGGCTATTATAGAAGATAAAAGGCGTATGTTTTGAGATACATACTTAATAATTTTCAGCAAGTTCATATTTTTAAAAAATTAAGCTTTTTCGAAAAGTGGGGCAACTATCCGGCTTTTACCTAGGTGTATCTATCACGTTGAAGTTAATATTAAATGTCATTGACAATTCACTGAAGTTGTGTAAAAAAACAATTTTCAATGCCGACACGTTCAAATGATATGGCTTTTAATGCCGTATTTGTTTTTATACCTAAGAAATTAAAATATTTGTTTTGATTGTGTGATTCCTGTAATTAACAAATAATTTCTATACCATGCTTGTATGTTATCCGCAGCAGAACTTTCGGCTCTTTACTACTTAATTATTTTGGACTAGAAGGTACCCGCGACTTCATTTGCTATAAAAGTGAATTTCCCATGGGAATGAGACTTATTCTCGCGTTAAAAAGAAGTTTATTTTCATCCAAGGCTGATGAACTGTGTATATTCTGCAATTCATTAAAATTGGTTCAGCCATTTTAAATATTAGTGGGGAAGAAAGGATTCTAACAACTACTCTATAGAAAGTGACCAATCCAACATAAAAAGACAAGGTAAGCATCTTCTCAGCAGTAGAATTTTCTACAGTTAAATTAAAAAATAAAACAAACTACCAAAATTTTAACCAACTTTATTCTTCAGCTTCGCCTCCACCCTTTCTTTCTCACTCTTCTTCACAATCAAATTGACCCTCAACCTCGTCATACTCAATTTATCATCCGCATTATGATGCACCACCGACAACAGCTCATAGACCCCTGACATATCTTCTGCTATTCCCCGAAAGCCGATCGAACACTTCGTGTAAGGCTGTGGAGCGGTTAGGAAGTAAATGTTGCCGAATGGGATGCGGTTGGTGGGGAAGGCTTCGTAGGTCTTCTTGTTGGGGAAGATGACGTGGCAGGACTGCAGGTTGTCGGCGAAGGACTTCGGGATGGTGATCGACTTGCCCGTGACGTCATCGGTGTAGTAGATGACGGTCTTGTCGGGAAGTCGAAGCTCGTTTAGGTCTAGGGCTGGAAGGAATTGGTTGGTGATATGGTGCTTGATTAAGTTGAAATTTGTTTGAAAAAAATGAGTTTTTGAATATTTAATATTTAACGCGAGTTTCTTGATTAAACGACTTATAGGCGTGTCTTAATGCTATTGTCCGGCCACCGAGAGAATGCGTTCCTGACACATTGTGTTTGACATAACGAGGTAACTTTGACAGGCCGTCTACGAAAACAAACAAAAAAAAAGTCGTCTATTTTGACCCTACAAACAAATAATAAGCAATAAAATGATATTAAAACACACTGATTTTAAATTTTATAACTGATGGCTTACTGTAAGGGTAATAATTACTGATAAAATATGTATTTTTAAAAATGTAAACAACATCATATTTTCGTAGGGATGTGCTAAAAATATCAGTCAATTTTAAAGTTATCAATCAATTTCTAATAAAAAAGCAGAATAAGTAGCTTGGTTATAAAAACATGATATCGACGTAAATATGGATATGCTTGAAGCATAACTATTGCGGTTAGTGAAAGAAAATAAATCGGCAAATGTTCGATATGAAATAGATGAATTGGCTCAGCAGTACGGTCATCGGGTGCTGAGACTTATACCATATTATTGCCAATACAATGCTATTGAATTAATTTGGGCTCAAATTAAGGGTTATGCAGCCCGTCGCAATACGTCCCCACCTTTTAGCACAAAAAAGATGATGGCTCTATTAAAAGAAGCTTGCGAAAAAATCACGAAGGAAGACTGGGCGAAGGCGGTAGAAAAAACAAAAAATCTTATTACCAAAGACTTTGATCGAGATATTAGAATTGATTCGATCATTGATAATAACATAATTATAAATGTTGGAGAAGATGATGATAGCACCTCCTCAAGCGAATCGGAATCTGATTAAATTTATACCAGCGCGATATCTATTATTTTAAGTATTTATTACCTACTTTTAGTTTTAGTACTTATTGTATTGTAGACCTAAATATTTGTTTTGAAAAAAGGCAGCAGTTGGAGTTTCTTGCTATACAAGTAAAATAGATATAAGATAAACTAATTTTTTTACTAATGTTGATTGAAAAAATATTTGTCAATATTATTTTTTACCCCAACACTACTGGCATGTGTCACAAACGCAATCTCTCGGTGGCCAGATTATAGGTGCTTTCCGTTTTTGGTTTTGCTTAATAAGTTACTTTTATTAGAACAATAATAATTTACTCGCAAATATTTACCCCATATGTAAGGTTTATACAGTTTTATTAAGATCTATCCAAAAGTAGAAATATTTCATAGTAACAATTTGCTTAAATTTCACATTTTTTATAGATAATGTAATAAGGACTTACCATTTGATGTCCAAATACAAGCGAAAACCACAGTAAAATAGTTATAATTCATAATTGCTTTAAATATAAAACACAGCAGTTAATGAATCGTAGTAAAGATAACTGACAGTTAAATAATTAACAATCCTTTTTATAACTTAAGACAATAAGATCCTATAATAAAAAAAAAACGAAAAATGTTATGAAAACTCTTCCAATTTTAACCTGTTGAATATAATATTTTACTTTTATGTTTTTGACTATTGTAAAACTACAAAAACTATTGTTTTACTCATAATCATAAACCAACTTTTTTCACTGTTTAATAAGGAAGTAAATCATAACACAAGTCAAAGGTTCAAAGTCCTTTATTTTAAACTAAGAACGCCTTCTGTCACATGTCATCAATGACTTTGACAGTTCAGTTCTCTGCCACTAACACCGGATCCCACTCCTCAATCTCTTTAATATTCAGGTTCACCGTCAACTTCGTCAGGCTTTGGCTGTCATCGCTGCTGTGTTTCACCAACGAGAGCAGCTGGTAGGTTCCACTGAGTTCCACAGCGGTCCCTCGGAAGCCTATAGCGCAACTGGTGAATGGTTGAACGGCGTTTAAGAAGAAGACGGTGCCTTCAGGGATGTTGTCGTTGGGGTAGGCCTCGTAGGTGATACCGTTGGGGAAAGTGACGTGGCAGGTCTGGAGCTCGTCAAGGAAAGACTTGGGGATGGTGATGGATTTGCCGATCAAGTCATTGGTGAGGTACGTGTAGGTCTCTTCGGGTAAGGATATTTCAGTGATGGCTTGCCCTGCATAAAAAAATTAGTTCCTACTAATATTATAAACGTGAAAGTTTGTGAGTATGTATGAATGTATGGATGTCTGGATGTATGGATGTTTGTTACTCTTCCACGTAAAAACTACTGGTCGAATTTTGATGAAACTGTACAGTAATATAAGCTATAGAATAGCATATAGGGTACTTTTTACCGCGGGAAAACTTCTCATTCCTACAAGAAACCAACGCAAACGGAGTCACGGCCACTAGTTAATTATTTTTTTTATACACGTTTCACAGAATTATATTATTCTGTAAAGTAAAAGGATTGGCATCCAGTTTGTACAATGTTGTGAGCCCTAGCTAAAAAAGAAAAGAATACACAAAACGACATTAATAATTGTGTCAGAATTGTCACTGGGCATATTTCACTTAACTACTAGTTTTTCAATTAATTTGAAATCTTGTAGTGAATACAATTTAATGTGATTTTAGTGTCATGAGAACATCATTCAATAACTACGTTAAATAATACATACCTTGAGAAACCAGAACTGCAGCGACTAATAAAATCACTTTGAACGCCATGTCTGTTGCTACGAGTACTTCCTTATACGATATTCTGACAATATTTTCGGCTGTGATTGATTTTTAACAATTTTTTTTTAATCGTAACATGATAAAAATCAACTTTACAATATACTAGCTTACCGCCCGCAGTTTTACTTATGCAATCATAAGATTTACATTTAAGATTTTACAAGCAATTTCACTATTTGCCGCTTTAAACTTCAACCATTTTTTTTCCCCTATCCCTGTTAACAGGGATAGGGGAAACTAAAAACTAAACTCTAATATTATTATTTTTTCATCATCAAAAAATAATATTAGAGTTTGACGCAGAGATAAAAAATTAGAAACAAACAAACAAATATTTTTGTTTCTTTTGTAATAATAAAGATAAACAATCTCTATTTGATTGTAAGATTAGATATTATTTTTACTTCTAATTATTAGATTATAACTAAAAATACATATTACTGAGTAAATTTATAAATGTTGCCATATGAATAACCTGTGCTTTTATCCCAAATGAATAAAAAAGGGAATTAGAATTGTATGCTTATATATTAATACTAGGGGCCGCGCGCGACTCCGTTCGCGTAGAAGTCGGTTTCCCGTGGGAATGCGAAGTTTTCCCGCGGTACAAAGTTCCCTTAATTCATTTATACATATATTTTGGTATCTAGAACCGTTTTTGGCAGCGCACGCAACGGAAGCTCTCAAGGATGAATAATTTTCCCCGTTTTTTTAACATTTTCCATTATTTCTTCACTCTTTATAGTTGCAACGTGATGTTATATAGCCTAAAGCCTGCCTCGATAAATGGTCTATTTAACACAAAAAGAATTTTTAAAATCAAACCAGTAGTTCCTGAGATTAGAGCGTTCAAACAAACAAATAAACAAACAAACTCTTCAGCTTTATAATATTAGTATAGATTTATGCCTGAAGCATCGTAACCCCATTTTTTTATATCCAAAAAATCAGTACATCGTACAAACAGCTAAACGATTAATTGATTTGTATGCAAAATTGTATTTATCTGATAACTTAGATTTTATCATATATACGTGAGATGCTAAAAGAGTTGACAATTAAGTAAAGTCTTGATAGTAGTTGATTTCAAGATAAGGTTACTTTGTAACTTCGGAAAAACCTTGAAAGGTGTTTAACCCAGTGGGGGTACTTGTATTACCGAATATTCATGTGTATTCATTTGAACATGAAATAAGTAAATCAGGTGTTGGACTTTATAAAAAAAAACCACCGAAGCCTCAATCAACAATATTTATTATTATTATAAACTAGTGGCCGCCCGCGACTCCGTTCGCGACTTCCACGCTTCCCGGAATGAGAAGTTTTCCCGCGGTAAAAGTACCCTATGTGTTATTAAGAGTTTTTACTATTAAACTAGAACTGATACCACATGAGTAAAGAAACTGAACAGAGACAAAGCTTCTAAAGAGCTAGCAAAATTTATACCTATTTTGGTAGGGTTGGCACAATTGAATAAATTAAAAATATAAATGTGCTTTTTTTTCAAATTTTTTATTAAAATAGGTTTTTTTTTACAAATTACATACTCTAAATATTTTTTTTTTATTACTTTTGGTTTTTAATAATTTGTTGTGTCTTTTAATCGAATGATAAATTCTAAATCTAATATAAAGTTTTTTCAAATAAACCAATGGGAAACACTCACATGGCATATGAAATGTACAATCTTGCAAACGTGCTAATATGTCATTACCAATATTAACATTTTTAATATGAAGATCAAAATATTCGCGAAATATTTGCTCAAGCTATTCAACAAATTCAATAAAATTGTCAGGAGGTATTATCAAAAAACCTGATTTCACACTTTTTAAATACTAAAACAAAAGTATTACTACGTATTATGTGAGAAACTCGAAAACAAAAACAAAACACGCACAACGTTCGAGCGTCGCGTCACGCCTGCACGCCCTGAGATTGACCACTGGCTGATCTAGTTTGAAGCGGTTTCGGCTCATACGTGACAAGCGGCCAGTGGTCACGCACACACACGCGTTGCACTTGTAGTGATGTACCTGTCACAGCGCATTCGTATGTAGCTTTGTCTCTGTTCAGTTTCTTTACTCATGTGCTGATACTAGCCGAATTAATGTCACTGAACTTAACGCAACGACTATATGACGTCAAAAAAAAATGTCATTCAGTGGGCTTATTCAGAGGACCGACTCTGAAATTCGATATATCGTTTTAAATATCCTAAAATCATAATCAATGTCAATACGGCCTTTTATCGATTTTATAATAAGACTAAGTAAAGCAATTGTTTCTTGATTATTATAATTTTGGTACCAAGTTATTAAAACCAATTTCAATTTTATTATCAGCAAAACAAAGTAACATCAACAGAATCATATTGTTTTTGTTTGAGTTACGGGAATTAATTTCTATTTTAAAAATAATTAGTTTCATTCGATCTTTTTGAATTCCTTCGTTTATTTTTACTGAATATTGTCAATGTCAATAACAATTTAAGCTTAAGCTACTACTTTCTAGAAAACAAATCTTCCTAGCAAAATGAATAAAATAACGTCAACATACTAATTATAAATTATACATATATTCAAACTGTCAAAATGACTTTGACACTTCACTCCTCAGTCAGTTGATTTCACTGATCTATTTCCTTCCTAATCTTTATCCTCGTAAGCGTTTGGCTATCATCGCTGCTTTTCACTAAAGACATCAACTCGTCACACTGAACTCCACTGGAGTACCTCGAAAGCCTATACCACAGCTTGGCCTAGACGACCCTAGAAAGAGAATGGTTTCTTCTGGGCTCGTGTTCTTAGGATAGAACTCGTAGGTTACGCCACTGGGGAAGATAACGTGGCAAGTCTGGAGCTCGTCGGAGTAGGATATGGGTATGTTGAAAGCCTTTGCCATTAATATGTGGGTTTTGTAGGTGTAGGTCTGGTTGGGTAAGGTCACCTGGGTGACGGCTAGCCCTGGACAATAAAAAGAGATAAATGCTGTATTGCAAGTGACATCAAATGAAGTTATACATCACGAAGGAATTACATTAAATTAGTACAGAATAATTGTTAAGTGCTACACCTAAATGATGTAAAAAAATGAAAAATAACAGTTTATAATTTTCAAGAAGGTGTACACATATCTATAATATCAATTACAATGATTTATTTGCAGCACGTGATTTTTTTTCTTAAATTATCGTTTGTTTTAACTGTTTATGAAATTTTAAATTCATCCCTCTATTAATATCTTTAATAGAACATAATTTATCT
Organism: Emmelina monodactyla; assembly: GCA_916618145.1. Taxonomy (NCBI): domain Eukaryota; kingdom Metazoa; phylum Arthropoda; class Insecta; order Lepidoptera; family Pterophoridae; genus Emmelina; species Emmelina monodactyla. The sequence continues at coordinate 8,436,623 of OU745311.1, read as the reverse complement.
TGAGAAACCGAAACCGTAGCAACTATTAAAATCACTTTTAGCAACATGTTTCTACTTCCTAATACGATACTTTGTATTTGCTTTGATTGATTTTAACGACAATCGCTACGTGACGTGATAATTATATTTATTTAATATTAACAAGCAAATTTTTATAGTAGATAAGATTACAAACGTTTAGTTACTAATATAATTTAGTTTACCTAAACCAAAAAAGACATACCTATGTCTAAATATAAAGTAAATACAAAAAAAAAAAAATGTGTTTGATGTATGAATTAAACCAACATTAACCTGGAAATTTATTTCAATTGAATCTTTTAAGTATCACCCATATGCTTAAAGATGTTATGTGGGTCAATTATATCAATTATTTCAATAATTTAATTTAAATAATATTTGTTTGTCATAAATTGAAAATATTAGGCCCAACATACAAACAACAGTTTTATTTATAAAATATTAGTTGGATCAATTTAACCGATATCTTAGATTTTATCACATGTACGTGAGTTTTGTAATTGAATAATCTGGCAGATAACTTTAATTACCTCATGATTAGATAACTATGTACCTATATAATTTCATAGCACAAGCAGTTGGAGTTCATTTTGTAGAAAGCACTGAAACGAGTTTTTGGTATTTTGTAGTAACAAAGGTCTAATTAGGTTATTTATTAAGTGTAAGCTGTTATTTTTGTATCAACACATGATTTTTTTCGATTGCAAAAATCAGTCCAGTTTACCAGAGCTAGTGTAACATTGTCGTGTCACGTCAACTAAATATCGTTTAGTGGCGCTATGCAAAAGCTTACTACAAAAACTTGTCGTTCGGAACCGATATATCGTTTTTGCATATCGACGCAGTCCTTAATCTTTTTCGCTATCAAATTGCTCTCATAAACCGACAAAAAAAAACATTTTAAAACAATCTGTAGGAAATCCTCAAGTTTGAAATATCGCTTAGCTGACAAATACAATAAGCAAGAAACAAAACCATTCAAACATAAAGATTGTATCGCACTCTACAGTAGAAATACGTTTGTAACATCCAAATCGAGGTAACAATCTGCTTTTCACTTGAATTCACAAAAGTATACTTTCAAAGCTGAAAAAATTGCTGATTCATTGATGAAAGCTGAGAATTTATGGTGTCGGGAGATGTTTCTGTAGGGCAGAAAATTACATTTGAATATTCAGTGGTTATGTTATAAAAAATATGAAAATCTCTTGATTGATCTAGATATAAATTAAAATGAAGACGATATAATATTTGATGACAATAAAGAAAAAACAATTTGTTCTAATGAGTTTTACTCAGGTTAAAATCTATCTCCCTGATTTTAGACTCAACTTTCGCAGCTGATGAAGAAACATACAGACATGAACTAATGAACAGTTTTTATTATGTATAGAACAATGCAGTTTATCTGTAGTGGCCAAAAAATTTAACTAAATTATATAAGCAAATATGCATTTATTAATGGTTATAAAGGTAGAATACTAGTTGTTGTTTCTTCATTAATTTATCAACCGATATTCAGTCTATTTTTTCACTTTAACTATCCTAGAAGAATATTTGAGATTTGACAGTTAGACCATTGAAATCCTTAAAAAATGCTTGTAGCATAATCAACTAAATATTTTTAGAAAATTTCGACTTCCAACTATTTCCCATGGACTCCAGATATTTTCCTCCATAAATCCTGACTACCATCAAAAGCGTACAACGAAGCTTTATTGCCCAAGCTTACAATCACTTATCGCGCCCATGGGCTGCCAACTAAAATTGGCACAAGTTTAGTTTCATAGGACGGCTTAAGTGCTTTAATTTTTCATAGATACTAACTGCTACGTCATTTTTTAAACATTGAGTACAGAAAAGACGAAGTACTTAAAAAAACAAATTTTCAATCACCAAAATTAAATGTTAATTAAAATTTTGTTATTAACTATCAAAGTTCAATACCCCTAGATTTAAAACCCACTGATAGGCACTCTAATCTGTTATGTTACAGGTCATTGACCGTTAAGTAATACTAAACCAAATGAGCTCCAAAATCCGATTACAGCCTTCCTGCCAATTTGTAAGCCCTCATATTGATTATTATCAACCTATCTCGTTAATATCATTAAATCCGTACCCCCGGTTTGACCTTCCATCACCATCCGTGTGATTCAGTTATCTTGTTACGATTTTAACCCGGTGGACCATGTCGGGTCAATTGAACCAATTTGGTCCGAAATATGAACCAAATGTAACTAAGCCGGTAGTTTCCGCTCGATTGGACTAACATCCGCAGCCCACCACGGTCCTATGATAATTAAATTAAATGGCCTATTTATAGTAGATAGAGTATTTCCAGTTGAGCAAACACAGAATCGATTTGCAGCAGTTTTGTCGTTTCGTCGCGCTGTTTTGTCTGAGTAAGCAACGGATGATTTGATTTGTCCGGGTAGATAATTGTATAAACTGCAATCATTCGCTTTGTAAGTCAGTTCGAGCCTACAGAAACCAGTTCAAGGCATTTTCTATTTGTCTTTGCTCTGAAATTATATTATTACATTGGACATGGCCGGCCACCTCGAAATTAGTTTGATAAATACCTACGTTATCATATATACGTACGTAATCATAATATAATTAATCTATGTTTAAATAATTTTGACCAACTTTTTACGCGAAATCTTGTCTAGGTTCATCAGTAAAAATTTTAACTTTTCATTTGTCTATTTATGGTCGACTTATCTAACGACTAACTTGCTAAAACATAAGTTGGTATAGGAAAGCAGCTCAAACCAATAAATATAGGCATGTATATAAAAAAACTAATTAAGTTAACCCATTCACAACTCTACAACAACCCCGTTACTCCCAACATTCAAATTCCGTACCAACTCGCCCCCAGACGTCATAAACACTAAGTGAATACACGTAAGATTGTCTCGCCCATTCTGTATTGTATCCTCAACTCCTGAAGATACGGCGCAGAAATTGTTTTACGTGACACATTATAAGAAATGAGTTCCCACGGACGTGCGGTGACTGCTAATAAGGGGGGGGGGGGGGGGGGCGCGAGGTATGGGTTAAGATGATACGGTAGTGTTGTGTAGAACAGTGGAAATGGCGTCGAGTTTTTTTTTGATAGAGTCAAGTGGTAAATAATACAGCTTCTGATAAATTAGTGATGAACATTAATAATATGTTTGTTTCTCTGAACTGCGGATTTCTAGGTTAGCTCAAGTTCGATTATAAAAAAAAACATGTATGTAGCATGTACGTAATTAAGGAAAAGTAGGTTAGTAGAAATACTTAGTATCTAAGCTTTAATTTATTTATTTCTATTGAAGGCATTTTTCCCTTAATTAATTTACTGCAATTTTAACCAACATGAATAAAAAAGTTGCTAGCATAATTTGATAACCGAATTTATTTTTAGCAGTTATTCTTTTTTTAAGTTAATGAATTTTTTTCGTCCCTTTATGGTCAATTCTTGAGTCATATAAGACCTACAAAAGAAAAACAATTTACAAACTACCCTCTACATGGTAAACACAACTTTTCCCGTCTTGCAGCTCAAATAGCGTATCGCAATAAAAAGCCTATACCGAATAAACTAAACTAAACTAAACCTTATTTCTCCGCGAAAATAAATTCACCTCAGATCGAAATCTCCCTGTTTGTTTGCTAGCAGTTTGCACAAATTGCTTAAGTTCGGGCATTTGGTACATAATGGCGTTAATTTAGTGCCCACGTCGAACACTTTTGTTAAACATTTTTACTTTTATTGAAAACAAGAATGTAGCGCGCCGCTCGGTGGGTTGAGTAAGTTTAAAGTCGAAGTTCGGGTTAAAAATAGTGGGAAAGATTTAAATCTGCAGTTCTAAGTAACAGCTGAAAGTTGAAATAGCCTTTGTTTTTGGAAATTGGTGTTAAAATGTGTAGGTTTAAATGGAAGTACTATTTAGCTAGTATGGCATTTAGATTAGCGTAAGTATGGCATTTTTTAGAACTTTTAAATGAAATTGTAAATTGACGAAAGAAAAAAGTGTCACCAATAGCTGTGATTAAAAAAACTGTAGATTTAATACTTAATAAAATGTAAAATCAAGAAAGTAAAGACATAATGTCTAACCTAATTAAATAATTTGTGACCCTCACCCGTGTTACATAACAGTAAACACTTGGATATCTCAATGACATCTTAATAGTTTTAGACCCTTTGGACACATTTGCAAACAAAACAAAGTTCCATGAACATTTCCATTTTAACACGATATATCTATGCAAACAGTAATATAAAATAGTTAGAACAGATAAATGTACTTCGAAAAATAATTGATACTTTACAGTTTTATTCAACGCAACAGGAACCACGTCAGAGTGCTTAAAAAGCGGTTTCCAAAAACTCTGATACTAGATGACTATATGCTGCAAAATGCAGATTCAGCACACGCAAGAAGAAGAAGAAGTTTAACTCTAGAAATTATCTTATACTAAAATCCATTTCTAAAATATAATACTATTTTATCGTAAACGCAATGGACACTCATAATAAGAACGATTAAGACCTTCGACGTCCGTACATCATCAATCAAAGGGCTCGGTAACCTTGCCAAGGGATAGAACTTACAAACTAAACTCGAGCGAAGGTATTTCTGTAGCTATTTCAGGGGGAACGAAACAAACGAAGTGAACTTTCGGGATCAAGTGTGAGCCGTGTGGAAAATATTTGATTAGTTACAGCGTATCAAACGTAAGCCGGTGTAAAAATATTGTGTAACGGGATTATTCAGTGTTTGGCTCAAAAGCGGATTCTATAGCAAAAAAACTGAGAAGTAGGTATCTGTTTTAAGGGAAAACAATGGTTTGTTTATTGTAAAAATAGGAACGTTTCGTAATTACAATATGGTATGGAACCAAAAGCAAACTTATGAAAATGCTAAGCTTGTTGAGATATTTTGCCTGATTGTGGTTCTTTGAACACACTTTCAAGAAATCAAACAGTGAAAGTCAAAAAAAGTTTGAACATCTATATAATAGTTCTTTGAAACATCAAAGGTACTTTTGTCTTGTTTAAAAATAAAATTGCTTAGCTTGAGTAAAGAAGAATTTTATTTAAATAATATCTATATACAGGGTCTGTCGTAATGAATGGATAACCCGTTACCTACAGTTGATCCGGATGTGAGGCTATAAGAAAATGGTGTCTTCTTGCCAGGGTTGTCAACCATAAGAAAATGGCGTAGACTTTTAAACTTTTTTATAAATTTCCCAATTTTTTTTATTTATTCTGCTGCCATTTCTTCAAATTTTGATGTATTTGTATAATTATTTTTGTATTATACTGCTGAAGACGTGTATTATGTAATTTAAACACAATTTTAGGTGTTATTCACGTTGAACATTATCAAAATACTCATTTTAAGAAAAATATTTCCAAATTTTTTTCTTTATGTCAACTTTTGATCATCTCCTGTGGAAAAAAAAAGTATGACGTTATAGCTGCCCATGATCTCAATAAATTGTCTAGTATGTGTAGATTCTAAAAAGGTACAACGATGTGTACTTTACAAGCAACATTAAGTTACAGGAGCGAGAACACTAATCAAGGTCAGAATTTTTATTTTTCATGTTATGTTATAAATGGTTGTAAAACTTCGTTATAATGATTTTATTCTATCAAGATACTTTGCACAAACACTATCGGGCCACTAATAGGATATTCAGAAGAAACCCCGATTGTTTTTGGGAAAAAAATAACTTTACTTCACGATAATAATGTAATGAAAATGTACAAATGAAAATTGTTGTGCTCTAATACTCGTAGTTACATGCGACAAACATGTTGCGACAAGTTTATTCGAAATTGAAACGGATTTTAAAAATCGAACAAAGACCGCATTACAAAGAAAAGTGGAAAAAATTAGAAGGAAATCGTCCTTCCATAAATGCATCGTGCACTCTAATGAACACACGGTAATCAGGATGTCGCACATTTGGATATCTTACACGATAAACACTAGCAGCTCTATTGGTGCTGCCATTACGTACACCGTAAATGTAATGCATGTTCGCGTATTCGGCCGGCGTGTACTGTTGCGGCATGATACACAAACTACACAAAAACTTTTCCAAAACAACAAGTTCAATCGATAGCACAACACAATGTCCGTAAATGTGAGCAAAGTCATCAGTATCACCACGTTATCAAGTCCAAATCACAAGGAAAATCATAGTCAAATATTAGAAAGCAGTAACAAATTGACGAAAATAGTGGCCCCGATTCTCAAAACACTCTCTAAAACTAAATTAAAAATATCGCTGTCACTTTCTCATGCTTCGTATTAGAACAAGACACATTGGTCTCACTAAATTTAGTCCACATCATTGTGAACTTGAACGAAATGCGCTGAGGACTTGCCTAAAATTGCCTTCGCCGTGTCATATTGCACGTACATTTTAGTTTGACAGGACTAAAATGATTACCTGTCTCTGTCTTATTGATGTGTAAGTGACAGCGATAGTTTTAGTTTAGTTTAGAGATAGTTTTCAGAATCGGGGCTAATGTGAACAAAAGGACATGCGATGGTCAAAATCACACTGATGTGATGAGTACCCTTTTCTTTGTAATGCGGTCTTTGTTCGATTTTTAAAATCCGTTTCAATTACGAATAAACTTGTCGCAACATGTTTGTCGCATGTAACTATTAGAGCACAACAATTTTCATTTGTACATTTTCATTACATTATTATCGTGAAGTAAAGTTATTTTTTTCCCAAAAACAACCGGGTTTTCTTCTGAATATCCTATTAGTGGCCCGATAGTGTTTGTGCAAAGTATCTTGATAGAATAAAATCATTATGACGAAGTTTTACAACCATTTATAACATAACATGAAAAATAAAAATTCCGACCTTGATTAGTATTCTCGCTCCTGTAACTTAATGTTGCTTGTAAAGTACACATCGTTGTACCTTTTTAGAATCTACACATACTAGACAATTTATTGAGATCATGGGCAGCTATAACGTCATACTTTTTTTTTCCACAGGAGATGATCAAAAGTTGACATAAAGAAAAAAATTTGGAAATATTTTTCTTAAAATGAGTATTTTGATAATGTTCAACGTGAATAACACCTAAAATTGTGTTTAAATTACATAATACACGTCTTCAGCAGTATAATACAAAAATAATTATACAAATACATCAAAATTTGAAGAAATGGCAGCAGAATAAATAAAAAAATTGGGAAATTTATAAAAAAGTTTAAAAGTCTACGCCATTTTCTTATGGTTGACAACCCTGGCAAGAAGACACCATTTTCTTATAGCCTCACATCCGGATCAACTGTAGGTAACGGGTTATCCATTCATTACGACAGACCCTGTATATAAAAATCAATTGCTGTTCGTTAGTCTCGCTAAAACTCGAGAACGGCTGAACGGATTTATCTATTCTTGGTCTTGAATTATTCGTGGAGGTCTAGGGAAGGTTTAAAAGGTGAGAAAAATTAGAATAATTGCCGGGAAAATCCTCAAAACAGCATTTATCTATTTCCCATACAAACGTTTTCTAAATAAAATGGAGAGTCAATTTGTAATCTTTTAACGCTGCATAAAGTTCAAATTCGCGTGCGCGTTGGAGGATCTAATATCGCGTTCTGAAACTCAATAAAAGTGAAAGAATCGCGAACGCGACAAAATTGCATAGTCTCAAAATACATAAACTCAATTTTAGCTAACTTCAGTTGTTAATCTGTCAGATTATTTTTTTAATAAGACTATATAGAAATCGAAAGATAAATCTTAAGTTTTGTCACAAATTAAATTATAAATATTAAGTAAAATTTCCGAACACAATCATAATATTTGACATTAGATTTGACAACCAACTAATATGTCAATCCATCCTGTCGCACTTCAGAGCACGGAAAAAAGTATCGTCGCCGCATCAAATTCGTACATTGTTTGCGATTATTATATCGACATGTTTCCCCTCGAATCCAAACATTTGTGGGTTAAGTATAGAGATGACATGTGTGAGGATGTTTTGCATCGTGTGCGCCGTCAGACTTTGAATCCTACACTACAAATGACTGAAGAAATTTACAATGACACATTGATCATGATAGAAGATATGTGTTTATTGATGGCAAATAAAGTATTGTCGTGTTTGGGAATGACAGCACCCAATCGTCATATGCACGATGCATTAAACCATGAGTTGCGAAGAGAACATCAGTACGACATTGAAGCATTGGCCGAAACAGTTCGTACAAATGTTCCACAATTAAATCAACAACAAAGAATTGCGTACGACACTTTGATAGAAGCTGTGAACAGTGGATCTGGTGGAATTTATTTCCTTGATGCTCCCGGAGGAACCGGAAAAACGTTTTTAATTTCATTGCTTTTGGCGAGGATCAGATCGCGAAATGATGTTGCTCTAGCGTTGGCTTCATCTGGAATAGCTGCAACTCTGCTAGAAGGCGGGCGAACTGCACATTCTACCTTGAAATTACCACTAAACATGCAAATCACCGAAACACCAATTTGCAACATCGCCAAAAATAGCGCAATGGCCAAGATCCTACAGGTATGCAAATTGATTGTTTGGGATGAATGCACAATGGCCCATAAGAGGTCACTGGAGGCACTGGACAGAACGTTGAAAGATCTTCGTGACAACCAATATATTGTCGGTGGGGCCATGATTCTGTTGTCAGACTCTTCCAGTTATTCCCCGATCAACTGTTGCTGATGAACTAAATGCATGCCTAAAATCATCAAATTTGTGGCAGTACGTAAAGACACTCCACTTAACAACTAACATGCGAGTATTTTTGCAACAAGATGAAACTCCAAATGTGTTTGCGAAGCAGTTGTTAGACATTGGAAATAATAAAGTTGCAGTGGACACCTCGACCGGATTCATCACATTACCTACAGATTTCTGTCACATCACAGACTCAAAAGTGGAGCTTGTTCAGCGAGTTTTCCCAGATATAGCGCAAAAGTTCAATAACCATAATTGGCTGGGTGAACGAGCAATATTAGCAGCAAAAAATAAAGATGTCGAGGATCTTAATGCGACCATTCAGAATTTTATTCCAGGACAGTTGGTTTCCTTCAAATCAGTCGACGACACCGTAATGAACCAGGATGACGTAATCAACTATCCCACTGAGTTCTAAAATTCACTGGAATTGCCTGGATTACCACCTCACAATTTGCAGTTAAAAGTAGGATCAGTTGTCATCATGCTGCGTAACATTAATCAACCTCGACTATGCAATGGAACAAGACTGGCTGTGAAAAGACTGATGAATAACGTCATTGAGGCGACAATCATAAAAGGAAAATACAAAGGAGAGGATGTCTTGATCCCGCGGATACCGATGATTCCAACGGACTTACCATTCGATTTTAAACGCTTACAATTTCCAGTACGTCTGGCCTTTGCGATGACCATAAATAAATCGCAAGGACAGTCGTTAGAAGTTTGTGGAATCAACTTGGAGTTTCCCTGTTTCGCGCATGGACAGTTATACGTCGCGTGTTCGCGCGTCGGAAAACCGTCTTCTTTGTTTATTTACGCACCACAAAAGAAAACAAAAAATATAGTTTATGAGAAAGCTTTAAATTAATTAACAGACTGTATTTTAACAGTGTGTTTCTGTGAATATCAAATTTAAACCTTATAAATAGCCAGTATTTCAGGAAAACTCTGTTTTCTAAGTAAGCAACATGATGTATCGAAAATAATAATAAAACTTCATGCTTTATTCAATAAATGCTTTTTTATTAAATACGGAATCGTTTTGTTTATTTTAAAATCATTTTATACAAAAGATTAGGTCTTTTATTTATCGATGAGGCAGTACGAAGTCTGCCGGGTCAGCTAGTCAAACATAAAATCTCGTTAAAGCAAAACAAACGCTTTTTGAAATCATAAAATATGCTGAAATCAAATTCAATTTAAAACAAACACGAAAACAACGCGAGTCCTCTGCGTTCCAAATGCAAGCAGAAATGAAGTATCGTATTAAATTTAATTGCACAACGCCTTTCAGTGCAACCAGAGCGATGCTATTATGCCATCATTACAGGCGTCCGCCTCTTAGACTACAATGCGTGAACTTCTACTCAAACTCAACGAAAGAAAGCGACAGATAACATAAATTGTATAGCGCCGTCTCGCTCGCACAATGCTTTTAATAGTCCAAGACGCAGTGTTTCAGATGTCAACGCTTAAAACTACTTGCGGGTCGACGGCTTAAAATTCTCGCCTTAAAATACTTAATGGAATAAAATTTGCACTGTTATTGGAGTAAGATTATGTCTGTAAATAGAAATGGAGTGAAAAACTACTCTAGTAGCTTAACGGCTATGCTAAGTCGTCTGAGAATAGACTGCTTATAACGTTTTAAGACATTTTACTTGAAAATCCTTTTATTTAGATGTACATGTGCAGGTTTTTTTTTGAGTAAATTTTTTGGTTTTACGATTTAAAATATTTTTTCTACTTGATTTGATTTGAATAACTACTAATATAACATAAATAGTAATCAAATAAAAAAAAAAAAATTTTTATCATATTCTGAAAGGAAACATTATCATGTTTTTTATATAACTTTTACTTGAAGAAGATGGAAGAAAACTGAACTTACTAGAAGATGCTAAGAGAGCCTAGAAGTAGATGAGACAGTTTCTCATAATTGGTTAAGTATTCAATGCATAGAAACATATTATCATATTTTAAGACAAAACTAAGAAGACTTTACTGTCAACTGAGATTTAATAAAAGAACGGAATACCTACTTTGAACTATAAAGAACAAACTTATTACAACAGTAACGTATTTAAAATGATTTGGGGAATTCTTCAAAAACTTTGAAATTTCGGCACAAGAAGACTAGTATTCCGTAAATCTAAATAAATTAAATGCCAATAACAACTTTGTTATAAAAGAATTTCAAGTCGTATTAATTTTAGAATTAAAGAATATATTTAAGGCAAACATATTTAAGAGGCAAGAAAATTGTTAACACAACATAAAAAAACAATGTTAAGACTTTAACTAACGTTTTTTTATAACTTTTTTAAAAACATACTATTCCATTTAAAAGTATTCCGCCTTAAGTTTATTAATTTCAAGTTTTTATGGCTTCTTTTATTACGCCAAATTACTCATGTGAATCCACCTTAAGATTGGCACCATTCCAGCGGCTCCCAAAGTTTTTATTAACGCCTTGTGCCGGTAATTCCTTACACTGCGTGCCCTAATGAATTTCTGAAGGTTTTCGCCAATCAAACTTTTCTCGTTTGCCGCGACACATTACGTCAACATTTCACAGCAATGTCGCTATAAATCATATGAAAATCTTACCACCAACCAAGTTATATGATTGAGAATAACGTATATGAAAAGTTTCGTAATATGCGTAAATTACTTTTCTGTGAAGCAAAAATAAATTTTGAAAATTCTGAAATTTATAAGTATATTAAACATACGAATTTCTTGCAGCAAAACACAAAAAATTGTTCAACGATTTACTTTATTTACACAGACCGTATATCAGACAAAAAGCATATTGCATTATTGCAAAGCATAAATTTCCGTGCAATGCTGGTTATCTTCAACATAAAACTTTCAAAATTTATTCCCTAATGCAAAGACGTAAAGCAAAAGTGCATTGTCATACATTATTATGAAACAAATGTAAGTAGTATTGTATGTTTTAAATAGCACACCCTACACACTCTCGTCAACCTTATAACATTTTTAGGACAACCAACCAGAAGTTTGACAATCGCTGTCCAGGGTACAAAGGTGTGAATTTCCAGTGTCGCCAAAAGAAATAAAACTTTTATAATACCAGGACACTTTTAGGGGCAAATATTTTACGTCGCATTTGAATTATATTCGGTCGCCCCGTTGCTTTCATTTGGAGGTATTTTTTAATAGCAATTTGTGGGTGTAACCCTATTGTGATGGTATCTCGGTAGCTCGGCAATTCTCTTTTGTCTTTAGCTTTCCATTCGGAGTTGGTAACTTTTTGATTAGCGCAAACATTTACACAACGTTTGTTAGTGACGCACGCGCTTGGCAAAATGATTGGGTTTCGCCGTAACCAAATCCTCTGGGTTCTTTAGAGAAGTTTGAAAGAAAAGGGCAACACTTTGTAACTGGAGAGTTTGTTTGTGTTTGCCAAATTTGCGGACATTGTGGCCAATTTGGTGGCATGCCAGAGTATTGAAAATAAACTGAAACTCGGCCATGTAAGGTGAGGTTCATTATTAGTTCTTTTAGCTCCTTAAGTTCAAAAAACAGTAGATACAAGTTTCACAGCTATTAACATTAAACATTATGTGTTTAATCTGTTCATTATAATAATCATTCCGTTAGCAAAACTCTGTCAGAAAATAATAACTGTTTTTTTATGTTTGGATTTTTGTAACTGGAAGTGGCAAGTGGAATCCCAAACGGTAAGCTAGTGAAAAACTTCTTAGGCCGGACGGGGCGGTATCTATAAAGATCACCGAAAATTATATGTTTTCTAAACATCCAATTTATCTTAAAAAACCTACGCAAGTATTTACTAAAGTATCTAAACTTAAATTTGGTCCTTTAGAATTTTTTCTTTTCACTCTTCTACAAAAAGGTATCTAAAAGCTATTTGACATTTCAAACGAAGTATTTGAAAGGAGTCTCTTGATAGGGCAATTTCCTTTTTTAAATATAAGATTCCCTAAAGAAAAGAGAACAGTTTCTTTTTGTTCCGTATAAGAAAGAATCTTGAGTTTTTTGTGTTATTTTATTTTTAATTTTGCAAAAGGTAAGAAAACCTTTTTAATTCTATCAAAAACAGTGGCAAATAAATTATGCTTATTTTTCTTTTAACGTGTTTTTTATAAATATAATTCAAAATATTTATGGCAATAAATCTATGATCTATAAGAATTTTGGTATATAACAATAAAAGTTGCAATAGAAGTTTATTGTACGCTTTTACATTTACAGACTCATAGATAACATTCACACATACATAGGCATTTAAATAAAAAATGTAATTAACAAAAAGGTCAATGAGCTTTCACAGCTTTTGATTAATTGAAAACAAACAGCAAATTGTGAAGTCGAAAATCCGATACAAACAATCGGAGATTCATCAAAATAATCAAAGTTTGCTTGATGATTTTGATCTTTGGGGTAATTGTAATAAATAACTTTTTCCTTACCACGATTAATGTAGATTGGCAATCTCAATAAATTTATTGTTCAGAGAGATATTTAACACCAGCAATTTTTATTTTTTTCTAAATAACCAGCCATGTTGGCATCTACGATTAAATCGGGCTTATTTAACCTAAAAGAAACCCACATTCTTTTTTTTTAAAGGTAAGCTAAAGCTGTATGCCAACTATCTTCAAACTATGAAGAAAAAAAAAACAAAAGGAAAAAGTAAGGCTAAAAACATAATATTCCCCAGAACACGAACCGCGTAGAACCCTCATATCCGACATGACATAACGAAATAAAAGTCACCGTCCTTTAAATATCACGATGCTGAAGAATAGTCTTGGCAGATAATAAAAAGAGGGTACTTCATAAAGAGAATTTCATGAATGTAAGCCAGACAGGACTACCTGAGTAGAATATTCAAGTCACCATAAAAGATGTTGTGGTGGAATTCAAATGGCTGAGAAAGCAGTTTTTGCAATATGTGGAAAGTCAAAATCATTATTCAAAGGGCATTTCGCTAGGTTTCAGTGTAAACGCTTTTGTAGTGGGTTTTCATTGGACCTCTGAATTGGCAAAGGGAATTGATAAACGAATTTCTGTCAGCTGGGTTTTAGTGGGACACAAAAATGCGAAGAATCAAAGAGTTTTTTTGAAGTCTTTTTTTACATATAAAAATGAACAATATGAACAAACAGTCACGTTCTTTTATTTTAACTATCAAAAATGAAATATACCACCAACAACAGGCTCTGATTACTTAAACAATATGTTGAGTAATTTTTTTGTTTATTAAATAGACAGATAATACTACAAATAACATTTTTTTTATTACATTCCTTAGTAAATCACTAGGGAAACTATAAGCACAAAAATATCTAATCCATAAATACTTTCAAAAACAATGAAATATAAGTGATAATGAGTAACTTAATAATCCTGATTGACATCCAATTGCAATTACTTTCAAACACAAAATTGCTATCGTCACAAGTTGCCTTCAAAGACTCATCAATTTGTTACGGAAGGGTTTAAAAAAGGACGCTATTTTGTATTTCCACCTTTTGGTGACCCTTCGTGGGTCATAGCTCCTTCGTGCTTTGATCTCGGGTGATCAACATTTTTACCTTTTTGCAAGTTATGTCATTTACCTAAATGGTCTCTGACATTGTTGTTATAGGGCGACTATTGATGCGATATAGGAGGGAAGATATTACGTGTTTTCGTAGTGATCCGTTTTTTTTAATAAAATATATTTTCTCGTAAGCTGTCGAGATGGCTGTAGTAAGTGGTTTCAAATCTGAGAATTAAATTTATAAAGATCATTAATAATAATTTATTTAGTATCTATGGGCAAAATAATGTTGAAAACATGTATTTTGCAATTTGTTTTCTCAAAAGTTTGTTTACCTTATTTTGCATTAAACAAAATAACATCCATTAAATAGTGGGTTGTTTTTGAGTTTCTAATGTGATGTCGTAAATAATAACATCGGAGTTAAAATATAGTATTTATAGAAATTTTGAAGTAAAGGAGATTTACTCCGAATTTTAAGCGTGTAAAGCCGACAAAAGGCAGTCTCGCATAAAGCTTGCAATATTCAAATTAAAAATACATTTCAACTTCTAAAACAATATAATAAGGGACGAATCAATTTTATTTAAAATTGAATTATTTGAAAGTTTGAGTAATTCACTCCCAAGGTTATTACTACAATTAGCTTCTATCTCAAATTAAGTTAAGATAGTCATGTCAAGTAATTACTATTTACGGTTAGTTAAATCAATCAATATGGCTTCCTGCCATTCTCAATCATTATCAAGGTCGTTTTGACTTTTGTTTTTAACGAATAAGATAAAGGAAATGAGATAATTTCTCGTGACAAATGTTTGTTTCTCTTCTTTTGTAGGCAGTTATATCAATAATTAGTGATACTGAGGTAAAATAATCATTTTCTTAATATTTATTACGTAGATATTTTCTAATGAAAATATACTGCGACAAGTTTTTGTTAGCATATTTAATTGTAGGATAAGAGTTGAATAATTTAAAGAAATAGAAACACATTACACACATTTTGTTTTGTTGGTGTAGGTACTTTACTACACAGTTTATATAAAATACTAGTAGCCGCCTGCGACTCCGTTCGCGTGGAAGTCGGTTTCCCGTGGGAATAAGAAATTTTCCCGCGGTAAAAAGTACCCCATATGTTATTCTGATGTATAACCTATATAGTAAAATTTCATCCAAATCCGTACAGTAGTTTTTACGTGAAAGAGTAACAAATATCCATACATCCTCACATACTCACAAACTTTCACATTTATAATATTAGTAGGATGTGCTTTATTATTGTGCCAGTCGTCGCTTAGATCGTCTTTTGACATAAATAAAGTACTATCAGCTATGAACCATGGTATTTTCTGAGATAGCTGCATCGAAACATTATCTTATTTATCTGAAGATTTTGATAACAGTTTCGCAATTTGAAACTATCAACACATTTTTTACTCGTATCTGGATTATGAGGTAGCATTTGCCATATTATTGTGGTTTATTTATTTAGTTGTATGTAGAATTACAACATTCATAAAGTTGTTTACATAGAGCTAATTAAATATGGTTCATTACTTTTTCATTATTTACTATCGTGCTCTCTATCACTCGCACAATGTTGCCCGTTCTTAGGTTAAAATATCTTCTAAAATCTTCTTCTTCTTTACTTATTAAATTGATGTAAAAATATAACTAAATACGAATACAATAATCTTGTTCTTCTTATCTTTAGTATTCTATTTGATTACGTTATTTTATACAGCACTTTATATAGTATAATTTTTTATAGTACGTATTTTTTTAGCAACATCTATTTTCGCAGATATGACGTTTATCGATGCCAGCTGCGCATGCGTCGAACGCTTTCAGTGTAAATCTGACCGCCAAGGAGGTCACATGTGTTTTGGCTCAAAAATTAAACGAAAATATAACATGGCTAGACCGGTTGACTTGTTAAAATTAGCACAGAAAGAATTTGTTGAGTTTATTAATTCTTTTGATTATGTTCTGTCAGATTGTGACGGTGAGTGTCAGTTTTATTGATTTGCTTGTTATGTTGGTTTTTAGGTTATGTTGTGATGGCTGTCAGATCGCGGGGTTTTATGATAAACATATGTGATGATTGATTAACCGCCGATCTCAATATTCTACTATAGTTAAAACCTTGGTAATAAGAAACTGATAGTTTTATTTTTGTGACGTGTTTCTATCAATTCCGTATCATAGTTAGTTTTAACTAACGTTATCAGCTATCTACCATAGTTTATTGAGACGCAAAAACATGGATAATGGTTACCATAGTTACATAAATAACAAGGTGTCAAAGGTTAGTAGAATATTCAGTTTGGCCGTGAAGAGTTATAAATGAAGAAATACTGTTTTGAAATATTTAATCGATATTTGAGGTCGTTCACTTATTGATTTGTTTCTCCTAGCTCCAAGCGTTTTTAAATTTAGGGAAGTAAAAAAATAAAAAAAAAAAATATTTTACAACTTTGGTCATAATACAAATTCACACTATTATATTTTAAGCTATAGGTGTACTTACTACTTGTGTTTTAATTACGTATCAAAAACTTATATCATCGAAAAGATATTGCAATCGATTTTTTTTACGAGTCAAAACATCAATAATTGATTAGTTATTAGTTTCCCTTTATTAACTCACGTTGGCTATGGCCCTATTTATAAAGGTGTCGTCTTTGTCTAAAGTTTCTTTAAAATCTTGATATAAAAGTGTTTCGTCATCACCATTGTTCATGACTTTGAATTAGTTAAGACCGCAATCTATTTTAATTGATGTATAAAAGTACTACTGTCGTATTGTTAAACTTATTTACTGTAGTTTAAAGTGTCGTTAATGAATAGTACCTACCTACACTCTAAATAAATACTATAACTAGTTATCTCTTGGCAAACGAGTCGTTTTAGCTGTCTTACCTTTTCCATTAGCAATGATTGAAAGCAATTCAATTTGATATGGCTAGGCAACAAATATGGGGTAACTGTTGTAAAAGATTCCTTTGTATGCATTGAACATATAAGTCAACTAGTGGCCGCCCGTGACTCAGTTCGCGTGGAAGTCGGTTTCCCGTGGGAATGAGAAGTTTTCCCGCGGTAAAAAGTATCCTATATGTTATTCTGATGTATAACCTATATAACTGTAAAGTTTCATCAAAATCCATCCAGTAGTTTTTACGTGGAAGAGTAACAAACATCCATACATCTATACATCCATCCATACTCACAAACTTTCACCTTTATAATATTAGTAGGATTTCCTGAGCAATGTTCAGAGAAACTAAATGGGCTTATGAAAGAAAACCTATTGAAAAATACAATCGAAATAATATCAGACTATCAAATATATTAACATAAGCTATCCCAGCCAAGGTCAATCTTAAGTTTTATTAGGCATATCCTATCAGTTTCAAGTTTTTAGATACTTTCAGTGGAGAGAAATTGGTAAACATAATAAAAATTAAGAAAAAACAGAGCAGTAGCCACTTCCCATCTTTAAACTTTAGCACAAAATGAATTCGTGCTAGGCCATAATTATCGTACAAGAGTTTAATAAAAAAATCATCTTATAAACTCTCAATAAACTAAACACCAATATCAACTTGACTGTTTTTATCACTAGCAAGTTTTCAACTGAAAATATTCCATTTTTCAAATAAATAAAGTTTTAAAATCAATTTCAGGAGTTATTTGGACACCGAAACCGAACCTCGAGTCAGGAAGTTTCGTAAACCTGATGAAAAAACTGGGAAAGAAAGTTCATTTCGTTTCAAACAACAGTATTCGACCAAAAGAAAATTACGAAAACAATTTCAAGGCATCAGGCATCGAGAATGGTTATGTAAGATTGATTTTAAAGCTTATAACAATGTAAATTTGGTACTTATTACTTTGCTTCTGATACAGATATGATCTACCAAAATTTCTATTAAAAATAGGTATAATTACAAGTTATATATAATAAAGCGATTCCAATTCCAAATTGCGCAAAACCGCGCACCGCCCCGTACTGCAAAAAGATCGGCGCTTGAAATGTAGTCTAAAGTTTCCGTGGGGCCTTGACCCCACTGTAATTGTGTAAATATAAAATAGGTACTAGCGACCCGCCCACGCTTCGCAATGGTGTAATTTTGGCCGACTTCTTCACGAAAAATTAGTTTTTAGCTAACATAAAACAACTTTTTCTAAATGTTCTTAATTTACAAATTTAAATTAATACATTCCCTAAAAGATGTTGAAAACCGCATTAAAATCCGTCACGTTGTTAAGGACGAGATAGCGGCCAAACATACAAACAGACAGAATTAGCGACTTGGATTAATACTATGTAATGACAGGCATAGTGTTTCGCTTTATTACGCTTATTTTACTTGTACCTTTTTAACACTCTTACTGGAACTTGAACTGTAACGATTTCATAAATATGATATAATACTCACTATCTTGTTATATTGGTATGTACGTCTTATCAAATTTATAAGGAAATTACAGTTTCTCGAGTACCGATTCATGAAACCGCAATTATTTACAACTATCAACAGGATTTATCGGTAGGTTATAAAAGCCCTGATACTTGCACAAAGAAATAATTTATCTTTTATTTAACTTCAGTCATATTGCATAACGCACTCTACATTTATTCCTCTCTACACCATTTTTAAGCGGAGTGCAATAGCATTTACTTTATAATTGCTTTCAATATGTACTATTTTTAGTTTTGGAGATGTAAAAACACAAAAGAAATATTCTTTTAACTTGCGTTTTCACGATGCGCTATATGACGCACATTGTATTTCACCAATCGATCCATATGCGGTGTGGTTTCACGTACTATTAAGTCACTAATCAAATCAACAACAATGTCGTCCAATAATTCTATTACTACCGCTGTTATATAGAATTTAAATTCTGTGTTATGGTTAGAAGGGCATAGAAATATATCACTAACGACAACAAATCTAAGACGAAGAAACTCTTGCAGAAGTTAAAGATGCCAACATAGGATTTAAAATAACTTAATAGTAATAACCATCTTATTGCCTTGTATTTTTTATAAAGCGTCATTATGAATGTCAAAATAAGAAATGCAATCAGTAGAAATTACCCTACAGTATTGCTCATATCAATTTTAATCTTCATATTCCTATTTGTGGAATGGAGAATGTTACTAGGTATGCCAAATCGCTTGAAATTTTGTCTCAGTAAAGCCTGTATGCATACAAATACACTAGTTTTTGTTGTAATCAAAAATACCCAGTAGTTTTGATTTTATAGGCATTCAAAGTTTCGAAAAATATCGAGTCCCGCTAACAGTCACGTGACCGCTTGTGACGTCTTACCACAACGCGCCAGCGGTGGCGCATATAGCTGGCGCAGTATTTTATTTTATTTTTTTATTTATTTAACATTTAATGTATATTTTTTTTGTGTTTTCGGTCGCGTATTAGTAAACATAAATATTATTCGTTATTTATTATACGTTAATCTATACATATAATAAAGCTGAAGAGGATGGAAAGTCTGTACATAAAAGATATTCGAAAAATTTTTTATTGGGGATACTTAAAATTGATAACAGAACACGTTCCAATAGTTTTTAGAATTTTTGTCTGTTTATCTGTTTGTCTGTTTATCTGTTTATTTGGCTGAGCATCACGCGAAAACGGCTGGACGGATTTTGATGAAACTTTTACTATTATGTAGAGAAAATTATGGACCAGGTTATAGGGTAAAAAAAACAACCCCTAAAAGGGGGGGGGTTGGCAAAAACTTGAAATACGTTTGCACGTGAATTTCATAGGGGTGCGTGGTAGTATGATGTGCAAACTACACTGAAACCGAGATTTGAAAAAGTACCAACATAATTATAATATTAATCTATCTAATATGTTATCTAATCTAATAATAATATAAATTCTATAATTTTCTAAGATAAATAATGATAATACACACAAACATCATAAAAACCATAGCAATATTACGAAAAATGAAAGGAATAACACAAAACATGTGCATTCCTTCCGTCCTTCTTGCTTCCATCTTGCTTCATCTCCATCCATTGCGCATGCGTAGACATTTTTTTTTTAAATTAAATTAAGGCATTGACATCTGGGTCATCAGCCTAAACATGTTTCTCATTTCTTATTCTTTCTTTATTTTCTTGTACATTTTCATATTGAACAGTGTTGGATAGGAGATTTTCCTATCTATAATCCACCCACAGTAACACGATAGTAATGAAACTGCAGATTGTTGTGACTTCTTGGAAAGCAGCCCGGCAAGTGGCTATGCTTTTTATTGAATTCTTCAACCACTGTACACTTTCACAGGTGTTTGCTACTCATTTCGGTGTGGTCTTGTGTGGTTCAGAAGTGGTCTTTTTACACCCGTTATATACGACAAACTTTTAACATTGAGGTTAACAATCCCATAGCTGTGCCCCGTGGCTTCGCCGGCAAAATGAAATACTATTGAAATACTATTGAAAAACTATTTAACTTTTGCGTAACCATCACCGTTCACGCAGCAATTCGAACCAGTAGGTAGATCCTGAGATTAGCGCGTTCAAACAAATTAAAAAATAACTTTAGCTTTCTTATATTAGTATGGATTTAAACAACACGTTACAATCAATCAACCTTTTCAAAGTTTTCATCTAATACCGATTCATACAATCACTACATAGTATAAAACAAACTTGCTTTCTCTGACCCTATGTCCCTATGTATGCTTAAATCTTAAAAACTGGGCAACGTATTTTGATGCGTTTTTTTTAATAGATAGATTGATTGAAGAGGAAGGTTTATATGTATAATAACGTAGTATAGGGAAAGGGGTTTTACTCCGACTTTAACGCGTGCGAAGCCGCGGGCATAAGCTAGTAGTAAATATTATTCTATTAATAAATTGGGTATAGGTTTCGAAAAAAGGTAATCGTGTAATCTATCTAAAATAGATGAATTAATGGCTGCGCATTATTTATCAAGAAATAGTGATTTTGTTGCCGCCGAAATGTTTGATAATATTATGTTCTAAACTGTTTTATCAAAACAAAATAACCAATATAATAAAAATACTAATGGAAGAATGCAAGTCCAATAGTAGAGGTATGTACCTACCTACCTATCATTATTTTTTTTACGTTAAAGACAACAAATCATGTATCATAGTTTTGTAGCTATAGGTAGGTACGTCCTTCTAATATTATAAATGTGAAAGTTTGTGAGTATGGATGTATGAATGTTTGTTACTCTGACACGTAAAAACTACTGCCCCCCAAGTCAAGTGGCAAGTGATATTTGCGATAGCGAGTGACTAGAAAAAATATGTATGAAACTGTCAAATTGCAAGCTTGTCAAAAATTTATTCTATTCACTTGCTATCGTAAATATCGCTTGCCACTTGACTTGGGGGGCTGGACGGATTTGGATGGAACTTTGCAGTAGGTTACACATCAGAATGACACATAGGGTACTTTTTACCGCGGGAAAACTTCTCATTCCCACGGAAACCGACTTCTACGCGAACGGAGTCGCGGGCGGCCACTAGTATGTATACAAAGATACCGCTATTCTAAGTAAATTTAAATAAATACATGCATTGATTTAGTACTAACTAGCTTTAGTTAGCAGCTTCGCCCGCGTTTCCCTCGGGAACTGTACATTTTCCCAGGATTAAAAGAAGCCTATGGATTATTTCAGTCTTCGTCCAGATCCGGTCAGTACTTTTTGTGTGAAAGATAACAAACACAAACACAACCTTCCGCGTTTATTATATTACTAGGAAGTAGGATACCTATACGATCTAGATGTAGGTAGTTGAACGTTACAGATGCACTTTACCTTTACTATTTTATTTAAGTAATTTAATTTATTTTTTATTGCAAATGTAGATGATATGAACTAAACCTCTTTTATTTATTTGTATTTTTACTAACAAATTGTTTAATGGTATTGGTTATGTTCAAGTTAAAAGATTTGGTGATGTATGTATGTATCCTTTGGAACTGTAAAAAACAACTTTTCCGGCGAATTGATAGTTGTATTTTTACATTTAGGCACAACACATGATTTCCTAGTAGTTGGTTTAGACATTTTTAAAAGTATTTAGGTTTAATTTAGACGACAAGTGCGCGCGACCGCGAGCGTACTGAGTGAGCCAGACCGAGCGAGTTGTGGTGTGACGTCACACCGCCACCGGCAGCCCGCGTCGTGCGGTAGCAACTTATTTTACTTATAAATCGGAAACTAATTGACGCATCGAAATAATTCTTTCACCAGTATTTTTTATTTTTGACAGAGAATACGAAGAGATAATAATCAAAATTTGTTAACATTCTCCATTGTTTCATATCTGATAAGATAATTGCATAACGAAGTTCGAATTACTCGCGCACCTCCACATGGTAACTGCTTTCAGCCAATATCAAGCAACGTAAAATATAAAGTCATTTAAGATGGTGTCCAACCAAACATAGATTTTTTTTTTTTCAATAGCTGCAATTTCTACAGCAGTTGCATAAACTTTTAAGACGCTCATATGCTTACAACGTGTATAGACTCTTAAGCATATGCTGAACTATTGTCGATATTAGGTTTCAGGACCAATTATGTAGATACTCGCTTTTACCCGCGCGGCTTCGAACGCGTTCAATTCCAAGTAAAACTTCTTTCCCTGTACTATGTTATTATACATGTAAACCTTCCTCTTGAATCGTTCTATCTATTCAAAAAACCTCATCAAAATCCGTCGCGTATTTTTAAATATTTAAGCATACATAGGGACATAGGTACTTTGAAAGCGACTTTGTTTTATACTATGTAGTGATAATAACAAGTTCTAACAAGAATACAGTGGCAAGGCTTTGCGTTAAAGGTAGGGCTGTAGTACCAACGCATTTGGGTATTTAAACTTGCTATCTTTTACAGGACAATTTAACGGTGCCATCGTCGGCAATATTGGAGTATTTGAAGTCTATAAACTTTGACAGACATGTGTACAGTGTATCGTGTGATGAGACTAACAAATTATTAGAGTCCAATGGAATCAAAGTCAAGACTGGAGTAAGTTAATTAAAAAAATATATGTAAACTGCTAGTTTTAAGTTTAGTTGATGATTCAATTCAGCGGGGATTTTCTTGTCATAACCTTTTGGAGAGGCCTTTTAACTTAACTAGAATTAGTTTAACTTAGTAGTTATGTTATCAAACTGTATATTATATGGTAGTACACATTCATACCATTTCTTTATTAGAAATTAAAATTTAAGGATCTATTTTTTTTGAGAACGATAATGGTTTGTTATAAGCCAATAATTTTTTCTCTCCATCTTGGCACACTTTGCCTACTAAATAAATGTCGTAACTACCTTTACACAAACATACTATTGAATTTATTTGAAAAGCTTTACATCCTCTTAGGAATTGCAAGCATTTATTTCCTTTATGTTTTTTATACTATCTAATATATTATTATAATATTAATTGCATTTACCTATTAGTTGTATGCAATAAATGATTGAATACTGCAATACATATTTATGGATGCCTATATTACAGGAAAATGTAATGTTATTATCTCGCAGCTCAGTCATTAAAATAAGAGTATTATGAAACATGCAAATTTAATTTTCCTTTCCTTATATTGAACCTTTTTTATTCTCATTACAAGTAAATTTTGTTAAATTGTAAATTGACCTTTTTTTTTTTTTTTTTGTTTGTCCAGGAAAATGCCTACGCATACCCGTCCCCTCCAGGGAAAGGAGACGGGTTATGTCGGGCTCGCACCGACTAAAAACCTGGAGTTGTCCTACTGGCCGTCGTATAATGGCGGGGACGCGGGAATGTCCTGTAAAGGTCTGCTCGCCGCGAACCCACCGACGGCTGGCCACCGAGGCAGCCCCCTCAAGTTTGGAGGCGCGCTGGAACAACCGCGGCGCGCCTACCCCCTCTTGTTCCCTTGATTGGCTACCGACCTAGCCCTGTGTCGGCAGCTTGGGAACCTCCCCAGGGTCTTCGGCCGTCTGCCGACCTGGGGCCTCACCGGCTGGAGTCGCCGACGCGCCACTGTCCCCGCAGTGGCGCGCCGCCGAATCCGCCCTGGGCCTAGGAGAGGGGTTTTCCCACCACCCCTTCCTCAGCCCACCACCTCCAATCCGAATCGCGGAGGATCGGATGCCGCGGCCGCCACGCCGCACCACCCGACCCCCCACGATTACCCCCCTGGGCGCTCAACAGAACGAGGGCCAAAGGCCCTGCTGGAGCCTCCCCTCCTAGGGTGCAACTGACCGGGCCGAGCCCGGCCAGAGCCTCCCCTCCGGGCGCATCAGCACGCTGGGCTCCCGCCCAGCTGGAGCAGCCCCCCTCTCGTGGGCCGGTCTACCTCACGACCGGCCCCATGTGGGACCGCTTAGCTTCCCCCAGTAGCTGGCTTGCTACGGGGTACTAAGCCCCCCCGCCGCGGCAAGGCGCGATCCCTTAAATTGACCTCACTTTCAAAAAACTAACTAAAAGAAAAGTTGACAAATATTTTTAATAAAATTTTTATTTCTGATCGCCCTTAAAAACTTATGACTGCACTAATCCTCAACCTATTTTGCATCAGCCCACAGTATGCCCAGAGTCCTACCTAGACTTCGGGCAGTACCTGGACGACGATCTAGACATCGGCGCGGTGGTGTTCGACAGCGACTTCAAGACGAATCTTGCGCAGGTTCATAAAGCTGTGACGTATCTGCGCAGAAGCGATGTGCTGTTTCTGAACGGCGCGACCGACCATCACGTGTCTTATAGGCCTGGGACGCTTTCTCTGGGTAACTTTATTGACATTTGACTGTAATTTTAAGATGGTTATTTATTTATTAATTTTTTTTGTATTTGCAAAATGGCAAGCAAAGAAAATACAAAAAGAAAAACTGAGGGATTGATCAATCAGTAGAACATAAAAAAATCTATGATTAAAATTAACGCGATTTAAATTGCACGCAGCGCCATCTAGCTTTAGTTATTTAACTTTTACAAAGTGAAGTATACACGTATACTAAATATTAGTAGAACATCGTTAAAATTAAATTGTTATTAGCGTAATAATATGCGAACTTACGAGTACATTTAATACGCTAAACTAAGTAAATCTTAAATTTGCCCTTGAGTCAATTGTCAGGTGGATTTCATTTCTACTTGATAAGCATTTATAATAACTCCAGTATTTTAGAAGTCTAACGACTAACCTTCGTAAAGGTTGTGCGGTTCACGTTTAAATTAATTATGAAGCCTATTTGACTTAATTAATTAATACTAACTTTATTTAACGCATTTGAGCGTAATACTTATAGATGTTAAAAGTTGCTAAAAGCTACAATTTTCATACTATTCAGACTTTAATAATATTTTTGTGAAGCATTTAGATTGAGTTATTTATTAACTCATTGAAAAGTTTTCGTTTTAATTAACTATTTTTGAAATTCTTAGGGATACAGTAGAAATATATTTTTTTAACCAGCACAGTTACTCCTTCTTTTGACTTGTCTTAAATTTAAAATTTACGCTCTAAACTGAACTTCAACATAAATATGGGCTTCTTTTCATAATGTAGCTTTTTTATAGTAAAATAATATTTGAATGTAGCTGATTCGTTTCCAAATGTATTAGTTAAAAAAAGTGCACATCATGTTCGAATTCGTATTCAGTATTAAAATTAAATATTTAATGCTGACAGTTTTAATACTTGTAATATATCAATCAACTAGTGGCCGCCCGCGAATCCGTTCGCGTGGAAGTCGGTTTCCCATGGGAATTAGAAGTTTTCCCGCGGTAAAAAGTACCCTATATGTTATTCTAATGTATAACCTATATTACTGTAAAGTTTCATCAAAATCCATTCAGTAGTTTTTACGTGAAAGAGTAACAAACATCCATACGTCCATACATGCATCCATACTCACAGACTTCACGTTTATAATATTAATAGGATATATTTTCTTACCCAAATACTGAAGGAAATACAAGAAACACAATAAAAGTTGAATATAGCTAACTATTCCTTTTTTTCCTTTCAGGTCCAGCAATATTCGCAGATGAGGTCGCCAAGGAAGTGAAGCGTACCCCGATTCAGTTAGCCAAGCCGGGGAAAGCCTTCGCCGAGTTTGTGATGAAGAGAGTCGGCATCAAGCCTGAGGACGCTGGTAGAGTGCTGTTCATTGGTGATATGTAAGTATAGAAAGAAGAAAGAAAAATATACCGAAAAAATAGTTACAAAAAAATACAGGTACTGAAGTTACAAGCAATTGCTAAACTAATAATTAACAAGGAAATAAAAATAAGTAAAAACAAAACGATAAAAAATAAAAATACATAATATTTCGGTAATTGGGTCCATGCTCAGTATGTGTTATAAAGGAAGTGATCATCCGGACATGCCCAAGCGTCGCAATGGTGTAATTCTGACCGACATTTTAACGATACATTGAATTCTAGCTAGCTTAAAAAAAAAAACCTTATTTTTAAATTTATGGAAAAAAAATACCTAGGAGATAGCAAAACCGCATTCAAATTTGTTGAGTGATTTAGGGGGAGTTGATTATCATACCAAAAAACACTATTATCGATTTTGATTTACACTATGCAATGATGATAATGATGATGATGAATATCAATGTTTTTATTACAGGATCGATCAAGACATCAAACTAGGCAAAGTGGCAGGCTTCAAATCATTATTAGTACTTACAAATACATCTCTTGAACAAATGGAAAACCACCCAATCAAACCGGATTTCTACGCTCCAAGCCTTGGAAGTTTGATCCCACAAATAAAAGCCATGGATATATAAAACTTCAAATTTAACGATTTATTAAAAAAAAGAAGCTTTAGATAAAGGAATGATACTAGAAAAGACACACGTACCAAATAAGAGAACATAACGTTTTTGATTTTTGTTAATTTCTTCTTCTTCTTAGTTTTCCATTAAATATTTTAATATATAAGCTTAAATAAATTTATTTATGAAAATGCAGAAAATGAATGAATAAAGCACTTAAGTTAATTTGGTGTTTATTAATTATAAAATATTTTTTCTTTTATTCTAATCTTTTACAAAAATACGCATAAATTCACACAACGCTATTTCGTGAAACAATTATTTAAAAAATAAATTTAAAATAAAGCATCTACAGGGTGGCTGCTATGTCTGTAAATTGGTAAAATACCGTAGTCCCGGATACTGTAAAAACCCGGAGCCCGCAAATTTCTTATTTTATCTATTTGGAGCGGGTCGTTGAAAACCGTTTGCACTAGTCGCTTTTATTGTCTTTTTCATCCGAGAACATTGATCAATTCAGACACCACATTTGTAATTTTTTCCTTCGTTGAATTACCCAAGAGATGGAAAATAAAATTTAATGCAATATTTAAGTTTCTCGTGGATTAACCAGAATGTTTATTAAAACAAAAGAAAACATTTGTTGTGAGTTGAGGTGTGATAAAATTGAGGCTTCAATATAGGAAAAAATCCAAAAACTTAACTATTTATATTCCGATAATATTTATGTCCTCCTTGCTGGTTTGCTCCCTTCTCTCATAAATAAAATATACAAAATAGCGTTTGTACAACGAAGTTCTTTCTAATATAAACTGTTTCTTTAATTCATCAATGCAGGCAATATTTTTAAAATCTGCATGCCATACGCTAGGCCTCTAAGTGGCAATCGGTCTCTGATATTCCATAGGTAACACTTTTTACATCCATTTGTCGGTTGCATCGCTGTGCTCTAGCTTTTTTTCAGGGATATTTTTTACACGCCCGGTACCCAAATTAAATTAAATCTGTATAAGCTTGTTTATATCCATATCTATAAAAAACTCTTTTTTATTTTTCCTTGTTTTAGTCTAAAATCAATAACTAATAACTACTTTTGCAAGGATTTGTGTTAGTAAATTGATCGAAGTTCAGTAAATTAGTTAATTTATTACTTTGTTTTATGAATTTATTTGTTAATATTAGTAAAGTAATAAAAAGGACGCTTGTTTACTAATAAAGAGCCTCATAAATAAAATTTAATAAATGAAACTCTGAGCTTTCTAGCTATCGAGTGGAAATTCAGACAAATAATTTGTTTACGTAGTTAAGATTGCTTAAGTATCATCCTACAACTACTTACTCATTCTACAATATCTTGAAAACGATTCTAATAATAACCTCCAGTCGTAACAATTATATTACAATCTTATCTATATTACCATCTCATAAAGCCAATTATTGTTTGCGCTACAACGGTACAACCCATAATAATCACCAATCCCAATAGTTATATAAACTGGTATGAACTAGTTTAATAACCCGGTAAAACCTGCTTTATCTGCCCATAAACAGGATCCTGGTAACTTATTACAGTTAAGAATTAAACCCCTCGTGGACCTTTGCTAAGGAAGGGATAAATCTTAGTTAAGTAATGATGTCTTTAATGGTTTTCGAGAATTAACTGGGCTAATATACGTGGCTCTAATTAGAGTAGTTGGGCTACTATGTTGTTTGGTAAACAACGGATTAAATGAATTAAATTAAAGTAAGAAGGGATGTTTTATTACCAACTGCTGAGCAACAGCCTCTCAAGGTAACAATGAAAGTGTTGTCTGAAATTCTTTTAGTTACAGCCTATACAAGTGGCCGCCCGCGACTCCGTTCGCTAGGAAGTCGGTTTCCCGTGGGAATGAGAAGTTTTCCCGCGGTAAAAAGTACTCTATGTGTTATTCAGATGTATAACCTATGTAACTGTAAAGTTTCATCAAAATCCGTCCAGTAGTTTTTACGTGAAAGAGTAACAAACATAATCCATGCAATGCAATGATTTGTAACTTCAAAATTTTATTTATAATTGTATTTTGAACAACTCCACAGATTTTCAGCTTGTTGGGACTTTTTGTTTTGCATTTCTTATAATTTGGTCTAATTTGACCGGACTATATACACGTTTCTAGAATTTTGGACGTTAATAAAAAGTGTCTATAAGAATAAGTTTTAGATTTTAAAAATAGGATTATTACTAGTTTCATCAAAATATTTTCCAGTTATGGACATCTGATATCGGACACCTAATGAAAGAAAAAATATTTCAAAAATACACTGATTCAACGTAAATTGGGTATTAACCCGATCCAATTATGAATTAAAAAAAAATTAATTTTAAAATTCCATTGGGGTTTTATGTTGATTCCACCAATTTTTGTAAAATTAACAATCCAGTTACTCCTGTCGGATCGCGGGTAGCCCTAAAATTTGATTCCATAGCACTTTGAATACTGGCACGACTGATTAGAGTTGCTATTTCAATAAAATAATTTACCAGGCTATTTATTTTTGAAGAAATGTCGATGAAAAACCATAATTGGACCAGCGCTGTAATTGGTGCTCTTACCTTACATACATCTATACATACTTTCACGTTTATAATATTAGTAGGATTTGGGATGAGACACTAATGAAAAAGGTTTATTAAGATAGAAACTTGAATTATTTTTATTGATATTTTAAAACGAAACTAAGGTAATAAGAAGTTTCTCCAGGCAAGCCTAAGCAAATATTATTTCAACTCAGCCTATATTTCTCTTGAAAAGGATCTAAATAACAACTTATAATTGCCTCTCTCAATGTGAAATGTTTAGCAGAAAAATTTAGCCACTTATCGTGAAACTTCGGAATGGGGAGGTTTATAACTTCCAACCAAAAAGTTTGCTAAACTGCGCAATTCGCAGAGAAATAAATTACTGACTGGATAATTGTATGGTCGCATATACATATTTGCCTTGCTATTGCAACCAGAAATTAATAGGAAGATATCTGTAGATTAGGTGCATCATTAACGGAATTAGTAAGCTCAAGTCTTACTTGATTTTAGTATTAGAAAATACTACAAAAAAGTATAAAAAAATTGTAATACTCGAGGTTTTGCAAGTTTGTATCTTTGCATCTACCAGAATATGATATTACTATCACAGAATATCCTAATCTATCTGTGGCATAAAAAGGATATTTTTTACAATAAATTTTAAAATCCTAATAATAACGAATGGAGAGGGCTTAGATCAATGGCATACAGCGTACCACCGCATCACTTATTAGTTATTATTTGTTTATATTATTATTTTTTTAGCCCCAATCCTTCACCGAAAAAATGCCTTGACATTAAAATGAATTCTAAGAATATGCGAAACTGATAGACTTCTCCAAATAATAGGTACTCTTATAATATTTTATATATGCTCTGATTTCTTTATCAGTTTTCAGAATTACCTATCTTTTCCATAAGGTTACGGTTTTCTTTTCTTTTGAACTTATTTGCCTCCTAAGTAACTGCCTTTTAGAAACTCTTATAAGAGAATATGAAGGTTTTTTTAACTTTCTAAAGAACAAACTTGTGAGGATTTCTGTTACGGCGGGTTGAAGGTCATTCATATCATTTTGATGTTTTCCTTATTTGAAGTGCTACAAAAAATATTGAAGCTTTAGTTGTGTTTGTGGTATTAAATTTTAAAGGAAAAAGGCATACCTATATTTTAAAAATTTACTACAAAATACTCGCGCACATTAAAAAAATGTAAAGATGTACAGTTTGTTAGTTTTTTGTTTGTTTCTACTGGTTCGAAGTGATATTTTTTTTGTGTTTAATAGTACATTTATTTAGGAAGGCCAAGATAATTTAAAAATCACGCTAATATTAAAATGAGCGTAGCAACAAAGAAAAATGTTGCAAAAACGGCGAGTAAGTACTTTCGCTGGGAGCTTTCCTTTACAAAAGCCACAAAACTTTTTTATAGCTTTTCTCTAGTAAACCAAATTACAACGATAAATATATTGCTATTAAACAGTTTCGATTATCCACCAAAATATTATAACTTCTTAGATTTACGCGATTATTATTACTTGAAATTAAACTCATTTTAACGGGTTTTACGCGTTTATTTTATTGTTTTTGATTTTCCGACGTTTCGACATTTTTACAAATGCCGTGGTCACGGGTAGACTGAGATGTTTGACGTCTTCATAGAGTTAAGTAAAAAACGATTTTTCGAATTCACCGCCATCTGTTTCGTAATTTTCTCGCATAGTCGCTCGGGTTCACGCAGTATACGCTGACAGTGTCTTTATTTTTCTGCTTATTGGTCTGCTGGTTGTTCTTTTTAATTTTGCTAAGTATTGGATCCCACGTTGGTGACAGCTTCCAACCATCTTCTCTATTGAAGTTAGGGTGTTTTTTAATTTCAATAGTTTCTCTTTCCAGCCTAGGAATAAAATGTTTCTCTTTTGCTAGGATTTTAACGGTATCAAATCTTAGATAGTGGTTGGGCTTATCCATGGAATGCTCACAGACTGCAGATTTTGTATAGCGACGGTTTTTTACATCGGCGTTATGTTCTTTTATTCGAGTAGACAAAACGTTACAACAAGAGTAGTAGAGTAGACGTCGGAAAATCAAAAACAATAAAATAAACGCGTAAAACCCGTTAAAATGAGTTTAATTCCACCAAAATATTGTTAATATTACTTATTTAAAAGTTATCTATTCTTGTTTGGTTTCGTAGCGAAATTTTCTTACATTGTGATATCAAGAACAAACGAAGTTTTGCGACTTAGTAGGGTATTTCCGTGACTTGAAGAACTTGATTGTCAGGAAACCTTTTCTCTGGGATTGTACTCCCGTTTCTAAGATATAATAAGTTGAATCGTTATTTGAAAATTCTCTGTATCTAAGAACATTCTTTGTTACCATTTTAGGAAAATGTTTACGCTGATGAGTAATTACTGTTTGCATTCAAGGCAGTTTCGGAAGATTCACCTGTAAAAAGATATTCTGAAAACAGCTTTACAAAAGCCGAAAATTGCCTACGTCACAGCGCTTAGCTTGAGATAATGATCTGCTACGCCATTGATATTACAAGCACGAATAGCACGTAGAGTAATATTAAAAAGTTATTCAAAATGAGGTTAAATAAACTTCTTATAAGATTTTTTAATTAGGTCTTCTTACTCCTTCTAGGGTTCATCTTATGTAGCTGAGAAAAGGACTATAAAATTAGACGAAATCAATGTTTTGTAGGTACAAATGGGTCACAGGCTCCCGTTAAATCTAACTTAACTTTAAAACCACAAGGGATTAAGTGTTCTAATGGAAGCAAAGAAAGTCTACTAGTCTACTTATCTTACAAACAAAAGAAACCTAAAGTAAAATTCTAACCCCCAACCCTACGATTTAGGTCACCAGCGTACTGTCTTACTACTCCGTGGTTTCGAAACTCATCTAATGAACCATTCAACGCACGTTTTATTGTGATATTAGGGTTCCGTTTCCAAAGGGTAATAACGGGACCCTATTACTAAGACTCTTCTGTCCGTCCGTCTATACGTCCGTCTGTCTGTCTGTCCGTCTATTTGTCCGTCACCAGGCTGCATCTCATGAGCGATGACAGCTAGAAAGTTGAAATTTTCCCAGAGGATGTAGTTCTGTTTTAGTTGCCAGTAACGGCAATAACCATAAACAAATATAATAAACTAAACAATAAACATTGAAGGGGGCTTCCATACAACAAACAATTTTTTTTATACATTTTAGCACGGAACCTTTCTTACATGAGTCCTACTCAAATTTGGCCAGTTTTTATACAAAAGGTGACACAAAACTGTAGCCCCCGAACAATAGCGACCTGACGAAGATATTAGCATATCAGCGCCGTCGTTACACCCTGTATTCAGGTTTTTGTGGAGCAGCGACTAAGTTGCAGGTTTTATACAGGGCAAGATAAAGTTAGACGAATGTTTGCTGCAGTTAAGGATTTAGTACCGGGTTTAAATTATGCGAATATTTTTGTTAAAAGTTGTTATTAGTTTTGGTTAAGAATGTGTTTAGTAGATGATGAAATATTTAGGCTTATAGCGGGATAAAGTACTGTAGTATGTACCGCCTCTAAAGTAGGTTAGCAGTTATTTCTTACTTAGTTTTTGTTATATTTCAAAACTCAGGGCTATATTTAAATTGATGTTTTCTACAAGAAGCAAAAAGAAATTTTAATTACTTAATAAAGATTTTTTATTGATGTTTGACAAATATTTGTTTACTAACCGTTCTAGTAAACATACAATGTTTACATATCAAATAGCATAAAACCTTCTTTACTACTGGCCAGTACATAAACCTCTGCAATCGACCTTAAGAAAAAGAAACACCTGTTCCAGCCAGTAATATTTTCGATAAAAACGTAACGCTAAAACGCCCTAGTTTTCCTTCGAAGGAATTTATTCAGGATCAACCGTGTAATACTCCGTCGTTATCCTAATGCTAGGGTTGGCAACCTTCACGTATCACCTTCTTTTAAAAAATGGCAGGCGATTTTTCTTCAACGAAATAATCTAGATGAGCCGGTCGATGTATGGAAAGGGAATTGGATATTGATTTTGTTCTGCAGTCTTCTGTTTTACTATTGGCTTATAGGGTTATAAGTAAAATATGACTTTGCCTATGTTTAAGTTGATTCAGAGATCGGACATCTAGTCTTGGGAGTCGTCAGCGTGTATGTGTGTTCGGTAGCTTTTAGGCAATGTATGTTGAGGGAAAATAATGAAGTGACGACTTTTTTATCTAATGATGTCAATAAATAATAGTAGGTATGTTTATATGGTGGCAAGGATTAGTATTCATGTTCTAAAGACTCGGGCATTTATCTCTGATTTGTAAAGACACAAATAAGCCTCTTTAAATATACATAATATTGGATAGTGGTTTTATCTTTAAAAATGTTTATCATTCGTCATCTGAATTCTCTAACCCACATTAATATACCACGATGGAGGATTGTGGCACAAATCTTTCACATTTTATTAAGGTTAGATATTTTTGTATACAATAGTCATAAAATTGTGTAAGTTAAGTTAAAGTTTTAATAAAAAGAAAAGAGAGATAATGAAGTGTGCTAAGAAATATAGGCATCGCTTTTCTATTGGTAGAATATCACTTGTCATTACAACATTTTGTCATTGTATTTCGACACGTCTCCGTTCGCGTGTAAGTCAGTTTCCCGTGGAAATGAGAAGTTTTCCCGCGGTAAATAGTACCATATGTCCTTTCCCAAGTTCAGTTCTTTCTTCATACCAAATTTCATCAGAATCAGTTCAGTAGTTTAGGCGTGAAAGCGTAACAGACAGACAGATAGACAGACAGACAGAGTTACTTTCTCATTTATAATATTAATATATAAATATATAGTAGGGATGGAAGAAAAATAAACCCAAAAAACAGCATGAAAAACATTGTTTTCCTCAAACAACTGATTTGTATTTATTTACCTTCAAGCCTTTAATTTTAGACTAACTTAAGGGTAAAATATATTTTGCTACATTTAAACATTTCGTTCGCTTAATCACTTGCAAACTTTGTAACGAACCTAATGAAATAAAAACAAAACAAAGCTAAAACTAACAAATCCCAAAGCGGAACTCATTCCGATTCAAATTGCTGGAATACGTAGTTCTTTAAAATCGGATACAGATCGTCTTCTAAAAGAATGGCCGTTTGTTCTAGGCTAAGAAACAAATCTTTTTGTTTTAAAGGAAACTTTTAAGAAAGTAGAGGAAGGAAGGCATTTATTGCGCTAAAAGCTCCGGCAGAGCTAACTTTAAAATGGATTCAAGTTTGTTAGCTTGCATTTAATACGGCCGTACGTCACACCGTTACAGTATTTTAACTGGTGGTTTTTGGCAAATCCGCGAAAGACTATCAGCTTTATGTCCCCATAGATCGCGGCGGTATTTGGCAGCGGTTATGCCAAAACGGGATACGCTCGATAAACGCGCGCGTTTAAATCACAAGCGCATATCAGCTTTGATGTGTGCTGTTGGATTTTATGACAATATGGGCGTCAGTAACAAATTTTGTTCACGAAAAATGAAATAGAACTAGGTTAAAACCTCTATACATCATTAATACCAAGTGTTGAAAAATAATAATATTGATTGATTTTTTGGATACCTCCTTTCTTTTTTAATGTTTTTTTAATTTTTCATTTTTTTATATCTTGGCTACGGTGTCATATGATACTGCACTCTTTTGACTACTTAACAAAAAAACTATTAAGTGTACATTTTAAAGTAGCTGGGTTCGTTAAAAGCATCTGTTTATCAGTTAATATGTAAATTCCCTGACTATTTGAATTTTATACTGTTTGGATACTCTTGCTTTGTTTAATGTATTTGTGTTGCAAGTTTGGTGTTTAACGCTATAGTTTCAAGTCACATAGTTTGAAACAATCATTTTCTCTTTTCTTAACGAAAACTTCCAATGAAGAAAAATAAAAAATAAAATTCTAGAATACTTAATAGTCAACTTTATGATTCTGTACTTATTGTATATCCGATTTCCACGAATCCCTTATAACACGGCATATATAACAGCCTTTAGTTTTATGTATAAAACTGTTTCAATACTTACAAATCCATTATCCACTGTGGGTTGTTAGACTTGATCAATGCACATTGAACAACATTTTCCTTCACAATAAGAGGAAATTATAGCCCTGCTCCTAGCCAGAGTATACACGAGCAAAAATACTTCGTTAATTTATATCTTCGAAACTTAGATTATCGAAAATTTGCTCCATCCTACTAATATTATAAGCGTGAAAGTTTGTGAGTATGGATGTATGTATGGATGTTTCTTACTCTTTCACGTAAAAACTACTGGATGGATTTTGATGAAACTTTACAGTAATATAGGTTATACATCAGAATAACATATAGAGTACTTTTTAGCGCGGGAAAACTTCTCATTCCCACGGGAAACCGACTTCCACGCGAACGGAGTCGCGGGCGGCCACTAGTAAAATTCATAAAAAAACATTTCCCTGCTTCTTTAGCTCTCAATCACCAATTAAATCAATAACACCCACAATGCCTGACTAATAGAAAGGCGAGCTGGAACCTCATATTCCACTGCACTAAGGCACGTAACAGCACTCATGAAGTGCTCTCGTGTAGCTATCGTAACCGTGACACGAATAATCGATATGAGTCGCTTTGTATCAACTACGTGGCCTGAAACGCTAAGGTTTTTGGTTAATCAATAAAATTTATTGACACTAAAATTTAATTGGACGATACGGGGGGAAATGTAGGTGAGTGGGGATTTAGTAGGTCTTGAGATTAGAAAGTTAAAAAAATTCGTTCGGGAATTAGAAACTCTTCGAAGTGAAAAATCATTGATAAATAAACAGGAACAAGGAAGCTATTTCAAACATATGTGATTTAAGGTCGGATAGTAAAAATAAATTGTTTATTCACGATATTTTTTCGAATCGTACAGTTGTCGTATTGAGCTCTTTATATACCTAATTACTAATTTTTACCTGCGCGGCTTCGCACGCGTTAAATTCCGAGTAAAAATCCTTTCCATGTTACTATGTTATTAAACATGTAAGCCTTCCTCTTGAATCACTCTATCCATTAAAAAAACCGCATTAAAATCCATTGCGTAGTTTAAAAGATTTAAGCACACATAGGGACCGAGAAAGCGACTTTGTTTTTCGGAAACGAAGAAACCATCACGGAGCACCTTCGTAGCGCTACAGTTACAGAAGCTTTGATATGAAGAATTGCTACGTTTATAAGCGGTCCAAATTAAAACAAACAAGTAATCAAGTTTTGAAGAAAACCTAAACGCTAGATTTTTGAACTTTTTTTGTGTAAGAGAATTATCGGATACTAGTGGCCGCCCGCGACTCCGTTCGCGTGGAAGACGGTTTCCCGTGGGAATAAGAAGTTTTCCCGCGGTAAAAAGTACCCTATGTCCTTTCCCAAGTTCAGTTCTTTCTTCATACCAAATTTCAACAAAATCGGTTCAGTGGTTTAGGCGTGAAAGCGTAACAGACAGACAGACAGACAGACAGACAGACAGACAGAGTTACTTTCGCATTTATAATATTAGTAGGGATAGATACGGATAGTATCGTAAGTTATCGTACCGTCATCGTCAACAAAGCGAAAGGAAAAGTAAATTTTGGATATTCTGATGTTTTTTTTCCTAATACAAGTACAGATGATCCGCAGCAAATGATTTAGGTTTTGATTTAATTCAAGGGCCTATATTACCCTTTTCAATCTCACTACAACATCAACCGTATCCTCAGCGTGACGGTAAGGTCCTTTGCACAAAACCTATCAAGACATTGGGATAATACATCTATTGTTCATAGAAACCCTATAAACCTACGTCAAAATCATATTCATGTGAGATCCTTGTCAAATAATACTACAATAGGCTTTTGTTATACTTGTTGTTGATTTGACAATTCAATTTGGCAGAGGATCTTTCGTATACACGTTCTTAGTAATAATTTGTCTAAGAGCGTTGCCGCAGCGTTGCGCTGTATGTCATGTAAGAAAATCATAGACTGTTGCGTTGCGACATCGCAGCGCTCGTGTGACACTCTGTCCGTTGCAATCACTGCGTTACGGCAACGCAACGCACCTGCAACGCTCGTGTGGCACCTCTATTAGGGCTGACTTTTCAATTGTGGTTTAATCCACCTAATTTGACTGACAAACAGTATGTTT
This sequence comes from Emmelina monodactyla, assembly GCA_916618145.1. Taxonomy (NCBI): domain Eukaryota; kingdom Metazoa; phylum Arthropoda; class Insecta; order Lepidoptera; family Pterophoridae; genus Emmelina; species Emmelina monodactyla. The sequence goes on along the minus strand of OU745311.1, from coordinate 8,398,706 downwards.
TTTTATTAATTCATTGAATACAAAAGCCAAATGCTAATTTGACGTGCAACAAGAGTAATCTCTTTACGGTCGAATAAAATTTTACCTAAAACGTACCTGTTCCGCAGATTTCAGGGGATTTTAAGCTAAATTATGTCAATAACGTCAAAATATTTCGGGATTTAAAACAGTGAAGTGCATGTAGGCCTAGGAACCACTTTAGACTTTCACAATACAGTGGCGGAAAATATCAAAAGGAAGAAAGATTACCTATACATATTTTTAAGTGAACATTAATAAAAGAAGGTATTTTTTTCTCAATATCTGTTTATTATTAGAGTTAATGTATTTTCAATGATTGCAACAAACATTAAGATCACCCATTACTGCAATATCTATTTACCTGCAGGCAATACAACACATGAACTCCACTTAGGTAGAAACTCCTCTAGTAATACAAGTATGTAGCACTAAAACTTCAATTGTGGTCTGTTTGCTCATTTACAAAGTGGTTTCACGTAGAAACCGTGGCAGTTCAGTAACCATATTGTTTTACAAAAGGAAACTGGAACACAAGTACCTTTGAAAATGTAGTGTGTACTTAATTTTTTTAGAAATATTATATAGAAATAAACAACTTAGAAAAGAAAGACAAAATATGTAAAAATTTGCAAAGCCAGTGATTTACGAAAGTTTGAATATGAATATTTTGTTCTTTAATCAACTTTGTATAAGTTATGTATTATAGTTTGTTGATAAAGAAAAATATAATAATTATATGTGTTAGGAAATTTACATATCGCCTAATTTTCGCCCATTATTTCGTATTTTTCTTTTTATTACCTATTATTAAAGAACATTAACGTTGCCATTATTAAATCACTTGCAAATAAGGTTATTTTAGGTTATTAACAGTGATAAGATCGTACATTGTTTTTAAAATAAAAAAAAATCTTTTATTGTTTCGTATTATGGCTTTCTTTAAAAGGCTATCGCTAATCGTAGGTACACGATAAATATCGCCACACCCATTAGACAAATATTAGAAAAGTCGTCATTACTATCGTGTCTACCAATATTGTCACATTCAGCAGATCATCCATCTTCTTTTAATACATCAGAGCCTATTTATTTTTATACATATAAAAAAAACATACATACATACTCGTTCACAGTTAGGAAACGGCTTAATTACGGCAGCCTTTATTTAACCATTATGCTATTAGGTACTCTTTTATGCTTCCGTAAGAAAATATGCAGCACATTTTTTCAAATGAAGACAAAGTGATCTACCAATCACCAATAAACTACACTACTGCATAAACAAGTGGAAATCAAATGAATAATTCACAGAAATAACTTATTTAACTATCCTAATCCTACCAAACAATTACTACATCGCACCTAAATTCATTCTCTAACATAAATCGCACTCGTGAAACAATAATTCTTACTCGTGATATATTTTTTCGCGTTATTTTATATGATCCCCGATTGGAGGTTCGTGCGGAAGGAGTTTTGTTCAAATATACTTTGTAGACGGTGTTAGCTGTAGGTGGTTTAAAAAAAAGGAGTTAACGGGTGGAAAAGGTTATAGTTACTAATTCTTTTAAGTAGCTTTTTTGAGTTTATTACTTTCCCTAGGGGCTGATTTTTAAATTTTCGGAATTATTTTATTCCACAGAAAATAATAATGCTCTTGTTACATTTCGAATATAAACATTGGAGACGATAAAACTCCTAATGTTTTTACTTGATTTTATTTAGTTTTATAATTGCTTGAAATCAAGCAATGCATTTTAACAAATAATTAATATTTATTTATTCAATACCAAGTCTATATCATTTTTTCATTGTTATTATATGCTAGCTCACTGTCGTAAGGAATGAAGATAAGTAATACTAAAAACACTACATTTTAACAACAAGCTCGACACTATAGCTACTAAGTATATCAATTTAGAACTACCCATTATATATAGCACCTGAGCAGGTGAAACTACTACGAAAACATTCTATTACCTTGTAAAATAAAATGGGACACTATTGAGAGAAAGACAACTGTGCAAAGTAAAGTACTAAAAGTAGGAGGTACTAAGAAACGGGGTTGGGAATAGATAAAAAATAATTTACGATTAAAAGCTGGATACAAATCAGAATATGAAACTATAAGAAACACAATTAAAGAACTTAGAAAACGAAAAGTGTTTGATAAATTAACAAACTTTGCTTTTAAATATTAAAATTACAAAATAGTGCGTTATTTGACTATTTATATTTTTTATTCGTTTCTTTAAAATCCAATTTCATTTTAGTAACTCTAGGTGAGTTACTAAAATGAAAACTGCAAACCATCAGGAAATACTTAACTTGCAAAACAAAAAGTAACGAGTGTCATTTCATTGAAAATAACATAAGATAGCATATCGAGTTTTGAACTACATTGTTGTAACGATATTGTTGTCGAGGGAGTACAGCAGGGCTATTCTGTAAGTCAAAAATCGATGCTAGTTGTTAAAAAGCAACTAGCAGTTGTGTTTGACAAGTCACCGGTGAGCCAAAAAAATTGGTATTCTGTATCTCAACTAGCATGAGTGATATCAAATGATACGAGTCCAATGAGTCTTATTTTAAATGTCATGAACTTAGGTATATTAAGTTGTATGAAATGACTTAACATTTAATTTTTCCACTTTATATTTTTGACTGAGCATGCGCTGTAAACAACTAGAAGTGTATTTTTAAAGATAAATGTATTAAAAGCCATCCAGCCACTTATGTATCTTCAATACCTATTTTAGAGCAATTTCTTGTCTATTAATAATATTTTGCTAATGCTTTTATTATAATTTTAAGTTTTTCCTAGAATAAAATAAAACACTCTTAAGAATTTGTAGATATTTGTAGATGCAATTGTTTCTTAAATTGACGGGTTCTTGAAAATCCTGGTTAATAAAATTTGGAAAGTGCGTTGTCTCGATTAACATCGAGAACAAAGTAGCGTCTTTCTATTAATTGACTATATTATAAAAAAATGACAAACCAAAGGCCAGTTTCTTACAAAAAATCTTTAAAAGCTTGCCTTTGGTCTTTAGTGGTCACTAGGGCACTAAATTAAGTCCATATTTAAACTGCAAGATTTTATTAAGAGTGCAATGACTTTAAACTACTATTAATTTTGTGGTTAGCAAATTATTAGTCGGAAATTCATAGAAATGAGTGTGGAATGTTAATAAGTTAAAATCCATTTATTTACTAATTGTAAATGAAACAAGTTGTAGTTGTATGTTTTTTTTATTTACTCTGGTAAAAAATCACAAAATGATACTTATCAGTCATTTAAGTATTATAACCTAACAGGGTAGGTATTATAACTTCTTTCACGATAAGTGATAATGCCAAATGCAGTTAAGCTGAAATTAAAATGTTGCATTTATTATAGGTAATGTACACAAAATGAATATTTTCAGAGGAAAAAGAACCTTTCATGCTTGATTTGTTATCTTCGGCCGATCACATTCATAACAGTTGATAAACCAACGACATCTTGCAATAATTGAGTAAAAGATATTAAGTTTAGGTAGGAAGGACAGGAGATTTACAAATCTGAAACAACACAAAACTTGTAGTTCGCATTTTTTGAGGAACAATCACTTTAAATCGCGTATGGATACATAATTTGTTTTCACTTCACATTTTCAATCACTCGCTTCCTTTAATATTTTGTTTCGTAAGGTTTTTTAGTCCGACTGAAATTCTTGTAAAATTTTACAAAAAGTTTATTAATTTAGATTATAATTTGTACTTTAATAAAAATAACATTCATTCAACTCACCCTGCTGCACACTGATTCTATAACTCAACTTGTATCGACTGCTATGAGAAATAACGTCAAAATGAACATTTGCGAGTCTGTATCTCCAACTAGCATCAATTATGACGTCATACGGCTCATGCACGCTAGGCCTTAGTTTGACAGTTTTTTTGTATAGAGAAATGAAAAATAGCGATTCTGTAAGCTTAGCTTGCATCGAATTCATAGCAGGAGGAACTGTCAAAAACAAAGTTCAAAGTTTTATTTAAGAAAATTACGATTTGTAGTTTATATACATTTTATTAGTTACATATAAATACTAAATGAAATAAGTCTTGGGCATTTAATTCTGTAAGTCCGTCGGTTTGTCCGACTTTTTTTGAGGAAAATTAATTTAACTTTGGTTTTAGTTCAGCATTGTGATGTTATTGCTTAGAATCCACTTTGTTTAAAATAAATTGCAGTAATACCATTAAAAGTGTTCTTTTTTCTACGTGTTATTGACATTTTTCGTGACTCGCGAACCCAAATTTTGCCCAACTAGCATCAAACCTCTCATGCAAGTTGTTAAATGCGATTCTGTAATTCTACAACTAGCAGTTGGTGCAATCGGACTCGATCAAAAGTAAATGATTGTCCTGCACATCATATGAGTATTGACAATATTTAATTTTCCAGGCCTAACATAGACCGCGCATGCGCCGAGCATCTCTGACGTCATGACTAATTGACGTTACATGACATGTTTACAAAAATTCAATAGATTCAATGTTATTTTAATTAAAATACAACTTATAATCTGATTTATAAACTTTTTGTGAAATTTTACAAAAAAAATTGTGGATGTTTCATTTGAAGCAGTCGGACTAAAAAACCTTACGAAACAAAATATTAAAGGAAGCGAGTGATTGAAAATGTGAAGTGAAAACAAATTATGTATTCACACGCGATTTTAAATGAAAAAAATGCGAGCTACAAGTTTTGTGTTGTTTCAGATTTGTAAATCTCCTGCCCTTCCTACCTAAACTTAATATCTTTTACTCAATTATTGCAAGATGTCGTTGGTTTATCAACTGTTATGGATGTGATCGGCCGAAGATAACAAATCAAGCATGAAGGGTTCTTTTTCCTCTGAAAAAATTCATTTTGTGTACATTATAATAAATTCAACATTCTAATTTCAGCTTAACTGCATTTGTCATAATCACTTATCGTGAAAAACCTACCCTGTTAGGTTATATACTGATAAATGACTGATAAGTAACATTTTGTGATTTTTTACCAGAGTAAATAAATAAAACATACAACTACAACTTGTTTCATTTATAATTAGAAAATAAATGGATTATAACTTATTAACATTCCACACTCATTTCTATGAATTTCCGACCAATAATTTGCTAACCACAAAATTAATAGTAGTTTAAAGTCATTGCTCTCTTAATAAAATCTTGCAGTTTAAATATGGACTTAATTTAGTGGCCTAGTGACCACTAAAGACCAAAGGCAAGCTTTTAAAGATTTTTTTGCCTTTGGTTTCTCATTTTTTTTATAATATATTCAATTAATAGAAAGACAGCTACAAATTCTTACGTGTGTTTTATTTTATTCTAGAAAAAACATTAAATTATAATAAAAGCATTAGCAAAATTTTTATAGTAGACATGAAATTGTTATTAAATAGGTATTGAAGATACATTAGTGGCTGGAAAGATATTAAGACATTTGTTTTTAAAAAATACACTTCTAGTTGTTTACAGCGCATGCTCAGTCAAAGATATAAAGTGGAAAAAATTAATGTTAAGTCATTTCATACAACTTAATATAAGTTCATGACATTTTAAATGAGACTCATTGGACTCGCATCGTTTGATATCACTCATGCTAGTTGAGATACAGAATACCAATTTTTTTGGCTCACCGGTGACTTGTCAAACACAACTGCTAGTTGCTTTTTAACAACTAGCATCGATTTTTGACTTACAGAATAGCCCTGCAGATCGGGTAATCTGACACTACCTCGGGACTGCAGGTCGGGGTATGTAGGTAAGTAGGTTGCTGGACCTCAGTATTACTATTAATTGTATAGTTTAAGGTGATTCTTAGGCTTTCGAGATGAAGCGATAGACGATGCTCTAAATGAAACTATGGCGAAATATGGGTTTCGCAAACAAAAAAAATTACAATCTTGATACTCTTAAGGTATACAAGCGCAACTATCTACGTGAGCAAGGTTTTAAATAGATGATAAGTACAAAAAATAATGTCGCTACCGCAATATAAATTTCATTAAAAAACAAACAATTTTACTCTTTTTTGCAGAAAACGAATGCTCTTGTTTCAATAACATGTTTTTTTATCACATTTTTCACTCGGAACGAGCTGTCGACCCCAGTCACAGCTTACAATCCCGACCGTCTATCTGTTATTTTATGTAAAACCAAACCACACTCCAGTTTGCACAAAAGACACCAAAAAGGAAATCGCCTTTAAATCTTACTCACAGAGTGCTGAACAACCAAATTATTTAGAATTCCACCATCCAGAAACTTCGAATTTCGATTGATCGAATTGATAACTTGAAGCAACAAATAAAAAACGTTGCAAAAGATTGTTGTGTTTTAATTTCCTCACATTTCAGAAATACACAACGCTGTTTCAAACAACTGAAATCCTTCAGAAGAAGATATAATCCCGCTGAAGTAGACGAGAAAAACGCCGTGGACTCCCGTGAAGTAACCCAATTATGTTTAGTTGACTTTACTCATTTTATACGGGACGAAACATAAAGTGTCGACTGGCGGATTCTGCCCAAAATACTTACACAGGCTTGCGAAAGACATTTTGAAGAAATTCCGACGGAGATTTTTGAGAGAAGAAGTGAACTCATTTGTTAGATAGTCTATAGCTGATTTTTAAGGCACGCTGGATTTTGTTTCTTTAAAGTTTTTTTTAACGTTTAGCAGATTTATATGGGAATATCTTTTCACCTTATGGTTTCATCTGCAGTTAAAATGATTCTCCTGTGGGACTTGGGTAAAAAATACCCTATAGTCTTCTTCAATAAATGGACTATTGATTTATGGACTATTGATTCCCGTGATTAGCGTGTTCAAACAAACAAACCAACAAACGCCTTTACTTGATGATATTAGTATAGATTCCATATCTTAAAATATGTACAAACGTCTCTCCAGATAGTTACGTACTCTACGTCCCATGATTCCCTTAATTTCAGAAAGCAAAACCTTTTGCAGAAGTGGTCTCGGCATAATCTGTGCTAATCCCACCAAAGCGACGTCTTCAAAATAACTGAATTGGATAATAATCCACTACACGTTCTGCTGGCTAAGCAGTTTATACTTTCACAAAGAAAGAAGAAATTGCTTTGTGGTGTTCTTAGTCTTATGAAATTCGTAATCATCAGCTTAATTTTGGCTTAGACTAATTGTATGGTGTGTTGACGTCTTTTGTAAAACTGTATCTCTGTTTTGGTAATTTAATTTAGCTTTGCCATTACTGAATTTAATAAATGATTGGTCACAATATTGGTCAGTAAATCTAAGCTTAGTATGCAAGTAGGCATAATAAATTGCCTTTATGCACATTAATCCTATTAATACTGAAACCTGTTAGGTGTTTCAGTACAGAACTTGTGTTATCAATTTATATATGATAGCAAAAGTGAAGTTGTTGTTAATAAGAAAGAATTAGTAGGTAGTATGATGTGGATCATTATTGCTAATTGTAACTCAGCCTAAAAAACAAAAGAGTACTTACTAGAAATAGGTTTAGATTCGACATTGTTCCATGTCTTTCTTTAATAAAGTACCTACGTAAGTCGGCTTAGCTTAGGACCCAAAATAACTTTTATTTCTTTAGAACTTAAAAAGCTAAAAAAACAAATAAAAACTAATCATCAAGTTCAAGAATATCTAGTTAAAAAATAAATCAAGTCGTCAATAGAAATAGTGTATAAAATTTATTTATAACTAGCGCTGCTAAATGACTTGTTCCGTGGTTATGTAATAACTTTTACCGATATACCTACCTCACTTTATCCAAAATTAATAGGTCGTTTCCTTAAATGAAGGCTACATTGACTATACTATAATAAAGCAGAGCTTTTAAAACAAACGACTACGAACCTTACAGTATCAAAGCAACAACGAAGCGACCCCCAAAAGTTAATTCAAAACGAAGCACGACGATAATTTCAAACAATAAACACTTCTGCATTTCGTTGTATCCCACGACAAGGTATTTCCCAACCCACGTTCACGCTTTTAACAATCCACTCGGGTGAGTTCGTTTATATCTGTAGCTCTTGTCCGCGGCTTCATACGCGTTAAATTTGGAGTAAAACTCCTTTCCCTAAACTATGTTATCATAATAATCATAATAATTCTATAAACGTGAAAGTTTGTGAGTATGTATTGATTGTATGGATGTATGTTTGTTACTCTTTCACGTAAAAACTACTGGATGGATTTTGATGAAACTTTACAGTAATATAGTTTATACACCAGAATAACATATAGGGTACTTTTTACCGCGGGAAAACTTCTCATTCCCTCAGGAAACCGACTTCCACGCGAAATATAAACCTTCCTCTTGAATTACTTTATCATTTTAAAAAGAACAACAAAATCTGTTGCGTAATTCAAAAGATCTAAGCATACAGACACACAGACGTCGGAAAGCACTTTTTTTATACTATGTAGTATACGCGGTAGCCATCTTGTCGGCAGATATCAAAAGGTGGTGCGACAATATCTCAGTGGCGCCCTCTACAATTTCTTGACCTAATTAAGGTGCGGTGGGACGGTGAAATTATTTTGCGGGAATATACGAGAAGTGGGAAGAGAGCTAATGTTATTAAGTTTTGTAGTAATAACTTCTGGGAACATAAATTTTGTAGATTTTTGTACCTTACGTTATATGCTGGGAAGAGTTTTCTACTTTTTCTTAAGTGCTAATTACGTTCAAATAGTTTCTGAAGTAAACACGTGCAATAAAAATTATAAATCCACGTTAAATTTAATTGGATTAAAAACATAAGTTCTAATTACAATTCCTTTGCATATCAGCTACGTAAATGTTACTTTCTGTTGCCTTAAGGAAGAACCTTCATTTATTTTATATTGTTGTAATGTTGACTTCAAAATAAATTAAAACGCAATAAGAGCTTTTCAAACAATAATTAAGTAAATTAAGTGGTGAAATATCAAGTAGAGCGTTAAGGCCGTGAATAATAATTAAAAAGGTTTCGTAGCAAAAATGCGATGTTAATATGCAATCAAGCACAAACAACTTTATTTTTGAAGGTAATTACAAGTTTAATACGTAAAAGTGATTTCGTCTATCATTTTGTTAAAAGGGTTTACTCAAAATAACTTTATATTTTGTTTGGTGTATGATACGTTTGTTCAATATGTTTTTCATTTTACGTAACAAAAAACAAAGCTTTATACAACCGCATATTGATTCCTATCCATAAGAAAACCGCATTTTTTACAAACTTATCTACATTTACCATTTCAATATATTTTTGCTATCAATCCAAAAAATTAAAACAATTAATCACCTTCACTAGAAATACGATAGAAACAATTCAAATGAATGTCACTATACATAAACAAATTAAATTTCTTTACACACCCACAAACTTAAATCACATTAGCACTCTTGTGCACTCAGCGGCTGTTGGCAATCAAATTCGCATCAGAAATTTATAGTGCCTCGTAAATTACAAGAGAAACCCACGATACCGCGATATTTGTTGATATGCAGTTACAAGCATACTGGAATATTGTGGAGAAATATTGAGGTAAAGCACACAGTTGTAAGCAGCTTGGGCGGTATTGTAAATGGGAAATGGAAACTGTTTATTAATAACATAGAATGTATTAACGCATGTGCAGATCGTATTATTTTCTTGTATACGACAATGCAAGAGCTTTGAAATTGAGTAGTATTACAGTAAACAAACTTCAAAACAAAATGTTACAATTCTGTTTTTTTTTTCGTATATCAAATAAATTTCTTTCATAATATCGTTTTTACGAAAAAAAAAACAGAATTGTGACCCATGTAATCAATACTATTAAAATCTTAAAATAAACGCAATATCCCACGGAATATAAGTTTTCTAACGTTTATAGCTAAACCACAGGAAAATAAATGAAACCAACAAATTAAATATGAAAAACTTTACCCTCATGTATTTTACCTTGCATTTATATGTAACATGATGTTCTCGAGGTAAAGTGAAGACTTGAAATAAGCTGACCTAGTGAGATAGCAGCTTTGAAGCCCGGCCAACCAGTGGTCTTTGAATAAGAAAAACTAAGCATAGAAGCAAGTATGTAGTGAAAAATATGTAGCACGGCTTGCTAAATACATACGTTCTGATATTGTAATATTAAAATATGATTTGCTTTTGAATTTATTAAAATTATGACGCGTACACTTGCTAATCACACAATAATGGAGAAATTATAATGCGTATGACTTGGTTAGCACAATAACAATAATAAAGAGACGTTATAAGGCGTACTTCCTAAAAATACAAAAGAATTTATTATTGTCTGAATAAAATCTCTACTTACCTAACTCCATCAGCAATATCCGGAACTTGTGCAGAAACACTGTCAGGATTCATTTTTTTTTTTATTATGTACAAAAAACCTGACTGACACCACAATGAAAATATCTGGCTTGCTTTCTATAAGAGAGAGACAGAGACAGACAGAGAAATATGCGCACACCGCACAGCTTACAATAGCTTACTATAGCAATAAGTGTCGTGACAACTTTTCGTGAGATTTTTTTCCGTGTACCTCCCTTTCACAACGCGCGATAAGGAACTTCGTTCCAACTATGTTCTCTAATATTTTCCATTTTCGGTTGGCCCGTGAGAAACTCACTCTCGTGCGCTAACTAACCCAGTTATAGAAACACCTGCAAAACATAACAAAAACCAACAATACATTCCAACCAATTCGCCTTATCTCCCAAAGACAATTAACACCGAGACTAAAGCTCAGGGAATTACAAAGCAAACTATTATGGCGATGGATCTAATCCCCAGTTATCTACCAGCGTGGCAATTGTACATGGGAACCTGATTCAAAGGAAACGAGTGCATTGAGACTGGAAGCAGTGTGTCCTCATCCGGAAATATTCGAGACAGGGCTCTTAGGTTATTTGATTAGCCTGCAATTGTGTTTGTTTTGTGTATACGAAAGGAATGCTTGTTGAAAAGTTAATTGGATGTATCGTCTGAGATTTTTGTAATGTTTCCTTGCAATGGCGATCATTTTAATGAAACTTTTAAATTTATATGTTAAGATAATGATAATTCCACGATTGTTGACATAGGTTTTGGTATTTGCAAAGGGTAGAGTAACATTATAAGTACCTAAAGCTCGTCATAAGCGTCACAGTACATAAAGCTTCACATATTTTACTGATTCAAACAAATAAGCACGTAATTTTGCGTTAAAATGGATTTATACAGAATTTGGACAAGTATCTAAGTTGTTTAGTACAGAAATTAAAGTTGATTGAAAAAGCTACTCCAAAGCTTTTTTTGGACGACATCACAATCACGACTACGATCCCTATATAAATCTAATAATATCTCTACGATCTGATGGGCATTGGTTTTTAAGGCCAAGCGGTTTACAAAATGCTACAAATGTACAAATGTTGGATTTTATATTAAAATAAAATAAAATATTCTTTTAAATCTATTTATTTCCTCGGCGTTAATGCAAAAAAACTATTATCTAAAGAAAATATCTTACTTAGGGCTGGTTTTTCAATAGTCAGATAAATTCTATCTGACAGAAAATCAGTATGTTTTTGTTGCACGTCGAACATAAATACTTGACATATGTATGAAGTGACAATAAAAACATACCTCTTATCAGTCAGTTAGCATTTATCTGACTATTGAAAAATCAGCCCTTAAAGTAAAAAAACGTAATTTTCAAGGGAAGTTCTAACAAAACTTTCAGTATCGATGCCAACAAGCAAGTTCAGTGGCCACCGACCCCACACTATCAAACGACGATGACAATAATTCACATTTACTCGCGCGTCCTCGAAGCGTGGAGAGCCCAGGATTTTCTAATGATTTACGACTACCCGCAAGATTGTTGCCTAAGAAATATAGCCAATATTAATACGAGCCAATGAGAGCGCGATGTGACGTGGGGGTCAAATCAATCGATGTCGGGCGTAATGAAATAACTGGAAATATGATCGACTGCTAGTGAGTACCTGGTGAATGAAGATTGATTGAGGGGGTAAGTAAGGAGATGTCTTAATATAGCGTGTTATTTATAATGAGGATATAGAGAAGTTGTTTGAAATAGGTGTTTGAGAAAATTCTTCTCGAGAACTTTTGTCTTCAATTGTGTACCTGATTTTTTCTCGTCTTCAGAATAACGTTCAATGCCATTGCTTCTTCCACATAACGTATAAACTATTTTGAAAAAAAAAGGTCTGATACACCTATAGCAAACTATGATCTCAACGTCCAAAACTATTTTAAAATGACTATTTCTAAGCAAAATTGCTATCCTAATTTCCCAACCTCTATTCCCTACCCTAATACTATTTCACCATACTCGCTCACCCCCCCGAACAACTTAGAGCTTGTAATATTCGAGTTTCGAACGCAGACACGGCGTCATAGCGAACTTTCCAGAAATGTGATATCTCATGCAAACATACTTCTTCGTGACGCTGGCGAGCTGCCAAGATGGTTGTGTTGCGCGATTGTGCAAACTAACAGTGATACCGGCTGTAGGTACTCAATTATATTATTGTGTATTGTCTGAATGAGGAATATAGATGTAGAGTTTGGATGTGGGAAGCTGAAGACTGTGTAATCAGGGTATTTTAATTGATGAAAATGATAGCTAGTACAAAGCTAATTTTAAGTTGTATTTCTTAGCTAGAAGTTGGTTTCCCGTGGGAATGAGAAGTTTCCCGCGGTAAAAAGTACTGTATATGTTATTCTGATGTGTAATCTATATTATTGTAAAGTTTCATCAAAATCCATCCAGTAGTTTTTACGTGACAGAGTAACAAACATCCATACATCCATACTCACAAACTTTCACGTTTATAATATTAGTAGGATATTTTATCATTAAGATTCAATGTATATTCATATAGCATATTACGTAAAAGTTAAGTTCAAATCATTTGTCGCAAAATTGGTAGTAAAATGAAGTTGATATAGAATACATATTTGTTTGATCGGGCGCCATTAAGTATATTTTATAATATTAAAATGAGGTTCGTTAGGTATAGGTTTACAAATAACTTACAAAACACTCTTTTTAACCGAATCCTCATCCTACTAATATTATGAACATGTAAGTTTGTAAGTATGTATGTTTGTTACCATTTCACGTAAAAATTACTGGACGGATTTGAAAGAAACTTTACAGTAATATAAGTTACTAGCGGCCCGCCCACGCTTCGCAATGGTGTAATTTTGGGCGACTTGTTCACGATTAAAGTCTTGAACTTAAAGTAACTGTTTCTGATAATGCTTTATTTACAAATTTAAATGAATTAATTCCCTAAAAGATGGCGAGAACCGCATTAAAATCCATTACGTGGTTAAGAAGGTGACAGCGGACAAACATACAAACAGACAGAATTAGCGACTTGGATTTATACTATGTAATGATAATCAGAATAACACAAAGGGTGCTTTTTACAGCAGGAAACTCCTCATTCCCACGGAAAACTGACTTTCACGCGAACGGGCGGCCACTAGTTAAATATAACAACTTTATAAATAATACATTTTACCCTAAACCACAATGAAATACTATCCAATAAGCTCACTCTAATTCTTCCTGAACATGCTTCATCCATTTTCTTACAGCACCCTAACAAAGTTACTTCGCAGAACTAAGTTTTCCACTTTCTTCGTTCAGAACAACTGAATTTTTGCGCTTCAATACACACGTTAGGGCACTTTCATACGGGAGTTGAAAAAGCGTTGCGTTGAAACTCGAAGTGATTTTAACATGATAATATTCCAATATTTTAAGACTATTTAAAGTGTTATATCAAGTTGAACTTGTGTATCAGCTGTGAAAGATTAGTATTTAATTAGTTAGTTAGTTAGTAACTAGTTCCAATATTTCAGTTTTGATTTGAACCAGACGTTTTCTTTGAATTTATCCATAATTGCCCTATAACTTCATACTTCTTAATAAATTAATTCTTCTTTCATAAACTTTAAATGACCTGTTTAAGTGAAGCGTTTTAATAGCGTAGCGCTTTTATAACTCTCGTGTGAATGAGGCCTTACTTCCTTTCCTAGTTTTGCATTCGAACTTGCCAAGTCATGTTTCAATCATATATAAATATAAGTACCTATATGTATCAGTTTAGGCATAAGACATTGTCGACCTTAATTTTTTTAAATACCTTTTAGACATGAGATCTTGAATTTAGAAAGTGATTGCATGGATGTTTTATCAAAAACGTACTAATGTACATAAAATGTGTATAGGTACTTTAATATGTTTTTTTAAACAACTTAATACTTTTAATCTATTTCCTCTCTTTTCTTTATTTCTAATATAAGGTTAAATATGCATTCAAAAATGTAGATCAAAATATTCTTTCAAAATAAATGTTAAGTAATGCAAAAAATTAGTTTCTCAAAAGTCACCATCTTAACACGACAAAAAACAATTGCAAAGCGAACTGTCTCCGACACTCGTCTCACTTCAACTGTGGCATGTGTCGAATTTTCCGGACATACAGTTGGCGTCGAAATGATTGGCTGTCTTCCAAAACTGAGTACACTGCGCCGTTTTATTTCTGAAATTGGTAAAAGCCTTATTGAGATCATAGTTCAGGCTGGCTCGCTCTCATTGGCGATATGAAATAGTAAATTTCCAACACGTAGGCATTTGTAGGAATTGTGAGTTGTGTCGTAAGACGCTTTGGTAACGTGGCTTCGCTTGGATCACGGTTTAAGTGTTAGGTGTGTTCGTTTTCATGAAAGGTTTAAATTAAATAACGTAGTTTAAGGTTTTTTGTACACTTGCATGGTTGGCAGTTATGATTCCGTTTAGAATTACTGAGAAGATAATATACAGCGTTTTTTTATTTCTTCTAGTGTAAAGGACCCAGATGTTTTTTTTAACCTATTTAGGTTTTTTGTAGGATTTATAACTTTGAAAGTTCAAGGGCTATCAATTGATACGTTAATTGACATACTTGTTTGAATAATGGCACACTCTTTTTTTCTCATAAAGAGGACAGCTGTATACCTATCGAAAAGGAATTACAAAATTAGGGACTTTCTTTACGTTGTATATTATACTTATCTATTAATAGAGTTTCATATTATTTTTTCTTTGTTTGTAAAGCTTTGCAATAGGTACATATTCATCAAAGATTATATTACCATGATGAAGGCTATATTCCGACTTGACTGACACTACGCATTCCATCACTAGTAGTATTTTACTAATCAAGGCAGAAAGCTGTAAGCAGTAAGGTTTATTTCGTAATAAAATAGTTAATACCATTGTGCATGAAGAAATAACTATAATGCAAGATTTATCACTTAACGTAAGCCAAACACCAACCCAATAGTTTTCTTTTACCTATAACATGTTATTTTGCATAATATCCAATAAAATTTACACGCGATATGATTAAAACAAATTATTAATTCATTCCGCAAAATTTGCACATGTTTATCATGAAAACAGAATTTAAAACAAGAAAATTCGTTGTTCATCAATCAAACATGTCAAAAACAATTAACAGAGCTTTTAATTATCAAGCAAGCTTTGCGGATAAAAGTTTCATTTTGAATATGTTATGTAACCAACATTAAAACTTCCTTGTTCACATATTTTTAATTAAATTAATAATTAAATTGTTTTGCCTAATTAGGCACTAAACTAAGTGCTGTATAAACTACGTTAAAGCCTAAAATTCAATAGCCTACCTAGGAACTAGATAAGGTATAAGAAAAAAAAACACTTACTACTTGGTACTTTTAACTTGATTTTGCCCGATTATGATATAACTATTAAAAGTGCCCACTTTATACTTTTTTTTCTCCATACAGTTTTGTAGCAAAAAGGTTAGATTGATACCATTAAGCAGCAATCCATTACCTCTTACAAACGGCTAACAACGTAACTCTAACATAGTATACTTGACTGGTAATACTTGATGTTTGCCAAAGTTGACAAGGGTCACAGCCTCCGCGTTTCAGGTAAATTTACAGTAACAAGCGCCGCTATTGTACAATAATTGTACAATACACGCGCTTTTGTTAAGGCTTTGAAGGATGGCTGAAAGAGATTAGATGAAGGCACGAACAATGTCTTTAGAAAAACTAATAGTTTTGCGTGATAGTTTTCGCTTTGTAGCGGTTTTTAATTAATAAATAGGAAAACAATGTTTTTCTTTACCAAATACCAACACCAAACTGTGTAGATCAAAACTAAGCACAGGTTGCTAGAGGCTCTAAAGAATGAACTAGGGGAAAACCGTCGATTTTAAAATTGGACATATAAAGATTGAGATTTTACTTTAAACTTTACAACTTCAAAATGGACATATAAAATTTATAATGCATTTCTATGAATTTTCATATCGAGCGACGTTCAGTTTCATAGTCACTTGGAAGACAAAGCCAAATTGGCTTCTAAAAAGCTTGGAGTGCTTAACCGAGCGAGACAGTATTTCAAACCGGCCCACCGCCTTCAACTATACAAGGCACAGGTGCGGCCCCATATGGAGTACTGTTCTCACCTCTGGGCAGGAGCACCTCAATGCTTACTTCTTCCATTTGACAAGATACAACGTAGAGCGGCTCGAATCGCCGGCAACCGAGCTCTTTCTGATCGCCTCGATTCTTTGGCCCTGCGAAGAGATATATCATCTCTTTGCGTTCTGTATCGTCTATACAATGGGAGTGTTCTGAAGAATTATTCGACCTTATACCAGCTGCACAATTCCACCACTGCACCTCGCGCCACAGATTGAAATTCCATCTCCACCACCTGGATAGCTGGCGCTCAACCACCGTGCGTTTCAGGAGGAATTTTCTGCCACGCACTACGCAGATGTGGAATGAACTTCCTGCAGCGGTATTCCCGGCTACATACAACATGGCGCTCTTCAAGTCCAGAGTGTATTCCCACCTCAAAGGTCGGCAACACACCCCCAACACCCACACTGTTGCGGGTAGTCATGGGCGGCGGTGATCATTTACCACCAGGTGACCCGCATGCTCGTTTTCCCCCTATTAATATATATTTATATTTTTTCTTGCATGGTGTAAATAACTTTTGTTGAAAGTGGTAAATATTTACTTACATGCACTATCACTAAATTCCTATCTTTTCACCAAACTCTGAAAAAGTAAAGGTTTTTGCTTCTTATTTTATCTCATGCAAAAAGATTCTGCATATTCACAATTGCTGCATACTGTACAATTTTGTAAGTAAAACGAGTGCTAGCATTTCATTCATTTTATATTCATTAGCAAAGAAAAAAAACAAACATAACCAAAATCGTTTATATGGTAAAAACGTAATTAATTTTTTGAAATATTATAAAAGTGTTAAATTGTGTAATAGAAACAAAATTTACATTTACCAAAACTGATTTACACTCAAATATTACCTTCTTCTAGTTTTCTTTCTTGATATACAAAAAAAACATCCAGTATTTCATCATTGTCCCCCCCAAGGGATCGCGCCTTGCCGCGGCGGGGGGGCTTAGTACCCCGTAGCAAGCCAGCTACTGGGGGAAGCTAAGCGGTCCCACATGGGGACGGTCGTGAGGTAGACCGGCCCACGAGAGGGGGGGCTGCTCCAGCTGGGCGGGAGCCCAGCGTGCTGATGCGCCCGGAGGGGAGGCTCTGGCCGGGCTCGGCCCGGTCAGTTGCACCCTAGGAGGGGAGGCTCCAGCAGGGCCTTTGGCCCTCGTTCTGTTGAGCGCCCAGGGGGGTAATCGTGGGGGGTCGGGTGGTGCGGCGTGGCGGCCGCGGCATCCGATCCTCCGCGATTCGGATTGGAGGTGGTGGGCTGAGGAAGGGGTGGTGGGAAAACCCCTCTCCTAGGCCCAGGGCGGATTCGGCGGCGCGCCACTGCGGGGACAGTGGCGCGCCGGCGACTCCAGCCGGTGAGGCCCCAGGTCGGCAGACGGCCGAAGACCCTGGGGAGGTTCCCAAGCTGCCGACACAGGGCTAGGTCGGTAGCCAATCAAGGGAACAAGAGGGGGTAGGCGCGCCGCGGTTGTTCCAGCGCGCCTCCAAACTTGAGGGGGCTGCCTCGGTGGCCAGCCGTCGGTGGGTTCGCGGCGAGCAGACCTTTACAGGACATTCCCGCGTCCCCGCCATTATACGACGGCCAGTAGGACAACTCCAGGTTTTTAGTCGGTGCGAGCCCGACATAACCCGTCTCCTTTCCCTGGAGGGGACGGGTATGCGTAGGCATTTTCCTGGACAAACAAACAAAAAAAAAAAAAAAAAAAAAAAAAGTATTTCATCATTGTTTGAAGGGTAAACCTACCATAAAATGCATATACCTTTTCCTTACCGTTGTGGTTATATATGAAAAAATAAACGGTAACTATTTTTAACATGCAAATGCATGCATGTTTACCCCCAGTATTATACTCCACCTGCAATGCAGCATGCATCTGTTATTTCATTTAAAGAGTATTCGAAAGGAATTTCATAATAATTTAAATAACAAATTTGGTACAATACGGTGACGTAAAAAGGTTTTTCTCTACTTATATCCAATATCTTTTATTTTTTAAAATAAGAAAATAATAAATAATCTTAATGAATGCAGAATTTTATAAAAAAAATATTCAATGTACTCAACTCTGGAATTCACTATTTTAACTTCAACAATACAAATTTCAAGCAGGATCTTGCCGTGATATCATACATTTAAAAATAATGAAACGTCCATAGTACTTTACTGACTAAACTAAAAAGTAAAAAACTTTTTTTTTAAACCGACATTAATGATTCAAATTTTATTTTGTAATATTCAAAATACAAATAATAAAAAACACCCTTTTTTCGGACGACCAATTAAGCCTTTAACACCCCTAATTCACCTGCCTCATAGCTCCCTGTGTTTTAAGAAAATAAAATCTAAAAATTAATCAAATGTTGCCAAAGCCAGGCCCAGGAAACCTTTTTTTCGGGAACCCTCATAAATAATAAAACAGGTGATTGGAAGAAACCATTTAAATGCACGTTTCTCTTTCTATTTCAGGAAATATAATTCAAATGTTACTTCAATATGTTACCTTTATTGAAATGTGGGTCATAAGCTACAGAAAAACGGGCAAGGGTGAGTAGAAGGTTCTCATTGAGCTATTTTTTACGGCAACATTTTAACTTTTTTTTTTGTATTTCAGAATAAATGTAAAGGAATACTTATAGGATTTCTTTGTCGCTTATCTGCTCATTTAAAAAAAACAGAGTAATCAAGAACAGTTATGTCGGAGTTACCTAAACCAACCAAGTAAAAGTATTTTTAATTTTTACCGTTGATTAAATAGACTGAATGTTATGCTAGCTCTAAGTGTATCGGTGTTTCTTTTTAAATGTCGGCAAATAGACTAACACGCAAGTTATTTTTATATTAAGCTACTCTGTAACTGAAATTGCTAATTAGTAAAATAAAATTCCAAAGATGTTTTTTTTATTTATTCAATATCCAAGAAATCATCATTACATTAAAATTATAACATAACATACATCTCGTATAATCTACAAATAAACATTTTAACTGAAATAAAATCCAAATATCTTATTTCTATTGTTTATAATATTTTTAATACAATTACCTTATAGATAAGTTATGTCTTTTACAAGAAATTTCATATTTACATTTAGGCCAAAATTTCAACTAGTTTTTGTTAAAAATACTACAACTCTATATAATTATGTATTAATATATAACATATATTAGTTATTTTAACTTCGTCTTTAAAAAAATAAGCTGACAATTAAGAAAAATGTTTTTAAATCTCAATTTTGAAACAGTCTCGTTTTATCAAATGAAAACTTTTGAATTTTAAATTATGCATCATACTATCAGACTATAATAAAATTAAGCTTTTTAATTGATTATATACTTGTAACATTACTTAGAGATCATTTTCTATAGACTACCAGTAAAATAAATAATTTTATTTACAAACATAAGAAACAAATTTTCCTAATTCTATACAATGTTTTTGGCACGTCAATTATTAAGAAACTAAAAAAGCAATGGATAATTTAATTGTTATGGATAGTTAAAGTAATGTATATTTATTCAATATACATTTTACCACATTGTGTCTGATATTCGTCATT
Source organism: Emmelina monodactyla (assembly GCA_916618145.1). Classification (NCBI taxonomy): domain Eukaryota; kingdom Metazoa; phylum Arthropoda; class Insecta; order Lepidoptera; family Pterophoridae; genus Emmelina; species Emmelina monodactyla. The sequence goes on along the minus strand of OU745311.1, from coordinate 8,378,508 downwards.
TTAGTTCATTTACTCTAATGGTTAAAAAAACTTACCAATCGCTCTTGAAAAGAAAATATTTTGTTCAAATCATTTTTCGATTTCAAATACATTTTGTAATATCTCTTTTTCTATTAAACATAACGATAGTCATTAGCATTCAAGGCAAGACTTCTATAAAATACTTTTTCATTTGCCATTTTTTTACAAATTTTAGGTGAACGAAACCTTTTTTATTTCATAACGCTGACACATCGATACACGAAAAAGTATTTTTATTTAATATTCATTTGAATAAACAGTAAATTTTAAGGGTAACTGTTCCTGTTGGTAAGCCTGATTTAAAGTTGTGAATCGCGTAGGGTGACGTAGGGGATGACGGTACCTGCTACTTGATTGGAGCACTGTTTGTGCGCCTGACCAGCCTTGGGGACGAGGACCAGCTGTTCTAGATCACCCTGTATACAAAAAAAGATCACCCTGTATACAAAAAAAGATCACCCTGTATACAAAAAAAGATCACCCTGTATACAAAAAATAGTAAATTTAAAAAAAGAGTTAAGTTAACCTCACTACGTATTTGACCTTTAACTAAGCCGTAGATTGAACTAAGCGCTAGCTTGTTTTGTAGGCATTAGAGCGAACCCTAGTTTCACCCTGACACAAGTAAATTTTGAATTGGCTAAACTAAAGAGCCCTGGAAATAGAACCTGGGACCTTCAGTCTTATATTATAGATAAGTTATCAATCGGTTTCTTAATATCAACACAGGCGTTTCATATCCTAACTATGAATGGTATGCGATAAATCGGTTTAATTATAATTTAAAGCAGTATACGCACCAAATTAACGTATCAAAATGCGCTAAATAAATTCTTAAAACAGGAAAAGGCAACGGATTAAAACTCATACATTTTAATTGACATCGTACGAGCTTTAAACTATTTCGCTTAACTTTAATGAAAAGCCTGCCTTTATGCACCGTATCCCGGTTTATGTAAATAATTTAACATTTAACGTAATTACAAACGGGAAAATAGCAACACTTAAAGAATAAACATTTAAAATGTAACATCAGAAGCAAATGCGTGCCCCGTGAATCTACCAAAGGAAAACAAGCTGAAACTGGGATGAAATTTTACGGATCCTATACAAATATGCTTGTGTACTCTTGGCTTTATTTGCTGAGGGCTTTAAAATGACACAATGGACTACAGGTATCCCGCTTCGTGTGCTGTGTTTATTTTTTTTCGTCTTAGGGGGAATTGGTTTTTATAAATACGGAACGTATTTGAAAACATTACGCTTTATTAAGTGTATTATTTTTTGTGTCTTCGTTTATTATTTTTTAGTATTGCTTAATAAACAATATTCCATCAGACCATCACAATAACTGTATAAACTGCACTCAACGCAAGTTTTAATATACTTGTTGTCTTTAAAATGTTCAAATTATAAGAGAAACGCTATTATATTATTCACACTTGTACACGAGCCAATTACAAAAAGGGGCAATTTGAACTAGCTAGTAAATGAGCCTGACCGAACCCTAACTTATAATAGACAAAATAAGCTAAAGATCGTCAAATTTTATAGGATTTTTTTATATTTGTTTAATAAATAAAAAGAGTTTACTTCAATTGCATCTTCCATGAACTAAACAAAACTTATTTCATTTAAAACGATGCCGCATTTGTATGATAAGCTAGTCGTATTGTATACTTCATTTCAAAGATTTGTGTGGATTCATTCGGTTTATTATGAAGCTCATTTGAATTTCATTGTGGAATAGTCGTTTGTCTGGAAAAGGTAATGCTTTGAAACACAAAAGACTGAATACTGAAATTTAGGAGAACGGTCATTCAGAAATAAAGGTTTGTTTTTTTAAGTGTTTCTACATTGTTTTAATTAATAATTTATTTGAACATTAAGAATTGAAAAAAAAACATTAAATTGTTTTTAAGATTTATATTTATATATTTTCTTTCCCTATACAGGGTGTAAAAGAGCTGCTTCCGAAAACAAAAACTGGGCATTGCTGGAGGGGTACTGGTTACATAAAATTGCATTAATACCATCAGATTTTGCGATGATTTCAAATTAAATAGGGGTTTTATTTAATTTGCAATGTAAATAATCGCATCTGAACCGACAGTTGATGTGTGAGCGATGATTTCAAGCGGCGACTATGACTTTTCAATCCTTACTAACTTTTTAAAATTGAGTTTCTGGGTATGCTGTTAGTGAATTTAGTTACTATTGAGGCTCAAGAATACATGGTTTCAGGCTTCGGAAGTGGTCTTTTTACACCCGTTATATATTCATCTTTTATGCCATAAAACATGTTTATTACGGTCTTTAATAAAAAAACTGTTTAAAAGTTAAAACACAATTGCCCTCTAACCAATCCAACATATATTCTAATTACTTACCCAATTAACAGTCCTGTCTCTACCCATCACTCACAAAGACTCTTGCAAAACAAAAAAACAAAAGCAATTAAGATACTTACAGAGAACAGGTATCCAATGATCAGATCAGCGTCTTGCGGAGTGACCAGGGCATCCTTCTCTAGAACGTCGGTCCGAAGCCACTTGCAGTCCACGTAGGCTCTCACGGTGTTGTCGTCATGGACACTAAATGGTGTAATAATAATGATATATTGTGAATACTGGTAGAAACTTTGGTACTTTTTATAACAAGTTGACGCGTAGAATTTTTATGTTTGATATTAAGGATTTATATTATTTTTCTACATAGTTTTTTTTTTGGACTAAAACACCAATTTTGTGGCCCTTAAGTGCAGTAAGCTCTTGTGTTAAAGGTACCACACAATGGACTTGGGGAGAACCTAGTTACACCCAGACACGAGCCAATATCGAAAAACCATTTTTTACGAAATTGGCCCGACCTGGGTATCGAACCCGGGACCTTCCGCTTAGCAGTAGGGTATACATACCGCTGCACCACAGAGTCGTCGATGATGTAATAATAATTATATATTGTGAATACCGGTAGAAACTTTGGTACTATTTATAACTAGTTGACGCGTAGATTTTTTATGCTTGATATTAAGGATTTATATTATTTTTCTATATTGATTGATTCTTTAAAGATTTGATTTGAAAAGCCTATGATGAAAATACAGGTAAATTGTGTTAATAAAAATTCAAACGCGATACGATACTCAAATCAAATTTAAATACTTAATAGAAAGTTGTTTAAACAATTAACTGGTAAAATTATATCTTTTTGCTACTATTTTATCACATCCACGAAAAATTACATTCTGTGCAATATAAATAAGGATTCCTCACACGTAGCTTTCATACTAGAAATCTATATTCCTTACACATTCATCTCATATTAACTCGCATGGCTTGAAAGCTTTTATTGGTATGATTACGCTCTTTTATTGTGATATTCCAAATGTTTTATTATTTACTAGTGACTCTGTTCGCATGGAAGTCGGTTTCCTGTGGGAATGAGAAGTTTTCCCGCGGTAAAAAGTACCCTATGTTATTCTGATGTATAACCTATATTACTGTAAAGTTTCATCAAAATCCGTTCAGTAGTTTTTACGTGAAAGAGTAACAAACATCCATACATCCATACACACTCACAAACATTTACGTTTCTAATATTAGTAGGATTATATTCACAATTCCTATATCTACTCAGTAAAACCATTTTCTTTCTCCACTAGATTGGCGCAATTTGTTGCTCACTAATAATGTAGTATTATTCGTAGCAAATAAGATGGAATCTTTATTAGAAGCATCTTTTATCCGTCCGGAAACTAACTATTCATAGTTTTACCCCCACTTGATTATTTCTTGTCTGTTTTTTTATGTTCGACTATTTATTTTTGCTGCGATATAATTTGTCTGTCAGTAATTTCTATAAGGCTTCAGCCATCAAGCTTAATGAAGAGTAGTCATCAATTTCTGGAAAAGTCATTTTGTCACGGTAAATTAATTACCGTCAAAAGTTTCTTGTTACAAATAAATTAAGTTACAGTTTTGTTTATGTTGATGTGCCAATTAGATCGAATTTTACTTATATTTATATGAATGTAGTCAAGGCATGACATCGAAACTAGAATTTAATTGATTTATAGTAAGTTTAATATATTGTATCCTCGTCTAAAATGAAATATTTATTTATGTATCTTGTATCAGGGAAGTTCATACTTAAAGAAGGTTTTTGTTCACATTACATTGGTTCTTAAATGCCATTTACCAAAGGCTTTCAGAAGAGGGTGTAAATACCAAGGTTTAACGTTTTTTAACCATATAAATGCCAAGGTTGGTCTAGACATAAACGCCCATCAGCAAACACTTCTCTAATATACATCTGTATCCAGTTTAGGTAGTATATTTCTTTCCTATTATTGCTATGCTATATATTTATCGAAAAAAAGTTTTTAAATATAACAAAAATTACATCTTATCCATATCTAATCCAAAAAAACAACAACAGCTAGTCCTACCTGATGGCAACATGATGCCACCTGAAGTCATACAGCGGCACAGCCAGGTATATCGACCGGGAGGCCCCTCCCCCCGCGTGCACCAGCCGCGCCACCCCCCGCCCCGCCAGCTCCAGCGACAGGAACGAGCCGGAGCGCCGGCGCGAGCGCAGCGAGAAGAGTGTGCCTTGGCCGAAACCACCGCTCTGTGGGGGGTATGGGAGGTTGGAATATGTTCTTTATAGAGTGGAGGATAGAGTTTAGTTTAGTTTGTTTATAAGTAGTTTTCAAATTTGTTAAAGTAATTATTTTCATTAGTTACTTCTACAAATGTACATATTTGAAAACAAATATAAGGTAGTCTTTATGAGCGTATTACACACCCTAACTACCCCTATACCTAACGATGAGTTCCCACGCCTCACTACCTACTTGTATACGTATTTTGGATTTCGACACTAATTCGGAAGACATTGGGTGAAGCGTCAGCATCTTTCCAAGAAGCATTGCTTCACCATAGCAGCCAACTCCGTGGGACTGGGAACCGTGTTTGAAGCTACTCATTGGTTCACCCTTCGTACCGTGAAGTCGCTTTTGCTCCTCCTGTACAATCGCGTTGCAGTTGAGGCAAGTTAGTTTATAAGTTATATAAGGAACTTCGTGAATATATTGTGTAGTAACTTTTGTGTGTTTTTAAAAATCCTCTCCGACGACCAAAGTTCGTAATTGGCGCAGTCGGTAGGATACTTGAGTCAGTGCGCGGGCGATCAATCGTGATACAGCCACTGTCGCCGATCTAACGGCCTCTGTCGAGTATCTGAACAGAACCTACCACGGTCGTCAACCCAGGACTAAGGACACTCTATCTCAATCAGGATCCATCCAAACATCGATGATAAGGTCTAAAGAGATGCTGCACTTACTGTAAGTACATAGAATATACTGTTGGCGGTTGCTAGACTTTTCCTTGTACTTATTTCCTTAAAAAATATTCACAATTTTCCATCCAAGATCATCGCGATCAAATAAGGGCTCATATTCCGATATTCGGAACAATCTCCGCGAAGAGCAGAGTGACGCCCTTAGAAATATTAATTTAGACGAGTTAAGTAATTCTACAATAATGGCAAGTACGGAAGTGCAAAATTTATGTGATGCAATCTATAAGGCGCTTAGGCCAGTACCTGAGTTTGATGGAAATCCGCATGTTTTAGTAAGATTTCTCGGAATTTGTGACCAACTTGTGTTAACTTATATTAAGCCAATCAACGGATATGAACTTTCTAACCAAAGTTTAATTAATGGTATTCTGAACAAAATTACTGGCCCCGCGGCTAAAACATTAGCTTCAAATGGCATTCCTAATGATTGGAATAGTATAAGAACCACCCTGGTCAATTGCTTCTCAGACCACAGGGACGAGTCGGCTTTATATACAGATATTGCACTTTTATCCCAAAACGCTACCGAAACACCGCAACTATTTTACGAACGCGTTCAAAATCTTTTATGTACTATAATTACCTACGTCGAACTTCACGAAAATATTCCCACAACTATAGAAGCAAAAAGGCAACTTTATAAAAAGTTAGCTTTACAGTCTTATTTGAGAGGCCTTAGAGAACCTTTAGGTTCTAGAATACGTTGCATGAGACCTGATTCCTTAGAAAAAGCACTCGAATTCGTACAAGAAGAGATAAACGTAATTTATTTGCAAAACAGGAATCAACCAACGAATTCTAAGAAATTTAATTATGATCCGTTTACAGGTCAACCTTTGAATAATTTAAAATTTGGTTCTAACCCAAATTTTGCTAGAAACTCTTTTGCTCCGCCAGTAAAACCTAATCAGTTTATGCAATATAACCCTAATAATTTTCATATGAATCAAAACTCAAATCCTAACATTAACCGTTTTACTAACCCTAACATTAACCCCATGCTAAGCAGAACTCAGCAAATGTTTAGAGCACTACCGCGGTCTAACATGTCAACTGGATTTAGAATTCCTCCGCGTCAAACTAGACCAACCCCTATGAGCGGTGTCAGCCACCCTAATGCTAACACGTTACCTCCTACACCACAAAATAACCAGCGTCAAAATTATTACCAGCCTAGAGAAATGCACTTCACCGAAATGTACGACCCCAGTTACAATACAGATGAAATGTTAGATTGCACATACTTACCTCCATATGATTATGACAAAAATCAGTATCTATCATTTTACTATGACGACTCTAACCAGGTTGCTATTGAACAAACCCATGACGAAACTACTACGACTAAAGATCCAAATTTTTCCCAGGATTCGAAGAAAACTGCCCCCGAATAGAACTTAATTTGCACAATAAACGTCAATTACCATATTTACAGATCAGTAATCCCCCATTAAAACTACTCATAGATACAGGCGCAAACCAATCATTTATATGCCCAGACGCTATTGACCGTTACTACTCTAACTTACCCCTTAACTATGACCCATTTATAGTATCTAACATTCACGCTACTACGCATAATTCTTATTCTATTACCATCCCATGTTTCGAAGAAATAAAACATGACTCATACATAAAGTTGTTCATTTATAAATTCCACGATTACTTTGACGGACTTATAGGATGCGACTTACTTAAGCAATGGCAAGCTAAAATTGACCTTGGCTCTAACATATTTAAAACAGAATTTGCTTCAAATCCTATTCATATGTATTTTTCTAATAGTGTAAATTTATGTGAAATAATTATTCCCGCAAATTCTACGAAATTAGTGAAACTTCCAACCACCATTTCTAAAGGTGAGGTTCACATAGACCCCCAGTTTTTTTTAAACTGTTATATAAATGAATGTTTAACTAAATGTAGCAATAACCAAGCCCTAGTAGAAGTTACTAACCCCTCCGAAAGTGACGTAATTTTTTCACTCTCTGAACCCATACAAGCACAATTATTTAACGAACAGACAATGACGTATGACTCACACCTGCAATCTCGAAAGGAAAAAGTTTTATCTCGTTTACGTTTAGATCATTTAAACAAAGAAGAATCAATTAATATCTCAAAGCTTTGTAAGGAATATAGTGACATTTTTTACTTGGAAGGCGAACCCTTGACCTTCACAAATAAAATAAAGCACCGAATTAGAACTACAGATGAGATACCTGTTCACAGTAAATCTTACCGTTATCCTCATGTTCACAAGCAGGAAGTTCAAGATCAAATAGCTAAAATGTTAGAACAGGAAATAATTCGACCTTCAAGTTCAGCTTGGAGCGCCCCTATATGGATCGTGCCTAAAAAGCCCGACGCCTCAGGAAAAGCTAAATGGAGACTTGTAGTGGACTTTAGAAAACTTAACGAAAAGACAATAGACGACAGATACCCTATTCCCAACGTGACAGACATACTAGACAAACTAGGTAAATGTCAATATTTTACCACCCTTGACCTTGCAAGTGGCTTTTACCAAGTAGAAACTCACCCAGATGACATACATAAAACGGCATTTAGTGTAGAACATGGGCATTACGAATTTTTACGTATGCCTATGGGCCTCAAAAACTCACCGTGTACTTTCCAAAGAGTCATGGACAATGTGCTTAGAGGTTTAGTAAATAACATATGCACTGTTTTTCAGGATGATATATTAGTCTTTTCAACTTCCCTTCAGGAACATATAGTTAATTTGCAAAAAATTTTTCAAAGGTTACGCGAGTCCAATTTTAAAATTCAAATGGACAAGTCTGAATTTTTAAAGCGAGAAACCCCTTACCTAGGTCATCTTATCACTACTGATGGTGTGAAACCCAACCCAGACAAAATCACCGCTATACTTAAATATCCTATTCCCCGCACTACTAAACAGATAAAAGCTTTTCTTGGACTAATAGGTTACTACCGCCGCTTTATACCTAACTTCGCAAAAATCACTAAACCATTAACCAGTTGTTTAAAAAAAGGTGCAAAAATCAACCTTACGAATGATTATATTAAATGTTTCGAACATTGCAAAACTTTACTGACTAATGACCCCATTTTAATTTACCCAGACTTTACAAAGGACTTCATACTTACAACTGATGCATCCAACGTAGCTCTAGGAGCCGTATTGTCACAAGGACCAACTGGCAATGATAAGCCTATAGCGTATGCTTCCCGAACGCTCAATGATAGCGAAATGAACTATTCGACTATCGAAAAGGAGCTATTGGCTATTGTTTGGGCCACAAAATATTTTAGACCCTACTTATTTGGCAGAAAATTTAAAGTTATAACTGATCATAAACCCTTAATTTGGCTAATGAACTTAAAAGAACCGAATTCCCGACTGACCAGATGGCGTCTTAAATTATCAGAATACGACTATACTATCGTTTACAAAAAGGGATCTTGTAACACTAACGCGGACGCGCTATCTCGGATCGAGTTACATAACGAGGAGTTCGATTCGATAATTGTTAACATTAGTTCCGACTCATCTCTGAGTGGTACATCCACCGTCACTGCTCCAGATGATCGACCCCTAATAAGTGCCTCCTCAACTGATACCGCCCCAAACAGTCAACCATTATCAGATTCTGTGTTTACCTACCAACCTATGACTAATACGCCCTTGACCAATACCGAAGAAATACCCCTTTACAATAACTCAGAAACAGATACCGCATCAAGTAATTTAAAATCACCACTTTTACCAAATAACTTACCTGACGATGACTGTACGATACATACTAGCAAAGAAAACCCTATTTTGGAAATACCCATTTCTGAACACTGTCTTAATAGATATAAACGTCAACTTGTGCTTAAAATCACTAATTTACCACCCAGGAAAAACCCTATTTTATCTAAACCATTTAACACCTACTCAAAAACTACTATTGAAATTAGCGAACAAAACCTAGAAATCGACGTCATTAATGTATTTAAGAATTATATTGATCCGAAATCTTTAACCGCAATTTTAGTACAACCCGTTAGTTTCATGTTTAAAGTCATACCCATCATTCAAAATACCTTTAAAAGTTCTTCATTAAAATTAATTGCAGTTAATCACGAACTTGAGAACATTTGTGACTATCTTTTGCAACAAGACACTATCAAAAAGTACCATGAGGGTAAAACAAATCATCGAGGTACAAATGAAACATTCCTTTCCCTATCTCACCGTTACTTTTGGCCGAAAATGAAAGAAGGAATAAGCAAATTCATTGCCGAGTGTCGAATTTGCAACTGCGCGAAATATGATCGCAACCCTGTGCAACCCGAATACAAAATCGTTTCTCCTCCAATTAAGCCATTTGAAATCATCCACGCAGATGTTTTAACAATTGAACATGAAAAGTATTTAACATTGATAGATTCATTTTCTAAGTACGCACAAATCTATTCTTTATCAGATTGCACCGCACCAAACATTATAAAAAACCTTCTTACATTTAGCACCCACCATGGCTTTCCTATTTCATTAATTACTGATCAAGGTACCGAGTTTACAAATCAAGTCGTAGCTGAATTTCTTAAATTCCATAATATTCACCACCATAAAACTTTAGTTTATTCTCCGAATGATAACGGCATGATCGAACGTTTTCATAGTACCATCTTAGAACATTTAAGAATATTGAAATTGAAACACATCAATGAACCAGCACGAAATTTAATACCTTACGCACTCATCGCATATAATAGCTCAATACATAGCTTAACCAAATGCAGACCATTTGAAGTTATTTCAGGACACTTTGACCCTCGCGACCCTATTAGTACGAATTTATCGGAACGATTTTTACAACAATATGTACAAAATCATCGTGAGCGAATGGAAACCGTCTATTCACTTATACATGACGCGTCAAAAGCCGAGCGCGAAGCGATTATGACGAGACGTAATAAAACTAGGGAACCCGAACAAACTTATTTAACTGACCAAGACATTTACATTAAAAACCCATTGTGTCAAAGACAAAAACTTGCACCCCGTTTTACTCATGACAAAGTTAGAAATGACTTACCAATACATATATATACTTCCAAGAAGCAGGAAGCTGTTGCAAAATCAAGACTTAAGCGGTCACTAAAAAATAGAAACTCTGACTTGTTACAGACTAGTAATGACGAGCCTAGCACAAGCACTGGACATACGACTGGACAATCTTGATAACGGACCAGGACTCTTGCCCTTTCAGCTGGGTCAAACTAAAATAACCTCGCACTACCATTCCTTTATACTAGACATAGATCTCGAGCTTATGCAATCTCAGGTCACATCCATATTGTCGCAATTATCAAACACATCTAACAGCCTTACTAACTCGGATTTCAACATGTTTAAGTATCAAATTAAGTTTATTCATCAAAAGCTTTTAAATATTAAAGGTCAACTGGACACGTTCAGGCCTACTTCTCGCGTAAAACGTGGACTGATAGATCCTTTGGGTAGCATTATAAAAAGTATTACAGGAAATTTAGATCACAGCGACGCCCTGAAGTTCGAGAATGCAATTCAAATTATTCAAAATGATAATATCAAAATTTCATCAAGCTTTAATAAACATATTACTCTATTCAAGCAGATTTCGTTCCAACAATCTCAGGTGTTAAAAAAGTTAAAGGTTAATCAAGAAAATCTAGCGCACGCATTTTCTAAGGTCATCAACATGACTTACAATGATGGTGCCCGTTTTATTCACTTAGCTCATATTTCTCAGCTATTCGTAATCCTGAATGAAAATGTTCAAGAATTATCGAACCAGCTATTAAATATAGAAAATGTTTTAGCTTTTAGTCGTAAAAAGTCAGTTCACCATTCTATTTTACCACTAAACGAGCTGAAATCAATGATTATTAAGTTAAGAGAAACTTATAATAGTTTAGAAATACTAGACGTAGATATTAGATATTATTACGATATAATTCGTATAGGTTCATATTTTACCGATAAGAAAATTGTGGTTATTTTAAAGTTTCCCATTACCCATCCTCACTCCTACGAATTATATAAACTATCTCCCGTTCCTAACAAAAATTTATCTATCATATTAACACCCTATCCTTACCTAGCAACTGACTCTCAGGAATTCTTGTACATGGAGGCTGAATGCCCGAAGATTGACACCTGGCACCTTTGCGAACAAAGTACCTACCATCAGACACGCACCGAAGAAGATTGCATTCATCATTTAATACAGCATCAAAGTTTACTTTCATCATGTGCATCGAGACGAATCTCTATGGAAAAAGAAGCATTCATCAAACTAGACGATCAACATTACGTCATCACTTTTCCAAAACCTACAAGTGTACACCTGTCCTGCATCGACGAATCACACAAGACGCTTCGTGGAAGCTACTTTGTCACTTTGCCACCCAAGTGCAAAATTAAAACAAAGGAGTTCACCATAATTAACATCCATAACAAAATTCGAGGAAGAGCCGTTCAAATATCTGCATATGGAAATAACCCGAATTATTCTAAAATCGAAGAAAATCTAAAACTTCAATCAATAGACTTAGATTCCTTAACTAAGATAGGAAATCAAATTGAGATGGAAGCCCCTATTGAAATTCACTCATCTTATTCTGCAAGCCTATTTCATACAACTTTCCCGCTATACGGAATTATAATATTAAGTGCAACTGTACTCGTTATCATCTACATACGCAAGAAGCGACAGATGGAACACATCGTTAAAACGGAAGAATCATTAGAATCCAGAAAGGCAGCAACATTTGCATTAGACATTAGCAAATAGTTGCTGATCTCCGAGGGGAGGTATTACACACCCTAACTACCCCTATACCTAACGATGAGTTCCCACGCCTCACTACCTACTTGTATACGTATTTTGGATTTCGACACTAATTCGGAAGACATTGGGTGAAGCGTCAGCATCTTTCCAAGAAGCATTGCTTCACCATAGCAGCCAACTCCGTGGGACTGGGAACCGTGTTTGAAGCTACTCATTGGTTCACCCTTCGTACCGTGAAGTCGCTTTTGCTCCTCCTGTACAATCGCGTTGCAGTTGAGGCAAGTTAGTTTATAAGTTATATAAGGAACTTCGTGAATATATTGTGTAGTAACTTTTGTGTGTTTTTAAAAATCCTCTCCGACGACCAAAGTTCGTAATTAGCGTCATAATTGGTAAACATTCCAAATTTTGACTTCATGAAGAGAAGAAGAAACAACGATGCTATCATTTTTGTAATCATACTATGTATTTAGTTTATCCTGAGACACATAAAATTTTCCAATAAAAGTTAATGTATAAGTTTTTTTAAGTACCAAATTTGATTTAAATTAATCATGAATTTTAACTGTTTCAAAAACAACATACAAATCTAACAATAACTAAAACAGCTGATCAAACCAACCTCAGGCCTCAACCGCAACGACAGGAACAACGTGAACTCCCTCGGAAACGTCTTGTCTGCCGCGAAGAGTTCTGACGACGCTATCCAGATGTAGGAGTTTGGTCGTAGGCTGAACGCGTGCGGGCGGTCGGGGAGCGGGGCCCAGCGCGCCTGCGTGGGGTGGAAGATGCGCCTGGCGGTAGGCGCTAGCGGGTTTATTGTACCTGGTGATGGATTGAGGGGTTAGGACTTTGAAGATGCGCCTGGCGGTAGGCGCTAGCGGGTTTATTGTACCTGGTGAACGGATTGAGGGGTTAGGATGTTTACGGGTTAGGGTATGTAACTGAAGAATGCTTGATGAAATGAATCTGAGAAGTAATAGCCACTGTAAACCAAAGTTAAGAGATATATTTACAATAGTAAAGTATCTTGACGTGTCCTGACCTTGTCAATTATAAGACTAAAAGGGGTTCAACAATATTCTTCAAATAAAGTCTTATATTAACCTTATTTATTTACCTTTCAAACCATTTATAAAAAGAAATAAGGCTACTATTTTACTTACGTAAGAGTTACCAAAAAAGTTTTATTACCTTCACATTCAAAAAAGTTACACGTCCTAGCCTGCTCGCCGAACCCTTCGCACGAGGTTTTGGAGCAGTATCTTCTCCTCGTCTGTTCGCCCCCACCACAGGTTTTACTGCAAGGACCCCACTCGCCCCAGCCGGCCCAGCCTTGAAGGAAAATGAGCTTTAAAGACGTGGGAATAAGGTTGCTTTTTGTTGGTTTTGACCGGGAAGTTACGTCATGCGTTCGTTGTGTAAGTATATATATTTTTTTTATGTTGTTCATTAAATGTGTAGGTATTTATCCAACATTTTATTTAAAATGGCAGGTTAAATAAGGGACTAAAATCATCCATGTCCATTGTTCGTTGCAGGAATACCCACTTGGCAAAGTTGTTATTACCTATCCAAACTCAGAATATACCTACATATAGGTACGATTTCGTTTTGTAATCCACAAAAGAATCCTTGATTTTTTGAGAAGTGGAAATTCACAGATAAATTATGTTGCAAAATCCCCCCATTTTGCCTCTACTATATTATCTTTTTATTATATTTTAGTTATAAAAACGTGTTACCATTTTTGTTACGTGAGTATGGTTTGACCACTGCTATTTCAATATTAACGTCTAATTAAAGTATTACTGTTGGTATCCAGGACGTCTTTGTATTAGGGTAAATACTTCATTGGGTAATTAATATAATTTACGAGCTTAAATCAAAGTAACTGATACGAACCATAAACTACGAGTTTCCTCAGCTATGTATGAAAATATGAATAAATAATATCAAAATCTCTGGTGCCTAAAATCCCTTTGATATTTTGGTTGTATTAAATTAATCCTAATAGTCTACAGAATTCCTAAAATTTTTCCTTTGAAGCTTATGACTAAAAACCACTTTAAAAAGGTTTATAATATGATGTAATCATTTCTCTTTTACATTAAATACTGAGCAAATGAATACAAAATTTGAAGTATGAAATCGTTTAATAACCTTCCAGCGGCGTAGACAAGAAAATATCTTCTCAGAACCTCCAATTCTTAAACAAAACCAAAAAAATGCTTCAGTGAAACTTTCTCAGTATATATTTCTCAAATTCACGAATTCAACGATAAAGTTTCTACCAGAAAGGTGCTAATAAAGCCATTTTCAGTATTCAAATTAAACCAGTTTCAGCTCAAACGAATCCCAATGAGCCAGTACTTTGAAACATTGATGGATGGTAGAAAAAACCCAGCGGATTACACTTGGGAGCAAAAGTTGCAGTTATTTTTGCACTTCGTAATGGCTATCAAAAGTTGCTTTCAAAAACTGCGCATCGCATCGTAAATTCACTGAAATATACACTAACTAATGTTTGAAAACTATATTTATTTCACGAGCTTTTCATATTGTTTCAATTATCTCCTGTTAGATTTAATAGTGAATGTTTACTTATTTAGTTACTGATAGCATTGAACTTTAAGTCTGGGACGTTAGAAGTCACATTCGATCATTAAAAGTAAGAATCAATCCACTTAGGAGTTAACATTTTCTCAAAAAATGCCTACTTAGACTTTTTGCTACAAAGGATTTATTTTACAGTATCTGATGTTCAAATCGTGGTAAGAACCGAGTTTAAGATGTTTTTCTGTCAGATAACGAAATAGCAAAACTCTTAGAGGGCACATTAAGGGTTAAAGTAATTTTACGTCAAATTACTTAAAAAAATAGTAAGTAAGTTTGAATGACGTATTGATAATTTTTTCTTCAAAAATCTCTGTCGACGAAACTATAAAATAACCCACAAACACAGCCTTAAAGAAAGCAGGTCAATCTGGACTTGAAACTTCCCGAGTCATTTAGCTCTTTTGGAATACTGCGTGAAAGTATGTCATTCAAAAATAATCCTTAACTCCTTACCCACAGCGTTCCAAATGGCGATGTCAACGCCCAGGCTCCAAGGCACGGCTGCTGCCGTCGCCTCCAACCAGGGTCCGTCGGGAGGAGTAGTCTCCAGGTCTTCCACGGGGTCGCTGACCCGGGAGAATACCACGAGTTCACTTTGAGAAGGCGCCATACTCCAGTTGAAACAGCCTTCTAGTTGAGGCTTGATTTTGAGGTTCACTTGCCTGTTGGAGATGAAATTCATAAGAATGAATACAAGTGTTTAGTAAATGAGGAAAGTTTTTTACTTCTTTATGTATACATAGTTACGCATAACGAATTTGTACTAATCTTGAACTTGGTGAAATCATGTTCGGTAAATTAAAAGGACAAGTATTTACATACAAAACAAAAGTTATAGGTTAGTAAAAAAAATTTGGGCCCATAAGTTTGAGATTATATTTTTCCGGAACCATAAAATAAACACTTTGTTTTAAACGCAGGCAATGTTAGTTCAGTTACTCCAAATACGAAATTCCATTGTATTTTGAAATTAACAATATTTAACAGACCTTAAAAGTAGTCACAATTATAGTAAATTAAAAAAGTTAATCACTTTGCATACAAAATTAAATTTAACTCACTATAAATACAGATAAAGGCTTACTTATATTACCCAAAAGTTCAGCAATACACTTTAAATACCCCGGCATTAAAAACAAAATTTCTTTTATTTCAGTTTTCATTAAAATAAAGCGATGATTTCAGTTGCAATTATGTGCTGGATGAAACAGGCAATTTCAGGGTCCGTTCAGTTCACCACAACTACCAGATACCGCCATTATGACGCTGTATCGCTTTATATGCCCTGATGACTGCTATTCAATATGGAACTATGAATGCTACCAATTTTGTGGGAACTAAACAGAGTATTAATTGATAGGTTTTCTAAGGCTTTTAATTAGGTTGTAGTTACTATACCATTTTAAAAAGTTCTGTTATGGTTGTAAATTGCAAACATAGAATGGGGAAAAAAACGTTTAGTTTGGCAAAGACAAGTAAAATTAGCTAACTACGGCGTAGCAGAAACACGTAGTAGTATGTCTACTACAATTCTGTTTCCGTAGCGCTACACACTTAATTTCGTCATTTATAAACAAATTAAAGTCTTGTTTCATAAAATATCTTTCTAAAACATCTCATTCGTCCACTATTCTACAGTAAACACTCCTAGTCGAACACGAAAACGAAGTGTAACCCAACATAGCGGGGATCTACATAAATTTCACATAATTTTCCACATTTCTCCTCAATTTCCTTAACGCCCTCAGAACCCGGGTAAAGCAGGTGTTTCTGCCGCTTTTTCGCCCATCTATTGTAAAACTTCACACCACAAATGCCTTTTTAGAACAAATACTTCATCTATATGGTTAGCAAATATGTGATTATGCTACCTACGTTGGCGCGATATTATAAAAGTTAAACAGGTTTCAACCGGTTACAATGTTACTTTGGAATTTAGAATTTTACTGAGAAGGGACGAAGGGAGATTGGTTTTTTGGTAATAAATAATTGCTGATATATATACAGACCGGTTGTGAGAATAGAGGTTTTTGAAATAAACTCAAAAGGTCCTTGATTAAGAAATTAACCCGTGATTTGTG
This sequence comes from Emmelina monodactyla, assembly GCA_916618145.1. Taxonomy (NCBI): domain Eukaryota; kingdom Metazoa; phylum Arthropoda; class Insecta; order Lepidoptera; family Pterophoridae; genus Emmelina; species Emmelina monodactyla. The sequence goes on along the minus strand of OU745311.1, from coordinate 8,361,605 downwards.
ATTGAAATGGCTTTGTGTAATGTATCGATTGACTTAGTCATTTTAAAATTCCTTATTGATATTTAATTTTTGTCATTATTTATTTATTAAAACATTAATTTTCCATTAACATGAATTGTTAAATAGCCTCACGCTGAAACACAATACAGCCTTAATTTATTATCTATATTCAGCAGCAAATAATAAATAGAGAATCACATGGTTTGTGCTAATCTACATAATGGCGGAAGCAATTTGTATGTGGTTTGCAGACGGGGGAATACTAACATGTATTATAGAAACTAATGCTAGAAATACGTAAAAAAAAAAGATAAAATCTGTTTAGATGAGTAAAAAGGTTAATGTTATTATTTCGATTGTTTTTATCTTTTTGATTAGTAATTAATAGGTAAAAAAATCCATAGATAACCTTAGGAACATTCGTTGATTATTTTGTCGTTATTATTCCAAGCTACTCTTTTTTAATTCAACTTCTAATCTGTATTTATAGGATCTTTATTACGTCGGCAAAGTATTTGTCAACAAGTGACTTACTGTTCAATGTGAAAGCAAAAAACACCGTTTTTTTTATACAGATACTCTTCTAACTTTAGTATTTTTATACAGATATATCTGCTCTTCTGTGTTAGTTTTTTGCCTTTTTCTTCAATCAACTCTAACACCCTCTTTTTGCCCTCCCCTTCTCTTTATCCCTCTAGTTACTAAACTGTCACAAGAATAAGTTGAAGCAAAACCTATAAGTATTATTTTTCTTGCACATACCTATCAGTAGTGTTGTACAAGGAGCCGGAATATTGACTGACTGAAGCCAGCTCCACTCCACCGCGGTATATTGACACCAGAGCCAGGTCAAACGTTTTACTCTGAAACAAAGTACAATATACAATTATAATATACTTAAGAATCAAGTTCGTTTCTAAAAAGTTATGTTAATAGAATGCACACATACAATGGGGGAAAAAGAAACAATAGATACATCGATAATTTACTGCACTTAAAATAAGAGAGAAAATAATTTTTGGTCGACTCGTATTTTTTTTGGTCTTTTCTACTAAACTAATTTAAAGTAGGTTCTTTAGGGTCAAACCCATACGTGCCTAGGTCGATCGACAATTTGTCAAACGAGAACAAACGTGTTGCATTATTAGTTAAAATTAAACTAATTTTGACGGGTTTTACGCGTTTATTATATTCTTTTTGATTATCCGACAAACATCTCAGTCTACCCGTGACCACGGCATTTGAAAAATAATTTAATAAACGCGTAAAACCCGTTAAAATGAGTTTAGTTTCAATTATTTTTGGTTATTTATTTGTCGTGACTATTTGAGAAACTATTCCGAGAAAAAATATATTTGAAATGTAATGATATCTACTTATACTTACCTATTTACCCGGTAAATAACATTTGAAGAAAAATATAATAATTGATGTTTGCCTCATAAAAAGGTTTATTAAGATCATAGCTTTACAAATACAAAATTTCTCCGATCACATTTCTGAAAATCACTAATCACACAAGTTTTAAATTCAATTTCTCTACGTTCAAACCTTAGCTGCTAAAGGTCGTATGTGATAAAAACTTTCAGCGAAATTTGTTCTTATAGCCTACGTGTTAAAGTGTTGTTTGTTTTGTGTTAAGGAAAGGAATAAGTTTTGGTAAATAATGGGCGGTCCCATATCGCAATATTAAAGGTTTCGCGAGATATATGAACGTTGTCCGTCTGGTTCTTGTTATTGTAACAAAGTGTTTTGTGTTGCCTGTTGTGATATGAAACATTATGAGGTTATTCCACTTATACTTAGTAAGTTTTGATTAACTTTTTGTTGTATCCATTTATCATTGTTTTACATGGTTCACTCGAAAAACGAAACGATAAAAACCCTGCTGCTTAACTTTTAATAAACAAAGGTAATCGTTGTAACATATCGTGTTTTTTTTAAACTTAGAATATACAGAGAAAACGTAAGTTTACGCAGGAAAACAAGCATAAAGGACACAATTTTACTTTTTCACGGTCAATATAGGTACACATTGTAATAGATTAAATTTCTTCAAGAAAAAAGTACGGCCCTATCCTTATTTTTCTCAAGTTAACAAATAGCCTACAGCTAGACTCTACAACTCGTAGGCTCTGTCTGCAGCGATTACTGGGCTGACTCGACCGGTGAAATACCACCGTCGCACAGAAAACCGACGTGAAGTAGGGACGATGTTCCTGCGTTTCGTTCGGTGAGTGCGATATCCGGTGCCCAAAGGCTCAGCAACACACCCCCAACAACCACAGTGTTCCGGGTAGTCTCGGGCGGCGGTGATCACTTACGTGACCCGTATGCTCTTTTGCTACCTATATTTTATATTAAAAAAAATTAATAAGCGACTTTTATACTTAAAGTAGATATAGGAATGACAACCATATTTCAATTTTGACCATACCATCGCCAAAATGTATCTTATCCCCTTGTTCTTGCTATATATTATTACATTGTAGCTATATCATAACACACTTTGCAGATGACATAACTTAGAGTAAACTATATCTCACATTAATACCAACAACAAATCTTCAAGGACGTACCGAAGTTCGCTCATGTACGTTCGGTAGAAGAACCTTAATTTCGGAGTTGCGGTTAGCAACAGTTATGGTTAATATTTCTTCTGCTCTTTGTTCCTTGTATCACAACTTATAATATTACCGAGAGTGGATTGAAGAGGCTGTTATAAGGAAAGGTTCTAGGAAGGCTTCGAAAAGTTGGCAACTTTGTAAATATACTTTCGAAGAATTACCACTGACCAACCCTATAGATCCTACTAATATGATCCTCAAACTAGTGGTAATGTATGTTTGTTACTCTTTCACGTAAAAACTACTGGACGGATTTGGATGAAACTTTGCAGTAATATAGGTTGTAAATCAAAATAACACATAGGGTACTTTTTACCGCGGGAAAACATCTCATTGCCACGGGAAACCGACTTCCACGCGAACGGAGTCGCGGGCGGCCACTAGTCTGTATATGTTTCTGATATTAATCTAGGACAATTAGGACAGATTACATAGCTTTGTATAGTTTGCCGGAATATTAGTCTGTTTGTACAAAGGTTTTGTGTTTTAGATATTCCGAGTATTAAGGTCAAAGCGCCGGGATATAAAGCCTGAAGGCTAAACAACCGAATGTGAATACCTTAGTTACAGACTATCATATGAAATATTGAATATTATTTTTATCAAAGAAAATAAATTACTTTTGTTTAATTTGTCTTGGCATTTCAAGGCCCAAACTTTTACTAAATCGCCATTTGAATAACTTAGAAAGATTATTAAAAAAAAAAGTAAATTATTAAATAAGTGTTGAATTCTTCTTTTGATCGCCTCTGACGTGGGTTCTTTGCAAGAGAGTGGCAATTTTGTGGCCCTACAGTCAGGATTTTTTATACTACCCAATAAACATGTTGGTACACTTTCCTTGAAGAGTAATCATTAGGAATGTAGGCGGTACATTCTCGGGATATCGCAATTATTTTTTAAAAAAATAACTACTAATAATAGGCGAATATTCTCACGTCGACTATATTTCACCCCAAGCTAATGGCCTACTATTAATATTAGCCACTTAACAAAAACAGAAAAACTTCTAGGAAACACCATTGCGTGTTCAACCATTGTTGGTTTTACTGAAAATTGTAGCAAATACAAGTAATCTAATATAGTGTTTTCAGTAATCTAGCTCTGAAACTAAGCACCACTTTACAATACGAATATTTCAGGTCGCGTGTATCTTTCGATTATGTTGCGACCTTGTTTATAATACGAGCAAAAAATACGAAGGGAGGGTGATATTAACGGCGAATGGGACTTATTACGCTGTTTTTTGGAATCCAGCAGTAAATAACACGAAAACAGCTAATTAGCGGCATGAATTGGACGAAATTCTTCATATTGGAATTCGAAATATGTTATTTTATAAGCGTTGGATTTATTTCGAATAATACGTAATATGAAGACGATGAATAGCTGTTTGTTTACATCAATAACGAATTACATATATCTGTTCATATAAAATGTACGTCGAAGTAATTAATGTTGTAATTACTCGTGAAATTATTAGCAGCGTCCAGCAGTAATTGAATTTTATTTAAAGCTTATCGAAATAGTGTTATTCTATTTTGGAACCTGCGAGCCAATTAATTTATTTTCGAATTATTGTTGGTCATAAAACTGGCGTAAATACGACAGCTTTTGTCGAACTCTTTTTTTTAAGTTTTCTTAAAAGTATTAAAATCCTTGCTTAGGAAGATACAGCCCAAATTAATATTTTATTTTGTTACTTAAAATTTTACAACACACAATAAAATGGTAGATGTGCTCTATTTTATTTATGTTTCATTTCTGCAATACTTAAATGCATTTTTTATTCGCAAAAACATTAACAATATTAGAAAGATGACAGCAACTAATAGGTACTATGGACCAAAAAGTTATACTTTTTTGTTTTTCCTTTGACCTAAAATGCTTTTTAAAATACTTCAACACTTATATCCAACTAGTGGCCGCCCGCGACTCCGTTCGCGTGGAAGTCGGTTTCCCGTGGGAATGGGAAATTTTCCCGCGGTAAAAAGTACCCTATGAGTTATTTTGATGCATCACCTATATTACTGAAATGTTTCATCTAAATCCGTCCAGTAGTCTTTACGTGAAAGAGTAACAAACATTAATACATTTATTTATTTATTTATTTATTCAGGCTTACCAACTAAATACATAAAAAACATAGAATATAAACATTGTTTGAAATAAGAAAGTTTAAATATGCATTTAAATTATAGGTATGCACAACATTAATTAACATTATAAAATCTAAAAAGTAAACTAAGAGAAAATAAGGTAGGTATTCTAAATTAGACCAAATTTTTTTTTTTTTTTTTGAAATTTAAACAAACCAAAAATATTAATACTGAATCAAAACAACATAAAAATAAAAATAAATGAAAAAAGAAAAAGTTAAAAGGAAATAAAGTAATAATTATATCTTAGACTATAATACTGGAACTTTGCTGAGAGTGGTAGAGTCTAGCTGTAGGCTCTGTCTGCAGCGATTACTGGGCTGACTCGACCGGTGAAATACCACCGTCGCACAGAAAACCGGCGTGAAGTAGGGACGATGTTCCTGCGTTTCGTTCGGTCAGTGCGATATCCGGTGCCCAATTTTCTTAAAGGCCAGCAACGCACCCTCAATGCATAATGTAATTGTGGGTGTATATGGGCGGCGGTGATCACTTACCATCACGTGACCCGCTTGCTCGTTTGCTAGGTTCTCTTATAAAAAAAAAAAAAAAAAAACTTTTATTAAAAAAATGAAGAAATGATTTTCTTTTTATAACAGAAAGACTATTTTCAAATGTATCAACATCACAGTTTTTATAAAACTCATTGTAACTAAGCATCATTGTATTTATTGGCGAAGTACTGCCATAATTTGTCCTGCTAAAATTGACGTTAAAAGGTACATAGTTGCACAATCTGGCGGAAACTCTAGGCACCTTAAAGTTAATCTGCTCGAGGAGGGATGGACTATCTATTTTGTCGTTGAGTAGTTTATGCAGGTATAAGATGGATTGTTGTTGTTTGCGTTGATCGAGGGACAGAAGTCTGAAGTGAGACAATTTGCCAAGATAGCTCGCGATTTTCTGGTGGACATTACTTACATAACTCAACTTGTTTAAAAACTGTTTCTGAATCTTCTCCAGGCGCTGTATGTTATTCTGGTATGTGGGATACCACACTATGCTACAGTATTCGACATTACTACGGACTAAAGCAAAGTAAAGGATCTTAAAGGCTTTCACGGAATTAAATTTTTTAGTGTTTCGAAAAATGAAATGTAACATCCTCAGAGACTTATTAAGTGTTTGATTGATGTGACTAGAAAAACGCATTTCAGAATCTATGATGACACCTAAATCCTTAACCTCCGATATTTTTGTTAACGTTGAACCGTTGATATTGTATGAGCTCAAGTACTTGTTAAACTTTCGGGAGAATTTAATGTGAAAACATTTATCTGTATTGAAAGGCAATTTGTTGTGCTGACACCAAATAGAAATTCTATCTAAATCGTCTTGTAATTGAATTTGATCAGTGGCATCGTTCACAACTTTTGAAATTTTTAAGTCGTCAGCATATAATTCAAAATGAGAGTTCAAAATACAGGTTTTATGTCGTTGATAAACATCACAAAAAGTAAAGGACCCAGAATAGAGCCTTGCGGAACACCTGATGTTGGTATGATTTCTCTAGAAACGAAACCGTTTACGTCTACCTTTTGTGTCCGATTCTTAAGGTAAGAGGAAAACCAATCTAATAAGCATCCGTGAATGCCGAAAAATGAATTAAGTTTTGTGAGCAAAATTTCATGATCGACTTTATCAAATGCCTTACTAAAATCCGTATATATGGCATCAATTTCATTTCCAGCACTCATTTTAGTAATAATTCGATCAACAAAGTTAACAAGGTTAGATGTGGTCGAACGTTTCTTACAAAAACCATGTTGCTGGTCTGCTATTATATGTTTTATGTGATTTAACAAATAAGGAAGTAACAAAGACTCAAATAATTTTCCTAAAACAGAGAGAATACTAATTGGTCTGTAATTCTGAACATCGTTCTTTTTACCAGATTTATGCAAAGGCTTTATAATAGCATCCTTCCAAATTTTTGGGAACACGCCTTCTGCTAAAGATCTATTAAATATCATTTGGATTGGTTCAGATAGTACTGATGCGCATTCCTTGAAAAATATTGGGTGAATGCCATCACTACCTGCACCCTTGTTGACATTCAGGATTTTTAACCCACGTTTAACACAGCTTTGAGTTAAATTAATATTAGCAAGAGGAATGATGTTATTAAAAGTGTTATCTACATTATTAAGTGGCTGATTATTATATGATACAGGATTGTATACCTGCTCAAAGTTTTCGGCAAACAGATTTGCAATTTTCACACCATCATCAGCCGTTTGTGATCCTAATGTCATTAGTGAAGGAATACTGCTTATGTTTCCGCGTTTGTTTTGAATGTACGTCCAAAAATACTGTGGATTTTTGATAACGCTCTCAACAACATGTTCAATATATCGATCATAACACTTTTTAATCAAAGTTTTAGTTCTGGACTTTAAAATATTATATTCCAATTCATCTAATCCATTGTGATATTTTTTCATTTTCATGCGAGATTTTTCTTTTTCTTTTAATAACTTTATAAGATTTGTTGTAAACCAGGGAGGATAAGATCTTTTGTTAATTTTATGACAGGGAACAAATTCAGTTATAATTTTTTTTGATAATAGAGTAAAATTTTGTAACCATCTCATCAATAGTCAAACAGTCTGAGAGTTCAATAGTCCAAAGAAATTGTGATAAACAAGTACGTATTTTTTCATAATCGCGCAGGCAGTAATTTTATTTTACTCAAGACCAAGTCAACATTTAAAGGCGGATGGTAATGATCTATGCGAGAAATTGTGTGGTTACATCGCTTGACTGAAATATTGCAAGATGTATTACTTAACACAAGGTCTAGTATTCGGCCCTGGTGATTTAAAATGCCATTGTATTGTTTCAAGTTATAACTAGATAAAAAATCCACAAGTTCGCAACCGATTGAATCATTGTAATTATTAGGTATAAGGGAAGTACCCGCACTAGTTGACCATAAAATATCTCTTTGGTTGAAATCACCTAAAATAAGAAAGTCGCTTTCAGTGTTATTTAAAAAAATTGAGGCATTTTCAATAAAATGTTGAAGTGTGCTGATTTGGACAGGAGAAGGCAAGTACACTGCGCATATTCGTAATTTATGATTACCGAGATTCAGAGTTATCCATAAGTCTTCACAACGAGATTCGCAGTTATAGTTTCTATAACTATTAATCGTTTTCTTTATTGCAATAAGAACACCACCACCATCAAGCGCTTTATCAAAAGTGTTAGATGATCTATCCCTCCTGTACACTTGATATCTGCTATCGAAAATTTCACTATCAAATATAGTATCGTTTAGCCAGGTCTCAGTCAAAACAATTAAGTCGTAATTATTAGAACAAATTTCAAGATAAATATCAGTTAATTTAGTCCGCATACCGCGGATATTTTGGTAGTAAATATTAAGAGTGAATTTTAAAAACCAACTAAAATAATCATTCAAAAGAAATTAAATATAAAATTTGAGCAAAATTAAGTTAAGTTTTTTAAGAAATCTTCGTGCAAAATCATCTTCGCAGGGTGTTCATCATCTTTTCTTATAAAAATTTTGCCATTTCTTACCCACACATATTTAAAATTTTTCTGTTTTGCCCATACCCGTGTAGCGGCATGCAGTGACTTATTAGCTGGAGAAAGATGCTCGCTAATATATACGGGACATTCATGGTCACCAAAGCCCAGTAATTTGGTATTAAGCTTTTCTTTAGGATGGGACTTGTTGTACTTGTAAACAGCAGCTAATAAGTTATCACGCTTCAATTTATTGCTAAATCTGCAGACTACAGTTTTGGGTTTCTTGGAAGCTTGATTTTGCTTTTGTACTCTTGTACAGGCTATGACGTCAGCTTCATTAATTGGCGCATTGACCACTTTACTAATTTGAATAACTGTGTTAACTAAATTTTCTTGTCTGTTTTCTGGAAGGCAGTGAATTTCTAAGTTATTTTGTCTTGAATCTTGCTCCATCATGGAAATCCTAGACTCAAGGTTTTTAATTTTGCCTTTCAAATGGTTATTTTCCGTAAGGATCTGTTTATTTGCAACTACGCAGGAATCAATATTTTTTTTTATATCATCAAACTGCGCATTTAAAAAGTTTAAGCTTTCCTCAAATCCTCGAATTTCATTCCTGAGACTAGAAAATTCGTCTATAATAGTTTCTCGTATAATTGTCACAAGTTCTTCTCTTAGAATATTCTTAATGTTTGTACGTAAACTATCGCTATCCTCGTTTGTTGAATAACGAGCAGCATTGCCCCGGGAAATAGTAATATTCCGATATTCGTTAGGTAAAGTTGCTGTGGTGGGAGATGTCGTGCATTTAGATATGTCCTCTTTAGTTTTATCACGCTGTGAAGAAGATGGGAGAGAACAATCAGGACACTTCCAGTTAGTCTTCTTTTTAAGGCTGGTACTAGTCAATTGAACGCACTGGTAATGAAACTGTTTTTTGCAATTGCCTTGCGTACAAATAATCTTTTCACTCGAGTTCAATGGTATATTGCATCCACTATTGCAGCAGTTGTTCATTTTAGATATTTATACGTATTCTTGAAAACTCGAGTAAACGAAGCACGGAAACGTTCAAGTCCGATGTAGCGATCTAAGCGCGGCACAAAGCGAAGCACGCACGCTCACTGCGGGTTGTGGTAGGTCAGTTTCACGGTTCGTTATTTAAAATTTTTGAAATGTTTTTGCTTATATCTCGCAAACTAATACGAATTTCACTATTATAATTTCACCAACATAATGTATAATTACTAAACAAAAACACTATTATAAACACTGACTTGTAATGTAAATATAAACATAAATTTTAATTTACTATTGCGGAGCAAAAACAAAACAGGTCTTTCTTAAACGAGCGCGGCGCGCGTAATAATACATTCATCCATACATCCATACATACTCACAAACTTTCACGTTTATAATATTAGTAGGATAAGCCGTACTTATAATGTTTAACATCATACATCAAATATCTACAAAGCCATTTCATAGCCCACAAACTCTATAAACCTAGATACTCCTAGTTGAATATAACTTACTAGAAGGCACAAACATATAATACATCGTAATGGTTCAAAAGATTAGCACTGCGACATATATAAGTATATGTCGGAGTCGGTGGACATTAAATGAAACTAAAGAACGCCATCTATCTTATTTTCATGAGAAGCTTTGTAAAATGCAAAGGTGCCAAGCCTAACCAAGAACCATGACGTCCGACGCGTGCGCGGAAGGAATCCTGTCAAGGGAGAATAGCGCGGGAATCGGCCAGGAGCAGTCATCTTTACCTTATTCAATTTGTTAAATGATTTTATATCGAGTTATTGCCTAAGTTTAACAGTTCTGTATTCTATTGCTGTATCGGAAGTCTTCAATACGAAAGCTAAGTATCTTTGTATCCGTTAATCATGTAAACTGGTTGCTAGATTTCTGTGAGTAATGTAATAGCGAGTTTTATAACGTTCCTTTGTATTTGAATAATGATAATGGCAGAGTGGAGTTTATTCACCGGGTTCTTCTCCACTCAATATGTCAGACAGATCGTAGCTGTCTTTATGAATCTGGTAAATTAAAACAAAGTTAAAGGTTAAACTGTTTCTTTATTATTCCAAATACCCTTGTAGTTCATTATGGTAGTGAGGCAGGTCATTTCAATACAGTTGCATTAGTTTTATTAGATCATTGAGCTAAAGTAGTTAACAGATTGTTCCTATATTCTTTCATAATGCTTTAAGTTCTTGTTTGCTGCCTTCTACGCCCACAATTGAGATCTTAAATGTTCTAACCTTTAGAAAAGACAGCCGCGCTGCGACATCAGAAGTGGGATTACCTCAAATTAAAAGAAATAAACCATGAGTTTCAGAAACACCACGTCGTGTCGCTTCGAGAACAGCCATCTGATGATTCAGGCATGCAAACAAAGAAAATGACCTGGATACCATTTCGACGAAAAATAACCGTCAACTATTTTTGAAAACTGAGTGAGTGATTTTGTGCAAGTATACGAACCAAGGTCAGTGTTTTAAATTTATTTTACGATTCTAGTTTTGAGTTATGGAGGGTAATTTACAAAAAAAATATTGGTGGCAATCACAATTTAATAGAATCAGAGTTTAAATGACGAAATTGTTTAAAAGACTATGAAATGTATTGCGAATCGGGCGTGCGTGATTTTTCATGATGATGGGACCATACCAGAAGTCATTCTGCAGACATATTTATTTTAATAATTTTATTTCTAAACGAGGTAGTCAGTTGATGCTCTGAGTTTCGAATGGTACGTCGGTATTATGAATTAAGAGTCACAACTTTCGGCTTTAGTTTTGCTTTGTTATTATTCGGTTTTACAAACTATGGGTCAAAATAAATAATCTCTGAGTAGTTATGCCTCTTTGGCAATTATTTTAGACGAGTCTTATTCTGCCGTCTCAGTTTTCTTAATTGCGTAGAATAAAAGTTTGCCGAACTATGTGATGCTGTGTGTTAAAATTTGTTTCAGAAAAGCTGCTAGAAAAGTGGAATTGCTGGATGGTTTGAATCTGGTAAAAAAAAATAGAAACATTGAAGTACGCGGCAGTACCTACATTATTACGTTATAACCGGACACATTTTCACTGGGTGATATAAAACATTTTGTAATATTTGAGGCTAAGTATGTTCTTTCATTCGATTATGTTTTGGCGGCAAAAGTAATGCTATCGATTTAAATGAAAGTCATTAAATGAGGGCACATGCATCTGTCTACTATCTACGCCTATCTACCTACCTACCTAACTACATTTAGGTTTACAATTGTTCTTTGATTAGTTTTCATTCTCGTGAACTATTTCAGGTGTTGCATTTCTTAATTGTTAGTTTAAAGTTAAACCAAGTTATTTACGTACAATAGAAATTATTGATTTTTACATTTAGTGTTGATTGATGCTAATAATGGTATGGGTACTGGTTTTGTTTACAACTGTTTTATTACAATTCACATGTGTTTTAATATGTTTCGAGGATACATCGAATGGCGATTACAATAAACCAACGCTGAAGCCGCGAGGACGAGCTATGTCGACATGAGGACTTAACCCAGCGGTGCAGCAGCGGGCAGCGAGGACTCTGATTGCTACAAATGTGGCGTGCCGGGACATGTCGCGGCCAGATGTGAGCCGTGGCGGCGTCGCTGAGGCAAGCTGCGGGTTGATGTATGCGTCGTGAACCCTCCAACAGGTTGTCTTGAACGCAAAGGTGAATGCTATTGTTTCTTTTATGATTCTGTTGCTGAATGCTCGTTAGTTAATGAATGTTTTGGCGCGAAATTTTATGTGGGATCTTTTAAAAGGGTTTTAACTGTGGCGTATTGGTCAAACGCGTGTATTCAGCACAGAACTAGTTAATGTCATTTGACGTTCGATACTCCACCTCTTGAGGTTATACCTTATTGGCGACGTTACATTAGATCGGTCAAAAATTATTGAAAATTGCTAGTAGATCATGTACCAGATGTAATTGATAATGTTATTGACGATGTTAAATTGTTTTTCATGACTCGCGTCGTGGCGTGTCTCAGTGATTGATTTATTGTGATAAAGTGATTACCTTTATCGATGGTACCTACATGATCTCTACTGACTTTAGTGTTGTGATATTACTATTTTATGACAGTCTAATTTACCTAGTTTAAATTTACTTTCCTGATTTGTAAATATTACCTATCAGTAAACTTTGGTTGATGGGTATCTCTTTTCTCGAAAATTTATGTTTTGATGTGAAAGTTTATTATCATTGTAAATTTAAATATTGAGCTACTATCATGGCACAAATTCAACCGAAGGTACATCCACAAATACTGATTAAGGTAAAAGGTATGTCTTAGATACTTGTAATCTTTTTTTATCAGTGCGAAGGACTGATGTTATTTTGTTTTTTTACTTGCATTTGTTATCCTTACCAGTGTGAAGGACTGGCTAAGATGAAATTTGTTATCCTTACCAGTGTGAAGGACTGGCTAAGATGAAATTTGTTATCCTTACCAGTGTGAAGTACTGGCTAAGATGAAATTTGTTACCCTTACCAGTATGAAGGACTGGCTAAGATGAAATTTGTTACCCTTAACAGTAAGAAGGACTGGTTAAGATGAAATTTGTTATCCTACCCAGTAAGAAGGACTGATACTAGCTTTAATTGACTTTAAATTTTGGATGCACGGATAAAAATAACTAAGTTAAAAAAAAAAGAGTTCTAAATCTTGTGAGATTCTTTCTTGTTTAATATTGGTTCATTGCAAATGACCAATCCTTACATTACTTTCTAACACATCATGCTTTTTGTATGTAGAGCTATGTCAGGGAGGCCGAGCGAAGAATACGCTTCAGCTCTATTTTGTTTTGTTGGCAGGTACATGTTCACACGAGGACGTGTGATGGTCAGAATGGCCGTGTCGGAGTCGGTGGACATTAAATGAAACTAAAGAACGCCATCTATCTTATTTTCATGAGAAGCTTTGTAAAATGCAAAGGTGCCAAGCCTAACCAAGAACCATGACGTCCGACGCGTGCGCGGAAGGAATCCTGTCAAGGGAGAATAGCGCGGGAATCGGCCAGGAGCAGTCATCTTTACCTTATTCAATTTGTTAAATGATTTTATATCGAGTTATTGCCTAAGTTTAACAGTTCTGTATTCTATTGCTGTATCGGAAGTCTTCAATACGAAAGCTAAGTATCTTTGTATCCGTTAATCATGTAAACTGGTTGCTAGATTTCTGTGAGTAATGTAATAGCGAGTTTTATAACGTTCCTTTGTATTTGAATAATGATAATGGCAGAGTGGAGTTTATTCACCGGGTTCTTCTCCACTCAATATGTCAGACAGATCGTAGCTGTCTTTATGAATCTGGTAAATTAAAACAAAGTTAAAGGTTAAACTGTTTCTTTATTATTCCAAATACCCTTGTAGTTCATTATGGTAGTGAGGCAGGTCATTTCAATACAGTTGCATTAGTTTTATTAGATCATTGAGCTAAAGTAGTTAACAGATTGTTCCTATATTCTTTCATAATGCTTTAAGTTCTTGTTTGCTGCCTTCTACGCCCACAATTGAGATCTTAAATGTTCTAACCTTTAGAAAAGACAGCCGCGCTGCGACATATACTAGGATATAGCAGGAGTTTATCTTCGACGGGGGATTTAACTTCTAAGCTGGTAGCAACTTTCGTAAATAAATGTGAAAATAATATTAAGGTTTTGGTGTTAGTTTGTTAAGGTTTTCAAGTAAGTTAATGCTGTTTAGTATTTATTTTACTAAGAAATTCATAAAAGAATCATGGTTCGTTTTATTTGTTACTAGGTGTTCCTCTAGTCCATTGTGGGGTACCTATACTATAACACAAGCTTAGGCTTAGTTTAGGAACACACAATTGGAAAGTTTGTTTAAAAAATAATAATTGATATAGTTTTTATCGACTATTTGACTCTACATCACATTAAATGTTGATAATCAAAAACCATTATTCAGATTTGTGAAAAAAAATATATAAAAAATATTTTAGGAATCATAAACTCTATGTCTGCTTTTACTATGTCAGCACACATTACCAACCCATGATTCCAATCCCTATTATTCCTTATGATATTAACGGAAACGGACATAAGCTTGCCTATCTCTAAACGTATTAAACCTACATGAAAGATTTTCCTAAGACGCCGTAAGGCAGTAAATTACCGCCTATATATCCGATAATATAGATAGGAGGTGTATTAAATCGCACTGTTCTAGCCATAAAGTTTTATCGGACCATATATACACAAGAGTATCAGATTATATGGCTGTTCAATAAGGATATATCACTGTATGGAATATTATACTATCATGCCTAAGGTTCAGGATAAACTAGAAAATTATTGGACCTTTTATTTATAGAGAACGGCTTTCCGAGTTCTACAGTAAATTATTAATGTTTGTTTAAAATCTAAATTCAGAAGTATTTCCAATCAGATGGCATACCTATATTTAAAAATAATGTATGATTTGTCAACTTCGAACTTAATTGAACCGCATATAAAGACTGGCATGACAATGTTACTAAGCTTTTTAACAAACAATATTGCAAATTTCAAACCCTAGAACCAAATCTGGAATTTATCTATTTAAAATTCTGAATCAGCCGTCGCAATTCCCCGCTGAACTACAAGCATATTTCCCTCGAATTCCTCGTAATATCAAGAAAATTCCATTTAAAACCTACCACTGGTAACAACAGGGTTGACCTTTTTAATCTTCTTATCTCGAAGATCCTGCAAAATGTCCCCGCAGATTCACAAAGGACTCAGTTTGAATTTATTCCAGCCCGCAGGATCCAAGTGCTGACCTTTCAGACGCTATTATCCGGCGATACTGCAAATAGTTCCTGGTCTTAGACAAGACAAATTACCTCATTATTGTTTTTCATTTGCAAGGACCCTGCCCAAACCAGGCTGGGTTTATGACGGTGTATTTGTGGAATTGCATCGCGTTGCCAAGTCAATGTTGTACCCAATTTGTGAGATTGCCCGAGTTTAACCCTGGACTGAGGGTTGTTTGCGTTTGATTATGCATTTACGAGTCTCAGTGTCTAGAGGAGAACGCTAGTTTATGACGTATACGTTTTTACGGTCGTCCGATAGATATTGCAACGGTTAAATGAAAGTTGCTTAGCTCAAGTCTTCAAGATGCTGCTTCTGGAAATCGTAAACTCAAAGATAAATGGTTCGTTTTATAATAGCTATCAAGATGGTGATACGGATATTTTTAATTGAAAAATAGAGAGAAGTTAAAGTCAATTACCTCAGTCTCTACTGCAGTTAAACTAATTATCAACTTTATCACAACGACACCGCTGAACATTAAACTTCTAAGCAGTCATAGACAAGTAAATAGAACCTCGTTAATAGGGTAAAGTAGGGTAATAACCACTAAGATAATTAACGTTGGCGTAAAACCTTTGTAGGGGTAAAACCTATGAAATCAGGGATGATTCTGGCCAATTTGCCCTTTCACGAGGGCGAGTAAAAAAGGCTTCTAATTACGGAAAGCAGCAAAAACTGACGCAGGTGATTGGCCGATCCATCATTGTGGAGATTGAAGGAAGGTTTTATTGGAAGTGACAAAGAAACGACGTGGATCATGCGATCTTAGATTTGTGTTTACGATGCTTTTCAGTCTATTTGAAGGCGAAGAGATTTATAGAAAAAAAAACTGTTTTTTTATTTTGTTATTTGAGAAGGTGAATAATTTTATGGCCATATTAGCTAATAGTATGATAATTGATCATAAATTAAAATGAACATATCTCTTGATATAAATTATTATATTTATGTCTAATATAATAATTCTGGTTGCTGCCATTCAACCTCATTACGAAATAAAAACTCCAAATCCTTATAATTTCATACGAATACCTATTCAAAGTGTGACCTTTAGCAAATACGAGATTCAAAGGGAATGAAATGAGGCGTGATACCTCGAACAAATTCATCTTTGCATACCACTGATCAAAGAATATTATACGATTCCAAATACGACTGGATTTCTCGAGCTTTGTATAATAAAAATATATGTCACTTGGTATTCAATATTGTGGAATATGCTTACAAGATGGCGTTGATGGAATTATGCGAGTGATTCGGAAATAGCATTTGCAAGCGGTTTCAGTCAATATAAGTAAGAATATTTAAGATTTGTTTTTCTCCTATTTTTATTTTATTAGTATTATTAATAGAGAAATATATCATCACTTTTTTAGTTAAATATTTTATAAACAACTTTGATTTAGCATTTGGTATGAAAAATATCAATTTTAACATACATTAATAATAAGAAAACATTTTTATCGTGGAAATTAGTGTTGAAAATATTTCCTTTCTCAAAACTGCAAAGCTTACCAAAGCCTACAAACTTCAAATTCAGCACGTAAGCTCCAAGCAGGTTATCCGTTTAGGAGGACTTCAGAAAATCTCATAATCGGGCAGAATGACTTTACGATTCTATTTCTATAAATAAAACTCTAAAGGAATAGATTCTTTGACGTGAAAATCTAAAAGTACAGAAATATATGGAAAATCTCGGCATTAATTTAATATTTATTTTTATTTTTTTATATTTGTAGGCTAGTAGTTACTTATTGATTCTATTGTTTTAAGCTGCTAGTATTTTAATTGTTTTATGCATAAGTTCTAATTTTATGTTATAATCAGCCGTAGTTCTTAAAATACCATTTGTTTATCTTATGAAATAGATAGAGTCGTGTTCATTTCTAATTTTCGAAATTAATTTTTACTCTATACTTATTTCAGTCGTAATTCTACTCATTATTCAAATGACATACCTGGAACCAGTTTAATTTATTATCATGCAGAATTCCAGATTAAATCCCGCCCTGTGATAATAATTTCACATCGCATTGAACGAGTACTGATTATATTTGCATTTCATTTATAACGGAAATCCCATTTTTGTATCTCGATTTCATTTCTGATATAGATTTCATTATTCGTGTTGATGAGACGACAAGATTTATGAGTAAACCCACTTTTCTACCTTCATAATGAGTTTTGTTTAAGGTTTATGGTTATCATAAATTATACCGTAATGAGAAAATTGGGTTTCAGTACAAATGTTAACTCTTATTGAATATAACTCTTATTCGGTAAGTTATTAAGGTCGTTAATAAAATAATTGGGATATTTTCGCCAGGTTGCGTCAAAAAGGTGTGATATTTTTATTTGCACCTGTGTATGTTGATTAAGTAATTTTCAGGCAGACCCTGAAAGGTACTTTTATAGGATCACGTACGTAATAATAAGTGAGCATTTACACATCTTCACAAAATGCCTTTTTTTTCTGTAAAACTGTCCTTTACCGCGCTTTCCTATATTTCCGATATTTTTAAACTTCTTTAATTTGAACATGATTAGCACTTTTTTCTTTTTTACCCGATAAATGACGTCTAAGATAGATAGACTCTTCATATTTCCTGTAAAATAAAGTACTCAAAATGATTGACGTTTTCATAACAAGTTCTAACTTAAGGCAAAATAAAGTTAGGAGGTCTATGCATACCCTTTAAGTTTTTGGCTGACCGTAAATATACCTTTAACTTAAATGTTATGAAATTCTTGTTTAAACCAAGTCAAACACAGTAGATTTGTTTTGAAAGCTTGCATAAGTTCACTATATTACCTCAAATCAAAGTTGAATCTGACCGTAACTAGCTTGTCCAGTCAAATCCCAATCTTTTTCAAACCTCCACAACATTTAATCCAAGTTAGTACTTTTATAAAATTCGCAAAGAGAATAAACTGACCGAGCATCGGGTTCTCATTAAAAAGGATATACTACACCAGCCTCGCTATAAATGTCCCGCGAGGCATAATTAATAAAGATTAGTTTCTTCTTACTGAAACAGATAGTTTTTTATCAAACAGGCTGTTGGTTGCTTGCTGGTTTATGGACATAAAAGCCTATGATGTAACATTAATGATAATTAGGAGTACTTAAGTAGTAGACTATAAGTTTGGTCTATAAGCCAGTATTTCAGCTGAATATTCTGAACATTAAACGGGAAAATACTGAAATTAACTTCAGCCTAAAATCGATTGTGATTAATTTTAGACGCTAACTACATTTAGTTAATTACTTTACATAATTTAAAGTGAATCAAGATAGCCTAATCAATTCCGAAATATTTATTTTATAATACTGACTAGCTTTTACCCGCGCGCCTTCGCACGCGTTAAAATCGGAGTAAAACTCCTTTCTCTGTTACTATACATTTAAACCTTTCTGTTGAATCACTCTATCTATTAAAAAAAACACATCAAAATTCTTTGCGAAGTTTTAAAGATTCAAGTATACATAGGGACAGAGAAAGCAATATTGTTTCATTCTATGTAGTGATTTATTTTAAACACTAACTATTAAGCTAATGTGAATTTAATTACTTTTTTGATAATGAATAACACAACTTCAAAACACTCTTTTACTAACTTTTACAAAGTAAATGAATTGCCATTGACATGTCATTTAAATTGGACTTAGCTAGGCAATTATTTTTTTTACCATTCATTAAAACATTAAAATAATTTCTACTTAATTGCTGAAATATTTAATAAGTTTACCTCATTTACAAAATGCCAGTTACAGAGTTTACGAGTAATGAAAAGGTCTTATTTTATACAAAGTTATGTACTTTAATACTCTAAAATACTCTGGAGAATATATTTTGGTAGACAAAGTGTAATTCCACACAAGTTTGTAGCAATTTGAGTCCATACCTTTGTGTTGACAAAACTTGTTTCTAGTTATAATTGGTTTAAAACCCTCTCTACATTTAAAATTCTAGCATACATATTATAATTTTAAAATTATCATATTCTGATTTTATACAAATATTTTAACGCATAAAAAATACTTCGTACGAGTCCCGGCGAGTACTTTAGAAGTAAATAAAATTAATAATGGTAAATATATAAAAAAATAGGTTTACTTAAATTCTGAAACAATTTGAAGTTAACACGAAGTCGGTTAAAAATAAATTGCTATCACTTTATGATACCTAATACAATATAAGATAGCATATATTTCAATTTCACTAAATTGAGTCGTTACAAAATTGCTGATAACATTAAACGTCAGTCAACGTTATACAGGGTCTGTCGTAATGAATGGATAACCCGTTACCTACAGTTGATCCGGATGTGAGGCTATGAGAAAATGGTGTCTTCTAGCCAGGGTTGTCAACCATAAGAAAATGGCGTAGACTTTTAAACTTTTTTATAAATTTCGCTATTTTTTTCATTTATTCCGTTGCCATTTCTTCAAATTTTGATGTATTTGTATAATTCTTTTAGTATTATACTGCTGAAGACGTGTATTATGTAATTTAAATACAATTTTAGGTGTTATTCACGTTGAACATTATCAAAATACTCATTTTAATAAAAATATTTCCATTTTTTTTTCTTTATGTCAACTTTTGATCATCTCCTGTGGAAAAAAAAAGTATGACGTTATAGCTGCCCATGATCTCAATAAATTGTCTAGTATGTGTAGATTCTAAAAAGGTGTAACGATGTGTACTTTACAAGCAACATTAAGTTACAGGAGCGAGAACACTAATCAAGGTCAGAATTTTTTTTTTCATGTTATGGTATAAATGGTTGTAAAACTTCGTCATAATGATTTTATTCTATCAAGATACTTTGCACAAACACTATCGGGCCACTAATAGGATATTCAGAAGAAAACCCGGTTGTTTTTGGGAAAAAAATAACATTACTCCACGATAATAATGTAATGAAAATGTACAGATGAAAATTGTTGTGCTCTAATAGTTACATGCGACAAACATGTTGCGACAAGTTTATTCGAAATTGAAACGGATTTTAAAAATCGAACAAGACCGCATTACAAAGAAAAGGGTACTCATCACATCAGTGTGATTTTGACCATCGCATGTCCTTTTGTTCACATTGGCCCCGATTCTGAAAACACTCTCTAAACTAAACTAAAACTATCGCTGTCACTTACACATCAATAAGACAGAGACAGGTAATCATTTTAGTCCTGTCAAACTAAAATGTACGTGCAATATGACACGGCGAAGGCAATTTTAGGCTAGTCCTCAGCGCATTTCGTTCAATTTCACAATGATGTGGACTAAATTTAGTGAGACCAATGTACCTGTCTTGTTCTAATACGAAGCATGAGAAAGTGACAGCGATATTTTTAATTTAGTTTTAGAGAGTGTTTTGAGAATCGGGGCCACTATTTTCGTCAATTTGTTACTGCTTTCTAATATTTGACTATGATTTTCCTTGTGATTTGGACTTGATAACGTGGTGATACTGATGACTTTGCTCACATTTACGGACATTGTGTTGTGCTATCGATTGAACTTGTTGTTTTGGAAAAGTTTTTGTGTAGTTTGTGTATCATGCCGCAACAGTACACGCCGGCCGAATACGCGAACATGCATTACATTTACGGTGTATGTAATGGCAGCACCAATAGAGCTGCTAGTGTTTATCGTGTAAGATATCCAAATGTGCGACATCCTGATTACCGTGTGTTCATTAGAGTGCACAATGCATTTATGGAAGGACGATTTCCTTCTAATTTTTTCCACTTTTCTTTGTAATGCGGTCTTTGTTCGATTTTTAAAATCCGTTTCAATTTCGAATAAACTTGTTGCAACATGTTTAGAGCACAACAATTTTCATTTGTACATTTTCATTACATTATTATCGTGGAGTAATGTTATTTTTTTCCAAAAACAACCGGGTTTTCTTCTGAATATCCTATTAGTGGCCCGATAGTGTTTGTGCAAAGTATCTTGATAGAATAAAATCATTATGACGAAGTTTTACAACCATTTATAACATAACATGAAAAATAAAAATTCCGACCTTGATTAGTGTTCTCGCTCCTGTAAGTTAATGTTGCTTGTAAAGTACACATCGTTACACCTTTTTAGAATCTACACATACTAGACAATTTATTGAGATCATGGGCAGCTATAACGTCATACTTTTTTTTTCCACAGGAGATGATCAAAAGTTGACATAATGAAAAAAAATTGGAAATATTTTTCTTAAAATGAGTATTTTGATAATGTTCAACGTGAATAACACCTAAAATTGTATTTAAATTACACAATACACGTCTTCAGCAGTATAATACTAAAAGAATTATACAAATACATCAAAATTTGAAGAAATGGCAACGGAATAAATGAAAAAAATAGCGAAATTTATAAAAAAGTTTAAAAGTCTACGCCATTTTCTTATGGTTGACAACCCTGGCAAGAAGACACCATTTTCTTATAGCCTTACATCCGGATCAACTGTAGATAACGGGTTATCCATTCATTACGACAGACCCTGTATAAATAGGCATCGATGTCGATCATCACAGTTTGTTTTCTCAATTGAAAAGTGGCAAGCCGAGCGAAAATCCTGATAAAAAATTAAAACACTCTCAAAATTATTCTGCTTTACATAACTGACAAAAAAGGCATCTTGGCTGTCTTTCTTTAAACTGAGCGTCGCTCGTTAAAATAGCGTGGCCGGCCACTTCCATTCGGGAACCACGTCAGAGGCCCTAAAAAAGCGGTACCCATAAATCTGATACTAGGTGAACATGTGCATGAAACGCATTTTCATTACATAAGGAATATATGACTAATTTGAAATTTGACAGTTTTTTACCATTAATACTGAAAGGACATGAAAGGAAGCATCGGTAACTAATAAAAAAGGTTAATGTTCGGAAAGCGTTTCACCCTATAGTATCTTCTATACTTACCTTCTTAAATTATTGAGGAATTCAAATAGTTAATTGACATTGAAGCATTGGACACTGTAATTTGGAGCAGTCATTAGTTTAGGGGTCTACTTCATAATTAATTTCTCAACCACTACATAATCGAAAAAGTCCCAAGCCTAAAAATATCAGATTAAATCATATTAAATTAAAATAGTTTAATTTTGTTTTTACGAAAGTAATTAAATATTTAACAAATTTAATTAATTAAACTCGACTTACGAATCGTCGAATACCAACTTAATTACTTTTTACTTCTGACAAGAGATATGAACACGATTACATGCCTAATTTCATATAGGAATGTAAACATTCCATTCTGTTCAATCGCCTAGGGGATCACAGTGGAAGTAAACTTCGAAATGCTTGTTCAACATACGACAGCAACCGTAATGTGTCTCTATGGAATATAGATGTACACTTCAGTTGACAAATTCCTTAGTAGCTTGTAAGCGAGAGAGCTTTGTAGTAAAATGTATTATTTACTGGCTTTTCCCGTGTATTCCATTATCTGATTCTTCCTGAACATATTGTTTGACAGGCAGGAGTAAACTTTAGAAGTGTCTATAGTACGAGCATCTGCATAGCTGTGCAGATACTATAAGAGCAAGTTGGGACGAAATGCTGCGAAAATGTAGAACTGCTTTTTTAATATTTTGTATTTGTAACTACGTTTTGATTAGCAAATAAGAATGGTAGGTATATAATAAAATAATGATAAAAAAACTTTTAAAACAAGCTTTTATTTAAGTGCCCTAAAAATATCAAAATAAAATTTTGAATCACATTAACCACAGTCATTTATGACTTTACAGAAACTATAATAAAAGCTTGTTGTTTCCCCGCTTTTGGTGTGACAAAATATAAGTAACCATCCATAACTTATTCAAGCCCGTAACATATTTTTTTGCAAATTTACCCTGATCCAACACTTACATAATACCAGGCAAGCATAACTCTACACAAGCCACCCCAACCACTCTAGTCGGTTATAGTGTTGCGTTTAATTTCTCAGGAGACAGACACCAAGCCTAATGGTGATTGACACCGGTGCGCAGGCCCAGCCAAAGATATTAGCCGTTGCTGAAGGTATTACGAGGAAAATAACTGTCCTACATTCATAATGGAAATATGACAGCCGTATAATCACTTGAGGTTTAATTCTGGTCGCTCGCGTCAGTTGGAAGACGTTTGGAAAAATATTGTGGTGAGAATTTTGAAGATTGTGTTTGTTTTGCTTGAATACTGTCTACTTTATAGCTCTAAGATTTCAAGTTTATAATATTAAATTTCATATATAAGATGTAAAAAGATTCTTTTTTGGCGTAGTTGGCGCGAGAGACGTCAGAATCTCGCTAGACTGACACTATTATACAACACGTAAATTAATTTCTTTATAAAGTAACTACAGTATTGAAAAAACATCTAAACGCCAGAAAATAAAAATATAGTTAAGGCAGATTTTTCAATTGTCAGATAAATTTTGTCTGACTGAAAAGAAGTATGTTTTCATTGCCACTTTAAACATTGTTGTGTCAAATATTTGTATTCGAAACGCAACAAAACATTTATTTTCTGTCAGACAGAATTTATCTGACTAAAAAAGAGCCCCTTAATAATTAAACGTATGACAATTCATTAAAACGAATTTCATTCCACGTAAAAATCACGTAAACCTTAGAAGATCCTATAACAGAAAAGAATAACAACTGTATGTCTCCTTACCTGCCGATAGCTCTGCACGACCACAGCCCTGAACACGATGGAGGCATCCTGAACCCTCGTCTCCAACGGCCTCTCAGCACTCTTCGGACACTGCCCATCACACACCAAACTCCTACACAGAGTCAATACCACTAGCACCCAGAACCTCCCAGGCAGCGAGCACGGGACCCGCCAAGGAAACTTCATCTTTATGGTTAGAGTCTTAAGTCACATTTTAGAAGTCTATCTGATGCTGAATTGGTTGCTGCGCGGTTTTTTTATGCGTTTCCGTGGGGGCATGGTTTACCTGGAACAGAAAAAAAGGATTTGATTAAAGTTATGAGTAAAAGAAAATATTGTAAATGGTCTATATCTGTACATTAAAAACAGTGGGGTACTTTGAAAGAGACCTTTGCCAAAATTGGGCCAAATAACAAATAACAATACGGTTTGCTAACACAAAAGCAAATATATATAAAATAAAAATCATCAGACTTCGAATATGTAATCTTACCGTATTAGCTACACTATATTGGATAAATTTACATAGTCTAACAAGACTATTAATCCATCTTAGAACTAAATTACTTTGAACGGTTTCGACCCTAGGGTATACGATTCAAAGAACAAACTTCTAGACAAGTATTGTGAGGGGGGAAACTTGCTTCGTTATGTATTGAAAGTGTATTCACCTGATGCATATTAAAACTAAACCGTCTTTTTTGTTATCCTACTAATTTTTTATGTAATATAGGGAGCAAACGAGCTTGCGGGTCACCTGATGGTAAGTGATCACCGCCGCCCATGACTACCCTCAACACTGTAGGTGTTGGGGGTGTGTTGCTGACCTTTAAGAAAATATATAAATAAATAAATTTATTATATATATAAATAAGTAAATAAAATTGGGCACCGGATACCGCACTCACCGAACGAAACGCAGGAACATCGTTCCTACTTCACGTCGGTTTCCTGTGCGACGGTGGTATTTCACCGGTCGAGTCAGCCCAGCAATCGCTGCAGACAGAGCCTACAGCTAGACTCTACCACTCAAAAATAAATGTAAAAGTTTGTGAAAACGTATCGATGTTTGTTACTCTTTCACGTACTAATGAATGGATTTGGATGAAAATTTGCAGTAATATAGGTTATACATCAGAATAACACATGGAGTACTTTTTACCGCGGGAAAACTACTCATTCCCACGGGAAACCGACTTCCACGCGAACGGAGTCGCAGGTGGCCACTAATATAAATATATATTACTAGACACCCGCCCACGCTTCGCAATAGTGTAATTTTGCCCGGCTTGTTCACGAAATATTAAATTTTTGCTTACTTATAAAATCGTTATTTGTATGTACTTTATTTACAAATTTAAATGAAAAAAAAATCTAAGAGGCAAAAACCGCATTAAAATCCATCGACTGGTTTAGGAGGAGTAAGCGGACAAACATACAAATATGTAATGATGTTACTAATTAATTATAATTAATTAAACAGAGTTATGTCCTATTTCAAATAGAAAAAAACTCAGAGGAAAACAATAGTTTATAATAGAATTGAATAATACTTAATTATATCACCGTTTTTATTTTGATCTTATTTGCCTGAATACTTAAAAAACTTGAATAGAATATTAAGATATGTTTGAACTAATAAATAAAATATAAAATTACGCAACCAATGACGCGAATAATAAACTATTACTATAAGTTACTATTATATATCTCTGTAACTTATATTAAAAAAAAGGTTGTCTCTTTCATCCATCATAAAAGTATCCTTAATAGACAGAGACAACACGACCCCACTCAGCTCCTGAATGTATGTTTTGAAATAGGATTGTGTACTTTGAAGCTTAACTGAAACTTTACACTCTGTGTCCCGTGCTAATAGAGTGAGATGCCCGATTAGTGTAATGGGTCTAATTAGGAACGCTGCATAGAGTATAATTTTGTCTAGACATGGCGAACCAAGATGAAACATTTGTCTTGACTGTGACGTTTAGTCGATGTCTGTGTTATATTACACAAATTCTATATTTTATTAAGTATATTACATATTTTTGCCAGAATTGTTATTTTTTCGAACTACTTCAAATACTATTCAGTATTGAATTAAATAAATATTTGAAAATCATTAACGTAGTATTCAGTGAATTGTTGAAAACGCACTGCGAAATATTTTGCAGAATAATAGTAAAGCTAATTTTCTTTTGAAACTTCGTCGAACACATTAACAAATTACAGTTGATTAGAGATCTTTGATGACTTTCAAGAAATCTTAAATAAAAGGGCCAAAATTCACCAAACTATTGTAAAAACCCTTTTTTTGCTAAACACAAAATCTGTTTGCATCCAATACAACATTAAACCTTTACATACGAATATTGACTAACAATTAATTAAGTCATTGAACTTTGCTAATGCCATGGCAGATCATATCATATCAAAGGCTTGGTAATAAAGCCGGTTAATTGATTGTTAATTGTTACAAAACCAGCAATAGTAATTAAATAGATAGTGGGAGATAGTAATTTACTCTATGTTAAAGTGAAAATTAACAGTTTAGTTTAAATTAGATTGTAATATGATAATTATTAAAGGACATTTATAATTCTTTTTAAATTTAACACTATCGATTCTATTAATTAAATATCTAAGAAGTAGAAAAAAAGATATCGAATAAGTAGATAAGTATGTAAAAAGTTACATAAGTCCAAAAAAACATTTTCATTCTACAAACTGCTAAGGATTAGGGCATCTAAGTTAGCTTAATGAAAGCTTATTTTAAAAACTTCGTACAAAAACATAGCTAATGAATAAATAATTTAATCAAACGAAGCTCCAAAAGAAATCTTCAGACGTTTCAATAACAATTAGGACGAGATTAGACAAAGTATCAAATAAAGATTAATTTGTATCAAATTTAGCAAAAGTAATTTTATTTCCAAGCTCTCTTCGAAGTAATTTCATTAATTTAAAGTAATGTAATCTTCTTTTGTCAATATTTTCTTTCGGTGATTAATTTACGGAAAGAAAGAAAGTTTTAATTTGAGAGAGTGGCGTGTTTTGGGTTGAATAGTCTTTTTGGGGCTGAAAAACAAAGCTTTAGTGTAGGAGCATGGCTCCTTTTAATCTTCTAGATCTAGACGAACCGCGTTGCTTCATTTGCGAATAACATGTTTTTTGATCAAAGAAGCTCTTTATATTGAAGTGAATACAAAGTTAAAGGAATGTTGTATTAAAGATTTAGGTGAAGATTGACATATTTATATGCTCGTAATATGAAACGTCATTTTCAAATCCTAAATAAATAAATAAATCTCCAGACTAACACACCAACTGTGTGGCCCTTAACTAAGCAGTGCTTGTACTGTAGGTACCACACAATGGACTAGAGGGAACCTAGTTACCCAGACGCTAACCAATTTCGAAACCATTTTAACGAAATCGAACCCGGAACCATCCGCTTAACAGTCCGGTATAAATACCGCTGCATCACAGAGGTCGTCAAATTAGATTAGTCTAGATTTCAGACTGCAACTTTAATGGAATAAATCTTTAACAGCTTACTCTTGTCTTACTAAGGTACAGACTAAATGATAGGACTAATTAGTGGTGTGAGCCCTCACTAAGCATACTAGCTTAATCTTTTACCGACTGAGTAGATTGCTTTTTCTTTACAGCTTATGTTAAGGCAAATTAAGTTTTTCCGTAGACATTTTTCGACCTTACATCTGCGTGGATTTTAAATTTGTGTAAAGAAGATTAAATGTGACTAAATGCGTTAGCTAATTGTTAACGCTTTTTTTTTAATATATTTAATGCTTTTAGAACTTCTAAGATTTAACTTTATGTTGATATAGGTATAAATTGCAAGAAATATTACTTTTCTATTCTGTTCTTTCTACTTTTTCTTAGTAACGTATTTTAACCTAAGAATATTAGCAAATGTTTTTAAATAAAAATGATTTCCCCTTTTAAAGCTA
Organism: Emmelina monodactyla; assembly: GCA_916618145.1. Lineage (NCBI taxonomy): Eukaryota > Metazoa > Arthropoda > Insecta > Lepidoptera > Pterophoridae > Emmelina > Emmelina monodactyla. The sequence continues at coordinate 8,333,783 of OU745311.1, read as the reverse complement.
AGAGAAAAAAACATATTTTTCTCATGAAGGTTTAAATGCGATTGTTTTTTAAGTTCATTTTATCAAGCTTTAACTTGCAACCTAACTATGTTTGTTCAAATTTAATTTAATTAATGCAAATATATCATAGGTTATTCATGCAAATTATCATATATTAAGTTTTCGTGAAAAAACTGTTTTTCTTTCTTTACATTTACGCTCTTCAACATTATTAGGAAAACTTACCAAAAACGCATACGCTAACCTAACACAATCCTACTAATATTATAAACGTGAAAGTTTGTGAGTATGGATGTATGTATGGATGTTTGATACTCTTTCACGTAAAAACAACTGGACGGATTTGGGTGAAACTTTGCAGTAATATAGGTTATATGTACATCAGAATAACACATAGGGTACTTTTTACCGCCGGAAAACTTATCATTCCCTCGGGAAACCGACTTCCCCGCGAACGGAGTCGCGGGCGGCCACTAGTTTAATATAAACAATTTCGAATCCAATTTAATAAATTCACTGCAACCAATTGTATTACAGGAGTTTCCGCAAACAAGACAAGTTAAATCAAAGGAGGGAATCGGAAACTCGAGGCTGTCCCTTCCTTTTACAACGGTTCTAACAAACTGGTCTTATAAAGGAAATATTGTCTTCAACGAAGATACAATTAAATCGGAATTTAGTCTTTGAGATCGGCAACACTGGATGCAATTGTTGTTGGAGAGAGGAATGCTTTCTGGATGTAATTGAAATTGTAATTTAATTGTGTTTAAATTATTGTGCAGGAAATATTTGAATTCGAGCTGTTATATGGTAATTAGGTACATAGTAGTGTAGTATTTTTGACACCGAAAACGCAATATACAAAAAAGTATTTAAATATAAACTCGTCTTATATGTAAACTAGTGACCCGCCCACGCTTTGCAAGGGTGTAATTTTGTCAGACTTGTTCCCGATACATTGTTTTTAAGCCAACTAAAAACAACTAATTTTAAATGTTTTTATTAACAAATAAAAATATCCTGAAAAATGGCGAAAACCGAATTAAAATCCGTTTAGTGATTTAAGAGGAGTAAGCGGACAAACATACAAACAGACACAATTAGCGTCTTGGGTTTATACTATGTAGGTAATGATAATGATAATAGGTACAAAGAAAAATAACTACAACTTCTGGCTTCAAATAAATTTGCCACAAAATAATGTGTTTCCAGGCGTAGTATATTATTGTAACACCCTGTAGAAAACTGTTGTCCTTTTTCCCTTCTGGTTATTTATTTCCTTAGTCGCCTCTTACAATACCTACGAGACAAAATGGTGGCTTATTTCATTCATGCTAAAATTTAAAATATAGATATTGAAAATTAACAAAATTGTTGTTTATTTGGTTCTCTTAACATAAAACTTTACATGTATTTTTATCACTTTTTTGGCTTGATATAATTGTTAGTAAGAAACCTGGCGGTTACATTATTTGTCAAAAGAGTGAATGAAACATTTCCATTACATTAAAAGTCCTGTCAGTCAATCATGCATACATTTAACCTTATTTTATATATTTACATTCTATGTACGTCCCATTATTTGCCTCATCCAAAAACTAGAGATATTGAGTAATACCGTAAACGTTATTTTCAACATATTTTATCCTACAAAACCACTAAGTTCATCCACTGCTCTATCAAATCATTTCCCAGTAAACCCCCAGTTACATTAGCAATTGCATTGACTCTCGTGAATGATGTAAACTAGATTTAGCGTTTGCATCCGGCGGCCGGATCGCAGGGGGTGCGGCCGGATCGAGGGGGGGGCACCGGCGCGGGAGTACCACATCGGAAATTAAAGGATCAGCCGGGACGCGGAGATCGAAGTTTGAATTTGATGTAGTTGGCTGTACAGATAGAGTTGTTTTGTTAATAACAGATTTGCATAGTCAGTTTTTATTGTGCCGTATCCAAAGGGTAAAACGGGACCCTATTACTAAGCCTCCGCTGTCTGTCTGTCTGTCTCCAGGCTGTATCTCATAAACCGTGATAGCTAGAAAGCTGAAATTTTCACAAATGATGTATTTTCGTTGCCGCTATAACTATTTTTTTGCGAATTTTTGTTTTCTAACGAATACTATTTTTTTTTTAATAAGTGGGGGGTAAAAACGTAACAAGTAGACGCTTCAAATTTACACAGAATACTTACTTGTATATTCACTTTCAAAATAAATAATTAAATAATAATAAAGTTAATATTAAAGGGGCCCATATATAACGTAAACCCTTTAACTTCCCAAAAAAAAAAACGCAATTATTAAGCATTTTTTACTCGATTGTAAAAACAGGTAGAAAATGATAGTACAGAACCCATCGTGCGCGAGTCCGACTCGTACTTGGCCGGTTTTTCTTTATTAATGGTATAAAATCAAATTAACATGACAAAAAATATAATATAAATAAAAAAAAAAACATTTAGCAAATTAATAAATAACACTCAAGAAACTTATAAATTGGTATTTTTATTTGTGTAACCAATTTAGTGAAAGTGTGTTTTCGAAATTGACTTGTGTCTGGGTACAACTTTGTTCTCCTTTATTATATTGTGTGGTAGGTAACTAAATCAATTAACAAAAGCTTGCTGCTCTTTCTTCAGAGACACATATTTGTTGTGGCGTCGTTTTATGTATTATTATTTATTTACCTAATTTTATTGTAACTTAATTGTGGAAATTTTAAGATAGAAAGTTTATTTCTTTATAAATTTCAATGATGTAATTATTTATTTATTTCAGCACCAATTTTTACCATTACTGACTCCATAATTACACCAAATTTGTACCGATGTTTTTATTTCCATGTTTATTTCTGTATTCTCATTAACGAGATCACAAAATAATATAAAGTACAAGGAAGCAACTTTTCCCCAAAACAAAAAGGTTAATTAAAAATGAGAGTTGTTTATTTATTCCGCTTCGCGTGATTAGTAGGTGGCTGTTTCGGTTTTTTAATATCATAAGCACTTAATAAAAATGACCCAAAATAAAAAAAATCCTTTTTCCTTATCCCTAATCCCGGTTCTATAAATTCCTTGGTTGGATTTGAATTAAAACAATTGTAATTATGAGGGATAAGCCGCGATCCGCATTTAGTATTGTTATGTAAAATGGCGACTGAATGAAACAAGCGAACCGTTTCATAAATTATATTTTTTAATCATTATAACGGTTACGGTAGAAAATTATAACTTTTTAATAAAAAGTTATTTTCCGCATAATGTATAATTTTTTGAAATTAAACTCATTTTAACGGGTTTTACGCGTTTATTTTATTATTTTGATTTTCCGACGTTTCGGCATTTTTGCAAATGCCGTGGTCACGGGTAGACTGACCACAGTCTACTTTTCTTTCTTCCAAAATGTGTACATTCCGCAAAATGAAAAAGCACTTTTTAAGCCCACTATTTATTAAGGATTTCAAACGAAGTAAATCAAAAAGTTCACCCAATAATTTCTGAACCTTTCCATTCAGAGTCAACATTGGCTTTCTAGTCACGATTGTAGCTCCAAAAATTTGTATAAATACGCTATTCTTCTGCGAATTAATGGCATTAAGCAACACAGTTACAGCAATTCAAATTGAATTAATGAATTAAGCGTCCATTTAACAATAGGGGGCGTGGCTTTAACAGCTCCAATGAAAGTTATTGTTCAAAATTTGTACAATTCATTACGAAGCCTTAGGGGGTATTGTATTGTTCTGGAAAGTTCCAGATGTATTCGAATGGCGACGTAGTAGGAAGTTGGCCGTTAGGCGGTTAGGACTTTTTGAAAAGAGATTTCAGCATTCTATTCGGCTTTTGAATTTATTGCCTTGAACTAAAGTTTTTGGAGTAGACGATTGTTTTCAAATATAATAAACTTTGAAGTCCAAATACTTATAACTATGCTATAATATCAATCAATCACATAAAAAAACCCATCCTTGATATACTTCTTCTTGTTATTGACTTTTAAACCAATCGATTCATCGATTCTAGTAAAACAAAAAAATATATACTTAAATCTGCTCCGAGTGAATCAAGGTATTCAAGAGTAAACTAACGCCACTTAATTCATTTTTATAGATAAAAAAATAGCACCACTAGTTGAACTAGTTCACCCACTAGTTCACCCAACTAACTCACCCCAACTAATTCGGTCCCAGGTGCTCTAGCACTGCCAATTACAATCGACACTAAATTTAAGGCTAAACGGCGGAGTGCAAGTGTAATTGCACCAGTAGGTACGAATAATTTCAAATGAAGTTGCTATGTTAAACTAGTTTACCATTTTCTCTTTGTGGTTATATGGTAATTAGATAATAATATAAATATATAACGTAGAGCGTGAGTTGTTTATATAAAAAGTTGACAGAAATGGACGTGACATTTTTTGGTGAATAGAAATGAGATTCTATTTTTGGACACAAAAGGTAGAATATATGGAATATCGGATTTAATTTCCGGTTTATTATAATTTGCTTTCTTATGTGTGTATTGTTATCTATATTTGTCGTTCAAGTTTAATAGAAGTTTCTTTTTTTATTATGACTATTGTATTTCCTTGCAGAAACATGTGTAGGTAGGTTTCATAAATTTTTAATAAAGAAATATGTTTATATTCAATAAGTCCAGCAGAAAAAGGGCTTTAGCACACGTAACTTTTGATTCCTGCATAATACCTTATTGATTGAAGCTCAAGGCAATGCTGTTTGGATTTTGTTCGCAAACGTTATTCGAAAAAAACGAGCGAAATCCAGATTGAACCGGCTTGAAATCGAATCCCGCTGAATTTCAAACTCTGAACGTGGGATTCTATAGGTATTTTGGTGGTAGCTCCACTTTTATGAGGAAAATATGGTAAACTCGGAACGCCCCTCTTCATTGAATGGTTTTATACCTCGCAGGTTTAGATTCATTCCGAATTATGGCTTTTATTTTCGAACGTGTGGCTTCTCAAGATTTATTTATGGGACAAAGATAAGTCCAATAATGGAGTTATTTTTGGGATGACCATTCTCTTTCAAAAGAGATTTTGAATAATAGTTTTCTTTATTTGTCCAAAAGATAATTCAATGTTCTTAGGTACTAAAACTATTTAAACACTGGGACACAATGATAAAGCAATAGAACATGACTCGTATACCTAAGTAAATGTTGTAAAGTAAAAACATTTCTTTTCGTTTATATTGGTAATAAGATAATCAATTTCGTTTCTTTTGGAAGCTACACAAATTCATTTTGACATTTATTTTTGCGCCGAACTAAATATATATCTCAAGTTGACACTTTGAATAACAACTTTTATTTACTTTATTCACATTGAATATTAATACTATGAAAGTAAAAAGGCATAGACGAATTATAATAGTCCTCAAACTAAACCTTTTTCGTATTACTAATCAAAAAGTCATATTTTCTAACTTGTAATAAGTACTCATATACATTACATGTTCAGTTGATAACAATCAAAAACAGACCCTTTGAATTCAAAACCTGTCTATCCATTTCCAAAAACAAAATCCAGGTCAACTAATCCACCAAAAATCCATAACTGATCACAGAAATCCATCAAATCGAATCAATAGGGCTCATTCCTGTTTTAGCACGTGATTTGGTTCTAATTTGGTGAATCTGGTAAAACAATAGCGCCGCAGAACGTGTCGTGTGGGGACTGCGTGGGATTAGAATAAACGGCGGAAATTATCGACGATCAATCGGTTTTATTTTGTGGATCGCTTTTTTTGGGAAATTGTGGGTGGTTCAAGTTGTGACGTAAAAATTTGTTGTGGCCACAAAGGAAAAACCTTTATACATTGTTTCTTGCAAATTTTAAGTTGTATTTATATTATTGTTACTTTTGTTTTTATGTACATGAACTGTTAATAAATAAATCAAAATTTTGTCATAGCCTGTTACAGTTGCCAATTTTTTTTTTCAATTTTTTTTTGATCACGAAGTGAGACTGATTTATGATACGGCCTAACTGTGCCATAGTAGTCGTTTACGTCAGTCTGGGGTGGAAATAAGCTACATCCAAATTCCATTAGTACCAAAAAGGAAGTACAGCTTATTTAGTAGTTTAGGCATTCAATTTGTGCTCCCTAAAGTAAATTTGGCATCTTCTATTGAGATTGCAAAACATGCTTTTACAATAGCAGTTAATTCTACTAATATTATAAACGTGAAAATTAGTTGAGTGGGTATGGATGTATGGATGGATGTTTGTTACTCTTTCACGTAAAAACTACTGGATGGATTTGGATGATACTTTACAATAATATAGGTAATACATCAGAATAACGCATAGGGTACTTTGTAAGGCGGGAAAACTTCTCATTCCCACGGGAAACCGACTTCCACGCAAACGCAGCCGCGGGCGGCCACTAGTACTGACTAAAGCTAAGTAGGTAGAGCTTAACGCACCGAGTTTTATAATCTTGATGATTATAATTCATAATTTAATTTACAAACGTCTGTCAAAGATGGCATTGTCTAATAAATGATTCAATTCAAATCTCTTACAAAGATAACAGCATACAAAGTGAATATTTTACTTCAGCTAAGTGTACGTCAAAGCTTATTTTGTTAGAGATTTTCTTTGTTGAGAAATATAAAATAGAAAATTTTGAATAATTTTCTGTATTTTTTTTGAAGACTGGCAATTCCATAAACAGTAATGAGTGTAAGAACACAGTATATAAGTATGTGCAAAACGACAAGAAATCAGTTGCTTCAACTCGTATTGAACACAGATTTCCGATTGCAAACTAATAGGTAAGTAGATTTTTAGTGAAGATTACTCGGTACTCTAAATAAATACACCCAGTACAGGAAATTTTAAAAATGCTTCCAAATATAAAAAATATCTCACTCATAATTTTTATCCCCTGATAACCCAACTTTTCTTTTAAAAAATACTTACGCAACGTATATACGTAACTGTAGCAACAACCGAAAACTAAGCACGTTAATTAACAAAAAAAACAATCTAAAACTAAAAACAACACCTATCGACTCGGTTACATAAAATATTCATCCCATCGTTTCAACCAAAAATTTCTACGTCAACTTTCAAAATTAACCCTGAAATATGAATATCTAATAACCAAAACACGTACGTATACTCACGGGGATAGAGGGCAATTTATCCTTCACGATCACAAAAAGCACAAAAGTTGGTACACAAATGATTTATCCCCCAACTCACACGAAGTTCGTTGGAATATTGAGAAGCAAACGGCAGCTCCGGACACGTCCACTCGCCACGACGTCTGAAACGCGACTGAAGCCGTCTCGCCCTCAGAAACCGAGCCTTGTATCTACCTCATTCAAAATACAACCTTATGTAGAACTAAACAAGAGCGTATAAAGACGATGTTTGACTAAGCTTAGATGTAACAGTTTTAACCAAATGCGACTAACGAGAGCAAAGTAAAACAGTGATCCTAACCCGTAGCAGATTAAACGGTTAATGGAGACCCAATCAAATTTTACTGAAGTTTCTGGGTTATTGAAATTATATTATCTGTCGAACGATTAGGATAGTCAATACAATGGAGAATGTTACTAGGTATGCCAAATCGCTTGAAATTTTGTCTCAGTAAAGCCTGTATGCATACAAATACACTAGTTTTTGTTGTAATCAAAAATACCCAGTAGTTTTGATTTTATAGGCATTCAAAGTTTCGAAAAATATCGAGTCCCGCTAACAGTCACGTGACCGCTTGTGACGTCTTACCACAACGCGCCAGCGGTGGCGCATATAGCTGGCGCAGTATTTTATTTTATTTTTTTATTTATTTAACATTTAATGTATAATTTTTTTGTGTTTCCGTCGCGTATTAGTAAATATAAATATTATTCGTTATTAACCGTAATAGTAAATATTATTCTATTAATAAATTGGGTATAGGTTTCGAAAAAAGGTAATCGTGTAATCTATCTAAAATAGATGAATTAATGGCTGCGCATTATTTATCAAGAAATAGTGATTTTGTTGCCGCCGATATGTTTGATATGTTCTAAACTGTTTTATCAAAACAAAATAACCAATATAACAAAAATACTAATGGAAGAATGCAAGTCCAATAGTAGAAGTATGTACCTACCTACCTATCATTATTTTTTTTACGTTAAAGACAACAAATCATGTATCATAGTTTTGTAGCTATAGGTAGGTACGTCCTTCTAATATTATAAATGTGAAAGTTTGTGAGTATGGATGTATGAATGTTTGTTACTCTTACACGTAAAAACTACTGCCCCCCAAGTCAAGTGGCAAGTGATATTTGCGATAGCGAGTGAATAGAAAAAATATGTATGAAACTGTCAAATTGCAAGCTTGTCAAAAATTTATTCTATTCACTTGCTATCGCAAATATCACTTGCCACTTGACTTGGGGGGCTGGACGGATTTGGATGAAACTTTGCAGTAGGTTACACATCAGAATGACACATAGGGTACTTTTTACCGCGGGAAAAATTCTCATTCCCACGGAAACCGACTTCTACGCGAACGGAGTCGCGGGCGGCCACTAGTATGTATACAAAGATACCGCTCTTCTAAGTAAATTTAAATAAATACATGCATTGATTTAGTACTAACTAGCTTTAGTTAGCAGCTTCGCCCGCGTTTCCCTCGGGAACTGTACATTTTCCCAGGATTAAAAGAAGCCTATGGATTATTTCAGTCTTCGTCCAGATCAGTTCAGTACTTTTTGTGTGAAAGATAACAAACACAAACACAATCTTCCGTGTTTATTATATTACTAGGAAGTAGGATACCTATACGATCTAGATGTAGGTAGTTAAACGTTACAGATGCACTTTACCTTTACCATTTTATTTAAGTAATTTAATTTATTTTTTATTGCAAATGTAGATGATATGAACTAAACCTCTTTTATTTATTTATATTTTTACTGACAAATTGTTTAATGGTATTGGTTATGTTCATGATTTGGTGATGTATGTATGTATCCTTTGGAACTGTAAAAAACAACTTTTCCGGCGAATTGATGGTTGTATTTTTACATTTAGGCACAACACATGATTTCCTAGTAGTTGGATTAGTCATTTTTAAAAGTATTTAGGTTTAATTTAGACGACAAGTGCGCGCGACCGCGAGCGTACTGAGTGAGCCAGACCGAGCCAGTTGTGGTGTGACGTCACACCGCCACCGGGCAGCCCGCGTCGGGCGGTAGCAACTTATTTTACTTATAAATCGGAAACTAATTGACGCATCGAAATAATTCTTTCACCAGTATTTTTTATTTTTGACAGAGAATACGAAGAGATAATAATCAAAATTTGTTAACATTCTCCATTGTTATCATTTTTGGATCATCAAGTTATATTTGGAGTAATGAAAAAGTTTATGGAGGTCAAAGAATATTTAAATAAACTAAAACTCGATAGATTAGAGTGCGTATTGAAATTTCAGGATTTAAATTTTATATTTTTACATATTTTCATAATGAGAGTTAAAAAAATGACATAATTCGATCATTCGGGTATTTTATGCGGCCGAAAATAGTAGTAGCACCAAGATTTTAACAAAAGGCTAAAATATGGTGCTGATAAATATATTTTCATCGTAATAAAGTTATGAGATATATTTATAGTAGTAGCCGCCCGCGACTTCGTCCATTTATCACTACGTAACAGTTTCTAGGACTATTGAAGATAAATATTTCATATTACATATGTGTTACTCCAGCGGTTTTTGCAGCGCCCGTCAGAATAGCTCGAGTGATAGATTTTTACCTTATATTTTTTTAAATGTATTTATTAAAATTTAAGTATTTTTAATCCATTCAATAGTTTTTACGTGGAAGAGTAAGAACCATCCATCCATACTTACAAACTTTCACGTTTATGATATTAGATCATCAATAGTGTATCATTTTTGAGAGTGGTAGAGTCTAGCTGTAGGCTCTGTCTGCAGCGATTACTGGGCTGACTCGACCGGTGAAATACCACCGTCGCACAGAAAACCGACGTGAAGTAGGGACGATGTTCCTGCGTTTCGTTCGGTGAGTGCGGTATCCGGTGCCCAATTTTCTCAAAAGTCAGCAACACACCCCCAACACCCACAGTGTTGCGGGGAGTCATGGGCGGCGGTGATCACTTACCATCAGGTGACCCGCATGCTCGTTTGCTACCTATATTATTTAAAAAAAAAATTGAAAATTTCTAAGCTATTATATGAGTAGGTATTGTATTTATACTTAAGTTTGTTGATCCTGGATTCTCAACGGAAATAAAACAGAACATAATATGTACTCGTCAGGACCAGTCAGGTGCCTTCTAAGTGGTTGAAAATATTCTGACAATAGAGTTGCCACTTTTTTACTGGAACGTGACGTGTCAAAAGGCTGAACATGGTTGCTAAGAAGATCTCTGACACTAGAATAACACAAGATGGATAAATGTACTGCCAAAAGAGAAGATAGTGATAGAGTGAGGGTGGTAGAGTCTAGCTGTAGGCTCTGTCTACAGCGATTAGTGGGCTGACACGACCGGTGAAATTCCACCGTCGCAGAGAAAACCGACGTGAAGTAGGGACGATGTTCCTGTGTTTCGTTCGGTGAGTGCGGTATCCGGTACTCAATTTTCTCAAAGGCAACACACAGTCATGGGCGGCGGTGATCACTTACCAGCAGGTGACCCGCATGCTCGTTTGCTACCTAAATTTAAAAAAAAAATTAATAAAAGAACTGTGGTTTTGGCTTTTCAGCTTAATCTATCTTCGATTGCAAATATTAAATTGGGTTATTGTGGGTCTGTTTGTTATTATTGCACGCAAAAACTTCCAAATAAATTAAGATGAAACTCTAAATATAATAAAGTCTTGCTATGTTAGGTGTATGAGCTACATTTTACTCCACGGAAAGTACTCCATACCCACGGGAAATTCCATTTTGCTACGGGTGTACCCGCAGGACGGAAGGCTAGTAAAAACTATATAAACGAATAATAAAGAAATAAAACATCAACACAGCCTTACTTCACACGTGGACCTATAAAACCAATTAACGTCACATAAGCCCAAATCCGAGTTACCAAAGTGGACGGTAAACTTTCATTCTGTTCGTACAAATTAAGGCGCGTTGAAAGTTACGTTAAAGACGCTGAGAGAGCAAAGTTCACTGTGATCAACAATATTTATTAGATCTTAACTTGAGTAATTAAATTATAGACGGAATTTGGTATTAAGTTGTTAAGTAAAATCCAAAAATAGAAATTAGTAAAAGTTGTAGGAAGTTAATTTGTTAAAATTATATTAAAATTTCAAAAACTTAGAATTGTAAAATATCTACCACACTGGAATTAAGCTTATATGAAAATTTATAATCTTATATATAAAATTGACGTGTCACAACGTTCGATCCCGTACTCCTCCGAAAAGGCTTGACCGATTCCCATGAAATTTTGTTAGCATATTGAGTTGGTCTGAAAATCGGCCAACATCTGTTTTTTATACCCTAAGTGATAAGAGTTGTCCAACCACATTTTTTTTTTTAATTTGGCAAAACAACGTTTGCAGGTTCAGCTGGTCTATCTATAAGATTAAACTGAATAAACTTTATTTTATTCGCCTGTTGTCAGTGTTTTAGGAATCGTATCAAGGTCTCTTACAATAAATGTATCAGTTAATGAGGTTAATGTGTCAATTAATAAGCCATTTCCACTTAAACAATAATAACATAATAACAGGTTTTATACGCTCCACTAGTTTGGTACAGGCTTCCTTTGGCTTTCTTCTTAGGATCCGAAATACATAGCTGTTTCTACACTGATACAAAAATCTACCCATCTTTTGGTATCTCCGCAAAAATGCGCGAGTCAGGTACTTACGAAATGTCATGACTTTATCATGACATTTCGTGAGTACCTACCAATTTTGTTTAAATTAAATAAACTAAAAAAAAATTACATCATTCAACTTCCACGGACAGCCAGCATAAACCTACTTTCCATACTTTCAGTTATTTATATCAAAAAGCAAGGCTGTCCCGAATTGAAAAAGGCCCATTGTAAAGATGTTGGCAAACTTTTTTTAATCAAAACAACTGACGAAAAGTTCACGTCCCATTTGTGATTTTTGTGCGTAAATAAGACAATTCCGCTTATTTATAGACTCGGGATGACTCGGCAAAGTTCTGCCGAGGCCGTATTGTTGGGTCTTTGTCATCGCTGGATTAAAAGACGGGCCTAAGGCGTTACCACAAGAACGGAAGATTTCTGTGTATAGCTGCATTTTATCTGTAATAATTAGTAAATTTTTCATTGATCGACGGGGGCTCGAGTCTTATAGTAAACTAGCGACCCGCCCACGCTTCGCAATGGTGTAATTTTAGCCGACTTGTTCACAAAAGATCGAATTTTGGCTAACAATTTTTTTTTTCTGAATGTTCATTATTTACAAAAATAAATGAATAAATTCCCTAAAAGATGGCGAAACCGCATTCAAATCTGTTACGTAGTTTAGGAGGAGATAGCGGCCAAACATACAAACAGACACAATTTGCGACTTGGATTTATACTATGTGATGATGTGTGCGAAAGCTTTAGAACTATTTACTTGAAAATGCGTCAGATCAGTCAGTTTTAAAATGTAGCGTAAAAGTTATATCAGAGTTCTCGATGCAAATTATTTTATTATGATTGATCAGTAGATATAGAACATGAGCTTTTAGACATAAGAATTATGGTTTTACTAACGTAGAAATAATTTTGATATTTTAAACTTATCAATCATAAAAAATAATTATCATCTATACAAAAATTGACTGAAGAGTGAAACTCAATTTTTGTATGGATGATACAAAAAAATATTTCTACTTTGATTAGTGTGACAATAACCTAAAGACCTAGATTAAAAGTCAGCGTTAGTTCTCGGTTAGGGCATCAAACACGAAGTCTCACCGCAGCCTTTTTAATCAAAACCCCAGTGGCGACAAGGGATAACACTGAACACAGAAGATCACACTTTACATAGTGATTACAGCTACAAATTAATAATGCAAACTCGATAACTTTTTTAGGTAGTTTTTTAATTGGGTTTCCAAGAAGAAAAAAATTAATCCAATAGTTTTAAGTACGAAATTATTTGGGTCAGTTTTTTAATGAAGGGGAATAAAACAAACAAAATGAAACGGAAAAGTCGTGGCAAAATAAACCTGTTAGTAAATAAAATAACAACAAAAGTGAAGCCTAAACAAACCACCTCAAATCAAAGAAATAGTTTATATTAAACCTACTGCGCAATCTTAATCTATCCTAGACCTTTGAAATCTTCAAAATTAAATTCCCGCTAAGATTGAGAGCAGCCTAGATTGAGTTGTACAAGTCTAAGGCCGTGATAAAATAAATTAAAGTGTGCGGGGGTATGTCCGAGTGAACCAGGTCAGACCTGCAATGTTGTGGTGCGGGAATACTGCATTTGGGCCGCGGTGGAGCGATCTTTTACACCGATTATGGTGAGGGTGAAACAAATAGATTATAGAACCCTATTTTTTGAGTCTTCAATTCCTTAGTTAATTCAAAACATTTAATAGTGGTTTAGTTAGTGTCTTAAAAAGCGAACGTCTTTAATTTCAAAAAGTTTTTTTTTTTGGTTCATTTATTCCATAAAGGAAGAGGCAAAGGAAATTTTATCCATACAGCCAAGACTTCAGTATCAACATTTGAACACCTGTGAAACTCACAAAAGCAACTCAAAAATACGAAACAAATGACAGAACAGCAATAGTTAACTCAAGAAAGCAATAAACATATAAGTATGTCAACGATTACGACAGCAAAGCGACATATAGGAATTAGTTTGATTGTGTGGTAGCGAGTTTTACGCACGTGATTTTACAAGAGGATTTCATTGCCTGAGTAGGGGAGCGAGGGGCTTGTTGTTACAGGGGTAAGTAGTAACAGGCTCTTTTCACCAGGATCTTCAACACTATTAACGTATATCTTTGACTCGATTTAACCCATAAACCGCACCACATCATATTGCCATAGCCAGTGTTCCGCCGGTTGGCGCAGTGAGCAAATGTGAGCATTCCCTTCATTTCTGCCAGGTGATATAAAATTGTACTGTCGTAAAATTTTGGTTTGTGTTTTTAATATTGCCTATTTTCAAATTTTCTACATCTTATTTACATTCAAATTTATCTATCTCTGATATTGTGTAACAGTTTTTATGATTGCTAAATTGTTTAAATAGTTATCTTGATAAAGGTTAAAAATCATACCATGGGGTTAGTTGTTACAAAATCCCGGGGCTTGTTGTAACATGTTACAACATGCATTGTCTGGTATGTGGTGAAGCTTACACAGATACAAACAAAAAAGATTGGATAGAGTGTATTAGAAATAAATAATTTAATTACTTACTGTGATTTAAAAGTGCTATTATGATTATAAGTAGTGTTTAACTAAATAAAACTCTTAATTACTTAATTTTTAAGTGTTGATTACAAAAAAGTGTAATTGAGTTGATTTTTGATAAGAATTACATAATACTTACTTTGAAAAGATGTCAATTTTGTTAAAAATAAATAAAGAATAAATGATTAGAGGTATTAATGTCGTTTTTTATTGTCGTTACTACTTGCCCCGGTAGACGTTACAACTTGCCCCAAACACGAGGTAAGTTGTAACACTGCACTTCTTTTAGAAAATAATTGATTGTTAAATAATGACCAATAGTTATGATATTATTTTTACTTGATTTGGTAGAGGAAGAGTTACAGTATCCATCAATCTTTATTTAGTAGAAATTGAATCAATAGATCTCAAGATATACTAGTTTTACTGAAAACTGTTACAACAAGCCCCTCGCTCCCCTACCCTAACACCCTATTAAAGAAGATGAACCCAGTACCAAGTTCGACTCCTGATGGTGAATCTGTCGCTCCTGTATCGCAGCATCCGTCAAATATATTTATTCAGGCTACTAAGAGTTCATAACTTTCCACACACGTGCAGTTAAAGTTATTTGTAGGATTGAATTTTTTTTTGTTTAAGCGTTTAAAACAGTTGATTATGTCGCTATGCAGGCCTGTATGTAATAGTTACCTACTTTCGCGTAATTTTTAAAACCCTTCCATTAAAGGACTTCCTAAAATTATCAGTGGGTCCTAGAAAACTCAAAGACATCCCGGGTTGAACATGCTAGATAATTATCTTACTATTTTTTATTAATTTTAGTACATAACGTATTCATCTATACTTATAAAATAGTAAGTCCTGACTGACTGACTAACTGTTAACTATTACAGCTAGGGCCAAGAAATTTGGTACATGTATTATTTTTATGATGTAAGGGGACTTTAAAAAAGGATTTTTAGAAAATTCCCACGGAAAAGCAATTAAGCTGATGGCGAAACCGCAGAACGGAAAGCTAGTCTTGTATAATCCTACTAATATTATAAATGTGAAAGTTTGTAAGATTATATGGATATTTGTTACTCTTTACGTAAAAGCTACTAGACGAATTTGGATGAAACTTTACAGTAATATAGGTTATACATCAGAATAACACATAGGGTACTTTTTACCGCGGGAAAACTTCTCATTCCCACGGGAAACCGACTTCTACGCGAACGGAGTCGCGGACCGCCTTAGTTTAAACGAGGTTTTGTCAAACCTAACATAATACCTTAAGTTTTCCCCTCTTTTTTTGATAACCCTTTTTATCTTCATTATGAAACTATACCTATAATAACTATCTAGTTATAATAGCTACATACATTACATTTTACCTACATCATCCATATTCCTATTTACTTGCTTGTTTATTGTTTTATAAACAAAAGTATTACTTATTCATACAAAAGTTACAACATATCTTCAAAGCCAAACGTAAGTCAACAAGTTTTAGCTTAAAATCCCTGGAAGTTGGGCCAAGTTTTCAACAGCTTAAAAATTCAATCATATATTAGCTCGAACATAACTTTTAAGCTGTAATCCCTTGACAATCTAACTTTTTTGTATTAGATATAAGAAAAAAGTTATTATGAATTAGAAAACTTTATATACGTTGATGTGGTTGTGGTGTGGTGTGGTGACATGCATATTTTATTAACTCTAGAAATGTTTCTAACTTTACGTAGTTTTAATTTGCATTCTCGTCAATTTATAAAGTTTGGGTGATAAAATAAAAACTACACCTGACTGGTTGTGGGCGTTGCTTTGTGGCACTTTTCCTAAGGAAAACTAGCTAGGAGAAGGTTAACATTTCATCTATATGAAATGGTTTCAACGTATTCCTAAGCCCTCCTTTTGTGAGTTTTTCTTGTAACTTTGACATATGCACTAGTACAAAGCGTGATATTCTTAAATAGCTTGTTAATAACCTTTTCTCTAATTAACGCAAGGGAAACCGAGGGGCAAAGCTTTTAAATTATATTAGTTTAAATGAAATGAAATTACTTTATTGTATGTAGGATTAAAAACTAATCTCTTATACATTATTATAAGCATAAAATCAAAAATAATAAAGATGTCACGGGACACCCTCATACAGCAGCAATGGCCGTAGTAGACCGAGAGAAAAAGTGGCGGAAAAAACTGTCAGCACTCTTTTCGGAAATTATACAATCATAATTTAGAATTATATTCATTTAAAACGTACATTCAGTGGACATATAAATTATTTTCTCGTACCTCCCCCCCGCTCACAATATAAAAGTTAAAAAATATGAATTTATCTCCATATCATACCTGAGTCATTTGGCTGCCAATAATAGCCCAGAGACATTCTTGGCGACACCTGAAACAACATTAGGTACTTAAAGTAAGATTATCATTATTATGTTATAGCGAGTAAGTATAAATAATGAACCATATGCGCACGAGTTGGTGAATCATTGTGTATAAAAAATAATGAACTAAATAAGAAATTCTTTGTGACCAACAAATGAAGGATCTATTAGTTCGTGTGAAAATAAGAATAATAATAAAAATTAAAGAAAAAAACGGTTTAGAAAAAAAACTCTTTGAGCACACATTTTGGAGAAAAACAGGGGTTAGGTAACTGAAGAATATTGAATCTTTTAAGTCATGAGCTCCATTAACT
This sequence comes from Emmelina monodactyla, assembly GCA_916618145.1. NCBI lineage: Eukaryota > Metazoa > Arthropoda > Insecta > Lepidoptera > Pterophoridae > Emmelina > Emmelina monodactyla. The sequence goes on along the minus strand of OU745311.1, from coordinate 8,316,678 downwards.
TGAAATTACTAAAAAAATCTGTTTCTAGGATATCTAATCCGATAAGCTCCTTATTTTTTTATTTAAATTACAGCTACCACTTTTTTAGTACCCAGCTTTTTGATCAAGGCAAGTTCAAAGCTAGGTATGTAACGAGAATTATAATACTAATAATAATAAAAATATGTGAAACTGGAAACCAATTATAATTTAAGGGCTTCGTAACTCAAGTGGCCCTCTGTTGTCCACCTGTATGTCCGTCTGCCTGTCTGTCACTACCCTTTTTGGGAAATTGATATCCAATACTCAAATCTGCGATCCTCCGATGCTGTGAAAAAAATATCTTTTAGATCACCAAAACAAAATACGCTCATAATACATATTTAATGCATTGATTAGTAAATCAAAGCCTATAGGACAATTCAACATGTTTTTTGCATTAAGCAAGGTAAAAATAATGAATTGCAATACATGAATTAGTTGTCATAACACAAAACGAATTGAATAATAATAAAAATAGTTGGTTTAAATGTCTATACGGAGCCCTCAGTAAGCGAGTCCTTGCTCTTTGCCGCTCTTTTACTAATGGGACCTTTTTTCCAATCGCTCAAAATATGACCCTTCCATAACCACGAGAGACAAAAGAGTTCAAAGAGTTTCCCAGAAAAGAGTTAAAAGCCGCGATTCTCCGAAACAGAGTATCAGCAAACTCTGGAATATACCAAATGAATACCAATAATCTTATTATACCAATTAGTTAACCCATTCAGTGTATTTTAAAGAGAATTGCATACTGGTAATCCTTTCACGGTGCTTTGTTTGGATATTGAACAAAGATTAAAAAGCTATTATTAATATCGTACGAGCCCTTTATGGAATTTCGGGTAATGTTTTATTTGTGGATTAAGGATTTTATTGTTTTTTTAAAGATTGTACTCGTAGGTATTGATATAAATAGCGGTCCAATGTGGGTAGACTAGCGTAGGTAGGGAAGGTAAATGAATTTAGATTGAAGTAGGTATGTTTAACTTACTATAGTAGAAACATGAAAGCTATGGCGATATGATCGAAATGAACTAATAATACATTAATATATAATTATAAAGAGGTATATAGTATCAAATGTTCTTACAAAATGGGGTTATGCAAAATCGAATCGAAGATTATATTAATAGGTCGCAGACAACAGGCAGAAAACGTCTTATTGAATTTGGATGAAATTTTGTTCATAGATTAATTAAATAAACCCAGAATAACTTACCTGCATATTTTCAACTTAATTGTTGTATTAAATATCCAGTTATCATTTTGCTATAGGCGCCATCAGTATTTGTCAGCGCAAGCGAAGCTTGTAGTAGGCAATTCTAGATTGTTCTCAGCAAAATAAAGAATGCATAGTTAATCCTAAATTATATATTGTTATTTTAAATTGTTTGTAATATTATTATAACACTTTAATTTATGAAAACAACACCTAACTTCGATATTTTCTATTACAAATAATATTTTTTATTATGTTCTATGTTTTACACTTGACATAGACCTAAAATTTTTTTTTAAAAATCGTTTCAACGTTATTTTTAACAAGTGTAACAGGTTTGGAAATAATGCGAACAATAAGCTGCAATAGTTAATTAGTTGTTTGACAAACAATGATTATGTAAGTACTTAGCTAATTAAAAACGAATTAAAATTTCGAGTATTTTACTACTATGCGGATATTGAACCAGTTTATTGTTGTTTTATGAAAAAAGAAAATTATGCAAGTAGATTAATTGCACTCTTGATTTGCTTAAACAATTTGTTTATTATTCAAACAAAGTTCCTGTTAGTTACTCCTCATGGAAAAGTTTCCGTAGTCGTCAATGTACAATTAAATATCATACTTATTATTTTGAGATGATGTAACCAAAACTTATTTGCGCAAAAATATTGTTTCAAGCTAAAAAGTAAAACCCAGTGATGATACCCAGACAGACGGATAGAAAATATAGTGATCTTATAAGGGTTCATTCTAAAAAACACCAAAGACAAAAATTAGGTCACAGCCCAGCCGAAGTCAGTATTCCCATAGGATTCTAGCTTAGATTCAGCTTAGTTTATCTACCCCAAGCAGCTTTCATTACACCATATAAAATTTTACTGCTCTTCCCACTCTATAGGAAGGAACGAACCCTCCAATGTCATATTATATCCGTTTAAGCGGGAAACTTTGACAGTTCCGCGCTCAGGATTGGATAGTTTGAAATCCGAATAGCTGCTAAAAGGTTTGTTTGTTTTCAGGAAGCGAGGGCGGTAAACTTTGTGTATGGAAAATGTCGGACAGGAAATCGAGTTATGTGACAAAACTTGTGCAGTTTATATTGTTATAGCTTTGTAGCCTTTGATAGAGACCTTTTAAGGGTATTTTCTAGTAGGTTTTTAACTTTCTCGCACTTCGGATGCTTACAGAAAAAACAGTTTTATCCAGTGAGGTTTCTTAGGCAGCTATTGAAACTATATAGTTGAGACCTCCTTATGATCCCCAGTTATTTTAAAATAAAATCCTTATGTCCTACAAGACTGAACTTGAGAATAAGAAAGAAGCAAAAAAAGTCTCTGGAACTTTCCACAAGTTTCCAGAGACAGCGCAGGTACTTATAGTTTGGATTTAAACAAACGATGTAAAAATGGGATCGGGAGTCAGTTAAGTCTTGTCGCAAAGTTTTAGCACACCTGGCTCTTTTTTTCGAAAGTTTGGCACCTTGAAGTTTGCAAACAAAAATGTTGGCAGCACCTGCCCTTGATCGACAGTTAACAATTTACAATGACATAACTTTAGTTAAAGGGCTCAGACCCCTAAGGTACTTTTATAATTAATAACAGTAATTACTTTTTACTTTATAATGATCAAAATTTATCTCCATTTTTTAACTATCGTCAGATTATGAGACCATTAATTTTAAATTACTAACCTGCTAATGACTATCTTTATAACTGACACAGTTGTTTCTTGCCTAATATTTCGATGTATTACTACAAAGTTGTGTAACAATTATCATGGAAATAGAATAACGAGATTTTTTAACGGTATATATTCTAAGTGTTATCAAAAACAATGTGATGAAACTAACATACCACACATTTGTCACGTTTTGTTTATACCATGGAGTGTGTTAGTAATACAGAGTACATGTAGGGTGCCAGAGTAAGCTATTTATAGTTTACTCCATGTTAGTTGTATTTAATGGATGCATGTTTTCGTAAAAATTTCTTCGTCACTTTTAATGCTTTCTAAGAACCCAAAACGCTAGCATCTGATTTACCAGTTTAAATAAACTTATTTTTAGATAGATTTTCTTCTTAACTTTAATACCAATACAATCATTAATTCATTAATATCGCAATTGGATAACCCTCTTTTAAATTCTATTGATTTTTAAACCTTTTCTCAACAGCTTTTACTAATTATTTCCAAGAACCAATAATACTCATTCACATACAATCTTCCAGAATGTGCTGTAAAAATCCTTTCTTAAAATAGCGCCTCATAATTCGACCACACCCCCCGCAAAATCGACAACTTACTAGAACAAAAACACGGTAGATACCTCCATTGTTTACATACTCCATGGTACCACCAACCGGTCCTGCACTTACCCGAGGAATTCACACCATCTTATCTTACAATAAAATATACCTGCTTTTCATTCACATCACCCTCCCACAACATTCTCTACCTTATTTCTTGCGCGTTAAGGTTTAGAATGGCATGTGTTGTATATTGTTATTGAAGAGTGGGGTTAGTTTTGTTTTAACAACTGCATAGAATGACAGTAATGAGTGTGTCTTCAGTTAAGGTTGAACCTTTGAGCAGTGAGCGTGTTAAGTTGTGCCGGTCAGTTAATTATTGTGAATTTGTGTATTGGATACGTTGTTCAGGTATGATTGTGTTTTTTTATTGTCTAATTAGTTCTTTACTCAATTAAGAATATCTATAATAATTAAAGTGGAAAGATCAACGTTTCTTATAAGAGGAATCAATTGTTTTAGTTTTGATAGAACGATGTTTAATTAAAGGCCCTTAGTTTACTTTTGTTAGACTGAATATAGAAAATAACAGTGAGCAAGTACTTAAATAGATTCAAGTGTGTTTTCTGTTTTCAATTTATTAGTTTATGCGATTGTTATTGTACTATACTACCTTCAACAATGAAATTCTAAAATCTAAATCTACATTGGGTTTTCAGATCGTCAAAATAATAAGAAAATATTGTTTGTTATACTTTAATTTTATTCTATTAAAATTTAAAAAGTAAATATGCGTCATTGATATTTCATTTTATTATTATTTAACTTAAAGGTTTTTTTTAATATTATTATTATTATAACAAGTTATATTTGGAATTCTATTCTATACATATGTAACTATATTATAATTTCTTTATAAAAAACTACCATCAACTCACGTTCAACGTATCACGTACTAAGATTAGCCTCCATTGCACTAAAGTACAGTTTGTTTATATATAGCCTATACACCGTTACAACTTTGGAATGTCGATGTACCTTCCTACAAGCAACCTTTGGAAGGCTTCATATTTACTACTAAGTTACTATACTTACGTATGTTTACATTTGAAAAAATACAAACCAGTTGTGAAAAAGATACAATTTTTGAGAACTGTTTTAACAAATGTGTTAAGAAAGAACTTGCAGATGTTATTTATTTGAATTTCGTACTTATAAAACAATGTTATAAAAATAAGACGTTTTACTGCAAAGTCCCAAAAATAACAATACGACCATAAAAACACTAATAAATAGGAATTAGACGTCGTCTATTACACGGTTATCTTTCTGAGTTATGACCGAAAACCCCTAGAAGGTTATTAACGCTTCGGTAAATTAACAATAGGATTAAGACAATACTTTGTTAAAAAAATTCTAAGCTATTCATAGAAAAGAATACTAGTACTACTAAATGTTAACTACTCTAAAGGCGTTGGCGGTTTACCAACGTTTGATCAGCGTTACTGTGACGTTTAGCTTCTGTATGAAAAAAAATGTTTTTCACAAGCAAACATGTAGCGTAGACACCGACGGTTGGCAAAATTGCTACAAGCTTAAAAATGCGAATTGGGTACGGGGCCTAAATGCCGGTTTTGTATTTGAGAATTTGTAGTTCGGTATCTTTAAAAAAAACAATACTAGCCATACAAATATTTCTTAAATATAAAACTTAAGTTATACTTGTTAAGTAAATCTATACTAATCTATACTAATATTATAAAGCTGAAGAGTTTGTTTGTTTGTTTGTTTGAACGCGCTAATCTCAGGAACTACTGGTTCGATTTAAAAATTATTTTTGTGTTGAATAGACCATTAATCGAGGCAGGCTTTAGGCTATATAACATCACGCAGTAACTATAAAGAGCGAAGAAATAATGGAAAATATGAAAAAACGGGCAAAAATTATTCATCCTTGAGGGCTTCCGTTACGTGCACTGCGAAAACGGTTCAAGATACCAAAAATATATGTATGAAAGAATTAAGGGAACTTTTTACCGCGGGAAATCTTCGCATTCCCACGGGAAACCGACTTCTACGCGAACGGAGTCACGAGCGGCCACTAGTTCTTGATAAAACCCTTAACTGGAACCATTGTTATTTAACTAATGTTTTAAAATAATTACTAGATACATATATCGACGGCGAAGTATCAATACCTCCTATCTGTCATTTTTTAAGAAATTCACTTTTTGAATTTGAATTGAATTCCGATATTTGTGTAAAATCTCCTATGCATATTTTGAATTCAACAGATAGGTGTTATCGGTACTTCGCCGTCGATATATTACGAAAATTATTGTAGAAATGTTATTTCTACCTAACATTAAAGCCCATTAGTAAGGTAAAACATTTTGTTAAGTAAGCATAACATCTGATTCGTAACAAATCCTAATTTTAGCTATCAAATCTACATTTCATTAACAATTAACATGTCAAGTTATAGATCAAAGAATATGATGAATGTTTTTAATTTTCAACGTATTTATTTGCTGTAGTGGCAAAATCCATTGGGAGCATAAATCATTTCGAATCGGCAGCTACCAATATTTTTCATCCACACTTGTGTAAATATTTAATTTCGTATGTGAATATACGTCTGAATGAAAATATTCACTTCTTTGTTATTAATAGGGCAGCCGAAGGAATAATAAAAGCTATTTTTTAAACAATTTGCGATTAATACAGTCGGTCAGTAGTTAACATAAACATGAGACCCCTGGGAATTCCGCATTGAAAACATCTTTTCCCAATGAATAATCCATAGACAGGTGGATTACACAACATCCTACTTTTAGAAGAACTCGTTAGTCTAATTAAGCCGCGAAACCAAATTAGTTATTTGAATACTAATTGTAATGTTGCTCAATTTAGACACCGTTTTGTAGAAGTACTTAGTATTAGGTTGCATGAAGCAATTAGTATCTTTAAATACTTTCATTAATTGTATGTTTGTTTTTGTTGCAGTTCCAAAGATGACGGACGATTCGAAGAGCGAGTTACACCAACCAAAGACGCTTCAAGAGGCGATGAATATTATCAAGTTCCTCACCACATCCCATAAACAGGAAATCATAAGACTCAAACAGTCGTACCATAAACGAGTTGACATGATCAACAAACTCGAAACCAATAGAAAACGAGAACTTGAGTTCTTATCCAGTGAACTACAGAAATACGAAGTCGATCTAGCCATTAGAACAGAAACCGTATCAAAACAACTAATAGAAAAAGAAGATATAATCAAAGAAAAAGAACAACACATAGAACAGCTAAACAACAAACTTAAAGAACAAGAAGATTTAATAGAAGAATTAAACAGAAAACTAAAACTACATCAAGTACCTGAAATCAATGTTCTCGTTGACTCGAATTCAGATTCAGGCATCGCGATGGAGAACGACGAAAGCCTTAAAATTGAACAGAAAACTGAAGTCAAACCTCAAAGAAAATGCAGTCGAAGATTTGCAGATTCCATCGGTTTTCTACGACGAGTCGATTTCTCACCTATGAAATACAAACCTAGGGATGGCGGCAAGAAAAAGGAGGAAAAGAAAAATAGCCTACAAGTTCCCGGTTCTAGTGAAAGAACTTCCAGAAGAAAAAGCGATCGCAGCGATGATGAACGAACGGCCTTCGATGACTCCATTCTATCTGACAGTACTCTTGACTGCATTAATATAAGAAGTAATAAAATTAATGATAGTATGAACAATCACTTCTCCGATGACGGCAGTGAAGATACCAGTGAAGAAGTCTTCGATAGAGTGATGACCAGAAGCAGCATCAGACGATCAGTCAAAGCGAATCCGAAATATAAAAAAATAAATCGAAGCAAATCGAAATTACTTGAACAAGTAAAACTTAATATTGTTGATTAAAAAGCTTTTGTTATTGTCGATTTTAGTTATGGCAACTGTATCATTATTTAATAAAAACTAATTTAAAAAATCCATGTTTGTTTTTTTCTATCAACTCGTGTTAGTCATTCAGGTCAATAACCCAAAAGCAGTCACAACCGAAATTAGTTTGTTCTAGGGTAATCAAAAAACTTTATTAGGCACTTATAGAACTAACTTCCTGTTTCACCCACTTACAGTTATTTCCTCAATGTACTTAGATAGGTAAGTCAAAGAACGCAACTCTCTCAAGACTGCCATCGTAAACATTCTAGATAATATCCCTTTGTTCCGCATGGCAACGCTAATAGCCAGTTAGTTTACTTTTCACAAATTCGTCTTTCCCTTCTGAGACATTTCCCTTCATGTTTGCTTCGCTTTTAAAGTAACTTGTTATCGAAATTCGTCTCGAGGGATGGAAAAAAGACACGAATTGATATTTTGGCACGTAGCTTCAAAATAAATACAGAATCTTTATGGTGTCATTTTATACTTTTCTAAGTTGTGCCAATCTAAAATTATACAAAATGTAAACTTTCTCTATCATGTTTAGGACTTCGTTGGGAAAACCTTAAGCATAACTAGTAAGTGATACTTTTTTGCTTCTTGCTTGCATAAATTCTTTATTTTATAGAAACTATGTAGCCGAGGTAATAATCTTTATACCTACTCATGTTCTCCTATCTATGCTTCATTATCTGCAAACTTCTGTTTATTGAAACTAGTACCGAGTTGAAAGTTAGTCTAAAGACATTATAATATGGTTTTGGTTGTTAGCAAGGCTGCAGTTTACTTACTACCCAACAATTCCCAATTAACTTTTAGCATTTAATAAATGATCAGTGAAAAATATTTTTATAAGTTATTTGATTCCGAAAATGCTATGCCACGGTATTCCTTTAGATATAATTTAACTGACTATTGAAAAATCGGCCCTAAGTCTTGTTATGTAAAGTACCCACAAATATATTTTAGAAGTTTTCTAAACTAAGCAAGTTTAGATGCCTTTGCACAACTTTTAGGTTTTTGTTCTAAAGCAAGAAGTAAGTAAGTAGTACATACTAGTTACTATGTGGCCATAAAATAGTCTTTCTAAATACAGGTTATACAGGATATCCCTATTATTAGGTATACGCTTTGTGATAACACCAAAAGATACGTACCTACGTTCCTAACATTTTAAGTGTAAAATAATCACTGTAAATCTCACTTTGTTGGTAAACTAAAATGCATGTCCATACTCTATACGTTATATAATTAAGTTATTAGCTTATCTCCAAAGACCTTATCTAAACCATTAAATTAAATTAAATTGTAAAATTAAATTGTACGCCATAACCTCTTGAAATGAAGACTCACCCTTACTTCAATTGAAATTATTAGTGAACTTTGTATAAATAAAGACGCTTCAATCTTCCATCCCGTTGATTTAGGGCGGTATCCGAAAACTAAATTAATATTAACTTGATAATTTATTTGGGGAAAGAATTAAAAGTTTTCGTTTCGTAGCCGAGGGATGCTCTAGTTTTGAATAAAGTAGTGGAATTTAAATTTCCTGCATACCTACTTTGATTGTAAATAGGACTTTTAAGGTAAATCTACTGACAAAGGCAATGTAAAAAGAACCGTGATATAAATTACTTCAGATATTTTATTTTATCTCTTTACTGTCGGGATTTACTAAATTTATCGGTTTATATTCGTTTGATCTCCTTCTAAGGTACTATCGTAGTATTTGAAATACCAAAACTGCCGATATTCAGAGCGTAACCTTTCTGTACTGCAAGTTTCACAGGAGCACGTCCCGGCCGCGGGCGCGCCGCGTGCAAACTTCGCTCTGCGGAGACAAAAGACGATCGACGCAATTGCTCGCGAATTGTCGCAGGGGCTCACGGAGCGAGCTGAAGGCGAGATGGAGTGTAAATTGAGGTAATTTGTGCTTAGGGCACCTGTGAGTTGTATAGCTATAGGATTTAATAACTTAGTAGTAGAAAAGTCCGTTTTTTTTATATATTATACCAGAGCTTCGTTAAGACCTTGTGAGTAGGTTCTTTCTGTTCTTAACTAACCTTACGGAGTAGGTTAATATCTTAGTTCCAAGTACAAAATGTTCGACCTTAAACATTCAAAACCAGACAAAAAGCGAAATAGTTATACTTCGAGCACAAACTTAAGTTTTAGACCAAACCACACAGGGCATCGGAAGCTCAGTATGGCGTACATACGGCGTCGGTCAAAGACTAGTTTCATGCGATCCAAACAGCATAACTAATGCCGGCGTCTGTACTTGTGGTTGATTTGACAACGCTTCATTGCGGCATGTGCTTCACAACTTTACTGAGATGAGGGTAGAATTCCAGTGGAAAGTTCAGTTCGCATTCGGATAGCAAACTCCAACGATTTCTCAGCGATTGAATGACAGTTCATGAAGGATTGAGATAACGTTGTGATCTGTCAAGGAAAGTCCTACGAAGGTAATTATGTAGGACATATTTTATTTTTTATTAAAAGCATTATCGAATTAGGTTTATAACCCAACTAATACTTAAATTTAGATTCATCAAACCTTCAATAAATCCATTAATTACATTCATTCGTGCATTCATGTACCGGGCAGTCATTCATATAATGTTACTCATTTAAGACCACTCCAAATAGTTTATTTTCGTTAATGACAATACGTATTGGATCGCCCACTTGTATTATAATGAATACAAGTAAAATACAATAGCTAAAGCCTAAATAGCTACACAAAATATGTCACACAGAGTAGGTTTAGGTAGGTAGGTAACCTACGCTATTAGGTATGTTGACTGACTCACCATCATTATAGGAATACCAAAGTAAATTATATCTATCAAATATTCAGCTCTAATATAAACACAGTAGGTATTACTTTACACTTCGTGGACCTTAAATGTAGTGACTTCTACATCTCCACATTCTAATATCTATTTTATTTATATTTTTTATTTGCCCGTGTGCAATTCATTAGCAACTTTTCCCAAAAAAACATCTTAATTAAAATTTCTTTTCACGCCCCGTATTCTAATGACAAGAGAAAAGTTCCCGCAAATGGAATGAAAACCACAACTAGGTGGAGTCAAATTGCTGGAAAAGTTTCACCAAATTGTACCGAGATAAGTTTAAATGAAACTTTGGAATACAACAAAGGAAAAATGTAAAAGGACAAGGACTTCCCAGGGGAGGCCATGACTTTTGTCATTTTATACAATAAGGAATTTATTATGAAGTTTGCTAAGAAAATATACTCGAGTCGGGAAGAAATCTTTAGGCAGACGCTTTTGACCCATGCCTTTGCATAATACAAGAATTTTAACAGATTGTAATGTGTAATTTAGAAAGTGTATTTGCATGTTAGGTACACGCAATTTAACAATGATTACACAATTTTGCAAAAGCCTTGATCGCGGGCAAAACCGATCCGACCCGTTGCCAGCGGCCGGATTAAAGCCGATATTACTAGCAGATATTATTTTACTAGCCGATTTTTCTACCTACCAATAAAAAAACCCACCTGAAAATTAGAACTTCAAACTGCAAATAACAAGCAGATCGTATCTTCAAAAGACTCTTAATAGTGCCCCAGTTCCATTGAACGTCCCTATAAGGCACACGTTACTCCAATTGTCGTTTACGTTAGATGAACCGGTATAAACTGGTTCACTCGTGCCGTGCCGTCGCCGTGCCGTGCCGCCGCCGTGTCGGATGCAATCACACAATAGACGGTCGTTAGGTGCACTCCCGACTGTGAAAGCAATTTGCTCCACACAGAAAATTCTTCTAAAGATACCTCACATATCATTGCTGGACTATTGGAAATTATCTGGCAGGGAACGGGGGGGCATTCCGCTGGAGTTTGATGAGGTCACGCGCAGGTGCGCAGGAATTTGAATTGGGAATTTCAATTGTTTTCTTCGTTGAGGGATAAGGTTTGAATTAGTTTATTTTTAATTTTGGCCATCTTTTAAGATTATTTGAAATGATGATCTAGTTCGTCAAAGGCTTGAGGCAACTTTCGTTCACTCATTCATGAGGCAGTCAATTATAATATAATAATAAAGACTATTCTGAAAAAGATTGCATATACACATTTTTAAAAACGTTTACCATTTTAAAAAAGGTGATGTTATTTCAAACTTGCAACATTGACCAATAAATCCAAATCTACCCTCACCTGCCAAATAAATCGTTAACGCAGCATTTTTATTGCAACGACTGGCTGTTACAAATTATTCATGACGACAGTATGACCAATACTCGAAATAATTCAATTTAATCAAATATTTTTTAATCCCTGTACATAAACATCATTTTAATAATTTAAATCAATATTTATACGTGAATGTCGCTTTCGAAATTTTTAATGTAAGGTAAGAAAGTCAACACACATTAATTCAAATTTGTATTTTGATATGTAAATAATTAGTGATGTCGTTTCAGGTATTTAATGTTGTAAGATGGCCCGCAAAACGACTCCAGGCAAATACTCATCAAAAGGAAATGGTGATCATAACAATAACAATTCTAAACACCCATCAACTTCACAGCAAAACCCTCCAGAACTGATAAAGCTACGAAGAAAAGGAAAACTCAAACCCAAATCTTTTAACACACACTGGAACTACAATCAAAATTGTTGTGCTGACGCTCCAGTTATGATTTACAATACTGTTTACCAGAATCCAGTTCCTACAAATCAAATGGCTTTATATTACCCACCAGCTTATTCAAGTTTTGGGATGTATCCATACCGTGATTGGTATTCGAGACCTCCTCCAACTATACATGAATTGGTTTATCCCCTACCAGTTCTACCAATAGTATACAATCCTATGCAGGCTATAGCACCTTGTCAATTAGCGCTACCCCAACCAGTAGTGTCTCCACAAATCTCAATAGCACCTGACGTTCTATACGGCAGCCCTGAATCATGCACTGTGAAATATATCTCCAATACCAGTATAATAGACAATTTCGAAGCTTCCAGAAGTCTCGGCGACCCGAATACATCTAACAACATCACGCAAGATATCACCATAGATTCCGTTGATTTAACTGTGGACCAAACTGACGACCTCAGTTACTACATATCGCTGCCTAAACACCTATTTCCATCGCCGAGGTATTTCAACTTGGATCCGAACCCGATTATCGACGAGTTTTGCAAGAAGTCCGACTGCTTGAATCACGCGCCGTGGATCATCGATCTTGAGTTTGGTATACCCCGAGAACCTTTAACGAGGCCTATAGCTGTATATGATGTGAAATACAACAGTGTTCATTGTAAGAACACTCCTGGAGCAATTCACCCCGGGTTTCATAATTGCGGTCCAGGATTTCAGCATACGTTTTTGTTCTACTACGACTGTGTTATATCGACGTGGTATAAAGGGTATATGAAATTACATCAGGACAAATCAGTGTGTAATTTCCAGTCCTGGTTAAACGTCCCGATGCAGGACCTAGGCATGTGTTGGGCATGAGTGCATGGATGCATGATAAACTAGTCTTTATTTATACTATGTCAATGAAATCAATTTTGTAATTATCTGTTTTATGTTTATTAAATACTATCGCGAATGGAAATTGGCTTTTCATGAATACAACATACGATCTGAAACGTCTGTCATGTAGCGTAATGAAACGAGGTGTAACATTTCAAGTATTTAATAATTAACAAGTTGTTTGTGCGAACGAACAATATGAAACTCAACGTATTCATAAACTATTTCAAACAAAATTATCATTAAAAGTTTAATATTTAACACGATGTTTTATACAAATATTTTAGCTTCGAAATATCTAGAATCTTCATATATCGTTTGGTAATTATTTTCACATACAATTACTGTACAATTTGAAAAACACTTTACAATACTATAAAATTGTATACTATGCTAAGTTTAAAGTATTTTTCTGTACCTTTACATAGCTTGAGTTATTTTATAACCTTAATTAAAATATATTCTGCAAAAACGTTATTTACAAGCTGAAAAAGTCCCCTTATTTCTAACACTCTTAATCTAATACTGTATATAAAATGTAATATTAATTACAAAAAGGCAAGAACGATACTCATTTTGAAATATTTACAACAAAATTAGTCCTAATTGATGTTTTATAACATTGTTTAATTTAAGCTTAATTAAAATTAAGATAGAATTTATTTACAATGAAAACAACTTGGAATAAAGTCTCTGGTATCGTTAAAATCTCAATTCCAAATTTAAAACTCGATTCCTAAGTCGTAATTTAAAATAATTTGATTACTTTTTTTTCTTATAAATTATTATAAAGCATCGGAAACAAGCAGTTATAAGGGCGTTTAGAGTCCAGGCCGAAGTACTTCACCGTTTTTCCAGCTTTTAATTAAAAATACAGAAATTCGAAATTCGAGTTCTGCACAGCTACGATGGGACTTTTCCGTTGAAAACGCCTCAGAAAACATTGATTCAATCAACGTTTTTGAAGGTAACTAACTGCGGATTCGACGTCGTGATTTATTCGATAGTTATTTATTAAAATTAAATCTACAAAGTCTTTTGTTTGTTCAAACTTGTTATGGTCCTATTATATTGGCAGTGTTTGATTAGGTACCTATTCTTAACACATGAAGAAAACATTAAGATTTCCTTTTATAAGTTGCCAGGGCTTAGTTCTTTATTCAAACTGGAATGTACTCCATCTTTTATATTTTGTCAATCTCTAAGTTTTATCATTATCAAATAAAACCTTTTTTCTTCCCAGCCTTCTTTTAAAGGTGGCCAGTACTTTTTTGTTTTCAGTTTCAAATTCTTCCGTCATTTGTTTTTCGGGCGCTTTCTCTTGTCAGTGTAATATGTTTCTTATGAGATGACAGTCTGCTGTATCCAGGGTACGAATTTGGAGATCCTTGTGCAGACCCCGGGCAGGTTGGCTTCACCACAGCCGATGCCCCAGCTGATGATGCCAGCGAGGAAGTAGCGGGAGTCTTTGCCTTTTACCTGAAGAAACAAAGTGATTTTTCAGAAATTTGTACCGAAATCTGTATGCTTTTGCTTAAGCCTGAAATTCGTTCTTGATAAGTTCGAAGCAACTAATCTTCTGCCTGAGACATTTATAGGTAACTAAAATAGGTATATTTTTTAACCTGATACTTCAAATTTTAAAAGTAAATTCTTACTAAACGTTATTTTAACTTATTAAAATTGTAACATAGTAAGACCTACTCCGTAGGAGTTTGAAACACAATAAATTTTCAAGATAATACGACCACTAAATACATACGTTGTACGGCCACAAATCAAGCATTACATTCATACTTCCCTTCTTCTTTTCATACGAACTCTGTGGTGCAGCGGTATATATACCCTACTGCTAAGCAGATGGTCCCGGGTTTGATCCCCGGGTCGGGCCAATTTCGTCAAAATGGTTTTACGAAATTGGCTCGTGTCTGGGTGTAACTAGGTTTTCCCATTGTGTGGTACCCCATATTACAAGCTTTGCTTAGTTTAGGGCCACACAGTTGGTGTGTCAGTCTGGAGATTTATTCTTTTAACTTAAAAAACTTCAGTAACCAACCTGCAACGGCCCCCCCGAGTCCCCCTGACAAGAATCGTGTCCCCCGCGCTCGTGGCCCGCGCACAGGAAGATGTCCGGGATGAACTCGTGCCTGCCCGCGCGCAGGAACATCGACTTGCAGCGCTCGTTCGACACGATCGGGACTTGCACCTGCGGGAGAGAGACGGAGATAGTCGGGGGGAAAGAGATGACTATGTTTTTGATATGGAGGTGATGGATTTTAAAAGTTATATGCGTTTTTATTACGCTTAAGATACGTTCGCACGGTGCGCAGTTTTACGCACTTAGTGCTTTAGGTTTGGTGATTATAAGCTCTAAATTAGACTAGTGGCCGCCCGCGACTCCGTTCGCGTGGAAGTCGGTTTCCCGTGGGAATGAGAAGTTTTCCCGCGGTAAAAAGTACCCTATGTGTTATTCTGATGTATAACGTATATTACTGCAAAGTTTCATCCAAATCCATCCATCCGTAGTTGTTACGTGAAAGAGTAACAAACATCCATACATTCTCACAAACTTTCACATTTATAATGATTTGTGTGCGGTGCGGTGCGTGGTTTTAGGCACCATGGGACCGCCTCTTAAGAAGTTAAGTGGACATGAGCAAAGTCCTTGTCATGACGCTAGCGTTTTTTATCTTTTCATTATTGGCGCTTTCTTAAAAACATTTTTGTACAAAACTTTAAAAGTAACAATATAAAGTTATGCGTGTAATATTTAAAGAAATAAAGCCCAAATTCGTTTTCTTTTATAGCCTGACTTTGAAAATTTACTAAGGTTGTTACAAAAACTAAAAATTAAAAGAAGTTAAGGTTTATTATAAAACAACTCTCTAAACATGGTAGACACATAAATCGTCCAAAAAAGTTTCTGAGCTCATTAATTTAAGTCCCTTAATATTAAATTTGTGTATACTGCGGCCATTTAGACGCTAACACAAAATGTACTAAATTATTCTGCTCAACTAATTACTCTCCAAAATAAATTAATAACAGTTAATTAAGTTGATCAACAGCATATAAATTACACTTTAAAATATTTATTTTCAACCTTAGCGTTAAGTAATCTCCTAATTCAGGTAATTAATATTCTAAATGCAAGTAATTATCCCGTCGCATATTCAATATTAATTGAGTTTTATCATGAAAATTATAATTACCAAGGGCTTTTTCCGTCGTCAGATACATTATATTCGACAGATAATAGACAAATGTCACTGACAACGAAAACATAGGTACTATTTATCAGTCATATAGTATTTATCTGCTAATTGCAAAACCTCTCCTTAATTAACCAAACTAAACAAGCTATATTTAAAAAACATTAATTTTACAATTGAAAAATAACGTCTTTAAACCAGTTTTATAGTTTACTTTGTTAAACCTCAAAACAATTTTTTAGAGTTGGTATTCTACAATGACTTTAGTTAGAGATACGCAACTAGAGCTACCAATTTTCTACGAAATTATTACATTCAAACGTTAGAGACCCACATAAATGTATAGCTTGGTAGACATAGAAATCTGGTAATAAAGCTCTGATTGTTAGCTGACAACGCTTATTTTAAAAACTATGAATTATGGTAATAGCATATAACAAACAATAAACGATACAAGCAATAGTACCTCTATATCAAATTGATTTCGCTAATTAAAATTAACATTTGATATAATGTACGGTTCAATCCCCTTGCAGCGCTGTGCCGCTTGACCGCACTTAGCGCTATTGTTCAGCTGCGGTCACTGCCACTGACGGTCGCAATACTAATGTGTCGCCAAACCACGGATTTTAATGATATATAGGCCACTGGGTTCCCGATTTGACGTACGAGCGATGGAAATTGTGTCTGTGACATGTATGACGTGATTCTTCAGTGGCTTTTGGGTCGGACGTGTGGTTTCAGTCTGACATTTACTATATGGGAATATGGTGTATGAAAATGTGTAGAATTGTTCCGTAAAATTTATATGACGTATTTGACTTGAATAACCTATTGGAGCATTTATAGGTACTGCAAAATAACCACACCAGTGGTGATAGTGGACAATTTGTATTCCTTTTAATAAAAATTACCCTATTCAAAATTGATTTTGTCTATTGCTTCGGGCTATAGAAATCGTCAAATAAACTAAAAACGGAAACTTTTGAATTTGGAGTATCCATCGGTTTTTAATCTGATATCTGACCTAAATTTATACCATAGAGTTATCTTATAAAGTATAATGTATAGACATTTTGCTTCTATCTTCTTAAAGCACGATACACCCATCTTTATATCTCCATACACCAAGAGACCGTAAAAAATAACCTTAAAGATAACATGTCAAATAAAAACATGTTTTGCACGTGACACCTTATTATTTCCTATTTGTGACTTCATACGCCACTCTCCAACTTTATGATAAGTATATATTCCATTAATTTATATTTTTTTTTCACGAGATACGTAACATAAATTTGAACAAACATTTTTTTGTTAGCAATCGCAAAACATTGAGTTCATAAATAAAATGAAATTACTATTTGCAGTAATTGGCTTCATCGCTAACAGAATTAAATTCAACAAACCTTGAATAATTAAAATAGAAACACTACAGCAACCTCCGAGAAATTAACGAAGCTCAAACGAAATTAACAAGAGAACAGAAAGACTGCCTTCCGAATCAAATTCATTTATACTTCGGAAATCTACCTCCTTTGATGTTGCGAATGAAGCGATTTTATAAAACATCGCTCGATAGTTACAGACGCTACTAAATTCATCTTCTTAGAAAAGAAAAGGCAATTACTTGTGATTAGAATGACTTTTTCTGAGGGAAATAAAACTGGGGGAATAGGCTGTTTTTCTCGGGTCATCTTGGGTTGTACTGTGCGAATTAAAGTTGACCTTATTGAGGCTTTTCCTGGTATCTTACAAATCTTGTTATCGGTTTCCTGTGTAGTTTGACGGCTTCAACGAATTTATAAGTAGAAGTGGCTTATTTTGGGTTGGACAGTAAATAACAAAGAGCTTCAGAAATAGTGAAAGGGAACTTGGAATTTTATCTATAAATAGGATTCACCGTAACCATTCTAAAGCACGAATTATTTATGTTGTACCAAGAATACCATAACTTATGTAGAGGACATGAAAATCGTATTGCTTGTCAAAAGAAAACTATTTAATGTTTACTGCAAATAAATACGAAGTAGTTCACTTTCAGCACCCAGTTTTTCAGCACCTGCTCGTTCAGCACCTGGCCTAGTTCACTTTCAGCACCTATCAATATTTTTGGCAGGTGCTGAAATAAACACAAATATATTTTTACATTTTAGTTCACTTTCAGCACCTACAATATAGCAGCCTAGTGCTGGCTGCCTAATGGTTTGTTAGACAAGACGATATTAAATAAAATATATCGATAAAAACCACTTGAACATGTATTTATATTTTTTCTACAAAAATCTTATTGCTTTAAAAGTTAGGTATTATCAACGACAAACAATTTGCAATAGTTGGCACTAGTAAATAGTGATGTAAAAAGTATTATTAAATATAGGTACTTTTTAATATTACCTTTTTACATAATAAATATTTAATATTGTTTCAAATGTTTATTATCTAATACAATGTTAGTAAAAATATTCTTAACCCTCGGTATATACAAAAAATACAATTTAAAGGCTCTGTCACTGGTAGCTGCACTCAAAGACTCGTATTGGTACATTTTAGCCAGTGTCTTAGTTTTTTTATTTATGTGTTACGAGGTGATACTATAACTTTGTTTTGCTAATCCAGAGTACATATGTCTGTAATAAAAAAGCTATTCATTTTTTCCAAGTATAAAAAAAAGTTTGAACTATATTTTATTGGTAATAAAATATCTTCAAGTTTTGCAGTTAATGTAATATTAGGTCTGAAGAACCAAAAACACAAAATCCAAAAGAGATTGCTATTGTTTTAAGAGTGCTACAGAGGAATTGTAAGCAATATGCTGAAATTCGGGCAAAAACTAGCACATCTAAATCCCAAAAATTTTGCCAAAAAAAACTAATTAGTATACTGCACAATAGAGGATACAGCATACAAAAGGGGCTATAATTCCCTTGGCCACTGTATTGAAAAGCTGCGATTTTAAGCTGATTCATCACATTATTATTTAAAGTTATTAATAATTTAAGATATGCGCCATCAATAGCCAGTAGCGAAAGAAATTTACGCATAAAATTTGCAGTAAGGCACTACTTTAACTTTGTAAGATTCACTCTATTATACCCTTTTCTGTAATATTATTATTATGCACGAGTTATAGATCGATTTATGGCCCTAAAAACGAAATAAAGCTGATAAAGCTCACTTTCTTAGCAAGTGTGTTTAAAATTTGGTTTAAATTGCATTTGTTGCTGTGTAGGAAAACTATTTATGCAAAAAATAATTGTTTTTCCTCGCAAGTGTGTTGAAAAAGTGCGTATGGTACTTGTGAGCAACATGTTCATTATACACTTGGCTGATTTACTACAACCCTCAGCCTCGTTTAAAATGAACTACTTTGCACACTTATATCATTGTATACATAATATACTAATATGGCGACTGATAAAAATATAATGAGTTATTGTATCTTATGTATCGATTAAAGCTGATTTGCTAATATATGTTGTCAGAAAGAGAAAACTGATACATTGAAAATAAAGAATTGTTAGTATGTTGAAATTTAAAAAAGGTGTTTTTATCGATATTAGGCAGCTAGCACTAGACTGCTATATTGTAGGTGCTGAAAGTGAACTTAAATGTAAAAATACATTTGTGTCTACTTTCAGCACCTGCGAAAAATATTGATAGGTGCTGAAAGTGAACTAGGCCAGGTGCTGAACGAGCAGGTGCTGAAAAACTGGGTGCTGAAAGTGAACTACTACATAAATACTCGCTGAACACACTCTCACAGTAACATAATCCAATCTTTAATAATAATAACAGCCTATATACGTCCTACTAGTTCGGCACAAGTCTCCTTCTCGGATAGCGAGATAGGATCGGCTCGAGCTTGAGCGGATTCATATCCATCTATTATCATCACCATCATAATCATATCAGCCCTTCGCTAGTCCACTCATCTATCTTTACTATAACAATATAATAAAGAGGAAAGATTTGATTTTTTGTTTGTTTGTTTGTTTGTAATGAATAGGCTCCGAAACTACTGGACCGATTTAAAAAATTCTTTCATCATTCGAAAGCTACATTATCCACGAGTAACAAAGACTATATTTTATTTTGGAAAAAATAGGGTTCCGTAAGATATTTCCACGGGAAAAACCATTTAGTTGCGGGTGAACGCAGGGCGGAAAACTAGTCTATCTATAAACACTAAAAAAACTCACCTCCTGCAATATAGACGGCAGCACCCCCCCCTCGGACAGCCGGCCCCACCCCGTGACCGTCGCGTTTTCCCCCACCAGTAAATCATCCGACGACGGCAGACAGATCGGGGCTATGTGCGGCGCGAAGACTATCGCCGATTCCAGCTTCACCAGCGCAAGATCGTACTCGTAGGTGAAGAAGTTGTACTTCGGATGGACGGCTTTTCTAGCGACGCCTCGTTCGATGTAGGGGTACTGCTCGTTGACGGTCGAGAAGTCGTACTCGCCGACTCGGATGCGGATTTGGGAGGTCAGCAGGCTGGAAAGAGGAGTATCTTTAGCGGGGATAATATCGGACAGTAGACACTTGTATTCTAGGGAAGTAATGTGGAAGAGGTTGTAGAATTGGGAGTATCTTTAGCGGGGGATAATATCGGACAGTTGACACTTAGACTTCTAGTGAAGTAATGTGGAAGAGGTTGTAGAATTGGGCAGGTTAAAGTGCAGTGTAGGTTAAGTGTGGGAAGACAATTATTTTGAAGGTTAATACTAAAATGTCTGATGAAAAGGTTTATTGTTAGGTAGAGTATTAAGGAGCTTCAAAAGTAGTTCGGTGAAGTGTTACACTAAATACGTATGCATCACAAAATTATATTAAATATTTAGTATGTACATTATCAAGTAAGCTAGTGTGTTAATCTTCTCACATTCAAACTTATTCATGTATACGCATATGTTAAATGCTTTTAGATCTTGGTATGATTAACATTGAATTCACCTGTAAAAGACCCTTTTTTCTACCTACTTAATCTTGGTTAAAGCCGACGTTGTAAAATACTGACGTTTATTAAATTTTCAACTGCATTTCATTTCAACTAACACTAACACCATTCCACTTCCACTCACTCATCAACGCAATGTCCGGCCGTGGCTATCCATCCTTCATTGATGATGGCGCCCCCGCACCTATGGGTTGAGGAGAAGCCGAAGAATGATGTTCTCCGGACGGACACCTGCCACGGCCACCGCCCGAACTGCGAGTCCTTGCCGCCCATGATGCGCACCTCGGGCCGCGGCCAGAGAGACGTCACGCCGCATTCTGAATTTGAACAGATAAGGAGATGAGGTTTTTTTTTGCAAACGAGCATCAACAGATCAGGAGATGAGCAAACAATCATGCGGGTCACCTGATGGTAAGTGATCACCGCCGCCCATGACTACCCGCAACACTGTGGGTGTTGGGGGTGTGTTGCTGAGCCTTTGAGAAAATTGGGCACCGGATACCGCACTCACCGAACGAAACGCAGGAACATCGTCCCTACTTCACGTCGGTAAAATAGGATTTGAACGTGTAATGAAGATGAATTAATTGATAATATGCTGTTCTCAAACATAGATATAAATAATGTTGATTGAGTTACATTGGAAGCTTTAGTTAAATAAGTTTATGCTATTAGTTGAGGCTGAAGACAAGAAACTATACATGATACAAGAAACTAATCACCGAGCGTCTTCGTATGAACATGAATGCTTTAACTGCATAATTTATCGTGACACGATAACTCAGTCGCTGTGTGAATAATCAGTACCAGTGTAGACATTAATGTCGGAGTTTCTGTCGCAGTCTTATCGTACCTTAAAGATAGACAGATATAGGTAATACTTGAAAAACTTTACGATTTTTTAGAAACATAAAACGAACCTAAAAATTCAATTACATAGTCAAATTTTAAGTCTAAAAATAAGACTTACTTACACCTCACATTAAATTCACTTACACATCTATCTAATTTTACAATTCATGACGTCAGTTCTATAACCGGACGCAACGCATACATATAAATTAATAACATTACACGTGTATTTATGGCCATACGTCG
The DNA here is from genome assembly GCA_916618145.1 of Emmelina monodactyla. NCBI lineage: Eukaryota > Metazoa > Arthropoda > Insecta > Lepidoptera > Pterophoridae > Emmelina > Emmelina monodactyla. The sequence goes on along the minus strand of OU745311.1, from coordinate 8,294,450 downwards.
TATTATTTAGTAGTACAATAACGCATTACTGGTTGTCTTGTGTAGATGTACGTCTAATGGTAATTTACGGTGAATTGTGTGAACTCAGACTTGACATAGCGCAATGTTGTATTAAATCGAGTATCAAAAGCCTCAAAAACATGAAATGATAAGGTTCCTTTAAGTAAGACGTGTATTGTTTGTAGAATAATAAAATTAATAACATTAAAAAAAATGACAACTTTTTGTTTCTTACGGTTAAAAGCTTTTCTTTAAATGAAACAGCCAATTTTGCCAGATTTTAAAACCTATACGCGAAAGCATTTAGCAGTAGACTCTATTCCAGTATTTTCCGCTTAAAGTTCAAATAAATGAATACGCCCAGAAGCACGAAAGCCAACAGGAATCTTTTAATTACCGTGGTTTGTTCGGGATTTTCGCTGGTGTAATGTTTTTTTAGCTTTAAACCGAAAAACAAAGCGACCTCTGCTTTATGGATTTAATTCTGACTCTATAATATTTTTTATATATTAAAAATATATCAGAAAGTGGAATCGACGCCTTGGTAATGAACAAAAGTATGTAATGACAGCTGAAAGTTTGGTAATTTCCTTAAAATGAGATGTTTAGGAAACTACAGTCAACGTCAAAGATTTTGTTACACAAATATCATTATTTATTTATTTATTTATTTATTTTACAATTCTTGTACATACACACAATAAAATAAAATAAAATTATTATTACAAAATCAAATAAAAAAAGTTAACAAAATTTTGCAAATATAATAAAAACTCGTGGCCGCCCGCAACTGCGTGCGAAGTCGGTTTTCCGTTGGAATGAGATGTTTTCCCGCGGTAAAAAGTACTCTATGTGTTATGTATAACCTATATTACTGCAAAGTTGCATCCAAATCCGTCTAGTAGTTTTTACGTGAAAGAGAAACAAACATAAATCCATCCATACCTCCGAACATCCATACATACTCACATTTATAATATTAGTAGGATATTATAACAGATTATGTCTCACTAGATGGGCTCAGTTTTTCTTGGAAAGCAAGATTATCCAACCATGTAAGTTTCTTACAATGTTTTCCCTTATATTCTAAGGCAAACTTTAGCATGTTAGCGAGAAAACTTTAAGTTGCTTCTATGTTTCCATGTTATTTCAGTTACAGCCTTATTAATCCCAAGCATATTTAAATTATAAAAAAAAAAAACAAAAAAAAACATTTGAAAAAAGATTTTATCTAACCCTAATCTCGTTTAAAAACAAAAAATAGGCCAACTGAAGCTTCGCTTTAAAAATCTGCCAGCCGACGAAACCCCTGATACTTTCAATTTAATTTGCGCTGAGTGTACCTAAATGACTTCGAGATTATAATCTGAATACGGTACATTTCATTACATTAGCGTAGGTTAATATTCGTTGGGTAAATTACTTCCAGTGCTTATAGGGGGAATGGAATTATCCTTTAATCTAGAGTTGGAACGTGGACGGGCCTGGGCAGTGTTACGTAGAAATATGGGAGAGATGCTTTAATTAGTTTTATGAAGTTAACACGAGATAATGGGACTATGGGACTTTGTCATGGTAAAACAAGTGGGCGCACAAATACATAGCATTATTTACTTGCACAGAAGGAAATAACTGGCAGCTGAATGGATTAAGGTGTAACTTGGTTTATAGATAAATATTGAGCTCATCCCACATTGTATTTTCGGTATTGTATGAGATTTTCCCTTTCAGGGACTGCAGATCTTTGAAATGGTTAAGTAAAGTCAAAACTTATAAAGACTTTTGCACAATTCCGAAGTTTTCCTTTAATTTTAGCAAGTCTTAGTTTATAAAATGAATATACTACATCAACTCTGTTATTAGAAAACAAGCACATTTGTTTTTATTTTGAAAAGTTAAGTTCAAAGCTAAGACGGGAGGTGCTTATCATTTCCATATGCAAACATAGTTAGGAAAGAATTCAGTTTTTAAAAGTGGTTTTCTAAGTATTATTTTAGGTTATAATTTTATATATTATTATTTTTATTTTTATCTCAAAACTATTTTTTTACTATTAACAAAAACAGGTTCATCCGTATTTATCTATCTAATTTCCTATATTTTCTTTGATCACCACTTTTCAAAGTTAACAGAGCATCGTTCCAGTATTCAATACAAATGGAGATATCGCCAGTTAATGCTTAAGGCTTCAGTGTCGGAGAGCAATTAGATTTGTATTGAAACTACAACGCCTGTGGATTCAAACTACGCTGTTGGAATGTTAGAATAGATCAAGGTTTGATGGCTTGAAATGGTTAAAGCTATTTTGGAAAGATGGCGTGTTATATGCTTATCAAATGTTGGTAAAGGAAAAATAATGAAGCTGGTAAGAAACTTATTGAAAAAACTAAAAACCTTTTTAGAATTTGTAGTTTTGTATAGAGTAATAAGTGCTTTAAAATGTTGTGAGTCAGTCCAGAGTTTTTTTTTATTTTGCTTAATAAAATCGACGTAATTTTTATTTTCAAGTAATGTTTGTTTATTTCAATTTGTACTAAAATTTTGGGTAAGCTAATATAATGTATTTGTTTCGAACTTCTTTCAAGTATTTTGAAGTTATAAATTTTATTATTTCTTTCAAGTATTTTAAAAGGTTTATGGAAAAGCTAGTAATAAACCTATAACCTGACTTAGAGCTAGAAATAGTAATAAATCTAGTAAAATGCATAATAAAATGATTCGCCAATGCTACGCCTTCGCCGCCGTAGCGCCGTAGCTCTCCGTAGACGAGAACGTGCTACGATTTTAAATAGGCGACTGATGTAGAAATTATTTCATATTACGTTCAGAAACTTGCTTTTACTCGTGGTTTTAAAGGATTAATATTTTCGTGGTAACATATTTTTAATGTAAGAAAAGATAGCTTAATCAATGCAGGAAATGACACACGCTTTATAATTATATTCTTTTTTTTCCCATACGCTTACTACTATTCCTACAATAAATTGCAAAGTATTTAGTATAAGTATGGACTTGGTTAAACAAGATTTGACTTAACTTTCTCTTAATTTTTATAGAATAATTTAAAAAGCTTACCCAGTTAATAAAATGTAAAAATAATTTAGTATCTCGTTTTCTAAGAAGACGGGGTAAATTGATACCAGAAGATTTGTTCTTCGAAACTCGAGCATAATGAGCACTTTAATATCGGTTAAGTTATTTAGAAGTTGCCAGAAATAAACTTCAAATATTAAATTAGCTTTCATTAATTTTGATTCAAATTTAGAAACATTTTTACTAAAAAACAAGGTAATTTACAAGCAATTTTTTGCTTATTACCTTTCCAATTTATTACTTTATCGATACAAAGCCCGTACAACAAACACATACTAACTATACTAACTTTGAAAACTTGTTGAATTTAGGATCATCTCTAATTAATTCCTCCCAAACAATTTTGTAAAATCTTTAACTAATACTACGTTACCAGGTGAGATTGGTTACTTTAACTAATTAATAACTTTTTTAAATTCAATTTTCTGGGTATGCACTTAATGAATTTAGTTACTATTGTGGCTCAAAAATACCTGATTCCAGGCTTCAAAAGTGATCTCTTTACACCCGTTACATACTTCTTCCCAAAAAAACCTCAACAAACAGCTATCCTACCAGCACTGCTGCTAGCCGCGGTGGCATGCGCGAGCGCCTCTGTCTTGTTCCCCGCCGGCTCCTTCTTCTTCGGCTTGGCCGTGGTGGTGGGCTTGCGCGGCTTGTTCTTGCTGGGCTTGTCCCAGCTGCTGGGCCGCGGCTTGGTCACGAACGAGGGCTCGGTGGTCGCCTGCCACGCGTTCACGTTGTTGGGCCGGGACATTATGTGGGCTGGGGATAAGGTACTGTTGTTAATCCTACTAATATTATAAATGCGAAAGTAACTATGTCTGTCTGTCTGTCTGTCTGTCTGTCTGTCTGTCTGTCTGTCTGTCTGTCTGTTACGCTTTCACGCCTAAACCACAGAACCGATTTTGATGAAATTTGGTATGAAGAAAGAACTGAACTTGGGAAAGGACATAGGGTACTTTTTACCGCGGGAAAACTTCTCATTCCCACGGGAAACCAACTTCCACGCGAACGGAGTCGCGGGCGGCCTCTAGTATGTATATAATCTAATGTCAAGATTTGTATGTGATTGGTGAAAGACTGATTAAAGATTGGTAGAACGGTTGTTGGGTTGCATAAATTTGAAGAAAATCTTAGTTAACTGTGGAATGGTTATTTTGATGACCAGGGGAAACGCAGAATTGCTTAGTCTCAATCTTTTCAACTATTATAAATAAATTGGTACTAGGAATCGAACCTGCAATATTCAGCATTGCCCATTCCATCCATTTGAGATTCCATCTTAAAGCTGGTATTAGTATAATTTTGAAGGGAACTTATAATTGCTGTTTATTGTTTAGTACTTATGATTTTTTAAATAATTTATTTGAGTATTAGTATTACCTACTTTTTATAAAATAATATTCAGGGTACAAGGAAATATGAGCGTAAACTTTTCCAATAGTGAAAGTGCCAACATTTAAATAAAAATGAAAACAGTGCCATCTATATATAAATCAGAACAACTCTTACGTTTGGACCAACCTGTCTGTATGGAGTTGTCAGCGTGTTCCGCCATCGGCCTCGCGCCCGCAATCATGTGACTAGACGGAATCTTGTTCTGGTGACTAGCTTCCACTTCACCGCTCGGCCTATTTACATTTTGGTACTTATTTACACTGTTATAGGTCACTATATTAACTATATCACTATTTTGTTGATTATTTGATTCTAAATTGTCTAAGGAGGGTATTTCTGGCGGCCGGTAGCTGTAGGACGCGGGCGCGCCATCTATCGGTTTGGTCATGAACGACGGCCGCTGAGTTTGCGGGTTCGGCCGCGCGTAGTGTTGCGTGGAGGGCTCCACGGTTTGTGTTGATGTGTGGTACGCGACGCTAGATGGCGCTGAATATGGGCGCTCCGTCACCGTGACAGTTGTGGTACTTGTTGGTTCTGTAATGAAGAAATAGTAGGTTTATATTTTTTTTATATTAACAGAATGTTTAACTAGATTTCTTATATACAAATATTTATGAAAGATAAAGCGTAAAAGTATTTTTTTTCGATAGCACGTCATCTATTTTAGGTAATTATAAATGATGTAGGCTTTAAATTACGAGGCAATTAATAAGATATTTTGTTTTAGATGACAGAAGTTTGCATAGCAACTTGCGCAACATGATGAAAGAGCTTCTTAACCTCTAGAATCTTTACATGTTCGCATTTGGTGCTAGTAGTTATTCTGCTGAGCCTGCTTTTATTAAAGGCCTCTTAGAAAGCCAAATTTAGAACTCTTTTTCATCAATTCTTTCAGTTAAAACGAATATAGTAATGTACAATAAAATAATATGCCAAAAATATTTAAAATAATTAGAAAATTTCTCATTTTAACTCTTTAAATAGGTTCTGCCCATTTTTCAGAGCATACTGTGGATCGAAAGCACTATAGCTGTGTTCATTTAATATCCTTAAGTCCACCAACCCACAATGAGCCAGCGTGGTGTCCACCTCAATCCTTCTCGCTATGATGAAGAAGGCCTATGGCCAACTATTAGGACGTTTATAGGCTACTAGTGGCGTTTGCGTGGAAGTCGGTTTCCTGTGGGAATGAGAAGTTTTCCCGGGGTAAAAAGTAACCTATGTCCTTTCCCAAGTTCAGTTCTTTCTTCATTCCAAATTTCATCATAAGCGGTTCAGTGGTTTAGGCGTGAAAGCGTAACAGACAGATAGACAGACAGAGTTACTTTCGCATTTATAATATTATAGTAGGGATAGTAGGGATGATGATATCACTCACGTGTCGTAACCGGCGCATCAGGCAGCAGCAGACAGCACGACCCGAACATGAACCCGTCGACGCACACGCCGGCGTGCGTGCCGCCCACGCGGTTGCACTCCTGCACCCACATGCACGCCCCGCGCGCGCCGCCCACCGAGCACGACTTGCGCGACATCTGGTAACCTGGGTGCGCAACAATGGAACTAAATTAGAAAAATGGGTAAGTGTTTGTCGAACAGTTGGTGTATGGTCTAAGGAAGACGTAGTGTTTTTTTTAATCTATAAGGTTTATTCAGATTGCTTGGTTATAATGTGGTTGTAATTTATTGATACAACACTAGAAAAGTAACAAACTTGATAAGAAAGCATGATTTATTCCGTAACTTGTATCAGAATTCTCGCGCTCCTATTTAAAAATATTTAAAAAAAAAAACGTAATATAAAGCGAAAAGCTGGAGTGCCAATAATGCTGAAATTGGGTGAGGAAGAGAAAAATGATTCAAATGAAACACAAAGACCACTGTTGATCTTTAAACTTGCTACAACACAATTTCTTACAAAAAAACTGTAATTTAGGATTAATTTTCGCAACCACTCGAACTGACCGCTCAGTATTGCCAATTACAAAAACAGCATATCTCGACCAATCTTTCCGCACAGGCTATGATTAAAGCTCATTTTTCTCTCCCTTGTAATATTATAGTTAAATCGGATCTGTAGCTATAAATAAGTTGCCAGCTGTGCCTCGGAGCGGTGTAGGCTGCGTGTATCTAGATGTACCGTAATGTACGGCGTTTAAAAGGTGATTCTGAAGTACACTCGGGGACAGTGATTTTAATTTGAAATAATTAAAAGATACGCCTTTCGATATACTTGGGATATACTATGTTAAGTTTAAAGTTTTTTTAACTTGGCAATGTTGTGCTTCTTACAAATAATATTTGGAATGAAAGATGAAGTTTTTTCTAAATTTTCTCATAGATTTTTCCTAACTTATTACAAGACGTTGATAGACTAAATAAGATTATTTAAGTCAACTATATCTTCTTCAGAAAATACAAAGACGGCACTCAGACACACTGCTATGAATAATGAAGTTTAATAAACTTCGAAACAATCTTATTAAGTTGTTGAGTGTATTGTCTGAATCTCGCTGCATTACATTGATAAACTAATTCCATGAAGCTAGGAATTATGGCTCTGTGTACATACGTCTAGACTTTAGTCTGTTTAAAGAAATTGGCTAATACACTAGTTTTGTTCAGAATGAGATGTGACAATAGTTTTTATGAGGTCGAATAAAATTGTTTTGTTAATTAATTTTGGAAGAATAAACAACAAAGTCAAATACTTTATGTTAAGTAAATACGGTGTCAAAACACAAACATAAATGTCAATAAACCAATAAGTTACAACATTAAATTTGTATTTTTTTAAGATTACAAAGTACGATAAAAACCAAAAGGAGTACTTGCCTCGTTTGGGATTTATTCTTGTTTTCTTTTTAACTGTAACTATTTTGAGATGTGAAAATGAATCAGTTTATTCACATTTTACAAAAAAAAACGTACAAAAGAAACAAATTCAATCTGCCAAATGTCCACGTTGCAATTGTACCTATTCAAAAATCATAACTTAACACACAAAATAGACCACCGTAAATTCCAATTCTAATCATCCAAAATCTATTCCATAACTCTGGTAAACGAGACCGGCCATAAAGCACCTCGAATTAATATTATTTACGAAAATAATACCTCTTATCATTGTAACTGCTATAGGCTTTAAATCTTACTACGCCCAAGTTCTTGTTATCACAAATATTATGAGATATGACGATTAATGCTTTATCTACACGGCTTCTACTACCACCTACTGTTTGCTAATTATTGTCTTTACTGGTATTGAAAATAGAGGCTTTATGACTTGGCCTCGATAGGCTAGTGTGGAGAATTCAGAAGATATAAATCATGGTAGGTTTTCGTGAATATCAGGTAAGTATGACTCGTTAGCAATTTTTTGGAAACTTGAGCAAATATTGTGTGTAAGATACCTATACATAAATTGGTTTCACTTCTCTCTAATAATAGCGATTCGCTTTTTTTCTTAATACGATAAATGTTGCCCATTATTAAAAACATATAGTCTATAACTTCGAGATAGCGTGCAATTGTTTTATTTTAAGTATCTTATTGATCTTAAGAACCCATCTTTCTTAATAAAACCTACATATAATAATTTATTCATCCATTAAGTCCATCTTAAACTACGACTATATTCATTCCTCCTATATGAATCTAAGTTACATCTCAAGCCAGCTTATAAACTAGCCATCAAGCAGAGAGCTCTAGAAACGTGATCGTATTTTGTTTAAGAGTTGAGTTTTCATCGGAAAGCAATTGGCAATAGTCGATAAATTGTTTGAATATATTGCGCTCGCGTCGGGGAAGGCTACCGGTTTGTTAGCAGGCGATCTAAGGCAGAAGAGCAGTATCTTCTTCTAAATTATAAAGTAGTTTTTTCTGTGTAAATAGCTATAAGTTTAAGGATATTTTGTTTGGTCTACTTTAATAGTTATTATGGGAAAAACAATGTGAAATTTCTTTCAAAAAAATACCTTCGAACTTTTACGAACAAAATGTGATTAATTTTCAAAATGCAACAAGTTTAACAAGTTATTTATACAATTTATACACAATCAAAATACCATTTAAGTTATACTTATGTAGATGAAATAATAATACTCAGATGTTATTTAGTATGCTACAAATACCCTAAAACTAAAATATTCAACTCAACCAAACCAACCAATGAATCACTCAATACCCCTTTTCTTTTGCTTTGCGGTAACCGCGTAAAAACACATTACAAAACGCCTAATGACACGGATGCCATTATCACGGAACCATCGCACAGACCGGCGCGTGAGTGTGTATGTGACGCATGCGCGGTGTTGCAGAATTGAAGTGTTGCGGGAAAATCCTGGTTGGTATTGGCAGTTGGGTAATAAGTTGTGAGTAAGATTGTTTTGAAATATTGGCTGTTATTTTCGGGCAAAATAACGTACCAATTTTTTGCCATGTGGTACCTTAATTTACGTGCTATATTTTAAGGTAAAATTAACGAATACTCGTTGTATCTCTTTTAAATAAAATTTATGAATATCGTAAAAAACATGAAATATCAACAGCTGTACTTTTATTAAAATAACGTTAAAACGTTTCTTTTAAACGGGTTAAGTTTGTTGGTTTATCTTTAGGATCAAATTTAAAATTTATTTCACTTATATTTCCACAAAAGGCTACTGCAAATGGAAGAATGGAGGAATCTCCGGTCTTTGCCCAATCACCGGATGATACTTATATAAAGAAAATAACGAAAAATCTAGTTGAACTAAATCGCTGTCGCTTATACCCCGCACCGCGATTGCATCGGATCCCGCGGGCTGCGATTGTATCGCCGACTGCGCACGCGACGCTCGGGGAAAGTGTTACAGCGCGAGATCATCGCGATACACGACACACGGGGCCGAGCGCAGCGGGGGTATTATGGGATTATTATTAGGATTATTCGGTATTATGAGATGGATGACGGGGCGACTGATGATTATATACCCACGCTTTGTTCACGTTCTTATTTAGCGCGACTTGTTCCCGTTACGTTGAATTTTAGCTAACTTAAAATAACTTTATCTGAAACTCTTTATATATAAATTTAAATGAAAAAAATATCTATAAGACCATATCGTTTAGTGGTTTAGGAGGAGTTAGCGGACAAACATACAAACAGACACCATTAGCGACTTGGATTTATACTATGTAATTATATTGTAGTTTAAATTCGATCTTTAGTCGAAACATGACAACTTAATCAAAAAAAATATTTATGTTCAATGTAACAGATGCAAATTGTACGTATGTATTTAAGGTATTCTCCAATATTTGAGAAATATAATTCAATATCTAAACTATTGCAGTGTAATAAATGAATTATTTAAATTTATCACCATTACTTTATCGATGTTATTGTTCCTTTCAAAATAACATTCATAATATTATAATTTATTAAATTTGTCGCTCAGCAAGTATCTGTGTGTCGGCATTATCTTTAAATTGCTAATATTTTCATATTAGTGTTATTTTAAAGAATGGTATGCGAGGCGATAACTTAAGTATTAGTTAATTAGGTAGATTAGAATTGATTAAAATCCAGTTGAATAAATTCAAAATGATAATTTTTATGTCTGCTGCTTATTATCAAAAGCTAGATAATTTAAGTAATAATCTAGGTCCACTAAACCCAAATGATCTTAGGAATTATTAACTTCCACTCGCAATTTGTCATCAAAATTAGATACATACCTACTACCACATAAAAAACTTTTTTTCCTACACTTTTCTTCGTTAACCATTTTATTTGAAACGACACTTTCTCATTCATTTCAGAAGATATTTAAAAAACGAACCACTTCCGCCTCAAACGACGTAAAACTCCGGATTTCCATGAGATATTATTCTAAAATTGAACCGACTTCCTAATTCGAAACTGACAATGGTATTGCCAACATAATGAAACATCCTGGAAACAATTTCTTTAGCAAATGAACTTCCGTTTTAGCGCGAAGTGGGGTTGAAACCAATCTTGGAGGGATGGAACCGCCCTTACTTTTATGAACACTTCCAAGTTTATAGATTGGCGTTGAAGTGGAATTAAAATGTTGGGATTTTAAGACGGTGGAAACATAGAATTTGAATATACAATTAATTGAATCAATGTAAATCGATTAATTGGTATACCGTTACTTTTATTTAAATGATGAAATATTTGTACCAAGATACTATGGACCTTCGGTTTTACGTAGAAATAAGTATATTAATATACCTATTTATGTAACCTAGTAACACATTCCAAAAATATGTATAATACTTATATGTATAATACTACTTACACAATCATAAAAAAACCCTTACTATTTGAACTATTTAGCATAATAGTCCAGATAAAAAGCGATGATAATACAACAAATTACACACTTGGGCAACTTATCTTGTTATTTCACCAATTAGCTACAATAATATTAACCTGGTTTCACTCGCGTTGATCACCAGATAACCACCTGTGTTTGCCTTTTCGCTTTCCAACATACAGATGGACTATCTTTATTTAAACTGTTTAGGGTTAGTTTAAAGACTTAGTTGTTTTAGGTTCATTAAGGTATGTTATAAATAAAGTGCTGCAATTCATTTAAATGTATAAAAAAATATAATATTGTGAGGATGTAAAGCCAAGTTATAAATCAATTTAAGGTAAAATGTATGATTTTGTTCCTTTCTTTTAAGATACTATGTTACTAAAGAAGAATTATTACGTTTTGTCTATTCTTTCGTTGGCATCATAAAAATAGGGGTATTTTTTTCATATTTAAGTGGGTTCGATTCCCAGACGAAGCAAGTAATTTTTAGAAATTTTTTGAATGCAGAATTACTAAGTTAAAAAAAAGTCTTCTTTTGGCAAAATATCCTATCTACGATATTTAAGGTACTTGATGTCCCATAGTCTTGGGACGCTCTGTATATAAATATAGTAAAAAGCATTATTCACAAAAACCAAAAACATATTTGAATAATGAATTCAAACTAGCTAGCAGAACGTAAAAAAGTTAAATACAAAAAAAGGTTTTAACAAACAGAACAGCTTTATCAACATATTCGTTCGAATATAGAATCAACACGGGCAATACATAACAATGTACTTATTCGAAATTTGAACTCGCAATGCTCCATTCAAATAAAACAAAACACAATCCTTGTTATCTCAAACGAAAATAAAATAAAACATTTCGTATAATTTATTTAAATCGCCAAAGAAACGGGTTTTTATATCAAAAGGGATGAGGACCTGAGAGATGTATGGAAAATAGACATCCTCGAGCAACCTTCTATGTTTATGTATGAATGAATGGGTTAAAAGAGGCATACGATGAAAGATCCCAATGGGATACTACTTTCCCTTTCTGCCTACCATGAAACGTGCTTTGAATAGTAAAAAAAATTAATATCAAATACATTGCTGCTTCTGCACCACTAACAACTACAAGTTTATGAAGAAAATAGTCAATGGATAAGAAACATAGTTCGCCAGACACTATGATATAATAACTCTATTGGGAATACCTTTGTCGCATGAAAATGAGTATAGGCATCAATGAGAATAACATTAATACTATACTGTACTGTCGAAAATTTGAATAAGTGAAATTTAGTTCGTGAATACGTAATTAGAGGCAAATGTATGAAAATTATACTTTTAGTACGGAGATAATTGTGGGTACCAATTTCTTGAATATTTGAGTTTTTTTTTTGGAAATAAAGTTTGCGTAATACTGCTGTACCTACGATATTACGTGCAAATTGTAATAATAGGTAGTTGTTAAAGGTACTTCAACTTATTTTTGTGTTAAAAAGCTTGTGCATATGTAATTTTGCATTTACTGTCGGAAGCATCCATATTTGATCGGTAGTTGAACTTATAAAGGTCTAAGCACAAAGATAAGTGAAACTGTTTTAACTCTTGTAAGATTAAGATTTTCTAAAAGATTATATTTTATTTTAAATTTGTATTTTACCATTGCAAAATAAGTAATTTTCCTTTAAAACAAAATTAAAATAGACCTTTATTTTAATTTTGTTTTAAAAATCATTGAATTTATACATAGACATACGTATAAATTAAATAAGCCTTACAGTGATATTATTCCTAAGATAACCTAATTCAAATTCCAACGATTTAAACTAAATACCAAAACTTATCCCAAAACTGAAGGTCATGCCTGCGTAAATTATTGTAACACGCTCTGAAAATTTCGGCTAAAATTACGTTATGAAATACAATGTTGTCACGTATGTGGCGCAAAGACAATGTCTAGAAATATGTGGTTTGCTACAATTTACTCGTCAAAATGAAGGTTTCAACATTTGGAGGCTTTATAGCTTTGAGGCACATTAATGTGCTTTATTTTGGATAATGAGGGCGGTGGTTTAGACGTTTGAGGCCACTTACCAAAAATGGTGTATGATTTTATAGGGGTGTGATTTCGAACAAAAGTGATAGATAAAATGTCACTATGTGCTAGTAGTTGTTCTTAACAAGCTTTAAAGATATCTTAATAACTGCGAAAACTAAATGACGCCTTATTTAATTAATATAGTTCCCTATATTTCCGTATATATTACTACAATTATGTTTTACAAAAATATTGTATAAAATATTGTTAAGGTATGGATTCCACAATAGCCCAATTTTAAGTTAGGTATTTCAAGAAGAGCCGCTTTTGATGTAAGTACTCCGTATCGAACACATCAATCATTAACTACTACTTATGACCATTTATGGTAAACATACTTAAACCGTCGTCAATGACACACTCCGGCGCATTTCCAAGACATTGGTACACTGCTATCATAGTCAATCGAAACAATTTTAACTAGCCGTTCTTTTCGTAGCGTAGAAAATGACATTAGTGGCACTTCCCCATATTGTTGTAATAGGAAGACACGATATGACATTCTATTGTATGACAGATGTTATGTAAGGATCGACGTTAATGGTAGTTAGAGAAATGAAGCAGGATTGCACGGGTTTTTTTCCTTAAGAAGCCGATTTGTTTGTCCATCTACTTTAGAAATTGATGGTGTTCAATTTATTAAACAGTTGTGCTATGCTTTTTATGAAAGCTTGCAAGTTAATCTTTCGCGTCACATTTATTGTTCGTTCATTTGTATCGCACTTTTGGTTCTGTTCAGCTTTTTTTGCGGTCGACTTTGCATCGTTTTGAGAACCAATTTTCAAATCAAATCCACACAGTCTTCTGTCTCCAAAATGCATAGGACAAGATATCGCTAAGTTATTTTTAGATTTAATTAACACCTCCCATCTTATCATGCTTATTTCCCGTTGGTATCTGGTGTCTAATCTCAATTGTTGCATACTTATGAGCACCTCCTCATTCCGCGGGCCTCGGTCATAATTTCAGATGCGTCAAAACCAGAAGCTATTTAGATCGCTTCGACCGTTAAATACTTAGGTGCATCGGCCCAAGCGCTGCCCAGTGAAATTGTAGGGCCCTACGATGTGTTCTCGAATGAAACTTATGGCTTTTTCAAGTGGCATAGCGTTATGTTAGACTATTTAATTAATCATTGTTTATATAATACAGCAATTTTGTTTTAATAATTTTAACAGTCTTAAATAAATAATAAGTTATTTGGCAGTATTGCCTTATTTATTCGGATGAATAAAAATCTAAACAAATATCTTATTTATTTTAAATATCTTATCCTGTAATGATAGTTTAAGTTATGAATGAATAAATAAATAAATAAAATAAAAAAAATTTTTTTTATCTGAAACACGTTTGTTAAAATTTTTTATCTACAAAATAACAAAATCTTGTGTAGATAGTAAGATTTATTTTTTTTATTAATCTAACGATTCTAAAGCATTATTCCCTAGAATTTCAACGCTGAAGGTTATTCTCAAATAGGTAAACATTTATTTTTACAGGTCGGTAGCTTAAAGATTCAGTTACATTCAGTTAATGTTTGATTCATGACCTATCGTCAGGTAACACTCATGCAAGTGTAGCCTCTATAACATAATAACATTTACCTAGGTATTAAATTAACTTTAATAATCTTATTAAAAATTTACACAGATGTTTATGATGTGAGGCCAAGTATGCTTACCAACTCTGTATTAGGCGCAATCATTGGTTTATGAATACGGAATGATTATGTCGTAAAAACCTTACATATTTCAAGTGGGTATAAATCCTTTTCATAAATTGTGAGAGTTTTATTTATATTTGAAATACACCCTTTCCGGTCGCAGGTGTTTTTCGTTTAAATTGGTACTAAACCCAAATTTTATCAAAAATTACAATCAAAAATTTAAAATAATATCGCTCATTTCATAAAAACAACATTTGATATTTAAGTGCACCTTATAAGTATCATCAATTTCTTTAAAACTAACTTTTGGTTTTAAACATATTTAACGAAATATGTTTTTTTTTTTGAGAGAAGCGAGCAAGCGGGTCACGTGATGGTAAGTGATCACCGCCGCCCATATACACCCACAATAACATATGTATTGAGGGTGCGTTGCTGGCCTTTGAGAAATTGGGCACCGGATATCGCACTCACCGAACGAAACGCAGGAACATCGTCCCTACTTCACGTCGGTTTTCTTTGCGACGGTGGTATTTCACCGGTCGAGTCAGCCCAGTAATCGCTACAGACAGAGCCTACAGCTAGACTCTACCACTCTAAAAACGATAATAAGGCATGTTTCATTTCGAGCTTTTAGTAAATTCAAATTAAGAGCAATTGCCTTTATGAAAAACCGCTTCACAACACCGCGGCGTCTGTAAAAACACCCGAACACAAACTCGAACCAATTTCAAACCAAACTGTAAATCAAATCGAGAACCAATGGTACTAACTTTTCATTTTCTGGAATCTAAGCTTAATAATCGGCTAGTACGACAGAATGCCATCTGTGTAGGCAATCAATATAATTCTCAGCGCACCCAGCTAGTTACGGAATGGACCGTGATTGCTCCGTGCTGTACTAAGTGCTGTGGTGTTTATGAAATGCATAAATAATAACTTTATCATAGGCTGTTTGAGGCAGAAAATAATAGGGGGGAGTAAGTGGTGGGAAGGGTTTTTGGCAAATGGAAGAAGAGCTATTTTTTCGAACAACATTAAGGTAAGCTTAACATATGTGTGAATTACTGTTTTATCATCCTATTTTTATTACTACAAGTCCGAAGCCTGTGGATATGTATTGTTTTTATCATCTAACTAAACAATATAAAATCTTCTGATAAGTTGTAAAGCTTGACAAACACAAAACGTCGCAAACAGACGCTCTTTTATCAATTAGTAACGTTAAAAAGCATAGTCACATAAAATATAACTGCGTTAGTGTCTTTTTAAATGGCAGGCTATCTATTTTCTCACCACTTATATTATCACTAGTCCGGCCGCGACTGCGTTCACGTGGAGGTCGGTTTCCCGTGGGAATGAGTAGTTTTCCCGCGGTAAAAAGTACCCTATGTGTTATTCTGATGTACCTGTACTGTAAAGTTTCATCCAAATCCGTCCAGTAGTTTTTACGTGATAGAGTAACAAACATCCATCCATACATACCTACTCACAAACTTTCACGTTTATAATATTAGTAGGATTATCACTTAATCAAATCTGCATTACCATACATCATTAAACCCAACCATCTTTCAATAACCAAGTAGTTGTTATAATTGAAAACAAAAGAGGCACGAAACAAAAAATAATCTACACGATTCAATCAAAAATTAATATATAACGGACACCGTTTCAGATCATTTTTGGTCATCGATTAACTTTTTTGTACATCATCAACTATGAAACGTGCAAAAAGTAGCCTTGTTACAAAGAAAAAGAGCTTATTATTGATTACATAAATAAAGTGAAATAAAATAAAAACCAAAAGAAGAACTTCAATTTTTTGATGAAAACACAAACTTAGCTTCTGTTATTCTGTTACTTTATTTATTAAAAAACTTTCTTTTTATTATCCAAAGCCTTTTGATTCAAAAACATTTCCAAATCCTTTTGTGAGCGTTGTCATGACATTTGTAAACTGAAAATTCAGCAAAAGTGTCTCGAAAATGAAAATAAGTTGTCAAGAACTTTCCCAATTTCCATTTAAATTTATTTGGCTGTATGTTTTGTGTTTTGGCAGGGGATCTACATTTCATAACTGTAAGACGGAAACGTATTAAGCTGGTGCCCTTGTTTTGTTATTTTCATCTTCTATATTACCTACTTATAATACTAATACTTAATAAAAAACAGACATTGTTAAAAACTGAGTTAAGTACTTCACTGAAAAAAATACTATTATTATTTTGTAATTTAAATACTTGTCGAAGCGAAAAAAAAGAAAAATAATAGTATGGTTTTGCAACCACTTATTTAAGCTTATTTGCTTAAACAACTATCCTACTAATATTAAAAACGTGAAAGTTTGTGAATATGTATGGATGTATGAATGGATGTTTGTTACTCTTTCACGTAAAAACTACTAAACGGATTTTGATGAAACTTTACAGTAATATAGGCTATACATCAGAATAACGTATAGGGTAGTTTTTATATGATTATTATTATATAAAAACTACCCTAGACGGTAGTATTTAATATCCAGTATAATTATGAAATTACGAATATAAATCGAATTTTTCCAATTTTATTACAAAAATAATTAGAAAAGCGATTCTACCACAAGCTTCTATGCCCACACTCCTATGCTTGTCTTTCCTTACAAGTACACTTTACAGTGAAATCCCGAAGAACAAGTCTATCTTTACACCACTCATAATCTAAGCTAGTTTTACCGTGACATGTTAGTCTATTCTCAATTAAACTCTCATTGACCATATTTTCATATCCTTTACCGTTTTTAATTGACTATTTAACGAGATTCTTCACAGTTTACTGTTACCTTAACAAACAGTTTAAACTGACTATAACGGTGGGTTAAAATCACATACGTAGTTAAGAATAAGATTTTTTACGGCAAATTAATAATAATGACTTGCTAAGTTAGGATACTTAGCTTAAGTAAGTAAGTACCCAGAGTTTTTTGGCATGGATGGATGGAAGATAGCTTTTTCTAAGATTTTGCGTAATTTTCAGTTGTGTTGCGGTAAAACTAATCAAAATAAACAATCTTTGAAAGTTCAATACGCCAACTTATGGCAAAAAGTTAATTTTTAATTAATATTTACTTTCGGTGTCTTTATTTCTGTTTGACATAAGCCCTATTAAATTAAATATATGGAAGTTCATCATAAACACTCTGTTTCTTTTAATTTTTTTATCATTGACTCTTTATTAAAGTAGGTACAAGAAAGAAAAAATCTATACTAATATTATAAACTACTGGTTTGATTTTAAAAATTCTTTTTGTGTTGAATAGACCATTTATCGAGGCAGGCTTTAGGCTATATAACATCACGTTGCAACTTTAAAGAGCGAAGAAATAGTGGAAAATGTGAAAAAAACGGGGAAAATTATTCATCCTTGAGAGCTTCCGTTGCGTGCGCTGCCAAAAACGGTTCTAGATACCAAAAATATATGTATGAAAGAATTAAGGGAACTTTTTACCGCGGGAAAACGTCACATTCCCACGGGAAACCGACTTCTTCGCGAACGGAGTCGCGCGCGGCCCCTAGTCATTCATAAACAAGCATAAATCGACATATTTTAGATATACCTTTTTTACAAATTACTCCAAACCTTATGGAACGTCAAAGCCATAAAAAATCATCTTAAAAAACCTAGTATTAATGACCTCTGCCTAATTGCTCGCTCTGCCCGCTACACTACAGTAACTAACAAGTACTCGTTAGGTGTTATCTAACTGTTACACTAACAATGGTTTGCAGAGGTTACAGGCTGATGACGTCATCGCCAAAATGTTAGAAGAGAGTGTGGTTACGGTACTGTTGCGGGTTTTTGTTGCTTCAAAGTTTGTGGATGAAAAAAAGTATTGAGTACAATAGAAAATATTATTTTATTTCTTATAAGTGTCCCGATATCTAGAACTTAATGATTAATTCTTGTGAGTTTAAAAAAAAACTCCAAGTAAAATATAAATAAAAAGCTAGTTAAAACTTTTTTCTAATTTGAATAAGCACTCAAATTAAATGCTAGTTTTTTTTTTTGATCTTAAATAAGAAACTTACTTTAAAACGAGTAACTTTAATAATTATACGACAACTATTTATTATTTCAAAAATACCCTCTGCAATTACTTCAGTCCAAACCCACCTTTAGTTCAAAGTGCTGATCGAGACATAATTCACGTAATTTAACACAAAACCTGTTTGAAGATAATGATGATGTCTTAAAGTTTCGGAAACAAAAAACTTGTCATTATCTTATCAACTTTACAAAATGATATTCGTTCTTTGTAAAATAAATTGAGTGTTTCTGCAACTCGTAAAGATTACTTATATACTTTATGTCTTTAAAAGATTGTGAGGAAAATAATATAATTTAACTTGTCTTTGTCGTTTTATATTCTTTTTATATATGGAATTCCATTAGAGAATTGAAAAAGAGAAGCTAATTTTGTGGGACAAATCAGAACGCAGAATAGTGAAAGATGAAAAGCGTTTCCTAATTTAAATTAAAATACGGCCTACCCTTTAGAAAAACTGGACTTTGAATGAATTATCTATTTTATAAATCCTACTAATATTATTAACGTGAAGTTTGTAAGTATGTATGGTTGTATGGATGTTTGTTACTCTTTCACGTAAAAACTATTGGATTGGAACGATTTGGATGAAACTTTACAGTACAGGTTATACATCAGAATACTTTTTACCGCGGGAAAACTTCACATTCCCACGGGAAACCGACTTCCACGCGAACGGAGTCGCGGGCGGCCACTAGTGTCTCATATAGGGAATATCCTGAGCTGAGTCATCAATTAAATAAGTTATATTAAAAACTATGTGATTAAGTCACATAGGGTACTTATTTTCGTCGTCGACATTATGTATTTATTTTCCTTAAATCTTTTAAACTGATAGTTGTAGTTCTCGATTACAATATCGATTACACTTTCCAGCCATCGATTATGATCTCGATTATAGGGAACAAGTCTAAGTTATTTTAATTAAGTTTTCTTAGTTAATAAAATGATTTAGTTTAATAGTGTTCTTGTGGTTAAGTTTGTATAAGCGATTAGGGCTTAATTAAGTGTTTAATTTGACTTTAAATACTCAAGCAAATAATATTTTGTCGTAATTTTTATTCTATAATAAATTTCATACGTCAGACAACATAAGCAATATTTTTAATGTTACGTCGCATTTAAGACCTGTCTTGTTTTTTTAAGCAACTGAATAAAAACGATATCTAATTAAAACCACGTGTTATTTAAACGATCACGGC
Organism: Emmelina monodactyla; assembly: GCA_916618145.1. Taxonomy (NCBI): domain Eukaryota; kingdom Metazoa; phylum Arthropoda; class Insecta; order Lepidoptera; family Pterophoridae; genus Emmelina; species Emmelina monodactyla. The sequence goes on along the minus strand of OU745311.1, from coordinate 8,274,578 downwards.
AAAAACTAAAATAAATAAGCTATTCGTTTTAATATTAACCATTATTTTTGCTCTGTAAGCCAGCATGGCCTATTCAATTAATTTCTCAAATTAGTAAAACGTGTTGTCGTTTTACTAATTTGAGAAATTAATTGAATCATTTAAGTAACAATCGAACAAACGTACAACAGTCGATTAATTATCGATTACTCTTCTTCGTTCAATTACATCGATTTCACGCAATTCGTGATACTTCAAACGTAATTACAAGATTAAGTTATCAATTAAATATGTAAAAGTAAAATTTTACTTCCGTTTTTAAATCGAAACAGGAATCTTTGTGCATGCATGTAATAACTTAAGTTAGGAACGGAAACAAATTAATAAGTAATAGTTAAGAAAAAGCGTAATTAATAAGATAATCAGTAACAGTAATAAGGAAGACAAGAATTCGTTTTCTATATTTTTTTATTTTCTATAATTTCTCGTCAAATTACTTTATATATGTTACGGCTAATACCCGAAGTGCGGTTACACCTAGTTTTAGCCGGTTAAGGAATCAGTAACCTACCAAGATGGTTTAATTATGCGCGGAAACTAATTTGCAAACACAATAACAATATAAATTAATCAGGTTATGTCTACGTATAAAATTTAAAATAAGTTCAATTCAAAACTTTAAGCAATATGTAAAATCGAAATAAATTGTTTAATCAAAGTCGCGGCTCCCTACCACGCGGTGTTTTAACCTGCGCCCACGCACCGACCATCCTAACCGGGGTAAACAAACGATGCGGTTTCACTTTCCGGCGCGCCAGTACAGTTACCACATGTAGCGGACTGCTAACTGTGCGCGACTGTACCCAGACTAATAGCGGGGGAGAACAGTAATTTCTTCGGTGCTTTGATCTGTTATAGTTATGTTAAACGGTGGGTGAGTACGGGATGAGGTTGGTGTTTGACTGGAGTTTGATAAGGAAGGCGATTGAAATTAATTCTGCGGGTTTTGGTAGACGAATTGAAAGCTATTCTTAGCTTAAATGATAGATGCGGAATTCATCCATAGGTGTTATTAATTTATCAACAAACCTTAAATAATAATGTAATACATAAGTATACGAACATTTAACTAGGTTCTCCCCTAGTCCATTGTGTGGTACCTATAGTTTAGGGCCACACAATTGGTGTGTCAGTCTGGAGATTAATAAAAAAAAAATGTTTTTTAAAATTTTGAGCAGCCATCCGTTTTTACAAACCTACCGAATACCATATATTTTTTGGCTACAAAACATTTGATATAACAAAACATTCAGTAAACATAACTTATATAAATAAATAAATGCTTACAGAGATAATGTGAAGGTGTAGACAGTGTAAAAAGAATACTGCACCATAACTATCTGTCCATCTGTTCTCCACACTCGCTGACTCGCGGCCTGGCTCGTGTTAACGCTACATTATATTCAATTTATAACTCGAGTAATTCAATTTACAACTTGGAGGGAAATTTATTATGAATTATGAAATAGAAGTTACCATTCTCGGGATTTTACGCTGTAATTATTTTTATGATTTTTGAGTTTCAATATGAAAAAGAGATTAAAACTCAAACTTTTATTATGGTTAAAAAAATGGTTCTACCTATATGTTACACAACACACATATTTAACAATAAACATCTATAGTTAAAGTTTAAGTTTTTTCGTGTATTTTAACGTTTAAATTAAATCGTCTTCAAATATTGATTTTAATACGTAATCGTAAAATCAATTCAAGTTGACAAATAATTTACCAAATGACGTAGGTTTAAATTTTGTTATAATTACTATTTACAATAAAATAATAACAATGATACACCTAAAGCGCGAAGTGTTTTAAAATAAGTCACAATAAACCAGGGAGGACGTAACTACACCTACACACAAAACACAAAATAAATACACATCTGTACATCAAATGTGTTTCTCCCGATGTTGACCATTCACGGTAACCCATTTCTATGATCGCGTGTTAAGGCCGACATAGCGCATGATTCGATAACGCTCACGAAGCGATGGCCAGATAGCCCTGCGCTCGCACATTTGCATTTTTATAATTAATTATATAGGTTATACCTTATTAAGGTAACGGGTAGGAAGAAGGTAGTATTATGATTTCCTTACTAGGAAAATACGGGACTTGGTAAATAACGATTGATTAAACACATTTTATGGCGAAATTTATGTTTTTAATTATATAGTATGGTTCATTATGGGCTACGTGGGATTTTATGAAGGTTAAAATGTATTATTTAGTCACGGAAACATTAAAATATTATTACTTTTTCATTTTGAATATAAGTCGATTACTAAAACTTTACTGACTTTTAGTTAACTTAGACAAAATTTGGATTAGTATCTTTTACAGAGTTCAATAAACTTATCTTGTGATTACGAAATCCAAATAATATAACTTGAACTTCGAAACTGCCTAGTTAAATATATCATACACTATTGATCAAATATAAACTATGATAGATAGTCCCCCATAACAATAGATGTTACGAAAATTTTACAAAACCGTTATAATTCGACATTATCAATAAAGTTTAACTGTGTTATAAGAATTATGATAAACTTATTCTGTAATGGTGGTCTTGCTTCCTACGCGTTGTGACGAAATAGCAACGATGGGATTTAACCATTAAATAAATCTTAAAAATACTCCTTTTGTGTGGTCTTGAGCCATTTTTTTTATCTTTTTATGAAACATGGGACTTGACAGTTGCCATTCAGAATCAAAACTGTTGCATTTGCGTAAACATAATAGTAGGTATAAGTAGTTTAGTTTCTTTTATAGTTTTTGGGGTTTAAGTTTTTGAATATGCAGCTTAAATGTTAAAGAATGATAACCCATTCATAATATATGGTAAGCACTCAAAGCTATTTCTAACATCAGACAACTGTTACCTACAGCAATTTATCAAAACCAAAGAATTTGTCACCATCAAAAACCCCTTACATTTTACAACTCCGAACTTTCTTTCCGCCGCCTGCAATAAATTCTAAGATTTGCCAACTGACTGGCTTCCACACCGCTATCATATCATCTCGCTATGGGCTTGATGCAATCGCCCATTGGCCCAATTCTGCACCATTACTAATGCAACTAATCAGAATTCATCTAAAAACGGCCATAATTGTAAATGGAAAGTGTATTTATGACAGAAGTGCTAAAGGGCTTATAAAGAAGTCACGAATTGACAACAACCTTCAGAAGAAAGTGATACTTGAAGGGAACCATGTATGTACAGGCATACCACCAAGCTTTGGCTACTAACCCTAAATCATGAGCGTGATCGTTTGACTAACGCATGGATGTTCATGAATGATAGTAGACAGAGAAGTGTAAATTAAATTTCAAAATAAACAGGTTTCGATTTAAACTTTGCCCCTGTTATACGGTATACCTGTACCTAACTACCGGAATCATTTATGACTATGTTAATTCTAATTTATATTGACATCGTTAGTTATAAAGTTTGTACTTAACAGCTATCGTAAATATGACTGCATGTGTAATTTTGTTGTAAATATAATCACAGATTTAATTTGGATTTGTGCCCAATGCATTCATTATAGTTATTTGCATATGCTAATGCAGTGATACATAAAGACGGCATACAATGATGGGCCTTACAGAATTTGAAATGCTCATGTACTAACAATGAATAGTATCTTATTTCAATAACAAAATAAATAAAATTGTAATAAAAATATACTTATTTAAATATCAAAGTTTTGAAACTTGAATTATATGTGTTTGCATGTCTTATCATGTTGATAATAGATAAGAATCTTCAGTTTCTCTATCTTATTATAAACAATCTTTAAAATAAAAAATACTTAACAAATTTCGCGCACATATTACATCTCTTTTCTATTTCTCTATCTCCCTCTTTCCATCCAGGTTTCCCGCCGTTTTTCCGGCGGCCATATTGTATTTATCGGTGAAACTCGGCAGCGTATTTGTAAAATTACCTTCATGTATATGGACTATGGCTATTATTGCTATTTGTGATGGATTTTAAATGAGTAGTTTTTACATACTAAGTGAGACTGGTTTGAAATCCCAAGGCAATATGGAATCTTACTATTTAAGTAGGTATGTACTTCCATACTGCAGTAAGTGAATAAAGTGCATATACAAGTTTATTTCAATAAAGGAATTCACATTATTCCAAACCAAATTTACCTAATTGAAAAATCATATTAAATCTAGTGTTTATATATTCTAGTGCTAAATATTTTTTTTACAGAAATCCTGATTAAGAACGTTGGTTTTCATTATTTGTTTTCAATATTCATTAAATTTTCTCATTACCATCAAATCATCTCATTACAATCTCGTCGGCAAGCACTTGGCTTGCCAACAAAAAAGAAATATTCTCAGAAATATTCAAACTTATGTAATAATAGTAATATTTGATTGTTTGCAGAGGAGTATCTATCGAATTTGTGAATAAATTTCTACTGGCCAAAAATTACTTCATAACCATTGGACTCAAACAGCTGAACTTTAACCCTAGATAAAAACCCTTTGTGAGTAATTTAATTAAGCATACCTAGCTGTTCAAGGGTACGCAGTTTAATTTAATAATAAAGTCATGTCAATATTAATTAAAAATAAATAAGAAATCATAACTTATAACTTTCATAATAAAACCTTTCACTTAACGATTATTAACTAATAAACTCTTTTCAAATAATAATAAATTATCCAACCTTTAATATTTCCGCGCAAATTGACAACACTGCATTAAAATCAATATTTTATCATTACATACGAGTAAAAGTAACCAAAATCTGACATTGATTAATTATAGATAAATCTGTCATAAATCTGACATCACGCGGAAATGTCAAATCAGTTTTTTTATTGAATTAAAGGCAAAGGCTCCACGTTCATACGCCCTTTACATGTCATTTATCAAATCTTCGGCCGTTGACACCAATGAAAGTGAAAACGCAGCTTCGCTTTCGTTGAGTTTTTTTATGGTGCTAGGATGGCGCACGGTGACGAAAAAGGTCTGAGTTTAAAAAGGTTTAATCTCATTGTACTAGGTAAGTATGTGTACTCTTTGTATTTTTAATGAAACGTAAAAGATTTACGCTTAAAAATAAAATAAATTTTGTGTATAGTAATATTTATAAATATTAATGCAAATCCCAGTTACTGTAGCGATTTCAGCGTGACCTAAGCACATGTAGCGATAAAAAGTATCGGAGACTTGATATTACTTAAGAATACATATTGTAGTTAAAGCCAAACAAAATTAGATTAACAACAAACTTTTTTAATTGACGCTTTTTTTTGTTTACTTTACCAATTGACACAGTGTAGTCAGTTAAAGCCTGTATTGCAATCTCTCTCTTAATATTCGCCCCAACGACTTAACATCCCAACAGTACCCCCCCTAAACAAATCCAATCCTACCCCCCCTCCCCCAGCGTGCGACTACCAAACACAGCCAGCGTGAGGTGCGCGTACGCAGATGCTTACTGTAAAAGAGCTCACCGTTGGCCGCCCGGGGCGCCGCCGCGGCGGTCGCGAGCGCCATCAGCGGTAACGCCCACCACCATGTCATCACAAACACACCTGGAACAAAGGGAAAGGTTTATGAAAGTATGTTAGCCTGGCTGCCCACACGGGGTTTTAGGGGCATGAAATTAGCCGAAAGAAAGAACATTTAATGATAAGATTTAAAAAAAAAACGGTTTAATAGTTCCTGAGATTATCCCGAACATCCAAATTTACTAAGTTTACTTATCTAAACAATTGTGAGTAACAAAAACAAAATAGTTTATTATATCTATTTGATAATACCCATACTTAATACATTCGTTTAAAAGTCCTACAAAATAGTTACCTTATATACTTACAAGCGACCCGCCTAAGCTTCGCAATGGTGTAATTTGTTAAGTTGAATTTTAGCTAACTTAAAATAACTTTATCAGAATTTTCTTTATTTACAAATTTAAATAAGTTAATGTCCTAAAAGATGGCGAAACCCGCATCAAAATCCATTACGTAGTTTAGGAGGAGATAGCAGCCAAACATACAAACAGACACAATTAGCGACTTGGATTTATGAAGCCATCTTTGTAATTTTAGTAACAATTTAACAACATATGACACACCTAACCGACTTCAAATGAAATAGTTATTATATAATCAAAGTTTAATACCTCCGCCAAAGTATTCAAACGCGATACGAAATTGAAATAATACGACTTTATTTAGAAAGAGCTTATTAAAACAGTAACTTTTAATCATAAAATAATACCAAGAAATGGTTCTGTAGAAGTCGGGTTTTATTGCCTATTGTAAGAATGAAAAATTTATATTGTTTCTTTAATTCTATTTAATGGCTCTTTATGACGACGTTTTATGAGCTATCGCTTGGAAATTTTGAAGAAATATAAGTTATAGGTTTAAGCTTCTAACAAAAGTTAGCCACTGAGGGTTTGGGTTCTCAATGTTTTTATGGAATATTATGCCAAAAATATTTGGATGAAAAGTGCTATAAATACAATAAAGTATAAATAAATGTGAGGGGTTAAGTAAGATTCAATATATGAGTTAACTGATGCCATTTTGAAAATAACGTGTGATTAGTAAACGTACATATTAAATGGCAGAAATTGATAGAGTAAACCCTTCATATCGTAGGAGTAACCCGTGGCAGTCGATTCATCCTCAGATTTTCTCATTCCATTTAATGTTATACCGCACGATCATCAATAAAAAAGCGACGAAAAAAAGAGATATAGCTAACAACAAGCAATCTCATCCTAGTTTCAAAGAGAAAATCGACTCATAAACTGCCTGCAGAAAGAAATCGTCCAAAATGTGGAGAAAATCGAGTTATTTGAAGAAAAAATATCAACCTAAACAATCCTTTTAAGGAAACGAGAAATGCCATCACCACTACGTTTAAACAACATTATCTCATTCGCATTAAGTTATTCACAGTCATTATAAGAATATGTAGTCTATTCTACGCGGATTAACGTCCTTAAATCAAATTATATCGTAGGACTTAACAATATAACTATTGTGGAACAAGACTTAATCCCATCTTTTTGTTTTTTATCTATCGTATTACATAAACTAGGAACAGTTGTAACTTTTTTATAGATTGACAACTTGAGAGGTAAAATGTAACGTGTAGATGTCGTCACACGTAAAATGTTACACCTACGGGTTTATTTGTTTCAATGGGAAATAGTATCGGTTTGTAGTCAATAGTGATTCGTTTTATCTTTGATGGAATAATAAGACAGATTATGCAACTTAGATATAGTTCTTTTTATTATTAAATAGGGTGATCCGTTTTTTTATATTGTACACATGCCCCTTTTGACGTAAGATTTTATACATATACTAGCTAAACCCGCAAACGTTGTTTTGACAATAAAATGTTTGGGGTGGATAATCACTTAGATAGGGGCATGAAAAATAGATGTTGGCCAATTCTCAGACCTACTCAATATACTCACAAAATTTCATGAGAATCGGTCAAAGCGTTTCGGAGGAGTACGGGAACGAAGATTGTGACACGAGAGCTTTAGTATAAGGATAAGATAGGGTTAAATCTTTCGCATATTCTGCACTTATACACGTGTTTTACAATGTTATGAAATAAATATAATGAAATAGGTTGTAAATAGACCTAAAAAAACTAAATGATTTTCCCAAAAAAAACAATCAGAGTTTTGAAAACGAATATTTCACTAGAGAGCGGAGCAAACATTACATATCAAGAGAATGGTATTTTTATTGAAAACCTAGTAAACGGATCCAGTTCAAACGATATCCCATGCTGATGGAATGTCAATATACGGTGATATTGGAGATAGGAACTTCAAACACGTGATATTGAATACTTTTTGAAGTTATATAAGAAATATAATATTCATTTGCATAAACATTTTTTTAACAAATATGGTAGGTATACCATTTGATTTACAAAAACGATATTTATTAAAGAATGTGAAAATAAACTAGCTTGGAGACAAAAGCTTAAATTTGTATAAATCTGTTTTCTAAGTTATTATATGTCTGAAAAATACAAAAGTTTGTTTGAAAAGCAAACCGAAAGGACTCTCTATGAATTCCATATACCTTGGGGATGAAAAAGGGCTGAGAATTTGTATAGTGATATGCCTATAACTAACTTATTGCAAAAAGCTTTCAAACGAAAGTAGTAAGAGTAAATTACATCAAGTAATAGTAATATTTCTTTGTATAAAAGCTTATTCTTCGATACGAATATCTTCCTCAATTGGACAAATTTTATTGAGTATTAAGGCTCATAAAAGGATAAGTTAAGATCATAAACGCATGTTTACGCACAAACGTCATTCGTAGGTAGTTAGATAATGTCATGGAAAATGTCCTGCAAATTTACTCTTTATAAATGCCTAAATGGTTTGTTATAGAGTTTTGTTTACATATAATACTAACTTAAAAAGTATAAATGAATTTTAAAAAACTTAATAGTTTCCACAACCAATGTATTTTTTATTCTTAATTTTATAGATACTAATGTATTTAGTAATGATCATTTTGATTGGGGATACATCGAATAATTATAAAGTTTTCTGGTCCGAAACAGATATATGGTAAATCTGCTTCGATAAATAACTCCTAGATAAATAGCTGCCTAAGATTCTGGTCAGTTTTAGTTAACATATAAAAAAAAAATATTTTTAATCGATTAAGCTAAGTGATGTTACAATGTTTCAAGGATTAGACTAAAACTATTGGCAGACCGAGAGAAAAGGTCGCAATAAAACCTTTATTTAGGTACGCAAGTATGTATGTGTACATATTAAATGATGAGTCAATGCGCATTACCTTCTCGATCAAAAGCCTAAAAATAAAATAGCCAATTAAAAGAACGTTCATAAAATATTCCGCAATAAAATCTTAATACTTAAAGTTATCAGTACTCAAAAGTTATTCTCTCAATAATTTATACAACTTTTAACGAGTTTTAGATTGTCGCTAGTAGGCATAGCCTAAAGAGACCGAGAGCCGGTTGTAATATTTAAACAGCTGTTTTATACTTGTGCCTTATTTAGAAAATAATACAAGCAGAACTCTAAAATTAAGTAGATTGCAAATAATGTCTCGATATAAATAGATCCGTGACATTTTGTCAAAGTCTCCAGTTAACTATTTCCCACGGGAAACCGATTTCCACGCGAACGGAGTCACGGGCAGTCACTAATAAATAATAATAATAAATAAATCTCCAGACTTACACACCAATTATGTGGCCCCATGGTAAATGCATTAAGCGCTTGTGTTACAGGTACCACACAATGGACTAGGGGAGAACCTAGTTACACCCAGACACGAGCCAATGTCGAAAAACCATTTTGACGAAATTAATATTCTAATAGAAAAATCTCCTAAAACCTGTCAATCAAAAAGTCAGATTTCTTGCACCCGCCTCTCAGCCTACACTATATTAGGTAATACAGACTTTACGACGTGGTTTAAGAGTAACCTCTCTGATAACCGGTGAAAGTTTTTCCACGCACGATACTTAGATAAAATATTACGAGATACCTTCAAGGGCCTTTGATTGTCAAGTTTGACATTTAGGATTATGGCACTGATACTAAGAGATTTACAAGGCACTAACTAGAAGATGCGGCTATTCAATTTACTTTCAAATGTTTTTTGTAAGAAGAAATACACTTACAAATTACGTAAGAATATAAAGATAGGGATTGGTCATAAACGTCAGTGTCAACTGTCAAAATATCTTGTTTGTATACATTTTCAACAACGAGACTCACCTTCTTTCTTAATTGTTATAGAAAATAAGAAATAGTTTTCAATAAGAATCGGATATTCACCATAAAAATTTTACATTCAAGACCACTTACTGTCAGTTTAGCAAGCAATATCATAACTTCGCAGGCAAAAAGAAAAATAACATATTTATAGGAGAAACCTACCAGGCACTCTCATTAACACAACCCTAGCGATTTAATGGATCTTAACTTTTCCAAATGAGGCATTGAACAGCAAAAAGCCGTTACATTAAATGCTGTGAAACAAGGAAATATATCACGAGTGATATTAGAGCTGTAGCTGTATGATCGATGGCATGATTGAATCGATTGATAAACGTCACGGCGATTGATAGACTTGTCAAAATGACAGTGACAGGTGCAATTGGCAACTACTTTTAACAACGGATAATTAAAATTAAAAGATGTTAAGTAACATTGAAGATTACAGCAGTATTGAAGCGGCTACCGTTTATAAATAAAATGCTAATCCAACATCATAACAACAAAGTTTCATTTCCATTGCTCATTGAGATAATCTAGAAAATAATTACCATGCTAATACAGGCGATAAAGAGCTGCAATATTCATTCATGTTAACTTTATAAAAGCAGTTTCAAGCAGGTGGACTGACTTGCAGGATATTCTAGATTAGAAATAAGATAGTGTAATGAATCTTTGCTCGCATCGATTCGCCGCCAAAGGATAAATCGAACTTAAATTTTAATTGCGGAGATGATTGAAAGTACTAAATGTAACATAAGCAAAGGTTATTCTTTTTATATACAAAACCCTGCACGTAAAGTGATTTCTTTTTACGTTTGCGTCGTAATCTTCTCATAAATAACACACCGCAGATGCTTGATATCACGTATTACCTACTTATCGCTCAACATTGTTGTCAATCGTTAAGAATCAATCATCTTTTCACTTAATCCATCAACGTGTACCTCACTAATGCAACAAAGAGTCTAGTGAAAACATATTTTTGTATCGCGACACTAAGCACCATAGTGGAGTTGATTCGGAAAAGTTTTAAAAGCTTAACGACTTTGCTGTTGGCAACTTTACGTCGTTCGCAAGTCGGATTAAAGGATAGTGATGGGATTAGTGTTTAGTTTTCGGAGTTTCGGCACGTTCTGCCAATTTTATATATCTACACAATCTTAAATACTTTCAACAACTTTAGCCCACCATCTGTGATCTTGAGTAAGTACTGAAGGCAGCGAACTTTAAATAGGCATAGTGTTTCAAGCCTAGCTCGATGATTGGTGAATCAATGCGATAAACCAACACATTAGCAGTCATATTTCAAATTAACCTTACTCACCCGACCACCACGGATGGTAAAATAAATCGCACCAACACAAGTACTCTCCCATCTGACCTAAAACTGCCTCACACTTAATACTAAATCAAAACAGATACTAGTTATCTGCATAATCATAGGCATTATCGTCGTTCCATTCCGTAATGGAACGCTGATAATTGCGCTGGTGCATCCCCCCGCACATAATTACACATCGTCATAAATCAAGTGAAAATGTACTTTCATTCGTTGGAAAACAAACTGGAAAATCGGAAGCGTTTCAAATTGATCGTGTTAGTACCAAATTAGATGTGTCCCGTACTAGCATTACACGCTGCTGCAGCTAAATTACCGCCACTCGCCCATTATACATTATTGTCGTCAATAGCATCCGTTCCGCTAATTTTACGGAACACACCCGCGAAAAACTGTGCTAAACTAACGTCCCAGCTTTTTAACGGTTTAAAAACGAAAGTAACCGACGAAGATACGAGAATTGCAGCGTGCTCAAATAAATAAACGTTTGAACTCACGAGATCAAACTGCAGCTTAACTATAGTTATTTACGATGTCGGTAATAAGTTAATAAGCAGTATTCGTTTCGTAATAAAGATATACAGACTTTTAAAAAGAAAGTTGGAAGTCTTTGGCAAGCGTTTACAAAAAAATGCGTGAACGTCAAATAGTCTGACAAAAGTAGATCAAGGTCACCTACATCCGTATTCGCCCCAAAAGCCTTAACCAACGACATTATTTCAACCCTTTTAAATCATCTCAGGGTCCAAGGGTTTTATCAATATTACCTACATGTCACCGACCTCTTTGAAAGTACCAAAATATGCGTATGAGCGATTTAACGGGCTTTCGTATCCTTGAAATAGGCTTTAAATAAACCCCTGTTACGCAGGTTCGTAGAAATACGCAACTTTAAGGTAAATTTTCCCGAGTCCAATTTAGGGCAAATCGACTTAAGTCACGCGCTTCATATTTTAGGAGCTTCTTAAAGAACCTATTTCGCTGCGAGATGAGTATTATAAACATGTTGACGTGATGTTATTAGGAGTATCTCGTAATCGATTTAGGGAAGGTCTTTCTGCGTGAATTTAGTAGATAGATAGATAGATGTTTAGTAGAGGTAGTTTCCCACGCAGCAGGCAGTTTTCTCATAGGAATCAATCTAAAGTGCATTATACAAGATCTAGTGCCTCCACAGCTGTCAGACTGGCTTGCGTACTGAATAAGGCATCGTGGAGAGCACGTATGGTATCGATCGTCCTATTAGAAATGGCTAGGTACGGCGGTGACACATTTCTGTGATGCTCCAGTTTATATCATGAGAATTGGCTTTGGTCATTATGGGGCTGATTATCTAAATGTCATATCTTTCGAAACCTTTATATATTTATATGACTTCAACAAACATTTTTTTTTCGCCTTTTTTTCAAATTGTGATGCAATAGCCCTTTCGTTTAGGTATTCTTGCTTCAATGCAAATTATAATAACTTTGATTGGACATTTGTCGATATATTTCAATCAATCGAAGTAAAACTCTAAGACTGTTAACGCCTCGACCACCATTATTACTTTTCCATTGATGTTTTGAAAATCAATCAAATATAAACGATTGATCAATCAGCTCCGCATTACTCATAACTAGCTCATATTGATTTGATTCTAACTGGTAGAAAACTTACCTTAACAACAACTTATCTCTGTAATTTCTAAAAGAGTTAATTTGTAAAATATTTACTCTATATAACTGCAGACGAAATTTCACAACTGACATGTGTAGTTTATTAATATCAATAAAAAACATACTTTAGTCGTATTCAAGTGAAAGTTTCTACAATTGAAACTTGATAAAAAATAAGCTCAGTCCTTATTAAAGTTACAAGTTACTTGTTTTTGTGATCGACATTTCGATCAATTTAGACTTTATAAGAAAGTTTATTTACAGACGTTTAACAATTTTTGTCAAGTATCAGTTGACAGATAATTGAAATCAGTTTCCGAAAGCTTTTAAACGAAACTGAGCTGAGAAATCTCCTAAAACAGAAAGTTGGGGTTAAATTTGTTATGTAGTTTCTATGGTACCTGTATTTGATTTGCAGTTGTGTCATTAACTTAGATAACTTATGGACATAATACATTAATTTTTACCTATCTTAGTCATAATTTTTGACCTAAATATTTTTAGAGTTTGAGAAATATAATTTCAAACTTTTGGCAATTTATTCAGTAATATATTTATGGTGCCATTTAAAATTTACACTTTCCTTAGAGTTTTTCAAATCCATATGTTTCCTAAGTCAATGTGCAGTATAGGTTTATTTGCAAAACTAGTGCCATTCGGAGAAAACCAGTAGCGTTGATGGCTTTTATGCGTCAAGTGACACACTGGACTAACATGGCTTGTTTGGGTCTTTCGGCAACTTGGACCTTTAAACTGGAACCATTTTTAAGTTTTGGTTACAATTTTGGAAAAAAAAAGTTGTACTAAAATGGCAGGTTTATTACCAAATTCACATTTGAGTTAGGGTAACCGCTAAATAGCTTATATTAAAAACTTGTCGTTAAAATAATTTGGCTAGTTTTTACACAAATAAATGTTTTATCATGATCAACAAAGACAAAGTTTGCGAAACAGTAAAAAAAACTAATTTTTAACTAAGCAATCCTAAACTTTGTTACCAAATCAATAACTAAACATATTCTGCTAATAACACTAAGTGCTGTAACCGCCACAACCCGTGTACAATCTATTCATTAGCGACGTAAGCTTCTCTTTGAATTCATAATGACGTAATATCCCTCACATCTAAACAATATACGCCAAATCGGCACAATACCTTTGTGGAAGCTTTCTGCAAATTCGTCATAATGTTTTGACAGCTAAATTGGCTGTCTCGCTTTCTCATCTGCTTATGATTGACAGTGAAGAGCCCAAGATTTCATATACGAGTACCTTGAACTACGGAGTAATGCTAAGTATACACAGAACTTTCACACTATTCAAGAATTCTTTATTGTGACCTACAGAAGTCAAAGTGTAATAAAGGTATGTTAGATTTTCATATAAACTTTAAAATACGAAAGATCAAAACAAAAAATTGTTTGTTATTTAATTTGGACCATGTATTTAATAAGAAATGTTGCATGAGTTACAAATTAGATCACCTCGTAATAAACGCTTGTCAATCACGAATAACATTTATCAATCACATGTATCAATCAAGTTAATACTTTTATCACTTACCTGCCATTTTTTTCTTCTAACAGAACATCAATCAAAATGATAGATACTAAGTAGATAATTTTAATAAGAAAATGTGAATTCTTCACATCATATCTCATAATAACACCATTTAGCAGTGGTGAACGTAAAGAAAACATATCATCTCACTAATTAAATAATAAACAAGCTAAAGAAAGTTGTTTTAAACGAACAAATTAAACGATCGTTAAAATCTATTTAAGAGTAGGAGGTTGTGGCGTAAAGATTTATTATTTAATAATTAGAGACAAATTAATGCGACCTAAAAGAAAGTTCATGACTAACCATTTGCATAAGTAATTACAATTTCTGCAAACTATAAACACTATTTTAATTACTCATACTCTAAGTCTGGCGTATCTTACTATAAAACAATATGCAAATATTAAACTTCAAATGTTTTATTTGAATAATTTGATAAATCGAACAACTATTAATATCATATATTGATTGATCAGTGAACAATCGATCCGCTGTTTTAATAATACTTTATGTCTAATCGAACGCATTTATTTTCTTTAGTATTAAGACTTCAGTTTCACTATCGATAAGGTTTAAATGCCTTTAGGCCTGCATTGTGAGACAGCTTAATAAGCTATTCATTGAGTCAATACTAGTAGCTTTCAACCTTTCGGTGAGAAGTGGATGGTGTCGCATTAACAGCTTTAGTGAAGATTTCTCTAACGACATTTAAACTAAACGATAACTTATGCTAGTGATGTTGACTTTGGACACTTATGAATAGAGAGAATTTGTTTGAAATGTTTTGCATTAATATTATCGCATAACGCACTTGTGCTTGGCTTTGCAATGTTTATTTTATCACATTTCATTGTAAATGTGCGATTTATTTTATTATATACGTAGACTATTTGATCTATGAATCTATGGTGATTTTAATAGCCTCTTTAAATGTAAATCCAAATATAACTGTCAATCTATGTTATACAGCCTACTTTCAGAATAACAATAAACTAACAATAGATCAACTACGAATAAATATGTTAACTGAGCTTTCATAACTTTATCATTCTTCTTTATATTAGGTTAAAAACCCATAATTGCCCTGATTGAACTGTAAGCTACAGTCAACACCTGTAATCTCGTATTCCAAATGCATTCACAAACGGGTTCTTTGAATCGTTGCGTGCTAAAATCCTCTACATTACACCATTAAGTTAATCTGCTTACGATTTTATCTAGGATTTAATAAATCATTAGAGTCAAAGCCTTGCAATTTCATGTATGTAAATGCGGGTTTATCGGCAGGAGCTATAAATCGCAGTCGCGCGCGCGTGTTCGAGTGTCTGTTTTGATTGATCAATCAAATTGTATATAGTTTTAATTTGTTGTAATTGTTTTTTTATTTTTCCAACCAAATTTGAAATTGTTTTTTTTTTATTGCTAAGCATATGTTTTATTATTTGTTGTGCCTGTGTTAAGGGTTGTCCATCAGTATCATTTTGCGAGAAAATTTACTTATTGACTGAGAATTTACTTATTGAGAAACTTCGTACACAGATTTATATTTGTTCCAAGAATAAATATAAATCAGTAGTTAAAGGAAAGGAACGAGAACAAACAAATTAAAGGGTTTAAAGCCGATATAAAATTGTGAATAAACCGTTTATATGAGTGCCGGTAACCCACTTTTCCATATCACTGTTAATCAAAATAATTCATAAAGCGGGAAGTACTTTATTCATAATAATATGCTACGTCGAATATATTACTTCATTTATACACTAAAATACAGAATTTCCAGGTCAAGTCGATAAAGTCTAAGGGCAGGATGTTTTTTAATGAAGGGAATTCGGCGGTGAGTTTAACATAAAGCATTTTTATATCCGTGACCCACACGGGGAATTGTTGAAGTTAACGTTTTTGGGTTAAAAAGGCATTTCCGGGTATAACCATAATATGCCTGTAAAAATCCAAGTCCGTTGAAGTATACTTCAATTTTTAATTACAGGTTTAAAAACTTAGTCATACTTTAAAATCTGATAGATTTATGGTGCATATTTAAAATTGATACATTACATTGGAAGCATCTCTGGTAATCTTATCTCTTAATTTAGAATTCTTAATTCTTTTTGCTGATTGTTAACATAATACAATTGCATTTGTAGAATAATTTGGGAGACAATTTACATTTAGTATTTTGCCTATCTTTTCCGTATTGACAAAGTAACTTAGAATTAACTTTTTCTTGTTATTTCACCAAAAAAAACTCTTAATAGTTTAACCATGTATTTCGCCTTATTGCATTAATGCAGTAAAGTATTTCTGATATAGTGCCCTATTCAAAACGGTCGTTATCCAAAATTCGGCGAACACATTCGCGGTTCTTTACTGTTATTGCTACATTGTGGCAGAATCCCTGACTTATATCACTATAGTGTAAAAGAATATAATGGAAGCGAATTATAACTTGAACAATGGGCAGAACAGAACACTTTTTATTATTTGAGAATTTTGTTGAATCTTTTTTTTTTGTTTCAAATATTTTTTTATACATAAATCAAATTAGCAACAACATATCAAGTTTGGCATATTTTTCTTTTTTTTTATTAAGTTAACATCAATGCAGTTGCGTTATTAGCATTTAAAATAAGTTACGCAATGCAAAACAACAGGATTTCGGCAGAACCTGAAAAATGATGTCATTATTTAATTTCTTTAAAAGGTTCTTTCATTTCCAATGTACCGTTTAGTTTCCAGTTGTTCATTGTGGGGAACATCATTATTTTAATTAAAGAATTTGTTTTTGCACGACGTAATTAGTACAAGCATTACGATACAGTTAAGCATTTGGGACCCTTGAGTATGTTTTTATGGATGTGATTAACTGTGTATGGGTTAATTGTGTTTGTTTGTTTTAAAGTTTGTAGGTTGAAAATACCTTTTCTTACAGCTAATAATAGTATGAATCTGACTATCTTAAAAGAAGGCATTATTTTAACACATCAGTTTAAAGTTAAATATTATAGTTATTAATTGAATACACAATTTATTTCTTCCCGCTTCATTGCATTGCGAAAAAAACCTATTATATCTGATTGACATTTCAAAAGTGACAGTAGAAAATCTTTCTTTTGTTTATTTATCGAGATCAACCTTTCACAAGAAGCACACCGCCTGAGACCACCGTGACTTTGACTTTAGCTCTCTTATTGTCTTTTGTGACAGGAGTTTGACACGACATTGACGTTATTAAAAGTTTGTAGAGTTTTTTGAGGAATATTTGGCGGGCTTGCAAAGTCTTCACTCGCATCGTTAAGGTTAATAAAGTAAATACTTGTATTTTTATTTATTTTGTGATACACATACTTGTTTAAGTGTTTAAATATTATATGTTCTTGTTTTCGAAGATGATAAACAAAGCAAAATCACAGAAATTATTCTATAAACTTTTTAAAAGAAGCAAGTTTATTTTTTAGTCTGTATTTAATGATCTCCAAGGTTGATTTAGTACGAGTGATTTATGTACTTATACACAGTAAATAATTACGTAATGCATAGGGAATTCTATGTTCACAAGTTTTAATTACACTGCACCGTTTTTTCTAACTGGCAATAATTTAAAAAGTATAAACTTTTTTTTACGAAATCACGTTTCTTAGCCGGTCTTTTGTTTAAATATAGAATTGATTGTGGTTGGGACAGTGGATCACTTTCACTTTAAATAGTCAGTCAGGAGGCTGCGCCCACGCCGATGTTTTTACTTTTACTTGTGTCTAATGATCCAGTTGTTTGGGACCGTGAGTCACTGATCGGTTTTTTTTGTGGGATTTTCTATTTTAACATGAGATTACTGTAACGGGTGTAAAAGACCACTTCCGAAGCCTGAAACCATGTATTCTTAAGCCTCAATAGTAACTAAATACACTAACAGTATACCCAGAAAACTCAATTTAAAATAGTTATTAATGTTTTTTTTATTACAAATAAAACTTTTTTTGTTCAAAACGTAACCAGTACCCTTCTAGCAATGCCCAGTTTCTGTTTTCGGCAGCAGAATTTTTACATCCCGTATATTACACAAACGCTCTACTTAATCAATCGTTTTAATCTGAAGAATGAAAAAAGGCTTTAAATACTGTATTATTAATTCTTCTTCTTGGACAAGGCTTTATGACATTTGCTTTTTTTTATAACTGTCATTCAGTGTTTTAATAACGGTTCTTCGCGATTCTATACATCTTGAAAAAACGAATAAAACGACAAACAATATGCAAAAAGTGTCCAACCATTTCTTTTCTGACCATATTGTAGACATAACATACAAATCCCAATTTCTTCCCAACCGTTCCTTCATCCAATCAAATACCCCTCAGGGCGAGACATTGAATCAATCTCCAGCCTCGAATCAAAGTACATTGAATCAATCCCTGGACTTGAATCAAAAACAATCCAGAATTCGGCCCCCGCCGCCATTTTGCAATTTCTTCCGATCGTTCATTTGATAAAGTGACTCGTGAAATACCAAACACTGAGAGAGATAAAACCGAAATTTATTTAGGATCGGCCAACTTCGTTATCAATTTGGTTTGAAAGTAAAACAAACTTACACGAATTGCAATTACCGATGTTTCAAACGAACGAAGTTTCGGTGATTTGGTCGATGTTTTTGGATGATTACCTGTGGTTTTTAATTGCTTTTATTTTGTTACTTTGGTTGAGTAATTATGGTGCAAGTTCATCTAGATATTTCCTTAGATTTTGGAAAAAGCGATTAAAAGATAAATATTTTGATAACAAAGATTTTAATTTGTGTTCATAACGTAAATAAATATTATTTTACAGGTATTTTCTCATATTACTTTTGTTCTATGGTTAAAAAGGACGCCTCATATCTGACCTAAGCAAGTAAAGCGTAAAACCAAAACCACAAAACTTATGCAACTGTTCTTCTTTCAAATCAGTCCAAACTTCGTCTCGCGAAATGAAGGAAACGCGACCGCTTTCTACCATCTGTCTGTTTGCTCGTCAGGTAGACGCGCGCGCAACTTGAAAAACACGCTGCGAACAATTAGAAACTTGGCCGGTTCGACTCCCGGCGCGGCCTGTTTGAGGATGCTCCGGCGCAATTAGCCATTGGTTGTGCGAAGGCTAATTTATTGACCGGCAAATGAAATTGTTCAGCTATGTGTCCGGAAATGGAGTATAATGGATGGGGCTCTTTTCTAGGATTTGGAGCAAGAATATATGTCTTAATAACCGAAAGGATTTAACTAATATAATATTCCAGTTAAAGCTTCCAGTTGTAGGACAAATAGTAATAATAATTAGTAACCTAGTTTGTTTAAATTTTCAGATTTTTGGGTGTCAATAACACCGAAATGGCAGGATTTTAATTACAATTAGTTTACAGATACCTAGAAAATCAAATAAATAGTACTTATACCTTTTTACTGCGAAGCTATCTGTTCTCTTACATGAAATCTTTCAGGTCAACGGTAAAATTCAAGCATAAATAAAGAACTTAAGTCATATCTATATATCCAACAAATTAATTTGGAAAATCTTAACAGAGATATTACCGTGAAAACCCAATACTTTATTATTTGGAAAAGATATATTAGAACATATTATTAAGGTCATAGTATCCCTCTGAGAAATATAACAGCTGTTGACCGACACAATGTGTTAAACCCCTAGAAAGTATAATATTACAATAAAGGAAAATACACACAAAATCAGAGTTCCTACCGAAAATAGATAGGAAAAGATAGACTATTGTTTTGTACATCTGATTTAAATTAAACCAATAGTATCATCATAAAAAAAGTTTTAGTTAAATATCTTTAAGAATAACATTTTATTTTGATTTTAAATCGTGATCTGATTCATCCTTAAAGTTTTTACACGACTTCACATCGCAACAAATCTTAGGAGATGAATTTGGAAGTGGGTATGGCGTTGTATTCTTTGGGTTATTATATTATTTTTGAATGGTTTTATAACCTCATTAATATTTTTAACACAGAATAGAACCTCCATCACTATGGTTATAAAGTAAACCTTCTTGTACTAAAGCCTCCTTTCCTAATTTGCGAAGATATATTCCACGTTCGTTAAGTTTAAGGTCCATCGCTTTTACGACGGCCCCTGGCGATAATTCGCTTTATGTACAAGCAGAAATTCGCTACCGAAAAACCATTGGAAGGTCTTGGTAAATGTTCGGCCTCAATTTGACAAACCAATTTTGCTGCGTAGGAAAATCTACGGAATAGCAGAAATACTGTTGGTTTTTAAAGAGTTGGAATCAAAAATAATGAAACATTGAACAATGTTTTTTAGTTACCTATTCTGTCATTGAAAAAAATTCTAACTAATTGTAAGGATTTATTTAAAAAGCAACTTTAACGTATTTTTGTTAATTGAATTACCTTTTTTTTATTCAATGCATCATATTCAAACATCGAACTACAAACTCTATGCTTATCTAAAATCGCTACAATAAAAACTATCTGTCTGTTTGTCAGATACTAACGTAGTTGTGGGCAATAGTGGGTGTATTTTATTGCTGTTTCAAATACATGGATTTTGTGCTGGAAGTAAGAAATACTATTTTATCTAACATAACGTCAGTTTTAATAGACACTGACAGCTTTGAGCAATGACTGCTGATCAGTAATTTATTGAAATATAACTTTTCCGTGTTTTCAAACGTTTTAATAACATATTATTCACCAAAAACTCTTTTGAGTCCATAAACTCGTCACAGCTTAAAAGTGTAAGCGTTTATTTTTACATACATTTATAATTAAAACATCACAAGCAAGTAATTAAATGAATTTAACTAAGATTCATCTGCCTACCGAATACAATGTCTTTCTTTTCCAAATTAAAAACAAAACAAAGTGATTAAATGGATTAAAACAATATTTTTTTGACTAAATCACATCAACATTTACCCGTCATTTTAATGCAAGCAATAATACTTTTTACGACTTACATAATAAAGATGAAGTTAGTGCTTCCTCGGGTCGTTAAGTTCAGTGGACTAGATTTTTGAGATCGCGACCTAAGTAGGTTATGACGGCTTTCGTGGAAATGAAAAATATAAGGCGAAGCTTTGAATGGGTGAAAGAATGAGTAGGTAAAATAAATCATTCGTTCATTGTATTTGAGAGCTCGACAGATACCTATAATCTATTTTTTTCATTAACCTAATCCTACTATTATAAATGTGAAAGTTTGTGAGTATGTGAGGATGTATGGATGTATGGAATTTTGTTACTCTTTCACTTAAAAACTATTGGACAGATTTGGATGAAACTTTGCAGTAATATAGGTTATACACCAGAATAACACATAGGGTACTTTTTACCACGGGAAAACTTCTCATTACCACGGGAAACCGACTTCCACGCGAAGGGAGTGGCGGGCGGCCACTAGTAAATTATTAAATGGCTTTATATGAATAAAAGTCCGATCTCCGAAACATCTGTGAAATGTTAGATCCTCTATCACAGCAGAAATATTTCACTAAATACGCCAACTAAAATTTTGACAAAGGTTTTTGTAATTGATGGTTTGTAGGTATATATTTGTGTCTTAGGCATGTATGTAATACTCGGTATATTCATAAAATATCGATCGTTTTACGTCCAGCTCAATCGTCAATCAAAGAAGGACCGTAAAATTGTATATTAACTAGCTTTCCGCCCTGCGGCTTCACCCGCTGCTGGGAAAATGGGTTTTGCCGTGAGATGACAATGAGTTACTTGCTCGCTGTAAAAACAATCCAGGGAATTTTTCCATATATCCTATCTTCTATGAACAAATTTCATCTATATCTGTTTGCATTTACATATTAGCAAGACTATTATTACAATGACAAATTGAACTGTAAATCTTTACCTAGTGAAATAACACATATTTTCCCACCAATATTTTTCAACTTAGTCAAAATCCTGTTAATTATAACTAAAATATTTAACCTTAATATAATCTCAAATGGACTTAGCTACGGATATTAAATATTCAAATACTTAGCTTCAGGATTTGAGTATAATTTATGTATCAAAGCGAAACATTCGCATAAAATGCTGACATGAACTGAATTAGAGTGAGGCTTCGTGATCCAGCTTATCTGAATGGTACGCTGAAAGTCTTGGAAGAGATTTAGGTCGAGACGTAAAGTGTATGTTGCGAAATATTTACTTAAGAATCTTAATTAATGTATCTTTACTTATTTACATGAAATTAACTTCTTCTAAAAAAAATGAAACACTTTTAACTGGCAACACAAAAACATAAGTTTCCGTATTTTTTTTTTGAAATAATCAACGATTTCTTAAGAATAGAATGAATTCAATCGTATATTCAACGACATTTGTATCTTAACGCATTATCGAAATAGCATTAAAAGAACTAAATAGATATGATAATATATTTACTGAATATAAACAAAATAAAACACCCTTTTGATAAACATTCAGTGTTTTTCTTACCACAACTAGATTACTAAACACAGAACAAACAGCATCAACCACGAATTTCTTTTAGCCCACAATAACCGAGCAAACTGTAACCCGCAGCATCGCTTCATTATCATTTATGCAAAACGTTCAGCTTTTTTTACCCGGCGTACTATTGACCCTAATCACACGCGGTGGAAACGTTGCAGACAAACAGAGAAACCAGGCATTAGTCTGACGATATGTGGCAGTCATAATAAACAATTGCTACCATTAAACAAATGGGAGCTTTGCAGTGCCGACGTGTATTGGAAATTGGCACATTTTTTCGTAATTTAAAAAGGAATGTAAAGTTAAGTCGCTTTCGGTATAGGTTTGTATTTTTTTGCCTTCAATACTATCTGTCAATTTTAATGCATTTTTAGTATCAGAAAAACTTATTATTATAAAAAAAATAGTTTCTTATTTAAGTTGTGTGTATTCAGCAGTTGTAACAAATTGTTCTTGTAACAAATAGAAGAATGGAATATGATAAAAATTAAAAAAATACTTTTGGACATTGATAATTTTTCAGATTTAAAATAAACATACTGGACATTATTTAGTCTCGAAGCTACGATACGATGCCTCAGAAACACTTCAAACCTATAACGCTTTTTTAATCCGAAGTCCGTTAAAAGGTTTGTAAATTATAAAAATAATGATACCAGTAGCTTACTAAATAATACGGGGTGTAAAAGAACTGCTTCCGAAAACAAAAACTGGGCATAACTGGTTACGTTTTGAGCAAAAAAATATATTTTTATGATAACAGAAAAAAAAATTTTTTTACGTAATTGTACAAAATTGCATTTATAATATCAGATTTAATTTGCAATGTCAATAATCGCACCTAAATGAACAGATGATGTGTGAGCGACGATTTCAAGCGCCAAACATGACTTTTCAATCCTTAATAACTTTTTTAAATTGGGTTTTCTGGGTATACTGTTAGTGAATTTAGTTACTATTGAGGCTCCAGAATACATTGTTTCATTGGGAAGTGGTCTTTTTACACCCGTTATAAATACAATGAATATGTATGTGCTCACCCCAGTTCTCCACTTATGACGAAAGCATCGGCGATGTGTCTGCAGATCCGCGCGACTTAGTCTACAACACAAATAAATACATAAAATTATTTTTTATTTCTTAAATATAAAAAAAAACTAAATTCAGCTTTTTATATCTGAATAGTACTTAAGTTAAGAATTTATTAAAGTCTTCATTAAGAAATTACTGCCGTGTCTCATTACACTTGAGTGCCAAGTGAAATCTAACATAATACCCATAATATTGCAAAGTAATATTTAATTCGTTTTACATAAGATAATAATCACACACCCAGCAATTTCGACTCGCCCCTATCGCAGGAACCGGTGTAGAAACCCCAAGAAAGGAAACTAATAAAACCTCTACACATTTCTAAATTTCCTGTTAATCATTCTCAATCTAGTCTTTGTCCATTTACGAGCTTTCACGACCAGACCCGAACGAGACCGAACACCACACGACGGATAACGAAATTAATAATAAATTAAAAATTATCAAAAAAGTTATACCGTTCCGCTTGTTAAAAACCCAATAATTAGTACATTAACGACGTCATTAACATATTTTTTGTTTAATTTTCAATTTATATTAATAGGTGTCCTGCTAGGATAAAAAAGTTTACGACCCATAACTTTGTTTTAATTCGCAATTAATTTATAGAAATTGCTACTTTTCGGTACTAAAATAGAAAGTGCGATAGCTCTCCCGATAAGAATTATTTCCTTGCATATTGATGTTGTAAAGTTCTAATTAAGATTTGTCACAGAATTCTCCATTGGTGGTATTTAATTTATATTTTATGTTAATTCATTGTCAGCACTAAAACTGGGACTTATTTATGTTTCCAGGAAAATGCCGACCGCAAACCAACTAAATATTTAATGGATGGATGGATAGCTTAACTTTGAATATTGTTTGTGACTCTAAACCTTAGCAAATTATAGACCCACGTTTTTCTCATATATATTATTTCCTTATAGTTACTTAATAACATTATGGAAATGCGTCTAAATATAGCTTTCCTTACATGAAACGCGTAAAATAACCGTAAACGGAGCTAAGCACCTATAATTTATCTCTGGCCAACAATAATAACACACTTTTCCTGTTGCCCGCCTATTAATAGTCTTAATCAGAAATTCAGAATATTCCATCTCGCCCTAAACAATAGTTAATTCGAGATTATCAACGTACAGTCGGCGCAAAAATCGCTGAATACAATCAAAAATATTAAACAACTGAACCCTTTATTTAGCACTTATGAAGCATTTGCTATGTTTTTTATGAACGTTTTTGAATTGAATTATGTTCATTGACTTTTGCTGCTGACCGTACATTCTATGCTTGCGCTTGTTAGTCAAAAAATCTCGAAGATCTAAAAGGACAGTGGGACACTATTGTGTGGTTATCTTTAATACAGATTTCAGTTGACCGTATTAACACAATTAATGTCCTTAGATATCTGGAGTAGGTAAAGCTGTGCAAAGAAATGTGGGTAATAATTTCTGGGTAATTCTACGAGTAAATGGGTTAGGTTTAATAAGTACATTCTGAATTTACTAACGTAGGCGATCTAAGGTTAAATATGTGTTTGGGTATTTAAAAAAAAGTGAATTTGATTCAGTGTTATGAAATTTAACTATGAATAAGTTTCACTTAGTAAACCTATTATTTATGTAAAAAAAAACATAAAAAAGCTATTTGTTAATGCCTAGCTTATCCGCATTAAGCCATTAATCTCGCCAAATAGGGCATTCATAGATTTATATTATAATCAACAAAATTCTATCGAACTTAAGAAATGTCACCCAATATGTTGCTTATCATCACGTCGCTAGACCTAAATGAAGTCATTACAATCGACCACCCATCCGTCAAATAGTCATGCCTCGAATTCTTATTGGAAATAGTGATACATATCTATTCTCGAAAATACCGCCATTATTGATAACTCAAGATATATTTCAAAGATAAAGATTCTAAAATCGATCTTTTTAAGAATTATAAATATTTATAAAACTCTTTCAAGTTTTATCAAAGATATCACTAATTATTTTTGTAGAAAGCGATTTTTGCTTTTCTTGCAAAAACATGATCTCGTTTTATCGCTTTTTGTTAACAATGACATGAATGAGAAAGTGGTTTCAATTTTTTATCTCAAATTAATAAATTATAAGAAAACCAAAACGGGAATCTATAAAATTAAGTGGCTACTACTTTTATTTTACCATATAAAATGTATCTAGATAGTTACTCTTTTTGATCTTTTTTATAAACTATATTTATATTTAGAATGTAACAATAAATATTTTATTAATTCTAATTTTCTTATATTACTGGCACTGAAAGTAATAATACCTTTTATATTTGAATTCCGAATACGTTTCTGAAAGAGTTACTGTCAAACTTTCAGCAGCCAATAACGTCTCGCTGAACTCTGAGACGTGTTTTGAATTGAACGAATCTTATGTTACAGTTATCCTTATTTAATAAATGTTAGGCTAACTATTTATCATTATACTTACACTATTTTTATATTAAATATTAATCGTTATTTTAAGGTGTGTAATTTGTTTTATTATTAAAGCAAAGCAATCAATAAATACGTCAACCAAAAAAACGTTATACCAAAAACAATTTAACTTTAGTTCTGCTCCGAAAAACGCCGAAAACCCAGCACCCAACTCTTAACGTCTTCATTTTCGATTTCCACCAACACAAGTGAAAGTTATCGTTATATTTTTTTAGAAAAACCGTCGACTTGTAATTACCGTCACCATTACACAAGGGAAGGCACGCTGCGAATCCGAAATCAGTCATTAATTCATTGAAACAACGCAGTCGTGACTAACTTCACAATTAGAGTTGTTTTTATTTGACAAGCGGCCGTGAATCGAGTTTTAATTGGTCGATGCTTTGAACAGCTTAGCGGTCGAATATCTGGAATTCCAATGTGATTATCGAGAGAAAAAATTGTGCAGCTGATTTCGTGAAAAGTATGATTGGTTTTAGTGCTGTAGCAGTTTCTTATATACTGACTAGTGGCCGACCGCGACTCCGTTCGCGTGGAGGTCGTGAAAGAGTTACAAACATCCATCCATACATCCATACGACCATACACCCCTACATACATCCATACATCCTTACATACTCACAAACTTTCACGTTTAAAATATTTGTGAATATTAATTATAATAAGTTTTCATCGAATTTCTAAAACAACATAATATTAAGACCTTCAAATAGTGCATACTTGTTAATCAAATGTACGATCGAAAAAATACTTGTTCGTACCAATTCAAAAATTGTTATTGCGAAAAAACATTAATCCACAAAGGATGTGTAATTAAGTGAAGCTCTAAGTTACATGTTAGTTAAGTCCCTCTAATGGGAATGCTGCAGATATCACGGCTAGAGAAATGTTACTACTTAAAGTTTAAAACGTTCATTTCCTATAATTAAACGCGAATTACTGACAGAGAAACTCCACTGGACACTTAGATAAATTTACAGACACTAAGAAAATTTTTTCAAAGCAAATAGTGTCGAGGTACGACATTGTTTTAATGGTAATATAGCACTTTGTTTTTTAGACAACATTCTTATATGAAAATTTAATAAAAATATTCTTCATCGTTAAGTATTTTACATTATATTGTAATTTTAAGTTTGTCCCTCCTCTAATGTGTAAATGGTCCAGTCCAGCTTTTATTTACGTTGAACTTACTTACAATTGAATATAAAATGTGATAAATAGTGACATCTTTTTTTGTTTTCATTTTATGCTTTTGACAATGTATAAGAGATTAGTTTTTAATCCTACATACAATAAAGTAATTTTCATTTCATTTCATTTCCTAATATTATGAAAACTCCGAATAGTTTTTTATACCGTTTGCCACTATAGCGAACTAATAGCGCCTCATTCGTTATCAATTGAAAACGCTTCTCGTTTTGTCCAATTTTCCTTCTCATATAATGGAAATTACTAAAAGAATGGCGTAAAAAAGGTTTGCTCACTTTCTATGAAGGTTGTTTCTTCTTATTGGCTGCGGGCGGACGTGCCAACAGAAGATATAAGTAGGTACAGCAGCGGCAAATTATGATAAACCACGTTAGAGATTTATATTCAATGTCAAGTGTTCAAATTTGGTAAAATTAGGGTTGGAATTGCGACGAAAAGTTTGTTCAATATGAAGGTACAGTAAAAAGCTATAAGTTACTAAAACTTTCAATAAATGATAAAGTTCCAACATATAACATGATTTTATTTACTTTTTCACTTGTCAATTTAATTGACCAAATCTTATGTAAGTACATTGACATTGTAAGATCAACCATACATAAATCAATTACCTATAACACACACACTTGCAAAACTGTGCAAAAGTAAAAATATATATATTATACTTGTAACGTTCCAATGGCCGATTCATTCAATTTCCGCGCTCAACAATCTTGACTCACAAGTGCACTTCACGACATAAACGCCCAATTCCAACTCTAAAGTGAGCGCTCTTGAAACTCCGTGATTGTACTTCGCTTCTGTTTGATTTTGTCACTTTTTGTCGTTGACAAGTGGGCTACTGTCAATAAAAAGGTGGTATAAAGGTAGTTTTACTTTCTTTCATGTGCCGATATGCACGTAGCGGGCTAATATCGGTTCATTGTTGGCAGATTGACGCTTTGTGTTTTTTAATACTAAGGAAAACAAAAATGGCCGATGTTAAGGTGATTCGCGGCAAATTTTTTGTGACGTACTTTATCAATAATGGATCTAGTAAATTGATGATTATTGTTAACGGTTTTAATTTGGTTGAAATAATTATTGATTTCTATTCATTTTTATTATAAACGTAAGTTTCAAAACTATGTTTTAAGTCCTAATTTGATAATTTTCCATTTTGATTCAATATAATTTTGATATTGCAACTTCCATATAAGCAGTAAGTAGGTATATACATGTAAAACAACATAAAATATAAACTAAACTAATTACAAAAATAGAGAATAGTAACAAACCGCACCGCGCTCCGAATTTCACTTTTACTAATCAAAGTTTATTTTGACGTTATTACTGAACCGGTTGTAAAAATAATTGTCGTCGACTAATCTTTTATTACAAGTAATAAGTATTGTCTGGTTTATCTCGCTGCGTGTACGCCGGCTCTAGAAAGTTGCAAACAGTTTTTAATTAGGATGAAAATCTTTGAAGAAAGTGAAAATTAAATGAAAACTTTAGCCGATCCGCGATAGCGAGGCCGGCTGGTTTTTATATAGATTACAGATTGTTTATTTTTTATAAACGTTGTAAAGGTTTTTTTAATTTGTTGTAAAGATTTTTTTTATTAGTACCTACTTTGGTTTAGATATCTTTATCAATGAGTACTAAAACTATAAATAACAAAAAGATTTGATTTTGTATGATATAGAAACTCAAGTTTTGCTGAATAAATATTATAGTTTTTGAAGCGAGAGCAACTTACTATCAATATTATCACTTTGTTCAAAAGTAACGAATATCGTTTAAAAATTTGTTAGAATACTAGTTTTCATCATTATCATACATTTTGAATAAGGAAATTGCGAAGAATATTCAGAATGGAAGATAGAGCAAACAGTTCGATTCGAGATTTACAAAGTTAAATTTAGATAGCGAGATAAGGTAATTCTTATAGATGGAACATAAAAATATCTTATTTAGAAAGACCACAACAACATTTTCTTAAAAAAGTAATATTTTTAAACCAAAATAACCTAATTTTCACTTTAAAAACTGGAATAATTTTCCCCACCGTACAACTACAACTACAGTGCCTAAAATAAGAAATTCATAATAGCACAACACATTTTCCTCTGGCAACACCAGAACTGGACTTAACTTAGATCTCGCATAGCAGGTTGCTTATCTCTGACTTATACAATTTATTTCCTAAGTTAAAGCATTATGAAGCTCTATTTATTTTCTTTTATACATTAACTGCAAATTAAGTTGAGTGGTAAACTAAGTTGTGTTCTATTTTCAGACTCGGGCGTTTATTAAGTTGGTTTTTAGTAGTAAATTAAGAAGGGAGAATTATCGAAGAATAGGGATTTAAAAATCTATTTCTATCGATTTTCTCTTGATACTATTATCTGATAGAGCTGTGTTGACACATGCTAAAGGGCTTATCAACAAATAACCTTTTTTTATTATTGCGATCACATTTTTTTTTAAAAACTGCTTATTCGGTCGTTTATACTAATTCCGTTCAATATTAACCTTCAAATATACAAAATTATTCATTCCTTTCAGAGGAAAGCACTTTTTAAAAATATTAAAAAAAAACGTACAGACATACCAACTCAAATCAATTTAACTTTAGATAAGTTAAAATGTTCGAATAAGCTCTTAAGATATAAATGTAAATACAATGTTTCCGATTGCGAAGGACATTTTTTAATAAAATAGCAATCAACGTTTACTAATCTTTACTATTTTTAATTTAATATCTGTGGATCTTTTTATCTTTGTAAGTGTACTTCTTGGCAACAACCAGTTTTACGATCTACGACTAGTAGTCTTATAATGTAAATGAATGAATGGTGTAAAGTTATTGTGATCCTTTTATATGCGTAAAATTAACTGAGAAAGATACCTGTAAACTATAATTATAACGCCTATTAAGAAACTTGATACTCAGCGACACAGTTTATGAATATTCATTATTAAATTTAACACTCAGCCTTAAGGCTACTATAGATTTATTTCAAAGATAAAGCCATGCGTTTCCATTCCCATAAAAAAATAATGACAACAAATCCGTTTCGCCTCCGCCAAATTAAACTTCCTACTGATTTTAAACTAATGATATATTAAACCTTAACTCATAAACCCTAAAACACACTTAAGGTGCATTACTCATTTACCGCAAAGAGAAAATTTCAATATTTTAGCAAACATTAAAATTTACCAGCTTATTGCGAAAACAAATAGCACTTTCGCTGGCTAAATATGTATGAGAGATGCTAAATGTTTGTTAAGAACGACCCAATGGCATGATTATGAAAATGAGTCTTATAATTGCTGGGTGCGTCCGCGCATAGAAGAGTGATAAGTTATTAGTGATCCCCGCTTGTCTGGATGTCTATTTGTGTGAATTGAGAGAGTTATGTAACGTCAATGACTTTATTATGTTATTCGTATTCAGTCAAGTTGAGGCGTCTTTTCAAATCTTTATTTTCTCTTGTTTAATTGCGGTGGTAAGTTTTATGAAAGAGTAAAAAATAATAGAGGAAAATGTGACATATTCGTTTAAAGTAACATTAAATAACAAATGCTTAAAACAATAGAGAGAAATACTGTAAAGATCGGTTGGGTATTGGCACTGTAGAAAATAACCTTGTTGGTTCAAAGTTTTGAAATAGTAGCAAACATGCGCAATTCTAGAGTAAATAAAACTATATTCTAGTTGGGTCAATAATTTTTTGGACACAAAAAACTCGGACACCACAATTTGGCCAAGGTGTCCGAGTTTTTGGTGTCCGAAAAGTCATTGACCCTTCTAGTGACACTATTATTAATATAGTAATTACCGGGCGCGCGGGCGGCATACATGTGTTGATCCCGGGTTCACTCGGTGCATCACCGCACCTGCCTCTTGCTGCACACCCTGAAACAAACATACAACTCTACATAAATTATATACTTAAGGAAATTGAGCAACGTTTCTCTCCAAATCTCAAAAGTATTTATAAATCGAAGTTTAATATTAAAAATGCATGATTTATATTATTTATTTGCTCTCAATTATTGAATTTCTGTTCTTCCCCGTATTGGACTACATCGCCAACATAAGTGTTTATTATATTCGCAGTTTTTTTACTTTTAAACAATTTCAAATATTAATTTGCATATATATACAACCAACATAATGTGAAATATAACAATATTTATCCAAAATTGAAGCCTTAGTTATGGGTGATTAAAAATAACTGGTTGTACGAGTAAATGTAGGTTTATAACCCAAATGTTTGCAAATATCAATTTATGTTCAAAACTACTTTAACCATGCTTTGCTTCAGATAGCTTGACTTGATGAATTATTTATTTAAATTAATTTTAAAGCTTTATACCCACGCCTCTTGCTTGACCGCTTTCTTCGGCAATAACTCAGCAGACAGATTAGTGCCTTTTATTTATTTCTTTTTGACTTGACAAAAATGGAGTACCCAAATTTTCATAAATAAATAAGAATCTTTACTGACAAAGGAATTAAAATAGGTAAAGTGAGGAATTCTTACCGAAAAATAAATTAAAAGAGCTAAAGTGTGTGAGTTTGGATATTATCATTAGTTTTTTATATAACCAAGTGGTAGGTAAATATTACAAAAAAATACTCAAAGATGATGGATTATTACCTACTATTTAGATTGAAAGGATACTTCCTAAGCAGCGTCGTAGTTATCAGGTACGAATCTGATAACTACGATGATACGAATCCTGGAATCAAGGGAATCGATTGGCCTATTTTTATCATGCCTCGTTTATATGCTTTAGTAAACAATTTACCCTATGTCAAAACAGGCGGTTTTCAATTTGTCAGAATCTGTTCTTCGAAAAGATATAAATTTCAAACCTCTCTTATGTTTTCTGCCTATACCTTGTACTGCGAACAATTAAATAATTACTTTCAAGTACTTATAAAATACGGCAACAGTTATTTAACTGTTTCTTTACGACTCACGCAATTTTAAGTTATGTTACTTGAAAAATGGTTAACAAGTTTTTGTGTGATTAAAATGTACATACAGTACTTGAGATGTTTTTGTTCCATCAAGTTTTCCTCTCCAAACGTACTATTATATGATTTTGTAATAAATTTGCACGCAAGGTATTTAACTTAGTAAAGTGTTCTTATGTTGTGTTCACAATCGCACGTTTTATCATAAATCGAAATAATAAATTGTAATAAAAAAAAAAAATGTTTTTTACTCATAAAACTACAGAATAAGGAATATAATTTGACAGTGAGAGTTAAATTTCACACAATCACCATTAAAATGCCGGTTTGATCAATGAAATGAAATGATCTTGCCCATTCTCAGGCTAACTCCGGGAAAATGCCCATGCGCATTGTACACTGGACCATTGTCTTTTTTTGTACCTCACGGCAACTTTTTTTGCGATAAAAGTGCTTGCAATTTACGGAATCTGTAGCCAACGGAATCTTTGGCAAATTAACGTAATTTTGAAATGAAATTATTACATTACTAACGGTTTTAATGTTAAACAGGTACAAGAAGTCGAACACTTAAGAAAGGGAAAAGAAGAAAAGCTATCGTAGTGTGCTTTTAGTATTATAAAGTTTTATAGATGCTAAATAACTTACAAACACGTGTTTATAACACGTCTTACACAACTGCAAGTATACAATTTGTACTTCATTCACTTTCAAAACAAATAACTAATACACGAATGATACTTTCGTTTTCTGAAACTATAAAACTAGCTGCTAATGTATAGAAAGTAAAAGTACGAATATGTTGATAAATGGACGGGTTTGTGCCAATCGTACCCAAATAACTTACGTGGCTGACAGCAGGGCTAATTGATAACAAATACGGACCTTGTTCTTTTGTTTTCACTATTTAAACCAGTTCACATGTCCCAGAGGTTATTATGGGAAAAACTTTACAAAGATGAGTATTTTAATATAGCTCTTATGTTCTATATGCAAGTATTAAATCGCAAATTTAACCTATGTTATATTTCAATCTGATTTTAAAATATTTTTGTCAGTCTTTAAGAGCAAACTAAGTATTTTCAAGGTGGATTTTGTTTTGTCCAAATAAAGTCTAATTAAACCGGTATAGAAACTTCACCAATTTCGTTGCAAAGAGTTTATTATTATTGTTTTCGGGTCAACAAAAGTAGAAATAATTGACTTAATTGGACAGTTTAATATAATGACGTCATAAATACTAGTGACGTCATCAAACAACACAAATATTTGTGCGTGCCTGTCTGTCTGTCATCCCGAGAAAGTAAGAAAGAAAGATATCGCTCGCATTCCTTAAATATTGCCGTTAATACACTTTCACGATAAATTTATAAAATATTTTTCATTTGCAAGAGAATGTGGCTAGAATCAATGCTGGCATCCCGTTGAGAGTAAATTGTCAAGTAAAAGTATAATTATAATTGCTGGATATAAAAATATCTATATACATAAACGCGAGAAGGTGTATCTCACGAGATTGTTAATTTACACTTCGTTTAAATAGGTAATTAAATAAATAATTCCATAGTTTGGGATTAACGATGCCACACGTCAAAATTATATTCACTTTTTTACCGTTCGCTTTCTTACAGTCGTTGTAAATGTTACACAAATATTTAAAATATTTTAACACTAACACTACATTTCTTTGAATTTTCTTCATATTTAAGATTCTATTCATTTATTTCCAGCAAATTCTTTTCTTACCTATAAGTGAGTTAGTTATACTGCAAATCCACAGGTTATATTCCGCTTCTGATAAAGTTTGATTCGTGGCTTTTACCGTGTTAGTACCGTTGCGTTTGCGCATATCAATAACGCATCAATGCTACGTCACTACTTGAACTGAACTACTTTCAAATAACAACTCTATTTATTAAGAAATTGAGTTGAATTTGTAAATAATAGATGAACTGTTACTGGTGATTTCTTGAGACGGAATTAAGGAATTGGCGTTTTAGAAATTAGTTCATGCCTACGGCTTTATATTGGTTAAATTTCATATATTATTGTTATTTATAACCATTGGAGAAAATATGCAGGTGCGTTTAATCAATAGTAACTATGGCATTTAAAGTTTTCTGTATGGTAGTGTATACCAACAATTTCAGGTTACGCACTTAAGTAACCATATAAAATATACTCAAATGACTCAATTTCAAATTCTCACTTAGGAAATTTAATGAAGATTTTATTCTGATTTTAAATGAATACTTATTATCACTTAAACAGACTTAAAAATCATTTCTATTAGGTTTAATTTTCTCTTTTCAATATTCTCTGATCTATCATTCTATAAATAAATACATACTAAGTCAAAGATTAGCACATTAAAACCAGGTAAATCACCGATTTTGATAGAAAGTTTTCTATTTAAATGTAGAGTTATCTAGATTTTAGAATAAATCTTTCCCAACTTAAACATAATCAAGAATTATAAAACTAAAGATGGTTTAGAAACTATTTCGAAATGTTTGATGAAGTAGACAAGAATTTAAAAAAAACCTGGATTTTTGAGTTTTTCACTCATAATAACAGTAATAATATTTTTATTCATTTATTCATGCTCAGAAAATTATCTATAAATGCCTTTCCACCAAATCTAAATTAAAACCACACTAAAGGCTACCCTTCCGTCTAGCTAAAACCAATAATACGAAACACTAAAACCCAACTGACCCGTTCATTGAAATACCAGAATACTTCCACAAACATAAAACCTACGTACCGTTCTTAATTCAAAATTACCCCGAACAGTTACATCCACGTTGTATTTGCACAATTTCAAATGAATCCGCGCTAAAAGCCAATGAATGTCGCCTGCAAGTGGGCCACCCATAAGTCTGCACTATTAAAAGAGGTTTTATACAATTTTACATGAATGTCGTAATAGTGGCCAGGATTGCTGGCGTGCCAAAGAGGTTGCGTTGACTTCCAGGTATAATGTTGCCCGCATACTGGCCTGTTTAGCTGTTATGTAACAGCGTGCTAGTTGTATCATTTAGTTACTAGGCTTTTAATTTGTAAAGAATTAAGAAAAAAATGGGTATTTTTTAGTATTAGGTAGGTTTTTGAGTCATATTAAGAGAGGGGTATTTTTTTGTATTTCGGTGCGGGTTGGTGATGGATAATCATCCAGTCATGTGGGTTTCCTCACGATTTTTTCCCTCACCGTTAGTGCGTAATAAACATGTACATAATTTAAAAAAGACTAAATTAGTGGTACCCTAGTGGGGATCGAACCCGGGACCTTCGGCACTTACAACTAAATTCAAGTTAAATATTATAATCAAGTTAAATGTGATAATCTTTTAAGTTAGTTCATAGGTGCCCACTTATCAACTCCCGCACAGATCGTCTACAATGTTGCCATTTAATAAATCGCAGCGCACTGAGCGAATATTAACTAGGTTCATGGGGACACTTGCGGATATGTTTACATGTTTAACAGGTACAGTCACTATTACTTAGTTTAATTTAAGCTTTATTCAAAAACAGCTATAGTATTAAAAATATTAACGGTTTCTGTATTTTTCTTACCAACGAAATAAATATTATCTTTACATATTAAATGGTAAAAAAGTTGTTAATCTTTGATGACAGCCAAAAATTGTAGCTAGGATTTAGTATTTTTCTAACCAACCAATTGAATATTGTTTTGACGTGTCATAGAGATAAAAAAACGAATTTCAAACTTTGGTTCAAACAACAAAAAACCCTTACATGAGACCACATATATAATTGTTGCCTACTTGAATTATTAATTTAATGATATTAAAAAAAGAAAAAGTATTTAAATTTGCTAACTAAATAAAAGACACTAATATTCTCATAGACATTCAGCAAGTTTTCTTAAATCTACATTTATTTTAAAAAATAAATAAATTTTGCCACAATTTTTCATTTATAAAGTACATATAGTTTAAATTCAGTATCAAAATATTGTCTACAGTAACTCAACGCAAGAAAACCCAACCTTCTAACATATGCCTACTTAACTCTGATATCTATCATACAAATAGGTTCCGTACATCTCGCACTGCGCATGCGTTAGTCATCATTACAAGCTGCGCCGGAGTCGAAGTGTTATTTTATCTTGATAGATTTATCATTGGACCTAGGAGCGTGGAGAGAGGTTGGTTTATGAGAAATATTGCAAAGTTAAAAGAAAATCTGAGTAAATATGTAAAATAAGAAGAAAAAGCCAATAAAAAAACCCAATATTTTTCGAAGTCTGATCAAATAGTAAATATATTTTTGTTAACATAATCGAGTTTCTAATCTTTTTTGCTTTTGTTGGTGAAATGTGGAGAGCAGATAATGACAGAAAACTTGTATATAAATAAGTTTTAATTCAAAAAATTATAGATTAAGGATTCTTTTTTTTCTATGTTAAATGCCTGTTTTGATAAATATAACATATGATCAAGTGTGAAAGTGCCTTTTGATTAAGCAAGTGAATAACTCAGCGTTACATCGTGTAAGTCGTGTGCAAGGACTAAACGTCGTACATACAAACTGACCGCACGATTACATCGTAAATTATGATAATGAACCATTAGGCTTCAGGTACAATCGACGAAATTTCCGGGAGATCAGTTTCTGGCGAAATTCGTTCGCACTTAAAGTTGGTGGTTCTAAAGGAGTTGCAATTTTTGTTATGCAGTTACCCGATCGCCTCAGGAAGATGGTAATATTAAATTTACATTGCTTTACTTATAGAAGGACTGATCAATTTGAAGCCAGCAGTGATGAGTGATCGAAGTCCAAGCGATTTTTTGCATTAAGTGATCGACCGGTCACTTTATTTATTGTACACTCAGCTACTTAGTTAAATAATTAAGTAAGGATACAACGAATTACAGAAGGAAGAAAGCATATAATAAATACTTAAAACTAAATAACGCTACTTTGACCTTTTTATGAAACTTAAAATGAAGTCACTGTTTTCTAATTTAAATAATAACTTTAAATTATTTGTATATTTTTTTGAAATGATGTTACCATAACGATAGGTAGGTAAGTCTATAAGCAGGTAGGTATAAGGTTAGTCAAAACTTACCTAATTACTTAATTTCAAAATAAGAGAAAAAAATCTTATTTTAAATGAAATGAAATGTAGTTTTACATGTTCATTACACTAAAATACCTGTTAAAGTAGCGACATTCCTACAGCCTGATTAAAAGTATTTCCCTTAATCAAAGTCCCGTCATTAAGGATTCTATCTTAACTTAATTAATTAATGATTAATTCCGTGCATTAGTGGTTATAAAATCATAAATAACAACACTACACTTAGCGGCTACCGTGGCCAAGTCTATTAGCCGGATACATATATCAAAACGCTTTTAAACAATAACTGTATCTAAATATATACACCATCATCGAATTATACGCTCGTTCGCCTATAATAACCTTAATCAGCCGAATTTATTGACTAATTCACTCCTTAATTATAATTAACGCTAAAATCGAAGTTAATTATTATTAAGAATACTGTTAAACGTCGTCGCTTTAAAATTTCGCAACGGTTTCGCGTGTGTTTCGTTTTTTTTCACACGCACTTACCTATGCCACATACCTAAGCTAAGTATAGTACTTGTAGGTCAATGACCCCTGATAATCTGAGTACAATACAGTTCAATTCGCTTACTTCACAAAATCACAATAACGAGAAACCAAATACGTGAGACAAGTAATTAATTCCACCGGGTACTGTTAATGAACCGTTAGCTAACTACCATAGAGTTACTGATTAGATCAGAAAGATTAACTATTGAAAGCTTACATATTTTTGCAAGTCATTTCTGTTAAAACGAAGCTAAATACGGT
This sequence comes from Emmelina monodactyla, assembly GCA_916618145.1. Lineage (NCBI taxonomy): Eukaryota > Metazoa > Arthropoda > Insecta > Lepidoptera > Pterophoridae > Emmelina > Emmelina monodactyla. Next base: position 8,236,048 of record OU745311.1, on the reverse strand, counting down.
TTAGCTCCATCTATCGTTTAACGCTTATCGTTTAAACTTAGTTAAATATCCGGTTTTTTTAACTGTCATCGAATACTAACGCTGTAATTTTATTTAGTTTTCTATCTTCGACTGTAAATTAACTCTCATTAAGAAATATTTATTAATCTGAAGATGAATGACGGATAAATCACACGTCAAATAAATCAAGTGTTTTTATTGTAACGAGTTTATTTCGGGATTACGTAACCAAATGAGATAACTATTTAAAAGAGAAAGCCTTGATTGGACTTAGTGTGACTCACTCTGAAATTAGTAAAAGCACGTAAGGTACAGAAGAACAAAAATATGTTTTTTTTACATTTATAGAAGTAGATTTGTCACGTGACTGCGGCCCGCAGGATTTTTCTTTTAATTTTTACTCATAATTTTAACTTTGCTTCCGAAAAATAAGGAGGTTTATTTTATCTTATATGTTAGTGTGTTATATTGTTACCTATACGCATAACACAATTTTTATAGATTTATTCCTTGGGAATCTAAGTTTGGAACTTAACATTAGACTACTTTTTAAAATTATTTTCGTATTTTATTTAAATTTCAGTATTTACAATCATTTTCTTCCTCTGTATAAGTAATAAACAATATTAAAAAATCTGTATCTCATTTCAACCTTTATCTCTGTGTTTTTCCTTCCTTATGTTGTCACTGAGTGTCGCATGCAGACACAAAGACGACTCTTGCGCAAGTGGCTTATCTGATCACAGTCTAATAATTGCCCTTCTTCGGTATTTAAACTTTATGACGTTCTATAAATCTTAAATGTTTATAACATTAGTAAAACTGTGAACAGAAGGGCTTCTGCAAGTTGGTAGAAGAGCAATTTTAATGATTTTTCAATAAAAAATAACTTACAAAAAAGAACAAAAAAAAGTATTAACATATATACTTTGTACGTGTATTTGTACAAGAGTAAATAAATAGAAAATTTCGCTATTGTATTTTTATTTTAACTTAACCGGCTGAAATGAATTAAGCGTAATGGATTGAAAAACAGAAACCTTCTAAAAAGTTTAAATGTTTCTTAAATCGAAATAAAATGTTATTATTATATGAATTTCAACACAATCTCATGTTTTGTAGCATATGATCATGATCACCTGAGGCCGTGATTTTTATTAGAAAATAATCATACCATCTTTATAATAACTATAATACTGCATAATCGGGCTTATATGGATCATCTTATAAGATTTAATAAAAAAACACCTTTGAGAAACCATATTCATATCATAATTATACATACTTAAAGTATTTTAAAATGTTAACCTCGGTAAAAGTTTCCCATAGGTATTATTAAATACAAATAAAAGTAACCCGTATATTGAAAGTTAATCTGACATATTAATCGGATATTTAAATTAAAAGTCTAAATACCCAATAACAAGATGTTAACGTTGTAGCTACAAAAATAATTATAACAGTTAATATAGTTATAAAGTACAGTTAAATAATTAACCAAATGGAAAAGCAATGTCAATACAATCCCGCGATAAAATAAATTGCGAACTCAAAATAACTACTCAATAAATGATACCAATTTGTTTCGGCAAATTAAATTCGCAATTCGCAGTTAAATCTGTCCAAAAGTTATGACTAATGACCAACTATTGACATCAATATTTGCAGAAATATTGAATTTATTGAGAATATTAAGAGGAGTCAACGAATTAATCTGACTTGGGATTAAAATTTGTTTAAATTGCACGTCATTTGTTTTATTGACTGTTTCCTGCATTTGAAGATTATTTTAATAATGTTTTTCGTATATTTTGACTAAACGTTTATTTTTCATTTTTATTTTAAGTTTTAAAATTTTATTTCGATAAAATTTTATTGCGATATGTTATGCAAAATTTCCCGCCAATTGTTTTTAATATAAAGCTGTTTTTTTGTTTCACACAAGTTAAGTTCAGTAAACATTTGAAACGATCGCGCAACTTCAAAGCACACAACATTCTTAATTAACCCTCAACAAGTCTAGCCAACTAGTCCAAGTCTTACCTTATACAAAGTCGAGATTTCTAGTAATAATCCCAATCGACTATTTTTACTTGGACATGCTCATTTCAAGTGGTACCAGGTCGTCTATACACTAAGAACTCTCGCCGAGCACGCCAACTACATATATACAACTAAGATGCTGCATTTTTGCACGACAACAAAATAATATCATTTCTATTCTAGCACTTTTATATGCTAATTTTAGCGATCTAGAATAGAATCGATTTACGAAAAGGAATCGATGGTTTAATGGAATCGTTAATTGATGAACAATGTTAGCGGTAAATATAGAAACGCTTAATTGGATACAAATGGATGGTTATTTGCGCAAATTTAATTTAGTTTAAATTAATTTGTAGTGAGTTGTTCAATTCAATTTCTATTAAAATCATGATAGTAGATTATTATTTTTAAAAATATTGGCTGATTGAGAACTTTTTAAACAGTCAAATAAATAAAAGATTTCATGAAATGAAAGGCTTGACGTATTCTAACGCCAAACTAAGATTTATAATTAACATGAAATAACTGTCAATGAATTATGACAGATAAAGTAAGATATTCACAGTAACCTAGAAAGTTAACTTACAACTTAACACCATTAACTTTTATGTAAAATAAATGTTACACCAATAAATTGACTGCTTTGATTAACGACCATGTATTTTATCGATTTTTGCAAATTATCCGCAATATTTTACTAAGACGGCCAAAGTAAACATTTTAATTTAAATGAAAAGTGAGTTAGTGCTGTCATTAGTTAAATGTCGTAAATTAATAAAGTCGGTTTAACGTCGTCGGATGGTTAATTTGGGTTATCTCAAGTATCGGTAACCTTTTATTAATGACTATTACAGATGCTACTCTCAATGCTTAGATTAATTTGAAGACATCGATTAGTTGCGTTTGGCTTAGTGTAAATCATTAGTTTAATCAAGTGTATTTTTCAATCGGCACACGACCAAAGACTCGTATCGATTTAATTTATTTGATGTTTTCCTCGGGTGCTTTGTTGATTCAGTTTTGAGTTTTGGAGCGTGAAACGTCCTATTTGATGTTGTATCTGTGACCTAGTGAGATAAGTCCAGGCTGGTCTATATATCGAGGTAGTTAGTTGCCAGCTGAGTGCGGGCAGCGCCGGCGCCGCTCCGCCGATTGCCGACATTTTTTGCAAATACACTCTCCGTTTTCTAAATAATTTAAATACGTGCGCGATGGCCCATTCCGCACTTGAATTTTTCCGCTTCATCTTTTGTTTTTTGAACTATGCTTTTCGTTGGGAAACTTACGTGTTGATAGTCACAGAGTCGAAATCCGATAAAAGCACATAACGAGTCACTGTCACTCGGTCACGCGCGGGTCGACGCGTGCGGTCGTGGCGGCGGCGCGGACGCGACTGACGGCTCGATGTGCAAGCGCACCCACTGATCCACTGCCCGCGCGCACTGGACGTCAACACTCTCTCACCACCACACACTTCAACGTACATTGCGCACCGACCAACCCCACCACCACTCACCCAGCTCACAACCCAACAATGTATACCAACACAGATTAAAAATCGGCTAATTGTGAAATGAAATCGCGTAAAAATTATAGTAACAATGAACGGTTTTAAGACGGGTCGTAACAAATGGGAAAAGTAGACGCTGATCATGTGTAAATATTTATGTTTCCTAAGATTAATTTCTTTGCGCATCGGTGTAAGTGTTTTACTTTATTACTTGCTGGCCACGTCATTTAAGTTGACAGTTTAATACTATGACGATTTATGTGTATAATTTCATATATCCAGTTATACATCTACATTATACATTTTTTTATATAACGAAAATTACAGTTATTAAAAAATGCTACGACGCTACGAAATAACAGATCATTGTAAAGACATCAACGCGTGCGCATGCTAATAATATTTTCAGTTAAAAATGATTTCTCTCAAATATTACATGACTTACGTAACTCAAACTAACAAGATTCAATCAAAAAAATCATAAATAACGAAAAGAAATTAATTACATAAGATGCAGTATCATTAACGGAACTTAATACGAATCAAAAGTTATTAAATTATTTCCTGTGCGAATTATCTTTAATTAACATATTAAACATTATTTCCCAGATAAATATTACGTTAGCTACTTGAATCATATTAATTACTTTCCAAATAAAATATGTAATCAACTTTCTTAATTGGTCACTTTGAGTCCTTATGTTATAAAAAATATCGTGTTCTTTATCCTAAATCTATAAATCTGTTAATTATGGGAATTTCTTTTTTTAATATGCTTAATTTAGATAATATTAAAAGGCATTTACTGGAAGCGTAAAATATGTGGTGTTTTGATCTTAACGACCAGCGTGAAGATGTTTATCGATTATTAAATTTCGAATAAACAAAATCATCAAATTCCCGAATTAACATTACACAATTTATGATTTTAATATACTGACTAGTTTTACTTGCGTGCTTCGCCCCGTTGCCAAGTTTTATGACAGACTTCGCAATATCTCATGAAATCTTATCTAAAACATAAAAACCAATTCAGAACGAATTCTATCTCAATATAAAAAGTGAAATTTAAATACTTTTTATTGCTCCGCTTTAAAATATAGCCACTTTTAGGCTATAAAAACCGTTGGCAAATTTTGACTAAAATGTGAAATAATTTTGGAAATATGAATAAATGTATTTGTGGAAATTAAATAAGCAACGCAAAATTTACTGAAAACAGAAAGTTATTCCTAATTCTAATTAGTTGATTAATTATAACAATGTACGAACAAAATGGTATAGATACAATCTGAGGGCGAGAGGACCTATTCTTAATTTAACATACACCCCAAAAAATATATTTTAATCATTAAAATTACTGTAAAACAAAATTTCTAATCTATAATAATATACTGTTACAAAGAATGGATACCATAATATTTTTTGACTTTAATTACAAAATTAACCTCTCTTCATCTGATAAATAGTTAATTAGTAGTGACTATTAGCACTAATTCAGTAATAACTTTAACATTTGACAGAAATTATGAAGCCCAAAACGGGTACTGCTAAAATTTATCTGTCAATAATTTTATGACGAATATTTAACATAGTTGTCTTACTTACAGAGATATAAATTAAATTAATTCGCATTTTGAGTAAGATATTTTGAATTTTGCCAAAAAGATTTATTGCCATAGTCGCTTAACTTCCTTATTTTAGGGTTCCGTACCTAAACAGGAAAAAAAACCGCAAATCCACTTTATAATCCATTTGCCTGTCTGTATCTTATTAAACTTATGGACTTATTCATTTCAAATTTTTGTAAGGATCAAATTGACATTTACCCTACCTAGCTAAGTTACCCAACTCATTTAACACGTAAAATTCTTTCAATCTAACTTTACAAGCTAAGTATTTGGTCTTACACACCCTAAACCGAATCAACTTTTGCTTTCAACCATAAAAGAGAACATACGCGTCACAATTTAGAGTAGGCCCTACACTACAGATCATAGAGTTGTCACGACAGATAGGCGAGAGTGAGTGAAGACAACGATGAGTGAAAGTGATGAACGAGAGATCAGTGCATCTCACTCGGCTCGCTTTGGCGGGAAAGCCGATAGCACGCCTGTCAAATTTACGCGTCAAACGTGGCTGGCTGTCACACCGATGTGCGTTTTTTATGATTGTGGAATTATGTTTGACATGACATATTATTGGGTATGTAATATGTTATAAAAGGGCATACTTACATATTCTGTTTAATATAATTTAAAAAAGTTAAAAAATATTACCCAAATTGATAGCATCATACGTATTTAGTTTAACACGTTTATTTAAGCTATACTTAGGTAAGTCAATTATAATATTTATATCAACCTAGACATTTCAACACTTGTAAACATTTCATTCTAAAAGAACTAAATCGACGAAAACTAAACTAAATTGACGACTTCTGTGATGCAACGGTAAGTATAGGTACGAGTATATATCGGACGGATGGTTCCGGTATCGATCCCCGGGACGGGCCAATTTCGTAAAAATGTTTTTTTCTATATTGGCTCGTCTCTGGGTGTATCTAGGTTCGCCCCTAGTCCATTATGTGAGACCTATAACACAAGTGCTTACTGCAACTAACTTTTTAACCACATTGGTGTGTCAGTCTAGAGATTTATTTAGAGATTTATTAAATTACTGAACCGACAAATTACACTGCGGTGTGAGTCACGGCCGCCACTAGCACATTGCATCGCGCTATAAAAAGGTAATTGGATCTCACACCGTCGTTACTAAATCTAGCTTATCTCGCGAACTTCTCTACTCGCCCTTTATGGCGTCAGTTGATGGGTTAACAAAACACTTTTATGTGATGTTACACCTGCATGCAAGCGAACACGATTTCAGATGAGCGGCGATAAAAAGAAAAACGCACGAGTTTGTGTTGTGGCGTATTTCAATTAGTGGGCGGGGAAAGTTTTTATTTAAAAATTGTGTTGAAAACTAAGGTAAAGAAACATAGTTGGGTTGATGGGTAAACAATGGGTATAGGTAATACTAAGGTAATACGTAAGATGAGCTATGAAGAAATCAAGTAATAAGATAACAACCCATTCATTTTATTATAGCAAGAGATTTCAAAGATAGATGAAAACATTTTTTTTATAAAATGCTCAACCAAGTTAACAGTTTGTCAAAAACTAGGCATATTTATAACAACACCACAGTGCTTGTTTTTTTTATTTTCTCCTTTAAATTTAAAATTCACTTTTACTTCACATAATATACATATTAGTTTTTGCTTCCCCCGTTTATTTCAAGATTCGTAAAAGACGCCACTCATATTAGTTTGTTTAAAGTAACCGTCCCTACACTAGTGTCCGAACAAACAAAACACTATTACATGCACAAAAACCCTCATTCATCTGATTTATAAGCATTAGCGTACACTATAATGACTATAGGTGTATCTAGTAATGAGTGTCGACCTAATTCCGTGCGGTTTGATTGGCCGGTGACCGCAGCCGCGTCCCGTTGGCGCGCGGTCGCCGTTTGAAAAACGAACGCTATTGCCCCAGTGTTGCCGTGCGATGAAAACTAAAAACTTTTATTTTAAACTTTTATACATTTTTTTGTTAAAAAACTTCGCAGGTCACAAACAGATAAGCTAATAACATTTGAAATGTGCTCGTATGCATATATGAGACTTCAGAACTTACTGTTTTTAATGTTATAACGTTGTTCATACTCAATTTTATAATTTCTAAAGATATATAAAAAAACCTTAATATAATTTTAATACCACTATAGCTAGGTAATAAACGTTACATAACGACGGCGAAGTACTAATACCTCCTATCTATCCTTTTTTGAGAAATTAACTTTTTTAACTTTTTGAAATGAAAGGCCTTATACCGATATTTGTGTAACTTTGTTTGTACACTTTTGAATTCAACAGATTGGAGTTATTGGCACTTCGCCGTCGATAAGTAGGTAAGTATTATTTCGCATTTATAAATAACTTTTAGGAAAAGGCCTTTGTGGCCGCTAAGTATTTTTGTAACTAACATTCTATATTTTTCTAAACCAAGCCAATAAATATTAAAAGTTAAATTTAAATAGTAAATATACCTATGTTTATTTACTCCAATCCAGCAAACTTTCTTCAAGATAATCTATGGTCCCTACTGTAAGTTTCTTTGCATTGACACGCTAAATCGATTGTTGCCAACGACCAATCGATTCCAATTACTGTGACAAACTTACACCATTGATCATTTCAAGCCCAACGGCGATTATGTTTCATACAACACCGCTCCTACAGAGAAACACAAAACATTAATCTCACCTTATCAAAGGCCCTATTTCAGAAACGCAGGCGCAAGTGCGTGATAATTTGCCATACATTGCGGCTTTTGAACGAGAGATAGACATAAATTTGCGAGGGAAAGAAGCAATGGATAATATTTTGTGTAATTTTTCAAATGTGTGCGTTTAAAGAGTGTTAACATTGTGTACACTAAGAAGTTCAGTACAATACCATTTTATCGGTCATTATATATTTTAATACTTTTATACTTAAGAGAACTTTCAAAGTTTCTGCAATAATATTTACCAACTTACCTTTTCTCAACTTAGCTCCAATCAGTCTTACTTGTTTCTCTGTGTAACTGATGTTATCGAAAGCGAACCATTTCTTTACTAAGATTAAGTTGAATACGCACCTACTTCAATTTCGCTATTAATCAGAACAGGTAAAGGTGTGTACTTGATTTAATAAATTATAATATTTTGTATTAAGTAGGTATTTTTGAGCAGTATAATGCACAAGCCTTTTTGTGTGAGAGAGTATTCAAGTATGGTTTATCAATGACACAATTCACTTATTATTTTAGATTTTTAATATATTTTAACTTATCAAACTATATTAAATGACACTTTAATTATAAGTATAATATAACAACTTAGTTTTGATTTAACGAAACTTGACCACTAATAGTAGGTAATATGTATAGTATTATTTAGGAAATTCCAAATTGAGCTTTCCATTGAATGTCACATCTTATCTAATCCTTAATGGGTCATCTAAGGACTTTTACTAACCCACCTACTATACTCAGAAGATACACCTACAATGGGTTAAAGTCGGCATCCCAGTCTTAATTGCTTCTAATCAGCAACACTATCTACTGCTTGTTAGTGTTGCCAATTGAGATAGCAAGAGATTTATTTAATAACCTGTGATGCCGATAACGAAACTTTAGAAATGTAGTTTCTAGGAATGTGATGGTCGTGAATTTGTAGATTAAAATCCGAAATAGGTTCCATGGTCTGGCAACTTTCGTCTGACGCCGAAAAGTAGTTTAAACTGATTGTCTTGACAAGAAACATTTGTTTATTGCTGATTTGTTGATTGGGTGGCAAGCGATCCATCTGGGAAAATACCTCAATTTCCTAAAAAGGGCTAAAACAGCATCCTAATGTCATGAAACGCAAGAAAACGGCTTGGTAGGAAAAATCGGCCTTAAACACTTAATTCTCACTCTTAACGCAGTTTAAACCTACATACGTTTTATCTATCTTTGGTTACAACCTTTATAGCTGACTGGTTAAGTTCCTGCTAACACCGTGAAAAAACCACCATTATATAGCAGTTTTAAACACTTTGAATGGTTGTATTATTAAGAGGTCAATTATTCATATTTTTGAATAAACTTTGTGGTCTTAAAACACCCCAAATGTTTTACGTAGCCGACAAATACTTCCCCTCCATGAAATTATGTAAAGAACTGGTCTATACTTTAATACCTTAATTCACTCTTTCTCAAGCGAAATTTCTTTAACCATGAAGATAACCACAGCTCTCGGCCGTCTTATCCGTTTATATTTATTATTTTATCAGTAATTATCTTATAAAACACAAACCAATTATGATGTTTATGTTCCTATCACTTCGTTTTAGTTAGTTAATTTAGTTTTGTGCTTTCTCCGCGCTGTTAAGTGAAAGTCTGGTTTTACTTAATTTTTAGTCTATTGTTTGTTAGCTGTCGGTCACTGACGGATTTGTATTCGGGTTTAGCTTATAATCAAGTTTTTGGACTAGTATTTGTGTGCAGATTTTGTGTGAATAACTTTATTAAAAATATATATTCATTTTATCCCTGAAAACAATTCAAAAAAAATTGAAGCCATTATACTCAAACTGTTCTAAATAACTACTTACATAGACTTTTTTATGTCAAAAGTGATAATTAACTCTACCTTTCAAAATTAGTGTAATTAAATATCTAAAAACAGTATCAATGTGTACGTTCATAGAACCGGCATGTTGGTGCAGAGCGGTACCAATTCGTAACGCCCCAATTCCGACCAAATGTGTACCAAACAAACTTTTAATGACATACAGACATTTACCGTAACATTCGTACATATAGGTAATAATACTGCAAACTTACCTTACGTAACACATTCACAAAAAGCGTTCAATATGCTAATTTTGGCGCGAAAGATCAAACGAATCTGACAACGTCAAAACTGACGTCTGCTATTTGTTTTTTTAAAAGTTACACGTTGATTCGAATGGATATTAAGCTGTAATGAATTGCGAATTTTAAATTGCTTTTGGTCTAGAACAAGTAAAAGACATTCACTAAAATCTTAATCTATCTAGCCGGTAGATAAATTTGATGAATGATACGTACATATAACTTTAAGCTAGCCATTCAGGAAGTATATTTTTATTAATTATCATACCATTACCATAATTTCCCACTGATCAATACGTACAATAACGTTTCGACCTACCCTTTAATTAAATATCCACTACGGTTTAAATTTTCTTCCTACATTATTATATAAAATAGGTTGTAATTTGAAAATACGGCGCAGAAGACAATTTTCTTCTATTAATTATTAACTTAAAAGGGTTGATATGGCTGTAATTTAGGTTAACTCTTCAAAATTCACGAGGGAAGATTTCCAAGTAATATATATGCGTTTGACTTTTCACCTGATATTAAATGTACCGTATAACTCCAATACAACATAATTTTATAAGGCAACTTAAATACAAATTAAAATACATTACATTTAGGATAATTATTATTTATTTTTTGGACATAGCTACATAGTTTACTCTATATTTACCTGTTTCCGAGTTCAAACGATGTTCAAAAATTACAGAAATATTGGAAGAAAAACATAGAGCCTGCCCAACTATTTCATTGCCCATTCTGCGCGTTTAATTGCAGCGCGTTAATCTTCTATTTTAAACGCGAAGTAGACGTAGCGTTTTTGGCAATATCTACATTCAGATTTAGACATACCTGTAGCCATTTTTGGCAACTTAAACAAAGTCTTTCTCCTCATGTATGGGTTAAGTTAACAAGTACAATACATTGTTAATAAAGCACTGATAACAAAATTAACTTAATTCTAACCACCTGTGTACCTACAAAGGTAACTCGCAGATTTCCTATCCGATAGTTTACTGAGCCAATTAGCTATTTGGGCCTAAGAAACCGCATTGTTTTATGTGTAAGATCCTAGATTAGTTGTTTAAGTAGGTAATTTATTGTAATGTCACTATAGATGTAATTACTTTGCGAGATAAGTCCTAAGCTGGTGTAAGCTCAATTAGGTGTGGGCGGCTATTTAGGTACTTTATGTAGGCTCTTGTTCTGGGTCTAAGTATATTAGTTCAAACAATGGAGCAACGAAACATAGTAGCAGGTAATAACTTAGGAACTCCATTAACAGTTAGAAGAAAATTACATCAAAATAACTCGTCCGTCGTCTTTAATACCTGATTATTATTATTTTTTCACTTGAACTAGTATGCATTTTTATACTATTGTAGGACAAAAAGTTATAGACACGGTGGCTTATACTTTTAATTACGCCTGATGAAATAATATAGCAATTATACTTACTGCAGCATTTACATTTTTGCTATTGCTTTACGACAGGCGCAAACTGTTCTTTAAAACTAAAAAAAATTTTGTTAGGTTAGTATATATATTAATCGATATTATTATGTTAATCATAGCTTTTAATTGCTTATAATAAAAGGCTATGCGTGCGTTAATAAGTATGTAACATGTCGATAGGTAATACAGTAGGTACTTAGTTTTATAAAATCAATACATACTTAGTTAATAATAACCTAAGAAAGAATGACGAGACGTGCATTATCTTTAAATAGGTTGATTATAGTTATAGGTACAATTCTTAACTATAATATTATGGCCTACAAAGGAGACTGAGCGATATTAGTAGTCTGTTTAGTGTAACTTGGAATTCCTATCTTCTGCTACAAAATGACTCATTAACAACAAAAGACAGTAGGTACTTACCTACCTATGGTTGGGTTGTAACCTTTGATTAAGCCCTCGACATATATTTTGATGTAAGAAAACAATAACGTGAAATCTTGCAATGTGAGTCATGGCCACTGTACTTAATTATTAAAGAAATTCGTCACCAAAATCAAGTGTTAAATCTGAAGATATCAGAGATGTAACTATTATATTTCTTTTAGTACTAATTTAAATTTTGATCTTTTAGGTCTTGCTTAAGTTGATCCAGCCTAATAGACAAGTTCTTACTTCTTCATGGCATAGCGTTAATTACGCGTGCTATATATCCTTAGTTTATGATTTAGGTGCAAAATCTTAAAAAGAAGTCAATGACCAGTAGATATTTAACGTAGACTTTGATTTCTAAAATTAAGCATAGACAGATAATAAGAGTAATTTTGACATTGCGTACCTATGAGAAATGACCGGTCAGAAAAAAGTATCACCCAAAGGTGTTGCGTAAAGCAGCGCCCCACTGCCGGCTCCAATGAACCGGAACACAAGGTCTCTGATCAGAAGCATTGTATTGACTCGAGCCGTTTTCATTACCGCCATTTGAAACAATACCACAGGAAGGAAACTACCACAATCTGTGAAAACTATCACACTACTACCACCGACCCAAAAACACATTTCGTTCCACCAAACTTAACCTCACTATAAATGAACGGTGTAACAACGAAATGACCATAGTTGCACTCAAGCTCTAATCGACAACATGTTGCGAAAGAGTTTAATCCTAGCGGTTGTCGCGTACGCATCGGCATTAGTCGAATTGGCGAAGGAGAAAACACCCTACGACTATGTCAACGAAAGACTCGACCAAATCGGCATGGATGCTCGATCGGGACTGCCTCTATCGGGATCATACGAAGTGGAAGAAAGTCCTGATTACCCGGAGAATCTCGAAGGTGCAGCTTCAACACAGATCTTGAACACTGGAGTTGGCGTCGGCGGCATCGGACAAGGCTTTGGACTCGGCGGGCTAGGAGTTGGGGGATTGGGCGGTTTTGGACAAGGACTGGGACTCGGTTACGGTGGACTGGGTCTCGGAGGCGGTGGTGGTATCGGTGGTGTTGGCGTGGGTGGTGTTGGCGTTGGCGGAGTGGGAGTGGGTGGCGCCGGACTGGGACTTGGAGGCGCTGGATTAGGGGCTGGCGGTGTTGGAGTCATCAACCCAGCTATTGGAGGCTTGGGCGTTGGAGGACTCGGCCTCGGCGGCGGCCTACTTTACCACCCTATCTTAGGCGCCCAAGCCGGGGGAGGCTATGTAGACAAAAAGGCATATGAGGAAGCACAAAAGAAAGGTGCAGATCAAAACATTGAGAAACTAGAAAAGAAAGCTGAAGAGGAAGCAAAGCATGGCCAGGAAGGGTACCAACAAGCTGCCGCTGCTGCCAAAGCTGAAAAGGGCGAATCGAGTTTTTACAAAGATGAAGAAGCTAAAAAGAAGGCTGCCGGTGATGAGAAGTTCTATGAAGGTGGACAAAAGTTTGATAAACATGGTAAGTTTATTTTTCCAATGAATAATAGTTACTGTGTAATAAAATTAATGTAAAGAGTTAATTATTAAACTAACCATTTTTACACAGGTGCCAATGAAGAACAATTGAAGAAAGCCAAGAGCCACAAAAAGGGTCACGTCAGCAAGGGTTTCAAGACTTCAAGCAGCAAGAATGAGGAAGAGAAGACCGAGAGCTTCTACGACGAAGCACATGATGAGGCAGACCACAAGGTTAATGGTCAAAATGCTGGATCGTTCGGGGAGAATTCACAACAAGGGTTCAAGGGAGCTCAGGAGGAGAAGATTTTGGATGCCGCCGCTCATGGAAAGGAGGGTCACCAAGTATCGGAACAGAAAATTGATGACGCTAAAGGAAATAAGGTAAGATTCGATTCTGGTTCTTGTCTTGTGTAAATAAGACTTAGCACGTACTAATCTAGTGTCAAACTTTTTGAAACAACCGTTTAGGAGATTTTGAAACTAAATTAATTGTAGATTTTAATCCACTCTTCTGCCGATACAAAATGTAACTAATCTTATGAAAGCTTCTATAATAACGTTCTCAATTTTGTTCACAGGGCGAATTCCTGCAAAAGGGCTACAAGGGCGGTGCCGAACTTCTGGAGAAATTCAACAACCTGGGAGCTCATTCTGTTCACGGGCACCAAGAAGCCAGCGGTGGATACCAGCAGAGTAAGGGAGTCCTGCCCATCCACCGAAAATAGATGCACCAGATTATGTAAGGATTGATTTTTAATAAAAACTTTTTTGACGTTTTGCAGTAAGGTCTGTTTCATTTCAATTCATGCCTGTATATTAAGGAATAATAATTAAGGAATAATTATATTAAAATGAATAAGTTTATGTTAAGTAAATTGATTGTATGTGATCTCGTGAATCAACGCTGATTAATACAACATTTTGCCTTTAAAACATAAATTTAGATACTTACTTTATTAATTTTAACATCAAATTAAAAAATAAATAAAATTCTAAGATACCTTAAAAACTTTCACAAAGTAAGACAAGTCGTAACAACAATAACTTTATTCAAGCATGCAAACTACAAATCACAACATAAAAGAAAACGCAAAATTAACTAAAAATCATAACTCATTGAATAATCTAAGAGAAGCTCAAGTTCACAGTCTTGACACCATTTCTATTTAGCGGACATTTAGGACTGAAGCCATTACAGTAGATAATTCTATTAGTCTGGGAATTATTCGAGAGATACCCAGATTCGTCACTGTTTCTGAAGGACCTAGAAACCAAATTAAACACGTTAATCAATTTGGATTTAATTAAGACTTAAGTTATCGGAGGTCGTTTGTCTTTGTTGGAATAATAGTGATTGAAATACTTTGATTTTGGAGAATAAATTTAGTACATAATAATAAAAAAAAACTCCAGATCTCTCTAAATGAATTGAATATATTGCAAAAATGAAAATGATCAGGTATTTAAGGATCTAAAGTTCGTGAAAAACTATATTGATCTTTATGAAATTTAACTCTAACCTTATACTTTAACTGTTTGACTATGTTAAATTAACGAAAAATAAGTCAAACGCTGGTCATTTAATAAAATGAAATGGTAACCATTAAAGGTTCTTTAAAAATTTGTTGTACCCTGCCGAATCGGGGGTCGGGGGCGTAAACACCGTCGACGATATCCTGTTCGACGTGTTAGATCTCTGAAATATATATTAAAGCTATAGAAAATATATGATAAAATATTCAGGTTTTTTCAATTTTCAGATAAATTCTATTCGAGATATAAGTATGTTCCCATTGCAGGTCGGATATAAACATTTGACATATGTTTCATAGGTGACAATGAAAACACACTACTTATCAGTCGTAAAGAATTTATCTGACAATTGCAAAATGTACTTACTCTAGTTATGATATAAGTATATTAGGGAGTTCAATTTATAATTAGAATACAAGTTCCCAAATTACTATGGACAATGTTAGAAAGGACTTGTTTGAATGTTTCTACCTAGACTAGACAGTCAGAATATTTGTCCAATTGTTTAACCTCATAATCTTAAAATTTTAACAGGTCAGATTATATATCTGACTTTTAGTTATTATGCCTTAAAGAATCTTTAATACAAACATCCAAATCTATCGCAGAGTTTAATCAATGTAAAAAGTACAATTCAATTGTGTTTTATCATACTGCGAATGCGCATTACTTGTATTAGACTGTCATTGATTAAACCTTAAATAGCTTACTCTTAACGTATATGTTCTTCATTCAATACAAAGCCTCAATTGCTTTATATCTCGTTCATTATTTTTCAAATATCCAAGTTCTCTTACACATTCAAATGATATAACAATAAATACCTATCCAAAAAGATAAACAAAATACCTGACTATTATTAAATCCGGCTGAAGATGACCGTTGCTTGCTTATCCGCGATGGAGTCACCAAGCTAGACTGATAACCCTACACGACACATATAACAATAATATTTAGGTATAAATGATGTTTGTTTATTATTATTATCAGTTATGTGATCCGTGGAAGTAAGGTTATCATCCGGAAAAAGGGAAAGGGGAATCACGGGATTGTTTGTGTGAAAAGAAGGTATCTTATTCAAAGGTTTAATATAAGTATCATTAGTTTTAGGTATTTCTAGTCATAATCAACCCATATACCAAGTTCAAAACAATATCTTAAGCAATAAGTGAACCGTGGTGAAAACCGTACCAAGCACGGTTAGGGAGTTTGCTCTCTAACGATTCTATATTAGGTAGTTCAGGGTCTATGCCTATAACTTTTAAGAAAAATCTTTCACCAGCACTAAGTTATGTTATTTGGGAGTGATACGGCTCATTTTATAACCATACGAGTGAAACCGCGAGCTGAAAGCTACTACTATATGTATTAAAACTAGCTTTTGCTTTTCGGAGTAAAACTCTTTTCCCTATGCTATTTAATTATACTTAAAAACCTTCCTCTTGAACCACTCTATCTATTTAAAAAAAACATCAAAATCTGTTGTGTAGTTTTAAAGATTTACGCATGTACATACACACAGACGGCGGAAAACGAATTTGTTTTATACTATGTAGTGATAGGAGACTTACCGAATAAGGCGTGCTCTTCGCTGTCCGTTTGTACGTGGGGGTGGTTTGTATAAAACTGGGGGAAATGTTGTCCCCGGGCGAGATCGGGATGTTGAAGGGAGACACTTGTTCTAAGAAGAGGAAAATGTATGCCCAAGAGAAAATAAGGTAAGAATAGTAGGAACAAAGTTGGAAAAGGTATCAGGAAAAACACAAAACATAACAAACAAACATATTAATATTATACCTAATAAGTTTTTTTCCTATTGATACTAGAATAGAATCGAAGGTCATTAAAATTTTATTAAATATTGCGTTCCTTACATAGTAAGTAATCACACAGTAAAAATTGTTATGGCAATTTAAAAACATATTTATGCTGTTGTAAACATGAGTGCAATGTATAAAATGGTTAAAAATATTCGTTTTATTGTAACTTGTTTTACTTACTGCTAGAACCCGGCATATTTAGCTGAGATTCCAAGTTTTTGATGATTTTCTGATACTCCTTGAGCTTCGCGTATTGTTTTTGGCATAACTCCGACATTCGTTTCAGTTCATTGCGTGCAGTGTAAAACTTTTTCGTCTAAAATACAAATTATAATACAATTAGTAATACATCGATATTAATAATCTTATAAATTTTAGGTCCATTTTTAATTAAAATGTTTTACCGATTGCAACAAATAGGAAAGTAAGCGTCGTCTATGTTGGCGCTGAAATTGCAAAACCTCACAGCACTTTTTTATTATTTCTTCAGGCTCCGTGAAATAGTCTTGAATTTCTGGATTCATCTATCACGAAGAAAAGTGTTACACTATGTTTTGTTTAACAAGAAACCGACTCATTCCTACTGAAGAACTCCACAAAGGAAGATATTTTATTACAAGATTACATACCTCAGGTACGAGCTTCATTGTAGAGCAAGGCATGCGACATACTGTACAAGTACTGTCTTTCGTTCCTAAAATACATAATGAAATATTTCTGGTATGCAAACTAAAAAAGCAACTAAATAAGTACATATAAAATTATGAAACTAATCAAACCATTGTCCAAACAAGTGTTGCAAAACATATGCCCACATGATGTCAAATGGAGTGTTTTCCCGGGTTCCAATTGGGAAAAACACTTATTGCAATGAATCCAGTCCATTGTTCAAACCTTATGCATTTTATTATTAAAGTTACAAAACATTTTCAAACAAAAGTGCGCGCACCACTACAATCGTTTAAAAACTTTTAAAAAAATCCACGGAAAAAATCGGCAACGGCTTCGTTGTAACTATTCAGCCTATACTCAAAACTCACACTAAAATTTAAAAAACGCTATAATCTTATGATACGGTACATAAAAAGATATTTAAGTTTGTAAAATAAATAATCTTACACGAAGTTATTAACCACATAAATTTGGCCTGTTTGTCTGCCCTATCTTACTTTAACTTTTTTTTTGTAAATACGGTCGGTTCATTTTTTTTTAAAGGTGTAGGAATTTTTTAAATGCAGAAACGTTTTATTAATAAATATGAATCTTAACAATATAATCTTCTTTAACGATATAGTTATTATATTAACTACAACAAACTAATGGTTTGAGTAATTTTATTTTTATCGTTGGTAAACATTATGAATTATTGAAGGTAAATGACAAACGATAACTGATAACCCGCAATCTTTTTTTTTCTGCATGATTGATTTTAACCTACGCCAGGCCGTTGCATACTTTTCTTTAGATGTACAATAAGCTTCAGTCTTCATACGTACAAAGTAAATAAAACAAAAGTAATCACTTGAATATATAAAGAAGTTGTTTATTAAACTCGTCAGTGTGTGCCCGGTTTTCTTACTGGTCACTTCGCACTGTGGCCATGAATTTTATTAATACTTTAATATTTAGTGCTCTGTGTTTTGCAAGTGTAAGCAGCAAGACAACATGTATGTTTTTAAGTTTATACCTTCCTAGAGTTTACGATAGTAATGCGTAGATACAGGCTTCTGTTTTTGAACATAGAACATAGTTGAAATACTAGTTTTAAAGTGCAATCAAGACACAGAACGAGTTTTCTGGGCTATAACTTGTATTATGGGATGGGTTTTGTGTATGTTTCCAAATGCAGTCCTCATAGTTTCTGACACTAAAGACGTTTGTTTTGTAATAAAATACATAAATACATACTTGCAATATTTATTTAACATGTTTCAAATCCGTTGCCCTCAATATTTGTAAATTTAATATTTTTGTTTTTTTAATCTTAGGACCTTAATACCGGAAAAAATAACGCAAAATTATAGGTTATAAATATACCTTTTCTACTTTTTTTACCTTTATTCCATATTAATGAAGATAATTTGATTTGTTTAATTTTTGCCTACTATTTTTTTTTTTGATGTTTTAATTTGTAGACAAGACCTTAAGCCTAAACTAACAAATCTCTTATTAGATAAAATATGCACTCCCGCGCAATACCTGTCAGCATGCGAAGAAATGTTAGAAATACCGACCAAAAGCAAAGCACAATTGGAATGTGTACCTGCGCGAGATAGGTAAGCTTAAGGGTTAAATATTTTTTTTATAGGCTTAAGAAATTTTAGTCGTTCAGCCTCTGAAAAAACGTACCTACCACTGCATATAAAAAAAACAGATCATATGCAAATCAAACATCTTGTTAACTACAGACTGTCTTGAATCAGTAAACCCGAGACTAAATAGGCAAATTAGCCATCCAATACAATGGCTGTCAAGATGGTAATCTGAGCGTACTGCGTGATGAAGATATCAACAACTCGAGTCAATTTAAAAGCAAGGACTTCAGTACTTACCCTACCTACCTGTCTACAATGTTGGTTATTACCTACTTTATATATTTCTGTAGTACTTAAATCTTTTACTAGCAATAAAGAAGCCAATAAAATAATCTATTTTAATCTATCTCTTTTTCGTCAATTTTTAAATAAAAGTAAAGTTTGTTCTTAATTTGAATGTTCGCGGTGCTCGTTCTCTGAGAAAATACCACTGCCTAATTCTAAATTCTGATGTAAAAAGTAGATACATATTGTTTAGTCCACAGCTAGGAACAAACTACATATTTAAAGTTTTCGAGATATTTATTTTTATAGGATGGAATGTTTATCCTACGTGCAACAACGGCAGGCTGACTTCGTGCCTGTAGATCCTGAAGACATGTACGTAGCCTCGAAGATACCCAATCAGGACTTTGTCGTCTTCCAGGAGTACAGGACAAAGGAAGAGCCAGATGGTAAGTCTGTGATAGAAATGATAGACTTTTAAATGAATAGACGATCTCTAACAGAAATTGATGAGAAATTGTACCATACTCAGACCCTTCTGCATGTAGACCATCAACAAAAATGAATTTTCTCCGTGCTTACAATATTGTTTAAATTAACTTCAGGTTTTCACTATCATGTATCTAGGTTGATGTAATTATTATATTCTTTCATTCGTGATATAAGTAATAAGTAATAATAAGTTTTCATCACTCAACATCATTCACGTTACATAAAATCCTTGGTAGAAGCATTTTTATTTAATAGTAAATTTTCCGTAACAATTCATCTGAGCATTTTATCAACCTGACAATACAAAGATAAAACTCGTTATGATATTTAATTTACTAGAATAACAATGATTTAATTATACCTACCAGAAAATTGCAACACAGTAAATTAAATCAAACTACAAATTGTCACTGCGAATTCGTAATGAAGCGATCATTAACCTGCCAAGGCGTTATTTGTGCTCAAACTCGTCTAGCACACCTGGCTGAGACTAGTTCGTTTAATTACAAGTTGTCAAAACAAATATAGCAACACAAATACTGAGCGGGTATTTCTATTTCTACGAATAAGAGAATCTTCATGAAAATATTTGTGGAATAAGTCTCTTCTCGATATTTTGCCGACAGCTATGTGTTTTAGTGACCTGTAAATTATGTAGCAGGTTGTCAGTGCTTTAATTCAGAAGCAGTTATAATTGACAGTTGATAATCCCATATCCCAATAATCAGAAGAGTGATTCAAACCTCTCTTAGCAATTATTAATTTACAACTTGCATTGCAACTTGAAAGGTTTTCTACATTGACTTTGCATTATGCAACTTGATTTAACAGAGAAAGTTTTGAAAGAAGCTAACAATCATATTTGTCGATCATATCACTACATTTGCATAACCTCTATGTAGTTCTCTTTTTATTTCCGATCGATATAGATAACGAACATGGTATTAAAACGTTTTAAAATACGATTATAGAAATAGATACATCTCTTTTGAGATAGGTAGCAACCGTCTACTTAAAATTCGAGCCGAGTACAAGTGGTGGGTTAGGCATATCAATGAGATCACGAATAGGTTATGTCATAAATATGGAACTTCTGTAGGTATATTAAAAAACCAAACAAACGTCTTAGAATATTTTTTCCTCAACGGTATAGGTAGAACTGTGTCGAATTACATGCAAATGCTTTGTCATGTCTAATAAGCTTGTTTTTGTAATTATTGATATATAGGAATATTTTACCTACACTTCCTCAGCTTCCTTAAATTATCTACTTACCTACTTATTATTTCTTACCTTATTATTATATACCTTGGTTATTATTGCTTACCTATCTACTTAATTTCCGTCATATAACGTTTAACGCTAAAATCAAACAGAATTTCAGTAGGTATTATTGCAACTAACAATTTTCTTCTCAGCGGAATTCCGTTACGAGGCTGTCATCGTGGTACGTAAAGACCAGCCAATCAACAATTTGGATCAGCTGAAAGGACTCAAATCCTGCCACACTGGCGTCGGCCGAAATGTTGGATATAAGGTCATTATCAAAAACAACCTTAAATAGAGAGGATTAAAGTTGATTTTCTACTGGGTGGCGCAAAAGTAAAGACCCTATTTGGTTCAGCTATATCTTTTTTTTTATTAGAACACTAGATTTAGGTTCAACAACAGAATGACAGGAAATGTCTTATAAAAAATAAGTATTCTCTTTAGTGCCAGTACTTTTGCGCCACCCAGTATAATGATAAGTATACCAGACGAAAGTTTTTTTTTAGATACCTCTAACGATGCTGATGAAGCGATCAGTTTTCCCGAAAATGAATGACTACAGCATATCTCCCAAAGAAAATGAACTGAAAGCTCTTTCTACATTCTTTACAAAATCATGCATTGTGGGGGATTGGTCGCCGGATGCTAAGACCACATCTGTGTGGAGTAAGTAAAGCTATTTTTGATTAAATAAATAAAGTTTTGTTATTACCGAGTCAAATCTTTAGATTGACCCTTTCAGGCAAAGCCGTTGTACATCCGCTAAATCGCGTTCCTTCTAAAATAGCTAAAGAAAAAAGAGTAAAGGCTATTAAAATCTATCGTAGAATTAAAATTGGGTATTTTTTAGAATCCCGCTACAGCCAACTATGTGCTTTGTGCAAAGACCCAGTGAAATGCAACTATCCAGATATCTACAGCGGCTACGAAGGAGCATTGAGATGTTTGGCTCACCACGGTGGGGATGTCGCGTTTACTAAAGTCATCTACGTTAGGAAGTTCTTCGGGGTAAGTCTTATTTTGCTTACCTTTTAGGAAGAATAAGGCATACTTAGGACTATTTATATGAAGAAGAGTGAATAAGCCATGGTATAAACCTGCAAGAGCGTTGTCAATGTTATAGATTTAGTAGTATTTGGTCATCGAACCGGAACACAGTAAAACCATTTGGTATTTTTAACCCAACATTTAAAATATACCTGAATGTAGAAACTGAGAAACCTTATGCCTTTGTATTCTAAACATTGAAACCACCTTTCAGCTACCAGTAGGAACAATCCCAGCCAACCAGTCATCAGAGAACCCTGATGACTTCGCGTACCTATGTGTAGACGGGTCCAAAGTACCAATCAGAGAGAAAGCTTGTAGCTGGGCCGCGAGGCCCTGGCAAGGGTTGTTAGGACATAATGACGTTTTGGCGAAATTGTCGCCACTGAGGGAAAAACTGAAGCAGTTGGCTGAAGCAGGTAAGAGACCAAAAAAGAAGTACATCTATAAATCATATCATTTGTGGTCCTGTATATGTGTATGTATATATGTATCTCTTTGTATGTTTGTATAAGTAAATTTAATTATATGTATGATTAAATTTATATTATAATATTACTTAAGCACTAAATATTGCTGCCATTCAAACTCTCCAGTCACGGGTCTGCTGGTAGAAATTTCACTGTGGAATAAGCAGAACCTTTGTACTCACATTTTTTTTACAGCTTTATTATTGAGTTTGTATTTATTGTGTGTTTGTGCAAAAATATTAAATAAATAAATAACAAATCGTGAACTTGCTTAGGCTTTGACTTAAGTTTAAAGTAAGGGAACTCCATAGAAATGATCCAATCAAAATACAACCATATAACATTTCCATCAAGATATTCTATCCAATAATCCAGGTGCCGCGACTACTCCCACGTGGTTCTCTAAAGTCCTGGGTTTGCTTCCCACCCACTATCACGTAGCTGACAATATTCCGATAAAACCCGCCGATTATTTACAAAAGGCAAACTACACCGAGGTCATTGAAAGAGGACACGGCCCTCCTGAACCTGTTGTGAGGTAATTATTACCAGTTTTACGAAGCTTCATTACTTTTTGACAAGAAATTGAGTAGAGCCCATATGGGATAAGTCTTTGCGCGCCCTGACTGGATCCCATACGTAGGTACTTGAAAAGTGCGGAATAAAATAGTTCCAAAATCCAAGGCCCTACCTGATTTAAATGGGATCAAAATTAAGAGATTTCCACTAAGTGATCACAAGTATTATAAGTAGGTATATGTATTTCTTACGAACAGAATAGGTACTTTTAAGTTAGGTACCACAATTAAGGAGCAACTTTTTTATCTAGTCACAGCGAAAACCTTAATATATACTATAGAAGAAACTAAAAACTGGTCCGAACAAAAAGTAGACAGTGCCTTCTCGTACAAATAGCTCGAGGCTAGACATTACCTATTCCCATTGCAAGCGGTCGAGTTTACCGACGACAAAAATGAGAAAAGATTTCTAACCTTAGATGAAAAAACAGTACCTAAAGTGTTCATCAGACTGTCGCCTTCAGAAAAAGAACCTTTTTTTTATATGCCTGTGGTTAAGGCTATTGGAACTCCAAACTTTTTCCTTTTTCTCCAAGTAGGTACCTAAGTGTTTGTTTTGGGTATGTACAAAAGCATTTATTTTCAGATTGTGCGTAACATCGAGAGTGGCTCTGGCTAAATGCAGGGACCTGTCAGTTTTTGCCTTCAGTCGTGATATTAGACCGATACTAGACTGTGTGCAGGAGAGCAGCGAAACTGACTGTTTGAAGAGTGTAAGTGTACTTTTCGTTAAATTTAAAATGAACTTAAGGGTCGGATAGGTATCTAGAAGGTTAAGAATTGCTAATTTTTGAAATGGTAAAGACCGCGTTAACCAACAGTCCCTATTAGGAAACACATTTCTCTTAAACAACAGCTTAAGGCAAAAAAAATTGGCCTCTTTTTTATGTACAAACATATCGACAAAAATAATATAGGCCTTTGAAATATTTAAAGTGTTCCCTAAATTTAAGATATCGTTGGTGAAAACGGTCATAAGTGTTTACATAGACATTATAATACGTAGGTATTTAATTATTATAATATTTCCATTAGGTCCAAGATAACGGTTCCGACCTGACTTCGGTTGACGAAATGAAAGTAGCTTCAGTAGCCAATAAATACAACTTACACCCAGTGTTCCATGAAGTTTACGGACAGAATAAAACACCAAACTATGCCGTCGCAGTCGTGAAGAAAGACTCGGGTATTCACAAGATTGAAGACTTGCGAGGAAAGAAGTAAGTTATCAGCAGTTAAGCTTATCTGAGAGCTTAGCTATGGTATTTCGGTCGAGCAAACCGTACTACATCGGTGCTTGTAATATGGTCAATTTTAGCTTGAAAACACCAAACTTTTGGTATTCCGTGTGTTGAGCCACACACCGTAAGACCCCACCGTTAGAAGTTTGCAAAGACAGGCTTAAATCAATAAAAATACTAATCAAGGAAATATCTTGAGTTCAATGGTGAAAATATTTTATAAAAACTCTCATGTATTGAGTTTTATGGACTATTTATTAAATAAGAATGTTACAAAAGTGTTGCTGTCTTGTACAGCCTCTCCTGCTAGGATTTTATATGGAAGTACCAAGTTTTAAAAAACTATTTCCTGCCAATTTCCTTCCCTCGCGTTTGGTTTTTTGCGGTCAACATAATTTATTTGCAGATCCTGCCACAACCCATATGGATCATTCGCTGGATTAGACGCCCCGCTTTATTACTTAATAAACAAGAAAATGATACAGCCTGATCAGGTAATAAGAAAATCAAGGAAAATAACGAAATAAGTAATCTAAAAATCTAATCATTCTTAATACCTTTCTTACAGTGTGTGAAAAACTTTGCAGACTTCTTTGGTGGGTCATGCTTACCTAGTGTAGATGCACCAGAAAATAATCCCAGAGGTAATACTAAAAAATTGCTTTTAAGTTTCCTATAAAATATAAAGAAATTAAAAATTTTATGCCACGTTTTAGGAGATGATGTCAGCAAACTAAAAAGTATTTGCCCTGGAGATAACAGTCCGTTGAAATGTCTTGAAAATGCTGATGTTGCATTTGTATCAAGTAAGTATTAATAATAATAATTATAATAAACTTATCAAAAATTTGCTGCGAGAATGTTTAATACATTTATGCTCTGAGAAGTCATAACTGTAGAAATTCCAAAAATAATAAAACTTGTCACAAATTAACCATTTAGTTCACTTGGTCACATTTTACAAATTACTATACCTACATGTATTTAATAAATATGTTTCTTTTTTTAAAGGTGCTGACTTACCTCAATATGATTCAACCCGCTATGAACTTCTATGTCTGAACCGTGATGCCAATGGCCGGGACACTCTCGCTCAGTATACAACTTGCAACATTGCAATGATACCGTCAAGAACGTGGCTATCCGCTAAGGAGTTTATTGCAGACATCTCCATAGCAAACACACCACTTAGCTTAGCAAAACTTCTAGACACTAAAACTGATTTGTTCAACATTTATGGAGAGTTTTTGAAGAATAACAATGTTATTTTTAATGTAAGTTTATCTAGGTAATACTTATGCAAATTAAATTGTTTTGTTTTTATTAAACTATTGTTTATATTTCAGAATGCAGCAACTGGTTTGGCTACAACTGAAACAACAGATTTTAATAAATTTAAAGCAATCCATGATGTGATCAAAAACTGTGGGATTGCCTGAGTGATATTCAGTATAACTATTCCTTTATGAAATTTTAATAGATAGAAAAGAAAGATCAAGTCTGACATGATTGTTTATTGAATTATAATCTTAAATGAATAATAAATAAAATACTTTGTACAACTATTTCATTTTTGTACTTCGTCGGAGATCCAATTATAATGCAGCTAAAGCAAAAGTCATAATGACTGTTGTAGCTAACATCAGATAACCTGTTTTGTACACTTCCTTGATGGTGAGACCTTTAGCTGTGTCCCAGTACAGATGCCTGAGTCCATTTGCAAAGTGATAGCCGAAGGGTGCTGCCAAAACTGCTTTTAACACAAACAATGAAGTTGCGGATAAGTTGAGGCCCTCCAGCATAGTCACATAATGGGAAATATCATGTGGCAGCACCAATGCTCCGATTCCCAAAGCAGAAATGTATCCAGAAAGCATCATCCCTAAAAAATATGTGTATGTTAACACACCTATTGAGGCAACACATTTTCACAAACAAAAGTATTACCAACCTGCAATTCTATGGGTGATAGACAACATACTGGTAAGTTGCGGTGCATAAATTGTAAGATGTGGAGACATTGGTCTATTCAAACGCTCATTCCTAATGTCATGATGCTCGAGTTTTGGCTCCTCAAACTTTTTGAAAGTAATTTTTGGTACAGCTGTCGCTGCTTGCCCTAATTGAGCGGTTTTCACAATAGATGGAAACCTTAAGCCTCCTAAGAGGGCTTTACTGCCCAACCTGTAACATATTTTCTTTAGTTGGCAAAACTACGTACACCTATGACAACAAACCTGCATGATACACGTTACATAATATTTTGCAAACTCACCTTCCACAGCAATAGAAAGCCATGATTATTTTATAATGGTTAATATCGTCGTATACTTCTGAAAAAACACATACAAATAAGTTGTTTTATCAACATTCAAAAAATATTTTAGAAAAATCGAAACGTAAACTTACCACTCAGTACGAACAACGAACGATAACAATTTTTTGACTTTGACATTGACATCAAAGTAGCTTTTTTTCTTGCTTTATGTTTAGTGTAATTTTTTTACAGGCAAGACAACCTACTCAAACTTTGTTGAAACAAAAAATATAGAAATCGCAAAGTAAGTAAGCGCTCAATAAACCCCTGGGGCCGTACTACATGTACCACAAGCTTATAAAATCCATAATGATTCCATTCAGTTTTCAAATTGCACCTAAACAATCCTGCTTTAATTCATACCATGACACTAAAAAAGGTGAACGTTAAAAGCACGTTGTTTTCGACAGGTAAACTGTAATGGCGCTCTACAAAATGTTACGAATGGACCTAATAAACATATGTTTATCTTCTTCAAACAATAATTATGAAGGAATTTACCATATGAAGGAATTTAATCGTATTTATACTTTTTTATGCATATTTTGTACGAGTTCGAGTGAAAAAATTAAATCGTTCGAATTTTATATTTAATTTATTTTTTTAAATGGGTCTGCTCACGGAACAGAGAAGTAGATGGAAGTGTGAAGTGGGCGGGGCACGCGTTCCACTAGTAAGCGGAGGCTCGCAAACCCATACCTCAGTCGTAGCTGTCTTATTGTCGTGTTCGGTTGTGTTTTGCTGTGATCGTATTGCGTTTTTTTTATCTAATATCGACTTTATTTTCAAAGCAGTAAAGTTCAATTCATATTTGTTCTAATTCTAATGTAACATAAAACATAACAATTGTAAACATGAACTTTATTTGCCAAGAAATAAAGTTCAACTTACATTGTTAAATGTAGGAACGCCACCTATTGTTAAAAAGTTGAATTTTGTGTGAGTCAGAATGGCGGGTGTACCTTAACAGATTCGTGCGAGTCATATGTAAAACTTTAGTAGGTACCTAAGATGTACTATTTGGTATCAATTAAAGAAATTGGTGTACCTCCTTAAAAGCAGAGATATAATCAAATGCGAGTACACCCGCCACATTGACTGTAAGAATGGCGGGTGTATCTCCAGTTCTCGGTTATAGACATGTTGGTGAGTTATTTAAAGTATACCAAATTTCTGTACCTTTGGTGTACACAATTTATTTTCGGCAATTTTTTCGCCAAGTTATTGATTTCGCCAAAATCTCGCCAGGGTCATAATTTTTCAACAAAATGGCAAAAGAAAACCCCTATCTGGCAACGCTGGCGACACTCTTTCGCTCCCGTGTGTTTAAGTGCTATGGTCCTTCAAATAATCTTTTGAACTTGTAATTTGTAGACCGTTCAGTAATAATATTTAAGAGACATCTTCGTGTACAATAGTATTGCTAAAATACTACAACGCTCACAGGTACACAGCTATTTTTGTAACTTTGTAAGCAGTCACCTCTCTTATTAAAATTTTAAATCAAAGTTTATTTATGCCGAAAAACAAAATGTTGCCACCAAACTATTAAAAAATCCAAATTTTAATGATATTCGCTTATATTTCATCGACAAGCAACTTATAGATAATAAAAAAGTCCCCTTACTTAAAATACCAGACTTGAGACCTTGAGGGTATTTAGGCGTCATATGTGTAAATGCGTACCGCCAGGAAGAATGTTGGCGACGATAAGCGCGATGTATGTCGCTACAAAGTCACTAATACCAAAACCTTGGATTCCTTTGGAATTGAGCCATATTGCTCTTTGGTGCTCTTTTATGTTAGGTACACCAAAGGTACAGAAATTTGGTATGCTTTAAATAACTCACCAACATGTCTATAACCGAAAACTCCAGTTATCCAGTACACCCGCCATTCTGACAGTCAATGTGGCGGGTGCACTCGCATTTGGTTATATCTTTGCTCTTAAGGAGGTACACCAATTTCTTTGATGGGTACCAAATAGTACATTATCGCCCGTTTGCACCAACCTCAACTTAGGTATGTCTTAGTTAGGAAACACCTAAGCTTAGGTTCAACCTATCTTAACAAACGGTTTGCACCAACAGCCCGGTCGTAACCGTGTCTTAAATTAGGCATTGCCTAGCAAAGTGAATGATTGAACGAATGAAAGATTGATTGCCTATGGTTTTTAATGTTTTTTTTAGAAATGTGAGGCAGATGAAGAAAATTTTACTGAAAAGTTATAGACTTTAAAGGGGAATTAGGTATTACAAATGAAATAATTAGAATCAAAACTAAGCCTAAACCAGCAAATAGACTTGCAGCAATGAGAATAAGGGTAGAGCAAGAAAAAAGTCCCTTATAAATCAACAAAAGGCACAAAATGCATTTGCATATTATAAAAATGGAAAAGAAAAATATAAAAACCATATTGGAAATTTTATTAAAAACAGCTTCAGGTTAATATTTTTAAATAAAGATAATTTATTTATTTACACAGTAAAACAGTATTGTGCACAGTAAAACAGACTTCTCCCATCTAAGGCATTTGGTAGTATCCCAATGTTAGTAATTTCGTTTTCAATATGACCAGCCTGAATCCAATAGTTGGGAGACTCTTCACACAATTCTCCTGGAGCAGCAGGCATATCATCATTCAAATCTACACAAATGTTATGCAGGATGCAGAAAGCTATTCAGCAGTTTGATCCAAAACCCACAAAACCGTGCTTTTGCACATCCGGTATCTTTTCAAAGTCCACGTGTCGTCGTAATTTTCAAAAGGATGTGGTCGTGATCTTACGATACGAGGCATGCTGATCATGATGCTGATTATTATGAAAGTCCACTTCTTCTAAATCAAGGACATCTAATACCTACTTCCTCTGTCATGATGCAAAAAGCACTACAGCACTTATTATTAAACTCCTCAAATTACAAATTACACAACAGTTCTCAACACAACAGACAGAAACTACTCGGCATAACCTCAAAACCAGCTCAAAACAAACATTTATTGACAGATATGTCAATGTTTTACGAAAAAAAAAACTTAGGCGTTTCTTAACTCCTTAGGCATGTCATAAACGGGCTCCTAAAGTTAGGAAATGCCTAAGTGAGTTTAGGAATGACCTAAGGTTAGTGCAAACCAATTTTTCGTTAGGAGTTGCTTAAACAAGTTAGGCAAAGACTTAGGATGTTCTTAAGTTTGGTGCAAACGGGCATATAGGTACTAAGTTTGACATATGACTCGTTTAAATCTGTTAAGGTACACCCGCCATTCTGACTCTCACAGAATTTTTTGAATGTCAACGCGAACGTGAAGTAAGTTGCGGAAGGTCGTAAATACATTATGGGTTTCAGTTAAGTAAACTCTATTTTTCACTGACAAGGTGTGTTTTTGCTTGGCAGCATTTAGAAATAAAGTCATACTGGCACTTGGTCGCATATACCAATAAAAACAATTGTTTACATGTAGTGACTATGTTTATTATCAGTTCCATGTGTGAGTTTTGGCGACAGCGGTTCCGCTAGTAAGTTTGTCGTATAGCATTTCCATCTACTTCTCTGTTCCGTGGGTCTGCTCTTTTTAAACTTTATTTGTTAACTAGTGGCTGCTCGCGACTCCGTTCGCGTAGAAGTCGGTTTCCCGTGGGAATGCGAAGTTTTCCCGCGGTAAAAAGTTCCCTTAATTCTTGTATACATATATTTTTGGTATCCAGAACTATTTTCGCAGAGCACGCAAAGGAAGCCCTCAAAGATGAATAATTTTCCCCGTTTTTTTCACATTTTCCATTATTTCTTCGCTCTTTATAGTTGCAGTGTGATGTAATATAGCCTAAAGCCTGCCTCGATAAATGGTCTATTCAACACAAAAAGAATTTTAAAATTCGAACCAGTAGTTCCTGAGATTAGAGCGTTCAAACAAACAAACAAACAAACAAACAAACAAACAAACAAACAAACAAACAAACTCTTCAGCTTTATTATATTAGTATAGATTTAAATATCCGTTTGTATACCTCACGCTTAAATTTGTTTCATAAATTTGATTAAAATGACACTACAGAAAATTTTGCCTTAATCCCCTCCAATTTTTAAATATAAATAGAATTATATTGTACATTATTATTATTCATTTTGTTTACAATACGAATTCCAAGAACTTTATTTATAATTTATGTTTTAAATAAATTCTTTATTTACCGACAAACTCATAAAATGACAACATTCCTGCAAAAGTTGGTCCAGTAGCAACTTTTTAGACCTTTAAGACGTTCCGTTCACTGGGTAAATGTACGTTATGGTACCAATTTTAATACAATATAAAAAAAACCGGCCAAGTGCGAGTCGGACTCGCGCACGAAGGGTTCCGTACTATCATTCTCTACCTGTTTATTAAGATCGAGTAAAATTTTAATATTTACTTTATAGTTACTTAATTATTTATTTTTGAAGAAAATATACAAGTAAAAATTCAGTAAAAATTTGAAGCGTCTACCTATTTACCGTTTTAAATATTGAGCAAAAAATACGAAAAAAACACGTTTATTGTATGGGGACCACCGTTAATATTTTTTTATAATTTAAAATTTATAATTTGTTATAGCAGCAATACATCATTTGTGAAAATTTCAGCTTTCTAGCTTTCACGGACTTTCTAGCTTTTTCTAGCTTTCATGTGATACAGCCTGGAGTCAGACAGACAAACATAAAACGGAGGCTTAGTAATAGGGTCCCGTTTTACCCTTTGGGTACGGAACCCTAAAAAAGGTGAACGGTTTTTGAATGGAGACCCCAAGCAAGCTTACTTAGAACTTGCAAAATAAGAGGTTATGGTACCAAAAACGTAAACAAGATTGTTCAGGCCCTGCTTGTGGTAAGGCCCCAAAACCTTCGTTATTTATCTAATTTTATTATAAAAAAATCATAAAGCTTGAAAATTTGTCAGCGCATGCTCCTTACGCCGATTCGTATATCGCGGCTTGGCAGGTTAACGACACAAAAGGCGTTTTACACGCACGTATGAGCTCATTTTTGGTGCGTTTAGTTAGGTGCGCCAACTCGTACGAGCGTTGACGCGCTTCTACCTTCAAGATGCTAATCTTTTTTGGCGAAGAATGTTAACTACAAGCAAGGCTTCAGGCCATTTCCACCGCCTTTTTCTGCGATACTGCGGCCTCGTAAAAGGAGCCTAATGCAAGGACTACGCACTCCTGACCATGACTGAAACGACTGCCGGCAGCGACATAATTGGCCCCACTTCTGCGGCAAGGATGTGCTAACACAGTGTGGCCTTAAGTTTATTTGCCGTGCCGTATTTACGCCCCAGCCCAGCTTTGAATTCTGGCTAAATAGCCGGTTACCGGTTGACCGTGCGGAGGACAGCGGGTAGTGTTTCCAGCCTACAATCAAACGAGAATTAAGGGGGCAAGGAGCTTTCACGATGGTAAGTGAGTGACAATTAGTAACGTTATTGCATTGAATAACGTCATTGCTAACAATATTCTAAAAGTACCTATTATCAAAGAATTACGCTTTATTTTTTTTAACTGGTGAATTACACACCTTTAGTGCCGTTTACCTATCAAAGCCTCGATGATCCAAACTGCATTATGGTTCATCGTTCGTGCCTGTGTTTAGGACCATGCACTAACGACTGACAAATTTTCAACATTAATAAAATAACAAAGGTCTTGACCGTCTGGGGTTCACGGCTCTAAAGATATATCCCTATATCTCTATAAATTTGATAATAATTCTAACATTAAATAAAATAACAAGTTATTTTTAAACTTTAATGAAATACTACTAAAATATTTTACTAGCTTTTAAGTTAAATATTTGTAAATGAAAGTTTAAAAATTAAATAATTGCGAAAAAAAGGGTCAAAACTGCAGCTCCAATGTATACTCTTCTGGCCGATTCTTTAATTTCCTTAAGAGCAAACATTTGTCCCAAGTTCCAAATGCAAAAACGTATTCCATTAAAATAATGGAAACAAAAGGGAAAACCTAGGAATATCTTAAGGAACAAAACTGAAAAAATACCCATATTCATGCTTTGAAACATGTAGACGTAAGATTCAATACCGTTTGGTAGTACTAGGGCACCAAATCCCAATAAAAAGGCGTAAGCGGACAGTATTGAACCTATAAAAAAAAGATGTTTTGAAAATAAATAAATCCTAAATACGTGTAGGCTCCTTTATGTAAGGAACTCTAACCTGCTAAGAGGTTGCTATTTACTTTTGTAACGCTTTACAGTAAAGCTAAATATCATCATTCTATTTGATTGAAAAAACAATACCTACCAATGAAAAGGTTTATATACCTTCAAACTTATTTGGTTGCCTTTTAACTTTAACGCTACTTTTACGTTATTCTGTTCGTACCTGCAGCGCGTTGAGCAATCGAAGTCATGGCTGGTTCTGTCGGAGCATACATAGTCACGTGCGGAGACATCGGTCTTTTCAAACGCATGTTTTTATAGTCATGATCCTCATGCGGCGGTGTACTATACGGTATGAATTTATGCTTGTACACACTACTACTTGTAGCAAAACATGGCTTGTTAATTACAAGCGGATTATTCACGAGGACAGAAATCGGACCTGCCTTATGAGACCTAAATAAAAACAATTAAAATGAATTAAGTTTGTTGTTGAATTCCTAGTAAACTAATAGTGCGATAACTTTACCTCTTAAGGGCAGTGGACAAAACTGTGCCCAAACAATTTTGCCTTAATAATGATGACGAGCAAATTCTTGATAGCATTTTATGGAAAGGTTTTAACTGTAAATATAACTTGAAAAGTAAATTGATTAAAGTATTTGTGATTAAACTTTAGTTTGTCGTAGGCTCACTTCATCAATCAATCAAATCAAAATAACGTCAATACTATGAAAAATATTAAAAATAAATTGCTAAGGGTAAAAATAAGTTTTTATTCTCACGTATTCTTTATTCACATTTCAAATATATTTGTGTTATTTTTATTTATCTGTGAGGACAATGAGCAAAGCTTGTACGCAATAGGTACCAGAATTCTCACAGCTATTAAGCGATGTTTATCAACTAGATTTTTAGTGTCAAAAAGTGGGTCGGCGTAGTACCATCTAACAAAATCATTAACGTTTTCACTGCATTCTATTAACGAACCGTAACAATTATCTGTGTCAAAAGAACACTGTCTGTCAGTGTCATATAAATGACATTTATTTGTTTTGTTTTGTTTCGGTTTTATTTAGATAGGAAGGTTCTGTAATGAAATATTTCTTAAGCCCTTTATTAATTATTACTGTTTTAAGTACTGCCTTAGAAACAAATAACATAGCAATGGCCAGCGGATCATTGAAAGATGTCGACTTTGAAGTATTTGGAGAAGTCCAAGGGGTATTTTTTCGAAAGGTATGTTTAAAAACACATTATTTACCAATTATTTTTATTTTTATTTTTAATTACTATAAAAACATTAAGTATATTTTCGAGTAATCTTTTGGAACTTATTAATGTTTTATTCATTTTCAGTACACAAAAGAGCAAGCTTCGAAGCTAGGTCTTCGAGGATGGTGCAAGAATACTTCAGCAGGAACAGTTCTCGGTCACATGCAAGGACCTTCTGATAAAATTGAAGTTATGTAAGTAGAGGAGGTATGCGATGCATTACCTCAAGTTTTGTTGCATAACACATAATCAATTATTAATCAAAATGTTTCTGATAATGTTTGAAAGTTGCATTTGTATAAGGGTTTAATAGGATAATGCATTGAATAAGAGTAATGCTGAATTATGGTGGCATAGAGAAGCTATTAGATGACAAGGGCACCAGCTATTTAGGGGTCCCTGGCCACATGAAATTAAGAAGATAGAATACAAAACTATTGTTGGTTAACATATTACAACCCTTATTCGTTTAGTCTTGGTTCTTTTTTAATCATGTTTATGTTATTCAAATACACATTATACATACAGGGAATACACGGGAGAGTAATGAAAGGTTTTTAAATTTATTGTTAGTCAGAATGGTAATATTAGCAGTTTTGAAGTTAATAATTAGTGTTATATTTTTTAAAAACATTCAGTACTTATTCATACTGTGTTTTTAGGTATTCCTAAAAGTATATAATAATTACCTATCATGTGTCCTTTATGTTGCGACTGCTGCCGTTTACCTGAAAGTATAACATCCACAATCTAAACATGTATACCGGGTGCCCAGGAAAGAATGGATAACCTCTGAAGGGCTGATAGTAGAACTAAAGGCAAGCCTAAATAATAATTTAAAAAAATCATAACCCCTACACTACTAGAAATATGGCGCTTAATAAAAAAACTTCATATTTTTTTGACTGTGTTTAAAGCCTAATACTGTTTTATTTATTTAGATGCAATCATAAATTTATACAAATCATCTTATATAAAGTTACAGTGGGTTCGTGGAACCAGTGGGAAAAAAATGTTCAGTCAACTTTGCTATGAAAAAAAATACAAAATATAAGGATTTCAAAATTTTATTTGATTTTAAAAACTTCTATATTGAATACACTTTATAATGATATGCTACATGTTACATAAATAATAAGAAATCTCAACAGAAATTTCAAT
This sequence comes from Emmelina monodactyla, assembly GCA_916618145.1. Lineage (NCBI taxonomy): Eukaryota > Metazoa > Arthropoda > Insecta > Lepidoptera > Pterophoridae > Emmelina > Emmelina monodactyla. The sequence goes on along the minus strand of OU745311.1, from coordinate 8,200,750 downwards.
TTAAGAAGCCATTTCCATTAGGCTACTCACCCACCAAACACCCTTTATATTTCCTAAAACAGTCAGTTTTTATTAGGCCTCATTTTTTTTGAGCTCCATATAAATTTATTTTTTATTTTTATTTATTTATTCAGGCTTACCAACTAAATACATAAAAAACATAGAATATAAACATTGTTTGAAATAAGAAAGTTTAAATATGCATTTAAATTATAGGTATGCACAACATTAATTAACATTATAAAATCTAAAAAGTAAACTAAGAGAAAATAAGGTATTCTAAATTAGACCAAATTTTTTTTTTTTTTTGAAAAAACAAACCAAAAATATTAATACTGAATCAAAACAACATAAAAATAAAAATAAATGAAAAAAAAAAAAAAAGTTAAAAGGAAATAAAGTAATAATTATATCTTAGACTATAATACTGGAACTTTTATTTAAAAAATGAAGAAATGATTTTCTTTTTATAACAGAAAGACTATTTTCAAATGTATCAACATCACAGTTTTTATAAAACTCATTGTAACTTAGCATCATTGTATTTATTGGCGAAGTACTGCCATAATTTGTCCTGCTAAAATTGACGTTAAAAGGTACATAGTTGCACAATCTGGCGGAAACTCTAGGCACCTTAAAGTTAATCTGCTCGAGGAGGGATGGACTATCTATTTGGTCGTTGAGTAGTTTATGCAGGTATAAGATGGATTGTTGTTGTTTGCGTTGATCGAGGGACAGAAGTCTGAAGTGAGACAATTTGCCAAGATAGCTCGTGATTTTCTGGTGGACATTACTTACATAACTCAACTTGTTTAAAAACTGTTTCTGAATCTTCTCCAGGCGCTGTATGTTATTCTGGTATGTGGGATACCACACTATGCTACAGTATTCGACATTACTACGGACTAAAGCAAAGTAAAGGATCTTAAAGGCTTTCACGGAATTAAATTTTTTAGTGTTTCGAAAAATGAAATGTAACATCCTCAGAGACTTATTAAGTGTTTGATTGATGTGACTAGAAAAACGCATTTCAGAATCTATGATGACACCTAAATCCTTAACCTCCGATATTTTTGTTAACGTTGAACCGATGATATTGTATGAGCTCAAGTATTTGTTAAACTTTCGCGAGAATTTAATGTGAAAACATTTATCTGTATTGAAAGGCAATTTGTTGTGCTGACACCAAATAGAAATTCTATCTAAATCGTCTTGTAATTGAATCTGATCAGTGGCATCGTTCACAACTTTTGAAATTTTTAAGTCGTCAGCATATAATTCAAAATGAGAGTTCAAAATACAGGTCTTTATGTCGTTGATAAACATCACAAAAAGTAAAGGACCCAGAATAGAGCCTTGCGGAACACCTGATGTTGGTATGATTTCTCTAGAAACGAAACCGTTTACGTCTACCTTTTGTGTCCGATTCTTAAGGTAAGAGGAAAACCAATCTAATAAGCATCCATGTATGCCGAAAAATGAATTAAGTTTTGTGAGCAAAATTTCATGATCGACTTTATCAAATGCCTTACTAAAATCCGTATATATGGCATCAATTTCATTTCCAACACTCATTTTAGTAATAATTCGATCAACAAAGTTAACAAGGTTAGATGTGGTCGAACGTTTCTTACAAAAACCATGTTGCTGGTCTGCTATTATATGTTTTATGTGATTTAACAAATAAGGAAGTAACAAAGACTCAAATAATTTTCCTAAAACAGAGAGAATACTAATTGGTCTGTAATTCTGAACATCGTTCTTTTTACCAGATTTATGCAAAGGCTTTATAATAGCATCCTTCCAAATTTTTGGGAACACGCCTTCCGCTAAAGATCTATTAAATATCATTTGGATTGGTTCAGATAGTACTGATGCGCATTTCTTGAAAAATATTGGGTGAATGCCATCACTACCTGCACCCTTGTTGACATTCAGGATTTTTAACCCACGTTCAACACAGCTTTGAGTTAAATTAATATTAGCAAGAGGAATGATGTTATTAAAAGTGTTATCTACATTATTAAGTGGCTGATTATTATATGATACAGGATTGTATACCTGCTCAAAGTTTTCGGCAAACAGATTTGCAATTTTCACACCATCATCAGCCGTTTGTGATCCTAATGTCATTAGTGAAGGAATACTGCTTATGTTTCCGCGTTTATTTTGAATGTACGTCCAAAAATACTGTGGATTTTTAATAACGCTCTCAACAACATGTTCAATATATCGATCATAACACTTTTTAATCAAAGTTTTAGTTCTGGACTTTAAAATATTATATTCCAATTCATCTAATCCATTGTGATATTTTTTCATTTTCATGCGAGATTTTTCTTTTTCTTTTAATAACTTTATAAGATTTGTTGTAAAGGGAGATAAGATCTTTTGTTAATTTTATGACAGGGAACAAATTCAGCTATAATTTTTTTGATAATAGAGTAAAATTTTGTAACCATCTCATCAATAGTCAAACAGTCTGAGAGTTCAATAGTCCAAACAAATTGTGATAAACAAGTACGTATTTTTTCATAATCAGCAGAAAAGAATTTTAATTTCGGTGAATGTCGCGCAGGCAGTAATTTTATTTTGCTCAAGACCAAGTCAACATTTAAAGGCGGATGGTAATTATCTATTCGAGAAATAGTGTGGTTACATCGCTTGACTGAAATATTGCAAGATGTATTACTTAACACAAGGTCTAGTATTCGGCCTTGGTGATTTAAAATGCCATTGTATTGTTTCAAGTTATAACTAGATAAAAAATCCACAAGTTCGCAACCGATTGAATCATTGTAATTATTAGGTATAAGGGAAGTACCCGCACTAGTTGACCATAAAATATCCCTTTGGTTGAAATCACCTAAAATAAGAAAGTCGCTTTCAGTGTTATTTAAAAAAATTGAGGCATTTTCAATAAAATGTTGAAGTGTGCTGATTTGGACAGGAGAAGGCAAGTACACTGCGCATATTCGTAATTTATGATTACCGAGATTCAGAGTTATCCATAAGTCTTCACAACGAGATTCGCAGTTATAGTTTCTATAACTATTAATCGTTTTTTTTATTGCTATAAGAACACCACCACCATCAAGCGCTTTACCAAAAGTGTTAGATGATCTATCCCTCCTGTACACTTGATATCTGCTATCGAAAATTTCACTATCAAATATAGTATCGTTTAGCCAGGTCTCAGTCAAAACAATTAAGTCGTAATTATTAGAACAAATTTCAAGATAAATATCAGTTAATTTAGTCCGCATACCGCGGATATTTTGGTAGTAAATATTAAGAGTGAATTTTAAAAACAAACTAAAATAATCATTCAAAAGAAATTAAATATAATTAACAAAACAAAATAAAAATTTGAGCAAAATTAAGTTAAGTTTTTTAAGAAATCTTCGTGCAAAATCATCTTCGCAGGGTGTTCATCATCTTTTCTTACAAAAATTACACACATATTTAAAAATTTTCTGTTTTGCCCATACCCGTGTAGCGGCATGCAGTGACTTATTAGCTGGAGAAAGATGCTCGCTAATATATACGGGACATTCATGGTCACCAAAGCCCAGTAATTTGGTATTAAGCTTTTCTTTAGGATGGGACTTGTTGTACTTGTAAACAGCAGCTAATAAGTTATCACGCTTCAATTTATTGCTAAATCTGCAGACTACAGTTTTGGGTTTCTTGGAAGCTTGATTTTGCTTTTGTACTCTTGTACAGGCTATGACGTCAGCTTCATTAATTGGCGCATTGACCACTTTACTAATTTGAATAACTGTGTTAACTAAATTTTCTTGTCTGTGTTCTGGAAGGCAGTGAATTTCTAAGTTATTTTGTCTTGAATCTTGCTCCATCATGGAAATCCTAGACTCAAGGTTTTTAATTTTGCCTTTCAAATGGTTATTTTCCGTAAGGATCTGTTTATTTGCAACTACGCAGGAATCAATATTTTTTTTTATATCATCAAACTGCGCATTTAAAAAGTTTAAGCTTTCCTCAAATCCTCGAATTTCATTCCTGAGACTAGAAAATTCGTCTATAATAGTTTCTCGTATAATTGTCACAAGTTCTTCTCTTAGAATATTCTTAATGTTTGTACGTAAACTATCGCTATCCTCGTTTGTTGAATAACGAGCAGCATTGCCCCGGGAAATAGTAATATTCCGATATTCGTTAGGTAAAGTTGCTGTGGCGGGAGATGTCGTGCATTTAGATATGTCCTCTTTAGTTTTATCACGCTGTGAAGAAGATGGGAGAGAACAATCAGGACACTTCCAGTTAGTCTTCTTTTTAAGGCTGGTACTAGTCAATTGAACGCACTGGTAATGAAACTGTTTTTTGCAATTGCCTTGCGTACAAATAATCTTTTCACTTGACTTCAATGGTATATTGCATCCACTATTGCAGCAGTTGTTCATTTTAGATATTTATACGTATTCTTGAAAATTCGAGTAAACGAAGCACGGAAACGTTCAAGTCCGATGTAGCGATCTAAGCGCGGCACAAAGCAACGCATGCACGCTCACTGCGGGTTGTGGTAGGTCAGTTTCACGGTTCGTTATTTAAAATTTTTGAAATGTTTTTGCTTATATCTAAAACTAATACGAATTTCACTATTATAATTTCACCAACATAATGTATAATTACTAAACAAAAACACTATTATAAACACTAACTTGTAATGTAAATATAAACATAAATTTTAATTTACTATTGCGGAGCAAAAACAAAACAGGTCTTTCTTAAATATTATTATTTTTAAATTACATGAATAGTAAAATTTTCAGATTATTGAAACTGTACTGTATTCTATTCTAGTTACTGTACATCTTCAATATTCAAGTGACTTCCATAAAATGCGTAGGTAAGTTTGAGGGGAAGAGTATATTAATGATTTAACATTAAATGTGATAGTCAAAGAGACTTAGCAGACACATTAGGATACCATCTTAGGAGTGGTAGAGTCTAGCTGTAGGCTCTGTCTGCAGCGATTACTGGGCTGACTCGACCGGTGAAATACCACCGTCGCACAGAAAACCGACGTGAAGTAGGGACGATGTTCCTGCGTTTCGTTCGGTGAGTGCGGTATCCGGTGCCCAGTTTTCTCAAAGGCTCACACTCCCAACACCCACAGTGTTGCGGGTAGTCATGGGCGGCGGTGATCACTTACCATCAGGTGAGCCTCTTGCTCGTCTGCTAGCTTCTCATAAAAAAAAAACATTATTAAATCCGCAAGCCTGAATAAATAAAAATTCACGATGGCCTTGCGACAAAAAAGCCAAGTACCTATTACAAAATTATATTGGTATCTATCTTCCTTGCTGTATATGTACGTCTGAGGTTGCTTACCATCCTACGACACAACTTAATTAACTAATTAAAGCTATACACATCTAGGTAGACAATTAATTAGATAATCTTATTGTATCTAATTCAGAGACGCGCCTCATTTCCACCTACAAGAAAATAACAAATCCATTAGCTAATCAAAAGCAAATCATTGGTTTGCGTGACTCGCAGAGATATTTCTTTTTTATTAAGATAAATACAGGAAATCATAAGCACCAATAGATTTAGGAGTGTGAAAAGCGAAGGACAGGCGCCTCGTTCAGAATGTGTTTTCAGATGAATGGAACCCATATATACCTACGTTCTCGTATTTAGTCGAGCGGATATTTATTATACTTACAAGAGCTTAGGTTTAGGTTACAAATAGGTATTGGATTGGAAATAAGTATCAGATTGACCCTGAATGTTTTTTGTCATTATATGAATAGAAAGTTATTTGTGTACAGGGTGTATCACAAAGGGCTTCCGAAAACGAAAACTCGATGTGCTTGGGGCATACTCGATACTGAAATAAAAGTGAAATAAAAATCTTGTTTAAAAGATTTTTCAGAACTAAGTACTTAGTAGAATTTAGAAATCATATTTTTATTGTTAACAGGATGCACTGGTTGAAAAATGTCGGCAGCCCAAGTAGCAGAATCGATAAAGCAGAGTTTAGGAATGAGAAGGTAGTCAGTGAATATTCTTTTGATGCTTTTACTATCAAAAAGTAAACTCCATATAGGTATTCGATACTCGAAATTAATTTAACAGTATTTTGCTTTACACTTTAGGTATGTTTCTGCAAATAGAGATTTGTTACTAATTGTTTATTTATTAAATTTAATTTAAGAAAACAAGTGTTTTATTGCAACTAATATTTTAATACGATCTCTGTGGCGAGTATTATTTATACCAGATTCTTTAGTTAGAAGACCGGTTTCGACAACGGATCAATTTACCTACGTTTGAGTCTGAATGAAAATTAATAGGTTCTTCACTGGTTTGTTGTGTAATGCCTAAACATAAGTGGTTACCTTTTTATTTATTGAAAAATAGAAGTGATTATACAGTGTGTCCCAAAAGGTTACGTAGCTGGGAAGGGGGATGGTAGGGGTGGTCTCAAGGGTTACCAGAAAAATAATAAAAAAAAAATCTCTGGATATTTCAATAAAAAAAAAACATTTTTTTTAAAAACTAAAATATTTACACCTTATTTTGCTTACTGTACCTACAGGTATTGCTGTATTTGAAAAAAAATCTGTTATGTAATCGTCAATAACCTTTTATCAAATTGAATTAAAAAAAACTATACATATCTAACCAAGATTTAAAGAAAATTAAGTTCTTGTCTAGTCAAGGACTTAGTAATTACGATTTAACTCAACTTCCTCCAAGCGTACTGAAAAAAAACGTACTACGCAACTCCGGCGAGTAACTTAAAAAAATAGGTAATTTTATTGCAATTCCAAAATGCTATAACACTTTTTTGAAAAATTCATACTAGAACTTTTAATAATATTTTTGGGGAACAATACTCCTGCAAAAAAAAAAAACAATAGTCTCAAATTCGTACGCAAATACATTTTTAAATGTCTATTCTGTATTCTGTCACAAGGTGTAAAAATTTTAGTTTTTTATAAAAATGATTTTTTTTATTGAAATATCCAGATGGGATTTTTTTTATTATTTTTCTGGTGACCCTTGTGACTTTTTAGGACACATTGTATTAAAATATTTAACAGAGGTTTGTAGAAAAAACACCACAAACAAAAGAGTTTACATTTTACTGTTTCTATAATTTAAGATTAGTCTGCTTACTGGGAGCTAGTAAAGCTACGCTTATTTAATTTACCTAATTGTGAAACTAATATTTCTTTTAGGAGAATATTGTTTTGAGCACCTCATTTGTTAACCAAATATTTTTTCTTAACAACCATAAAAAAAAATCGTTGTACAAATTGTATAAATTTCGTAAAAAAATATATATCACACCTAGAAAATCCTAATTTAAATAACTTTATTATTATTAGCATAATAATAATATTTCTTCTTACATTTTAGTCTCTCTTACAAACAAACCGAAAGCACGTAAACTCCAAGCTGCTACTACATTAAACGGGGCCTAAGGGCTTCGCTAATTAAAACACTTCTTTATTACAAATTGTGCTCCAACCTTAATTACAACGCCAGAGGGGTATTTTTTAGGGATTCACAAGGGTATTACGTTCTTGTGTTCGTTACATTAAATACTCTTACAAAACCTCTTAATTTAAAAGCTCTACATAACTGCGAAAGTTCAGTATACGTTTGTAGGCATATACCTACCTACCTAAGTAGGTATACTAATTGAGATACCATGTTAATCTCAAACTTTTTGTATTATACCGTTTTAATGAACCAACACATTATTTAGATAGGGCCTTTTTTCTCGTGACACATACAGAGTGTTCCATTATACAAAAACTCGACGCAAAACTTTAATTACGTTTACAATGATGGTGAAAAGGTATATTTCCCGGGGTTGCCATAAAAACGGCTGGTTGTAATAAGCAAACGCAGGCAAGGCAGTAAACTCGCGTTTATGGAGCGAAAATGGGAAAATAATGTAAAATTATGGAATCTGAAGATGGAACTCCTTAATAAAACGATTACTGTAGGTTGATACAACGCTCTCTGAAATATTATGGTTCATATTGTTTAGATTTAAACCCTTTATGGGTCGTTTCAGGTTTACTGCTCATACGAAGTGTTGTTCAGGAATGTCGTTTGAAGTCTCACCGATTGTTTTCTACAGCCTTAATTTTTGTAGAAGGAAAATATATTGTTATTGAAACCGGTACAAGAAATTTCTCTAAGACAACTTATCTTAATATCAAATCAATTCAGACAACCAGTAAAAGATAAAGCACGGTTCGAGCTGAGAGGAATTGTTCAGTCTCATCAAATTACCTACCCATTGTGGAGATAAGATACAAGAATACCCACTTTTGATATCCAAGGTCTCTGGAGCAATGAGGCATAACTTCAAAAGCATTTTCAGAGCCATTGAGTAGAAATAGAGCCCAGATAGACGTACAACGTATGTACCTACATAAGTGCCTCTCATCAAAACCCACATTCATTATTGATGTGGTTGCTTTTGATGTCCTTTCATCCCGAGATATGAAGGCTTTGATCTATTTTCCCATGGATTATGTAGAACAACTCTTTAAATTGTAACGTTTGCTACACTAATAAATATTAAGATACTAACATTGGTTGCCAAACATACTCGATCGAACAACCATATCGCAAAAGGTTAACTTCCAAAACAAATAATAAAGCACCTGGAAGCTAACAATAGACTTCGACCTTGAAGGTTATGATCAAGGAGTTTTCGCCTGAAGGGGTAGAAAATAATTATGTTGAAGTCAGTAACCCGGGCGTGCGTTATTGATGGGGCGGCGGGGGGTCCGGGCGGGCGGCGGGCGGCGGGGTAAGTGGGTCAGGGCGCGCGCAGCCGCGGCACTGCGCCCTCGCTGCTCGGCCATGGCGGACGCGCCGCCCGACGTGCTCGAGCTCAACGTGGGCGGCGTGCACTACGCCACCTCGCGCGCCACCGTGCTCCGCGAGCCCGACGCGCTGCCCGCCACCGCCCTCGCCGACCCCGACCACCCCCGCGACGCCCGCGGACGACTGTTCTTCGACCGCGACGGAGTACTCTTCCGCTACGTCCTAGACTACCTCCGCGACGGCGGCCTCGTCCTACCCGAGTGTTTTCGCGAACACAAACGCCTCGCCCGCGAAGCCAGACACTACAGACTGCCCGGCCTCGAAAATGCCGTAAAAGAAGCAGACCCGAAACCACCGAACCGCGAGAAAGGGTGTATTGTGGTCGGCTACCGAGGCAGCTTCCAGTTCGGCAGGGACGGACTGGCAGACGTTAAATTTCGGAAACTGTCGCGGATCTTAGTTTGTGGAAAAGTGACGCTCTGTCGCGATGTGTTTGGAGAGACTTTGAACGAGTCTCGAGATCCAGATCACGGTTTGGCGGATAGGTATACGTCACGGTTTTTCTTGAAACACTCATTTATCGAGCAGGCGTTTGATAATCTTCAAGATCAAGGTTTCAAGTTGGTGGGTAGTTGCGGCAGTGGGACTGCCGGAGGGGCTACGGACTTGAAGCCGGGGGTGGATTCGGAGGAGAACCGTTGGAACCACTACAACGAATTTGTGTTTGTACGTGATTAGGCCCCTGTCACCATCTTAAGGAACAATACCAGCTGGAATCAACAGATTGCCGTGTGGCATGTTTACATTATAGAGTGGGGTGAGTCGCCAGCCTTCGCCGATGACACGGTTCTCAGTTGACAAACACCAGTTTAATCATTTAACAACAATTTTATGATTATAACATGACAATTTACAACCAAATATTAAACTGAACTATCCATGTAGTAACTGTACAATATAAGGTTTTTGGCGTGTAACTTGGTAGGGAAATAGTTAATTATTCGCAATATTTGCGCAATAACATAAAAGTAAAGCTTGAATTAAAAACTTTATCTTATCCGGTATTCAACTTCATATGAGAATAGTGATTGAACATTTTCTAGATCATAATGTAATTGATGATAAATAGATGCAATATTATGTAGATAACAAAAATTTGAAATGTAACAAATAGGTTAGCGGTATTGTAAAAATGTAATAGATTCTACAGACATAGGGAATTTATCTTCTCGAATTTAACCAAGGATTCTCTATCCCGTGTATTACTAATCTTTTTTATATATCTAGCAAATTATTTAGTATATTTTACGAGTAATGTTATTTGTAATATTTACACATATTTCGGTGGCATCTACCAGTCAAGGGCCATATTTTTTTAAACTGTCTTCACTATGCCAAATTATGAACCTAAAATAATTTACTTACTGATACTTTTTACATGAAAAAGTGTTTATGAGTTCAAATTACTGTAAGACTTCGAGATTCTTAATATTTTCTAATAATCAACATTTGTGATCGAACATTTATGAAACTAGTTACCATTTTTTAGGATATAAGGTTCAAGTTAAAATATAAATTAATAAGTATTTATTTATTTATATAACAAAAAGAGCGCGAGTTAATGTACCTAAAATTTTGGATAGAATTGTAATGTGCAACCTAACTTATGGAGTAACTGCTTACTGTAAACAATTAACAATCGCTGAATAAAATTTTCATACTCAAAACTCAACTGAAAATATTTTAACTCGTTTTCGTGTCCTTTTATATTTTTTATATGTAAGTACCTATACCTACTTGATTATTTTAAGAGTTATTATTATAAAAATGTTAAGTATTCGTTTATTGTTATCCTGAAATCAACTGTTCTTATCGCTAGTAATAAACAAAACTGTGTGCATTTGATATATTCTGATCTTCCATTTAAGTAAGTACTTGCTTAAATTTCATTATTATAAACATAAAATTTTCCGCTATTAATATTTACCTGGGTTTTACTTGTATAAACCTATGGTATTTAATTTTTTTCTATAATTTCGTACCTACTTTATTAAACGTTATTTATCTAAAAGTTACCTAAATAAATAACATAATATATTTAATTACAAAGTTGGTAAAACCTACTTTTAGCTATAGATTAGGTACCAATTTCAATAGGTTGTTAGTCATTTTAACCTGAAATATATTAAATTACCTAAATTATATGTTACATTAGAATACTAAGTATTAAAATGTAGTAACTTATACACATGTAATTTGTCAAATGACTTCGTTGAATCTTATAAATTAGCAATTACCTAGCAAAGTAGGTATGCAACGAAATTTAATATGTTGGCATAAAAAATGAGGATATTTAAGATTTTAACTGTGTATTAGTTACATACATTGATGGAAAATATAAACCTACAAATATCATAATACGACATGACATAGAGTTAGCAAAATGTTACAAGATAACTTTGAAAAACTTCACGTAAAGATTTTTATTATTAGTTTTTTTAATATTTTATGTAGAAAACTGCCTAAAATACAAACGATACAACAAAACACTGCATATATAATAAACAAGAACTTATGAAAATCCCTCAGTGTAACGATTTTGAGGAAAAAACGTTAACATTATTGTAGAAATTCCATAGTTTTGTGAATAAATTTAGATAAAAATTCAAACGCTGTTTTTAATTCTACGCACACCCTGTATATAAGGAAGTAGATAGGTCCCTATAGTCACGTAAAATGAAATGTATGCAAGTAGAGGATTGCAAATTAATGTTCTCTATGAAAACTTCCAAAAAAATATTCAGTTCACAAATACACTCCTAATTTACGAAAATACGATCCTACACATGAAAAAATATGGAGCTTTGAAATTCTCTTCTTGTAGGTATTACATTTCATTGCACGTGACTGTACCCACATTATATTTTAACAAACGCATACTTACGTTCCTAGACTAGATTATAATTGAATTTTAATTACATATTTCTTTACAAACTTTCTAGATAGGAAGAACATACACTTTTTTATCTAGAAAAATCTTTTACCTAGGCGCCTTACAAAATTTATTAAACTATAGATTTTAAACAAATCCATGAAAAGGTTTCCTTTAGAGTTCTGTTTACTTAAAACAAATATTTTTTTATTCGTTTTGATAGTAAAATACGTAATATACTTAGGTATGTTTGATGCCAGTTTTAGATTTAAGTTGCATTCAAAATCCTACTAATATTATAAATGTGAAAGTTTGTGAGTATGTATGGATGTTTGTTACTCTTTCACGTAAAACCTGCTGGGTGGATTTTGATGAAACTTTACAGTAATATAGGCTATACATTAGAATAACATTAGGGTACTTTTACCGCGGGAAAACTTCTCATTCACACGGGAAACCGACTTCCACGCGAACGGAGTCGCGGGTGGCCACTAGTATTATAAACGTTAAAGTTTGTGAGTATGTATGGATGTTTGTTACTCTTTCACTTAAAACCTACTGGGTGGATTTTGATGAAACTTTACAGTAATATAGGCTATACATTAGAATAACATTAGGGTACTTTTTACCGCGGGAAAACTTCTCATTCACACGGGAAACCGACTTCCACGCGAACGGAGTCGTGGGCGGCCACTAGTACGATCATATGATTTCACCACCAATTCTTACTGAGTTGGTTTTGCAAATCGATGGCCTAGTATTCAATATTCCATTACGTTTGCACATCTCGATCTATCTATCGGGAAGTGTTTGTTTTGCAAAGCGGCATCAAAGAGATTATTGCCTTGCAAATGTCTGGAATAAATGCGCCCTGGATAAAAGCTGGTTCAATATTGAACGGAATCCACTGTTACAGGAATACACATAGGTAAGTAAAGAGGTACTATGAAAATACCTACTACCTGAAGATGTTTTTTAACTGGAATAAGGTAGGTATTGTAGGAAAAAGATACTTACGAAAGTTTCTCTCCAAACAAACGTTATTTATTTTGAGGCAGGTATAGTTTAACATAATAGATACCTCTTTAGATAGGTAATCACGGCCACAGCTTGACTTTTTAAAACTTATTAAATAGGTAGGTAATTAGAAGGTAGGTAATTACCAAAAATAAGTTTAAAAGAAAAGTAAAAATTGTTTATTCCTATAGATGCCAAGGGGCACCGCGACTTCTTCACAATAGAATGGGCACACTATTTAAATTCACATAAGTGAGTGTGCACATCACGAGCATTCATTGGCATTAATGTTAAAAACAAATCGCACCTTTAGAATTATAGGGACCTAATTCAAAAAATAATGATTTTGACTTTATTTCAAACTATAGCGACCCGCCCACGCTTCGCAATGGTGTAGTTTTGACCGACTAAATAAAACTTTTTCTGAATGTTCTTTATTTACAAATTTAAATGAATAAATTCCCAAAAAGATGGCGAAAACCGCATTCAAATCCGTTAAGAAGTTTAGGAGGAGTTAGCGGACAAACATACAAACAGACAGAATTAGCGACTTGGATTTATACTATGTAATGATAATAATGATAACGACCTAAAAGGACTGTCACTATCGACTTTCATCAAAATATGGACTGATTTTGGCGTAGAAAAGAAAGCTACAATAACGTATATACTTGTCTCTCTCACTCCCTTACGTGTACCTACTTACGTGATAAAACTTTATTTAACGTTTCCCAAAAAAAAACATTTTTGGTTTAGGTCACTATAATTCTAAGGGTACGAAATATTCTGTACTTATTTATTTAGGTAGACTAGGTACGTGCAATGAAATGTAACAAGAAGAGAATTTAAAATTTATTCAGTTTAACAATAAATTTTATATAACGATTAGATTCTTAATTATTCATGTATGAAGCATTGAAATTATCTCATCACTACATAGTATAAAACAAAGTCGCTTTCCCTGTCCCTATGTATGCTTAAATTTTTAAATAGAGTGTTCAGTAGGCATCTTTATCAAGAAATATTAATGAGACTTTTTTGATCGTTGGAGCGTCACTAAGGAAAAGGGCACCCACCTACTCTTTTTACTTCTCTTACTTATTATTCTGCGCCGAATTACCACTTAAGCACAATTTTTTTACCACGAAGGTGAATTTCACATAGTGTAATTTCATTAAGTTTGGCTTTTAGTACCTAATTTTAAGAAAAAATCTATAGGTAGATAATCTTATCACGCATAATTAGAATGCGTGGCTATGTAAAAAAATGAGTGGGGTGCTCCAAGCTAGAAAGTACAAATATAGTTTGTATGTAACAAAGTTTCCCCCAGTCTATTGAAACCTGGGTACATTTTATGCAGGAACTGTTTTTCTTCCTTACCAATTGTTATTACCTACTATGGTATTCATTAAAGTAAAAAAAAAAAACACAAGTCAGGTATGATTAAATTTAATTAGTACACATAATTAGGGAAATTTTACTAAATTCATTTAAATATATTTTGTCTATAATACCTCAGCTCTTCTATGCTTTCTAAAATATCACTCAGTGATCTGTGTTCAAATTTTTTTATAGGTAGTTGTGAAAACTCCTTCTGATGCCACCTTTTTGCGAGTTCTTTAATAGTACTAACATCTATGTTACGATAATGTAAGTATTCATTAAATGCAGGCATGTATTTCCTGATGAATAACCTGTCCATATAAATACTGTTGCCAGCCATGGGGCACTTTTTTTCAGGTACATAATTCTTGACAAACTCCAAAACTTGAGCCTCTGCGTCTTCTGTAGAAATTGTTGAATTTCTACTTTTTTCTGTCAATCCTGTCTTTAAGAGAAAAAGGCATTTAGTTATATTAATAATATTTATCTTAACTTCAACTAGGTATTGCCCATACTAAGTCAACAATACTGCATATTTATACATTCAGTTGTCGAAGATTAGATTAGATTAATATCTTTAAATGATTTGCTGATGAAAAGTACCTCTCCGTGTTGGGCCACACACCAGGGATTCATGTTCAAGAGCACACTGTCTGGTTGATGAATAACAATGTCAGGACCAGTGGCAACAATGTTTAAATCAGCATCAGTCACTAAGCAGGCTATTTCCATTATTTTATCTTTGTCAACATCTAAACCAGACATTTCTAGGTCAACCCAAACAATCCTCTTAGCAGCACCTGGTTCCCGGGCCAGGTTATGATTTACCTTAGCATTACCTAAAACAAATATATTTTTAAAATATGGCTAAGAATAACAGGTTACGGAAGAAATAACCTCAAAAACAATAATTACTGGACATTTTTCTAAACGCTGATCTAATAAGGGACGATTTTTTTAATAATAATTGATTAAAAATATTCATAATTCGTTCATTGCTATGCTAAATAACAAATTATTATGGGTTAAATTAATAGTACGTATTCTAAATTCATTCAGTATATATAAACTACGTAATACAACCAACCAAACAGATTTTTTTTTTTTTTGTTAGATTCTTCCGTCATGCGGAAAGGCAAAGAGACTATGCCCATACAGCCATGTCATCAATAATTTGGTTTTCTTCTTTCTTGTTGACTTAGCTTTGTTTAGTTTTCAATAAGAAGTAACATTGACGATATTTTATTTCCTCATAAACAAACATAATAAGGACCAAGTCCATGTCTTTAATAATAAAATGCTAATATATATTTGTTATGAGTATACATAAACATTTTCATCAGATATTACACACTGTAAATTTTATGAATTTATACATAGGTAAGTAGCATTCAGTTGTTTTTAAAAGTTCTTGAGTATTACGCGGGATATTTTCTAATGTTTTATAAATTTCTAATAGCTCATCAATGAAAATTAACCTGTCAATATGAAATTGAGGACATTCAAAAAATATATGATCCAATGACTGTACTGACTCATTACAATATGAACAACAAGGGGAAGTTATCATATTCATGCGATATAAGTGTTCATTAAAAGCAGCATGACCTATACGAAGACGACAAATTGTTGTATAAAAATTTCTATTTTTGAAAGAGCCCTTGGTAAACCAAGGAGACGAAATTTTTTGATTACATACGGAATACCACTTGCCCTTTTCTTTAAGAGAATCTTGCCAAAATTGAAACCAATTATTAATCATTTGATTTTTTATTTCAGGAAGAAACTCTGAAATGGGAATTGCTATGTTTTTTAATTTGCAAATGTTGTTATCAGTATTTGTAATGATACTAGCTAATGTATCAGCTAATTCATTACCACTAACACCAATGTGTGCTGGTGTCCAGAAAATGACAATTTCTTTATGTTTCAATGATAATTTATAAATCTTTTCCCGGATCTCATATATAAAAGGATGAATTTTACTAGAAAGACGAGGATTATTAATAGCTTGAAGAACACTCATACTATCAGAAATAATAATCCATTTACCAGAAGAATCTACAGAACTAATCAAATCTAAAGCAAACAGAATAGCAGCAGCTTCTGCCGTAAAAATACTGCAAATATTGGACAGCTTATAACCATGTGCAATTTTCAAAATAATATCATAAGCCGCTATCGACACAGACTGAGATGTTTTTGAAGCATCTGTGTAAATTTGACAGTAATTATCATAGTATGATAACTTTTCATATACTTCATATTTATTTTTTAAATTTGTGTCTATAATGACATCAAATTTAAAAAACTTACCTTCATATGTTCCACTATAACAAGGTAAAATATCATACTGAGCAATATTTTCATTTTTCAAATAATTAATGAAATCAAAATTTTTACATAAATAAGAGTAATTAGATATCAAAATCTTTTTGTACAACGCATTATTAGAAGTTTTCATCAAATCAATTATGAACCTTCTTTTCAAATAATCAAACCTAAATTTAATGGGACAAGTGTTAGTTTCAACTTGCATTGAATTAATCGGAGAAGTACTCATGGCTCCTAGAATTATCCTGAGATTTTTATTTTGTACTTTATCTATTTTATTTATAAAATTATTGTCAGAAGCAAAGCAAAAAAAAGCATATTCAAAGTGACTTCTAACTAATGATTTAAACAGCATCAATAATATTTTAGGATCTGCACCAAAACGACAACCAGTAAGGCATTTTAAAATATTTGTAGCTTTTACAGCTCTATCTATCAATATTTGCACATATTTTTTAAAACTTAAATTTTGTTGAAATACTACACCTAAGAATTTTATTTCTGTACAGTTAGGAATAAGGTTACCATTATATACACATTCTAATTTACAATCTTTATCTCTAGAGAAAACAAGAGATTTACTCTTTTCTGTATTTACAGTTAAACCTAAGAAAGAAAAATAGACTTCAAGCCTTTTACAGGCATTATTTAAATTCGTTTGCACATCTTTAAGTTTTTTGCCAGAACAATAAACAACAAGATCATCAGCAAACTGCAGATTAGAAACATTTGCGCCTAATATCTCATTCAATTTATGAATATAAATTATATACAGTAGAGGGCTCAAGATGCCGCCTTGATTGACGCCTTTATAGGAATTACGTGGACCATAAAAGTTGTTACCCAATTTAACATAGACCATTCTTTCATTTAGAAAGTTATATATCCAAAGAACCATTTTTTTTGGAATTCTGAGTGATAGCAAGATATTAGCAAGCGTTTCTAAACCTACATTGTTAAAGGCTCCTGTTACATCGAAAAAATTACAAGCAAGATAATTCCGTTCCTTTATGGATTTATTTGCATCTAATAACAAATGTGCAATGCTTTCCCTAGCCGAGCGTCCACGCCGAAAACCAAACTGATTACTAGGAAGAATACAATTTGATTCGATGTAATATTCCAGACGTTGTTTGAGCAGCTGCTCAAAAATTTTACCAACACAAGAGGACAACGCTATAGGTCGATAAGAATCTGGACTATCAAGATCCTTCCCTGGCTTCAGTACAGGGACCAGACAATCAGTTTTCCATTGATTTGGTATTAAGTCATTTTCAAACAAAATATTTAAAATTATCAAGAATTTACATAGATTTTTATGACTGAGAAGACGAAACATTTTATAGGAAATACCATCTAAACCACAAGTTGTATCTTTTCTTGATTTTATGGCAGCAGTAAGTTCAGAAATTGTGAACGGATCAAGCAACGAAAGATTTTGTCTATGAAATTTGTTATCTACAAAAGTAAAAGGTTTCGAGACATAGTCTGGAGTGTATTTTTTTAAAAAACTATTTACCCAATGATCATTTTCACTTCTAGAAACAAAAGTTTTGTTAAATCTGCGTATTTTATTCCAGACATGAGAAATTGGAGTAAGACGATTTATAGAATTGCAATAATCTTGCCAAGATTTCTGTTTTTCAAAGTTTATAGTCAATTTCTTAGAAGCCTGATTTTTTTTAAAAAGCAAATATTTTTCTACAGAAGGATCATTTTTGAAAGCAACAAAAGCATCTTTACATTTTTTAACAGCATCTGCACATTTGCTATTCCACCAAGGAACGGAATGTCTTGCCCTTTTTGCCCTAAAACCTGAAACGGAACGTGAGCATAAATGACAAAGATTTTGACATTGACAACAAGACTTTGTTTTCGTTTTTTGTTGTGGCATAGATTTTTCAACTGATGCCAATAAAATATCACAAAACTGCAAATAACTTTCTAGTGAACATTCAGAATTAATCATAAAACTATTCAACGAAGTATTAACAATATTTACATACAAATCCCAATTAACTAAATTCAAGTTTAATTTCTTACTGACATTTTGAGAGTGAACACAATGTTCTGAAGATATAACTGGAGTTTGAGACAACAGAAGTTTAGTAATTGTAGGCAAATGATAACTTCCAAAGGAATCATCATGAACAGACCATTCACAATCCCATGATAAAGCTGGACTAACCAAAGAAAGATCTAAGCCATTTGGTCTCCAGGACGAAGTTCCTACAGTCGTGACTTCTCCTGAATTTAACAGAACAAGGTTATTTTCATCAAAAGAATCTAGTACTTCTTCACCTCTTTTATCCACTTTTTGACAACCCCAAGAAGTATGGTATGCATTGAAATCTCCAGCAATAAAGACTGGAGTTGGAAGACTATCAATTAATTTTGAAAATTTTAATTTTGAATAATGACACCTAGAAGGACAATAAACACTAACAAATGAAATATATTTACCACCTATTTTTATCTGTACAGCAACATTTTGTAAGGAATCATCAAAATAAGTATCAATTTTTAAGAATTGTAATTTGTTATGAATTATTATTGCAACTCCATTATGTGTATTACCAGTGTCATTTCTAACTATTGTGTATCCCTTTATGTTAAAGGTATGATGTGGTCTAAGCCAAGTTTCACTTATTAAAGCGATATCAACATCATTACTATAAAGAAAATATGTAAATTCAGATTTATTACTTTTAATGCTTTGAGCATTCCACTGAACTATTTTTAAATGAGCCATTAGGATGGATTATTAGCAGATGACTTTTCATAAATATCACTTAATATTTGTAAAATATTTTTAGTACTGATGGAAGTTTCCTTTGTTTTATTTAATGTAATTATTTTAACAATAGCCTCAACCAATAAATTCAAAGATTTATTATCTTTTTTCAAGTGACTGAGCAGGTCAAACTTTTGTCCTAAGGCTGGAAAACTCTCTGTATTTGCAACTGAAGCATAAGACAAAGAGGATAAACCAATTTTAATATCATTAATTTTTTTCTTTTTAATAGGACACTCAGCAGATATACTAATGTGATTTCCTCTACAGTGACAGCATGTAGCCTTTTCCCTAGGTACTGTACATTCTTTAAAAGAATGTGCATCTCCACATATTGAACATCTAACATTATTTTTACAGTACTTAGCCAAATGTCCATACCGTAGGCATTTAAAGCATTGTTTTACAGGTGGAATGTACATCTTAACTGGAAACCTCCAGCCTTGTAAATCAATATGATCAGGAAGATAAATGGCAGCAAAAGTTATGATTACTGTTTTAGTCGGTTGTAATTCAAAGTTTTGTTCATTTTTAACCTTCCTTTGAATTCTCCGAACAGAAATAATTTTTTTATTACTATTAATCACTCCAAAAATTTTTTGATTGGACCATTTAATGGGCACATTAGTAATAACACCAGTAATTTCAGTAGTTTTTGCAGGAATAGTTGCTTTGAGTTTATATTCTGATAACAAAGTCTTATTGTTAAGAAAACTATTTGCCAAATTTGCACGGTCAAAATGAACTGTAACTTTGTATTTATTAAGATTTTGCATATATTTTATGCCTTTTATATATTTCTTTAATGTTGATGATAAAGAAATCATATCTCTTGTTGAAATAGGTTTGGACTCATCGTTTGATTCCAAGAAGACAACGAAATCTGTAGCTGAAGAATCCTCAGGATACCGACGTGTATAATCGGGAACGAAATAAGTTTTATATGGATCGGACTTAGCTGAATTGCAGTCACTGTGCATGGAGTCGGAGTCCGAAAGCAGCGAGTCTTCCCCTGATATTACTGCCTCCTCCTTCTTTTTCTTGCGTTTCGCCCGAGACGTCATTTTAATAAAAATTAAGCTTCTATACTATAGTTATTAAAAATATATACAAAATGTACACTATTTAACAAAATTGAAAGAATTAAATGAATTTTTAAGTTCACGAAAAAATTTTTCACTTCCAATTTTCCCGCGCGCAAACCGGAAGTCCCCCAACCAAACAGAATATATATCAATCAATCAATCAAAACAATAGCTGAGTGATCAATATACCGTGACATATAATACCGGACCGATTTTAAAAGCATTGCTAACGTTAGTAAGCACGCAAACGTACTTTCTATAAATGATTTCTTTACTTACAACTGTATGCACGCACAGAAATTCAATCGATCCCAAATTTTGGTCTGGTGTTGTTGTGCATCAACGTTCAGTAAAGATGACGGCTGGACTTTCATGCTTTTCCTAGTTATTCTGATATGTCAGTTAAATATTTTTACTGAGTTTTAAGTCAACAATAAAAAATCAATAAAACTTGGAGGAAAATTTCGATACAACTTTCAAAATAAAAAAGTAATCTGTTGACGCTGCCTGCACACTTTTGTATTAAACGATACCATCACCGATAACTTCAAACTGCTTAGAAATGTGCACACCTTTTTATGAACAAACTAATTGCACGTGACAGATTTTTAGTGAAGCTAGGGTCTAAATGGCTCTCTAAATTAAAATAATTATCAAAACGCATAATTTTTAAAGGCCTACTTTAGTGAAAGCTAAAACTGTTTGTCATAGGTATTAAAAGGCATAAATTTTAAAAGCAGAATAACTTTGAGTTTTTTTATTAAACACTAGTGGCCGCCCGCGACTCCGTTCGCGTGGAAGTCGGTTTCCTGTGAGAATGAGAGGTTTTCCCGGGGTAAAAACCCTATGTCCTTTCCCAAGTTCAGTTCTTTCTTCATACCAAATTTCATCAAAATTGGTTCAGTGGTTTAGGCGTGAAAGCGTAACAGACAGAAAGACAGACAGACCGACAGACAGACAGAGCTACTTTCGCATTTATAATATTAGTTGGGAAGTAGGGATTAACTGTGTTCCTTAAAAACCTGTAGGAATAAGAAGTTTGCCTACGGTAAAAAGTACCATATGTGTTATTCTGGTGTATAACCTATATAATATGTAGATCAAACGAACTTCTAAAGTGAAGTTCGATCGATATTATATGAGTCTTTTCATTCGAAGATATAAGAATATTCCAAACGTAGTACCTCCAACCTACAAGGTAAGCTGCACGATTTTTAAAGTCGAATCGATAGTATCGATTTCGCAAAAATCACTATTCCTGGCATCCCTGCTGTCACTACCGTACCTGTCTTGCCTCATTATATTTAGAGATTTGTTCAAAACTTTCACCTGGGATGGGGGGTGGGATCTTATATCTTCGAATGAAAAGACTCATATAATATCGATCGAACTTCACTTTAGAAGTTCGTTTGATCTACATATTATATTACGTCTTTTCATTCTCAATATAAGAATATTCCAAACGTAGATGTTCAGAGAGGAAAGTTTTGAATTGGTAGGTAAAAAAAAAAATACAAAGGTATATTTTTTTGAAAAATGATTTTCCAACCAAAACTTGCAAAAATAACAAAAGTAAATTAGGTATTAATCATACAGATCACATTTTAAATTTCTATCTTAAACAATGGGTACAAAAAAAGTTAATCTAACGCGTGATATACAATTAGTTAGGGAATGTTATCACTTGATTGTAAATTAAATACGGAACTAGCAAATTCGTTATCATTAATAATAGGCCGGTTATAAAAATTGGCAAATGTTTTAGATGTGCTTGACCAGCCAGCCGTTTTTCGTATGACGTCTATCGAGACGCCAGCAGCGCTCGCTGCAGACGTCGAGGCGTGGCGGGTGCTGTGTGCTTTGAAGACAGTTGTGTCGACACCGCTTTCAAACAAAACTCCTTTAATCCATTTGCTAATTGTCTGCGACGTTGCATTTTTGTACGGTCGTTTACATGTTAAAAACAGTGAGTTGTGTTCACTTCGTAGACTTTCAGTCTGAATTAAATAATCTTCAAGTGTGGTGGCTGGGCAAATGTTGACATTCTCTAAAAATCTGGGAAGAAAGAGGGTTGGCTGATCTCGGCCAGGGGATGATGTTTTGATTAAATCATTAATTGTTATTTTAATACCAATGTTTTTAATTATAATGTGGTCGACTTTAATTAAAGAAAGAGTTTGGACTCTGTGACCTGTGCATAATGCTAGTAGTATTGCTAGTTTTTTCGTAAGCTGAGTGACTGGTATAGCAGAATGTGGTACCCATTTTGCGATGTGATCAAGGACTAGTTGTGGGTCCCAAGTTTCGCTATATCTGGGTGCTGGGGGTTTTAATTTGTAAGCACCTTTCATTAAGCGCTTGAGACGAGCATCTTCTCCTAAATTACTATTCAATAATAGTGATATAGCCGAGCGATGATTATTTAATGTACCATAACTAGCTCCACAACTAAATTGCTCTGCGATAAAAGCCATGACAGTTTCATTCGGGCTTCTGTACGGATCATCATTTGTCTTGGAACAAAATTGCCACCACAGCCTGAGCGATGTATTGTATTGTTTGATGGTATTTTTAGATAGGGATGCAATCATCAATTCTAAAGTCGTGGCTGGAGACCCTCTCCGCGTGAATGCTTCCCGCAAAGCTTCGCAGCACCCAGGATAAGTTGCTTGTGAAGAGGGTGTTGTTCTCTGGTGGGAGACATTAATAGGTTATTACTTGGTCCAAAAAACAGTATTTCTGATGTGATCAAGCTACTAAGCATTGGAAACCATGGCTGTGAAGGCCAGTAAGGGAATATTAATATTCCGCTAGCTTGATCATCGATAATTTTCCTTAAACACTTAAGCAATAGCGTGAATGGAGGAAACGCGTAAAAATAATATTTGGTCCAATTTAGAGTAAACGCATCCACGGCCATCGCATCAGGATCTTGTTTCCAAGAGGTGAATAATGCGCATTTGGTATTAATGCGAGAAGCAAACAAATCAATCTGAGGTTGACCAAAGTGATTAACTATATCAGTATAAATTGAGTTGGAAAGTTCCCACTCAATGTCAGGATTAACTTTTCGAGATTCTTCATCGGCTTCTTTGTTGTCTTTACTATTTATGTAAGATGCAAACAGCCAAATCTGACGCTTCTCACACCATTGCCAAATTTGTCGCGCAATTTCATTTAAATGCGGGTATTGTATACCACCCATTCGGTTTATATAACTGATGGCTGTGGTATTGTCTACGCGTAACAATATTGAGCAATTATTCAGATCGTTAACAAAGCTTTTCAAACCAAGAAATATTGCTAAAAGTTCTAAATAATTTATGTGTTTAGATCTTTCATCTAAACTCCAACTACCGTTTACGCGTTTGTTGTCACAGAAAGCACCCCAACCTGTCATTGATGCATCTGTAAAGATTTCTTTACTGTGCATTTCTAACCTCATATGGTGTGTCGCGTTATGTACACTGTTTGACCACCAAGTTATGTCGTCTAAAATCTTTTGAGAAGAAAAAATTTTGGCTTCATAATTGTCATTATGTTTTTTCAATAAAAGATACTTTTCTCTTTCAATTATTTTCGTATACAGCCAGCCGTATTTAACCGCTGGACAAGCGGAAACGAGAACCCCAATAAACTGAGCAAGTTCGCGTATCGTACAATAAGGTAAGTTTGCGAATTTTTTGACTAATTGTGCAATATAGTTACGTTTTTCCTGTGGTAACGATAACGTTAACTGTTTTGTATCAAATACGAAACCTAAAAACTTTTGTTTGGTCTGTGGTTGAAAGTTACTTTTATTTTCATTAATAACAAAACCTAAACAACGTAATAAACTTACGGTTTCTTTAACATTATTAAGACAATCTGTAAAACTGTTACCGATACACAGAATGTCGTCTAAATATTGTACAGACCTAAAACCACGGGACCTTAAAAACGACACAACTTCTTTCATTATTTTACTGAAAATCCGGGGTGCTATTGACAATCCGTAAGGTAAGGCTTTAAATTCATAAATTTGATTCTCGAATATGAATCGTAGATATTTACGGTGTATAGGATTTATAGGTATTAAAAGGTAAGCCTCTTTTAAGTCTACCTTGGCAAGGTATCCATCTTTAGGTATAATTTTTGTAGCCGTTCTGTGATCTTCCATTTTAAAATGCGTCGTCGTTATGAATTTATTTAGAGGTTTTAGGTTTAGTATAAACCTTTTACCACCGTTAGATTTAGGTGCTAAGAATATTTTTGAAATAAACTGATCAGCTAATGGTGAACAAGGCGCAATGGCCCCTAAGCTGAGTAAATTTTCAATAGCTAAGAATAGATCATTCTTTTCCTGAAGGGACCACGACGAATGAGGTACAGTTTGTTGAACTACTGGCTTACTAAATGGTATACTAAGACCATCACGGATCCACTGCAAAACTAATGAATTTTCAGTTACTTTTCGCCAACAGTCATAAAAATATTGTACGCGACCAGAGTGCAGTACCTGTGTTACTGATGGGGATGAGCTCGAGTCTGTGGCCTGGCTGGGTACTTCGCCTGTGCAGGTGGAGTTGCAGTCGGCTTGCGTGAAGATACTGGAGCTGGTTTCCTGGCCCCTCCCCGACCACCACGATTGGGAGGGTAACGGGGAGGGGCTCCCCAGTTTCCCCGAGTCGGTAAAGGTCGGTTGACTGAAGATGTAGAAGGGGTGGAAGGATTAACAAAGGTCTTTTTTATTTGAAGGCCTTGTTTTTCAATTGTCTTCGACGCTTTTATCTTTTCGGGTAGTTTATTGCCAAACAGCATCTCATCCCGGCAAGAGTCTTGTAAAATATTCAAGAAGCTTTTGTCCAAACTTGGTGTTATCAACTTTACTCTAGACTGACTGTTGCGATAGTGTAAGTCACTGAGTATGCGACATGCGTCACTAAGGTTTTTGATGACTTTCATTTTATCGAAATCCTTGCCGAGAAGTAGATCGATTGATCTGTTTATGGCTGTAACACCTGCCCCCAGCTGTTGTTGCAAGCTCACTAGTTTCTTGTCTCGGTTTCGAGTAGCATCTGTTATGGCTGCCGAAATTTCAGGATTCAGTTTCGGTGCTTGTAAAAGAGTGCAATTTTGTGGTACAAGATGTTCTTTAAGTAGTTTGTCTTTATCTTCTTTTGTTAGACCTTTTCTTAACAAAGGTGACCAAAGCTGAGATAAACTCTCGTGAATTTTATCTCCATACTCAGGACCTTCAGATGTGCTGGCACCTAATGCCATCAGAACTTCTAAATCAAGATCATCAACTGTGGTTTCTTTTCCGTTCGAAGTGTCGAGAATGTCTAATAAGGGCGCGTCTAACTGGGTATCTATAGGTACATCCACTTCAGTTTGGGTAATAGGTACCTCCGCTTCAATGTGGACAGGTGCGGGCACCACCGATTTTGTCGTAACGGTTTTAGATGTTTCGTCATCTAAAAGTAATAAAAAACCAAGTTAAGGAAATTGTTAGTATTTTTAGCTAAGAAGTATTCACACTATCTACCAGTATACCCCAATGTACAAAGACTATTTATGTATTTTTAATGTGAATGCTCATGGTTTTTTTTTTTTTTTTTTTATACCGTTGTGTTGATTCTCGATCAACCCCCAGGCTTAATTTTTTCAAATTAACAGAAATATAACCGTCGTGTTGATTCTCGACCAACCCCCAGGATTAATTTTTAAACAAACGGAAAAATAGCCTCGTGTTGATTCTCGACCAACCCCCAGGCTTGATTTTTAAATTCCAGGTTTTATTTTTTATTTTAAATTAAGAAAAATAATAACCGTCGTGTTGATTCTCGACCAACCCCCAGGTTTAAATTCTTATAATAAGTTCTAAATTACCTTCGTGTTGATTCATGACCAACCCCCAGGTTTACTTCTATATTATTATAAAATAATATTCATTAGATGGAACTATAAAAATGACTTGCCACTTATGCAGTCGATATCTGACGAATCTGAAGAATAAATAATTCGTCTGCGCTGAGAATGCTTCTTCTTCCTTTCTAATTTTTGTATTTTGTCTTCGTAATACCTAATTTTACTATCTGCTTTTCTTTTAGACATTTTAAAGATGTTTTAAAATAAAATAAAAATTGGTGGGTAGTTTGCTACTAAAGGTGTGTGCGCTACCTTGCACGAAAAAGGAATGAGGCAAGACAGGTACGGTAGTGACAGCAGGGATGCCAGGAATAGTGATTTTTGCGAAATCGATACTATCGATTCGACTTTAAAAATCGTGCAGCTTACCTTGTAGGTTGGAGGTACTACGTTTGGAATATTCTTATATTGAGAATGAAAAGACGTAATATAATAATAATAATAAATCTCCAGACTTACACACCAATTATGTGGCCCCATGGTAAGTACTTTAAGCGCTTGTGTTACAGGTAGGTACCACACATGGGACTAGGGGAGAACCTAGTTACACATAGACACGGGCCAAAGTTGAAAAACCATTTTGACGAAATTGGCCCGACCTGGAGATCGAACCTGGGACCTGTAGAGTTTTATCCAAATCTGTCCAAACTTTCACGTTTATAATATTAGTAAGATTGATTTTTTTTTATCGATTCCGAGTTAAAATATATAAACTACTATGTAATGTAAGTAGGTTTTGGTCACTATTTAGTGACACAAAGACAGTATAGTTAAATAGCATGAAGGAATAAACCAATGGAAAACACATAACATCGTATTTGTTCAAAAAATCGAATTGTGGCATTTCCTTCGGAAAAACAAGAGTTTCATCGGCAGTCGTCGGTTGACGTCATCAACGTTAGTAGATGATAATATGTTATTTTTTTATATAAGAGATGTTATTTTTTTAGAAAATATGACGATAAATTTTACGCTTTTATATTATAAGAACATGCCCATACTATAATTAATTAATAATACGATAACTAATTTACGTGAAAACTGAAAACCAGCCATTTTCGCGTGAATGAGTAACAAACATCATAAAAATCACCTAATCATACCAACGTTATTTAATCAATATGCTGTCGGAAATACAAAAACCTGGGTCCATATTGGCTCGTCTTAAGTTGTTTACCCAAAAATGTTCTTACTAACGATTTGTAAACCGAAAGATCACTCGTCCTAAAAAATTTCGTCCAAAATTTATAAAAATTGAAGCATTACCGACGATGTTCATAACACTCATGTTTCCGAAAATTGTCATTCATAATGGATAAACATTTGAACTCCTACTTTTGTTTTTCATAACGCGGTTATTCCTAAACCTACTTAATATTTCTACTCATAATCAACATCAAAAATTAAAATGCGTAAATGGGTGTAATATCAAAGTACTTAATTGTGTGTGTGTAGGTACAAATAAAATTTGGAAAGCGGTTAGTACTTTTGCTTCGAAGAATGTAACACTTTGCATTTTTTACTGATCCTAAGTCTAAAATCAAAATCAAAATTATTTTATTCATCATAGATATGTAACATATACCTACTTAATGAACGTCAATGTTACAAACTTCGACTTTACCTAACCGTGGACCGAGAAAAAAGTCGGCGGAAAAAAACTCTCAGCACTCTTTTCAGAAATTATACAATCATAACATGTACATTCAGTGAACTTATTAAATTATTTTCTCGTACCTCAACTCAACACTATAAAAGTAAAAAAATATAAAAATATAAGTATAAGTTACCAAAAAAACGCTTCGCTAGGTGCTGCCGCACCACGCTCGCTTTGCTCGCTCGGCTCGCGCATGAGGCGAAGAAGTCAACCCCTAACACACTCGTTGCTGCGCTCCTCGCTAACCTAACCTCGTTACTTTATTACTAAAATTTTCTATTTATTCAATTTGAATAAATTTATCCCTCTATAATTTCAACCAAAGCCTAACTATTTCAATCTGGCGAGCGATTGTAATCGGACTATGCGGTTTGTAAAGTGCCGAATTATATATTCTGTTTACAACTTACGTTATGTCGATAATTATGAATAAAAATGATATTGATTTGAATAATAGTATAAAAACGGTTATGTTGAGAAATGTAGGAAAACAAATAGTACTTAGTACAATAGATGTTTATTGTCAGTATTATGAAGTTGAATGATTCGGAACTATGAACATTAGTAACAGCGGTGCAAGCATGGAACTTTTGACGATCGCTTATTTGACAGATTTCGTAAAAAAATAGACTTGTCTCTACATTTATCGCTATTGGAAGCATGGAACTTTCTTAGTTAAGTCATCGTTACCGTTAACGAAACTTTAGTAGTTTTTGTCGCATATAACGAAAGAGCGAGCATGGAAGTTTTTGTCGAATTTTTGTCTGACATTTGTCATTGCTTATTTACGAAAATTTGTCTACTACTAAAAGTAGCTCGAGAAGTGTCGTAACATAGTAAAGAATACTTTAAAACAGAAATAAAGCCATTTTATAACTAAATTTTATCCTGTTCCACAATTAAAATATTATGTCTTGTTTCAGTTTGTTGCATAGTTGCTAAGTAAACTACATAATATTATTAACCGAGGTTTTTTTATCAAGGTATTTTAAAAATCACTTAGGGCCGATTTTTCAATAGTCAGTTAAGCCTTCAGATAGGACTTATTCTATGGATAGCAAGATTGTGAATTTTTCAATTAGCGGATAAGCTTTAACAGAAGGTTAAACTCGATAACTGGCGGATAAACTTAGCTGCCTCTTTTTGCCTCAGTTAAGCAGTTATCTAACAGATTATTTGACGTTTCTGTCATCATGCGTATGTAAATATAGGATAATTTTGTTTGTGTTTTGCTTATTTTTTGTAAAACCATGGATATTTTACTTTATTTGAAGACAATAATGTATAGTTATCAAAACGGGACAAAAATATATATCACAAGAGGTTTAATTTTGAATATCTGTGCAGTAAGCTATTGTTGACATCACAGATGTATACATTTCTAGATGGAGTAATACGTTTGATGTGTGCGTGTCACAAATAACACACTGCTAAAGATACGCTATATCAAAATGAGGATTTTTTGAGAATTATATTAAAATACTAAATAGTTATTAAGACATACAGTAACATAAAGTATCTCTGAGTATATGAAATACCCACAGAACAGAAAAAACGAGTAGAAGTGGCAAGTGGGCGTGGCGCGTGTGTCACATACGCGGAGCTCCGCAAAACCTAGCTCAGTTCGCCGCATAGCCTTGATAAGATAAGACGATTGTGTTTACTAAGCGAAATAAAGGATTACGCTGAAAATATGCCATACTGCTCCATTTTGGAGTGCAAAAATGAAAGCCGCACTAAAAACATCAGCCATGGTAGCATTTCGTATCATCAGTAAGCATTATTTCATTTTATTATAATAATTTACGTAATTTTCTATTCCGTAAGACATTTTAAAGCAACATAAAACATAACAATTGTAAACATGAACTTTATTTGCCAAGGAATAAAGTTCAATTTACATTGTTAAATGTAGGAACGCCATCTATTGTTAAGTAGTTGAATTTTTTGTATGTCAACGCGATCGTGAGGTAAGTTGCAGAAGGTCGTAAATACACTATGGGTTTTAGTAAAGTGAACTCTATTTATCACTATCAAGATGTGTTTTTGCTTGACAGCATTTAGAAATAAGTCATTCTGGCACTAAGGATATGCGACCAATTAAAACAATTGTTTACATGTAGTGACTATGTTTATTATCAGTCCCATGTGTGAGTTTTGGCGACAGCAGCGGTTTCGCTAGTAAGTTGGTCCTATGGCCTTTCCATCTACTTCTCTGTTCCGTGTAAATACCAAATCGAATTTTTAAAAAAGCATCAAAAATAGTCTTAGCAATCAATATAATAAGATAGAAATACGTTCTCAAAGTTTACAGACACATGTTAAAATATATTGTATTTGTAACTTTTATTTGTATTTTTTTTCGGTGGGCCCCATCTAGTTTTCGGTATATCTATGTATTATCGTTGACGGCAAGTCTTGATGTCATACCTAAATTTTTTGTCAATTGGGACACCCGCTGTCAATGCGTTGAAAGTTTACAGTCCTTTTCTAACAACGGTAAAATATATAAGAATGTCTCTTTCTTGCACAAATATCATTAGGATAGCTAGCAGAGGGTTATCTGACCATTGAAAAATTGAAACTTTATTATTCGTCTCAGTTAAAGCTATCTGGCTGTTCGATATCTGGCGTTTTAACTATCTATTGAAAAATCGGCCCTTAATCTCATAAGGATAGTTGAATATGGGTTTTCAATGTGAACTTTACATTTCTGTCATGCCTCCCCAAAGAAAGTCTTTGCCCAGCGTTGGACATATACATTATATTAGGTATTTAAAACAAAATATTGAAAATCAAAATGTCTTTATTATTCTAAACATACAATAACAATAAACATACTAGTATTTCAATATTTTTCTAAGTAATAGTTGTAGTAGGTATATATTTTTTGTTTTATTTAACAATAAACGAATAAAATAAAATAAACTATGTCAAGGATTCTTTTGGAGGTGTTCGCTTGAATAAGGAACTTTTCATGGGAATGCCTCCCCGTCTCTTCTTATCTTCTCTTGTTTGAACTGTTATTTCATCAAGCCGAGGAGGCTTGCTGGTCTACCTTAGTTTTCGTTTTCCTGCAGGTAAGCTCCATGTTGTAGTACTTATCCCAACATTCCCTTATGTCATAGCCACTCCCACTTAAATTTCTGAGCTTGCTTGGTTACGTCTACAATTTTCTTAGTCTTTTTCTGTAATTTTTGTTTTAAATTCAATGTTTAAGTCTTTATTAGGAGAGTTCTCTCGAATTTTCTTATAATAATTGAAGTTTATATTTAGTTGTCTTGATTTATGAAAAATGCACGTTTGGCACCCATGACTGTTGGTAATAACCTTATGTTGAATATCATGCTCTTCTGTGCAACACGAAACATTGATTTATAAATTTCATAAAAGCCTAAAACAATTTCCATGTCCGATGACCAATTTCTGTCGAGATTTCATCTTCTTGCTTTTGTATACAAGATATGCTGTTGTGTTTGTTACATTCTTCTTATTTAAGTTGTAATTTGTAATAAACCTAACTAATTAACCTTTTGGAAAATATATTATTTTTATTTACAAACATTGTCTTTTTACATAACATTGATTAATCAAGTATGTCAGCTGTCATAAAAATTAAGGTTTTTCTACCTTGGCTATTGTGATTTCGGTCAAAATTGAATGATTGACGAATGAATTTATCATTTTAATTAATGTACAAATGAATGGCAACATTCAAAATTCGTTACGTGGGAAATTTCATTAAATCCTCGGTAAGAGCTAACGAGCGGAGATCCATGCTTTCAAGTAGCGAGAACCATCGATATGGCATCATCATCGCATTGCTTATTGTCTACTAACGTCAAAAGTTCCATGCTTGCACCGCAGAGTAGTTAGGAATTTGTAATTGTCAGGATGAAAATTTTTAAGAAGAACATTTTCGGATTTCCAAAAATCGGAGTTAAAAATTTAGGCAACTTTTGGCGCTCTCCAAAAACCTATATTGGGTTTTCAGCCTAAAAATACTTTTGGTGCTCTCTCTTGTGTGTTCGTACATAAATCCTTAATAGCGCACATAGCGCACTGACAGCAATTTGAACCTTAGCATAGGACGTTCAATTCATTCATTCAATAATCTGTCAACTGTAAGTCTGTCTGTCCGACTGTCTGTATGTCATGGATGGTGTGTAAAGGTTGAATTTGTTTTTACATTTTACTGATCTTTTATTGTAGGTAAAAAACATAAATTGAAATCCAAAATGAACCGTATGTTACTTCAACGTTGCGGGCATATAAACAGAACAAGTAAGTATTCCTTTGCGGCTGTAAATAATCATTTTCATAACCTATGGTGATCCTTGAAATTTGATTGATTATTATGACTTCATCATGTAATATTGGATTTATATAATAAAGTTTAAAATAATAATTAAATGATCTAAATTGAAAGAATGTAAGTGCTAGATGTCGAAGTTTCATTAAAAATGTTATTATCAAGGTTTGATTACCATTTGGAGCCGCGAAATTTTCACATGTTTTGTGTAATAATTAGTCTTATTCATAATATTTTTTAAAGATCTTTTTCTGTCCCATAATCTATTATAATTTGTTTGCAGGGCTATTATGGGAGGTGGAAAAATATCAAATATATCCATACATAACTTTATCACGAGCATTGTCTTACTACACAACTCAGCCTGTTAGACTCCATCATGACATTACACAGAAGCAACTCAACAATAAAAACTTTGTTTATCCTCATGCTATGAGATTCATCTCAACAAGTCAACACTTGTATGAAAAGGAACCATTAAAACCTTCCTCAAAAGTAGAAGTCACAGTTGAGACCATAAAAAAGAACATTGAGGAGCAGGAAAAAGTCCCACAAACAGCTGTTAAGAAGAAAACACTTAAAGAAAAATTTTATGATGAATGTAGACATTACTATCATGGATTCAAGCTATTTTTACTGGAAATAAAGATATCAAGTTCTTTGGCGCTAAAGGTCCTAAGAGGGAATTCATTGACCCGCAGAGAACATCGACTTTTGGTGACTACTGTTGGTGACCTTTTCAGAATAGTTCCTTTCATTATCATCATACTTATACCTTTCCTTGAATTCTCACTTCCATTCTTAATTAAACTATTCCCTGACATGTTACCTTCCACTTTTGAAAGCAAAGATATGAAGGAAGCCAAAATGAAACAACACTTGAAAGTCAAAATTGAAATGGCGAAATTCTTTCAACAAACCTTAGATCACATGGCTCCTTTAACTAGTGATAGACATTCAGAACTAGCCAAGGACTTTGCTGAATTCTTCAGGAAAATAAGAACGTCAGGTGATGTTGCCACAAGTGAGGAAATAATGAAGTTTTCAAAATTATTTGAGGATGAAATCACATTAGATTCCCTAAAACGGCCGCATTTAGTTGCTCTCTGCAAAGTGTTGCAAGTATCTACAATAGGCACAAGTGCGATGTTGCGATTTAACTTACGAATGAAACTTAGGTCATTATCTGCTGATGACAAAATGATTGCAAAGGAGGGGGTTGATAGTTTAAACTTTAGCGAGTTACAACAGGCCTGCCGGGCGCGTGGAATGAGAGCTTACGGCGTCTCTGAAGAGAGGCTACGCAAAGAGTTACGGAATTGGTTGGATTTATCACTGAATGAGCGTGTTCCGCAATCTCTGCTCCTATTGTCCCGGGCCCTGATGGTTCCTGATCATGTACCCACCACATACAAACTAAAGACAATTATATCAGCTCTGCCAGAGCAAGTGATTACACAAACCAAAGCTGCTATTGGCGAAAAGGAAGGCAAACTTGATTTCAAGGTAAGAATAGTAACAATATGTTAAACAAAATCCAATTAAACTTTATTGGCTACTAAATAATATCTGTTTTTAAATAATAGACTAAAGCGGAAGCTATAAGACTCGAACATCTGAAGATTAAAGAAGAACTAATGGAAAAAGAAGAAGCAGAGCGGGAGACTAAGATTTTGGAAGATAAAAAACGTGAGAAGGAAGAACTTTTGGACAAAGCACCCATTTTGGAAACCGCCTCTGCCCCAGCCATGGATGATATTGCCCCTGTTATTGGTTTGTGTTTCAAACTACTAAAACTGTTAAATCTATATATCATTACAAAGTATAAATCCAAGTCGCTATTTATGTCTGTTTGTATGTTTGGCTGCTTACTCCTCCTAAACCACACAACGGATTTTCATGCGGTTTTCGCCATCTTTTAGGGAATTTATTCATTTAAATTTGTAAATAAAGAACAATTAGAAAAGGTTTTTTTAGCTAGCCAAAATTCAATATTTCGTGAGCAAGTCGTCCAAAATTATACCATTGCGAAGCGTGGGCGGGTCGCTAGTAAAACATAAAGGTATTAAAATTTTGTGACTTTTCTTACAGAAGTTGACACCCCCAAAGCTAAATCGGAAGAAGGCCTCTCAACAAAGGACATGGGAGTAATTGAAGATGCTTTAGAAAAAATGGGTAAGGTTTTGCGATATTCTCCCATATTTTGTTTGTTGCTAGAGAATTTGGCAACTAATTACCTAAAGTAGGAGTGAGTTTTTTATGGTATGACATCTTAGTGGAAATTCTCTTGAGTGTCTGCCAGTTACATGAGCCAAAAATAATTATGACTAGATACAATATGACGTCGCCTTGTACGTCATATTAAGTTGGGTTATTCTGTACTTGTATTTTTGGTCGTCGTGAGCTTGCATTCGAAAGTAACTGCATTACAAAATAGCAGAAAATTATTATCAAAATGGGTTATCAATAGAATCCATTTGGCACTGAGTTCTGTATCAATAGATTACAGATCTGTTACCTGAACTTTAGTTAGCATAAATAATTTCTACCAAGGTCACTGTTTGTTCAAAGTAAGTCATAAATGGTACTTTTTATTAGCACTTGAATTTTATTAGTTTACGTTAGTAGACTTAAGTCAGTAATGTATAGAAACTGCTATATTATTGCTGAAAGTTATTTCTAATATTATAAATGAAATTTTGTAAGTATGGATGGATGTTTGTTAATCTTAAACATAAAAACGAATGAATGGATTTTAATGAAATTGTACAATAATACAGCTTATACATCAGAATAACACATAGGCTACAATTTATAATGATACAAGCGACCCGCCCACGCTTCGCAATGGTGTAATTTTGCGCGACTTACTCACGATACGTTCAATGGAGAATGTTAACAAATTTTGATTATTATCTCTTCGTATTCTCTGTCAAAAATAAAAAATACTGGTGAAAGAATTATTTCGATGCTTCAATTAGTTTCCGATTTATAAGTAAAATAAGTTGCTACCGCACGACGCGGGCTGCCGGTGGCGGTGTGACGTCACACCACAACTGGCTCGGTCTGGCTCACTCAGTACGCTCGCGGTCGCGCGCACTTGTCGTCTAAATTAAACCTAAATACTTTTAAAATTGTCTAATCCAACTACTAGGAAATCATGTGTTGTGCCTAAATGTAAAAATACAACTATCAATTCGCTGGAAAAGTTGTTTTTTACAGTTCCAAAGGATACATACATACATCACCAAATCTTTTAACTTGAACATAACCAATACCATTAAACAATTTGTTAGTAAAAATACAAATAAATAAAAGAGGTTTAGTTCATATCATCTACATTTGCAATAAAAAATAAATTAAATTACTTAAATAAAATAGTAAAGGTAAAGTGCATCTGTAACGTTCAACTACATCTAGATCGTATAGGTATCCTATACTTACTAGTAATATAATAAACGCGGAAGATTGTGTTTGTGTTTGTTATCTTTCACACAAAAAGTACTGAACGGATCTGGACGAAGACTGAAATAATCCATAGGCTTCTTTTAATCCCGGGAAAATGTACAGTTCCCGAGGGAAACGCGTGCGAAGCTGCTAACTAAAGCTAGTTAGTACTAAATCAATGCATGTATTTATTTAAATTTACTAAGAAGAGCGGTATCTTTGTATACATACTAGTGGCCGCCCGCGACTCCGTTCGCGTAGATGTCGGTTTCCGTGGGAATGAGAAGTTTTCCCGCGGTAAAAAGTACCCTATGTGTCATTCTGATGTGTATCCTACTGCAAAGTTTCATCCAAATCCGTCCAGCCCCCCAAGTCAAGTGGCAAGTGATATTTGCGATAGCAAGTGAATAGAATAATTTTTTTACAAGCTTGCAATTTGACAGTTTCATACATATTTTTTCTATTCACTCGCTATCGCAAATATCACTTGCCACTTGACTTGGGGGGGCAGTAGTTTTTACGTGTAAGAGTAACAAACATTCATACATCCATACTCACAAACTTTCACATTTATAATATTAGAAGGACGTACCTACCTATAGCTACAAAACTATGATACATGATTTGTTGTCTTTAACGTAAAAAAAATAATGATAGGTAGGTAGGTACATACTTCTACTATTGGACTTGCATTCTTCCATTAGTATTTTTATTATATTGGTTATTTTGTTTTGATAAAACATATTTTTACAAACATAGTTTAGAACATATCAAACATTTCGGCGGCAACAAAATCACTATTTCTTGATAAATAATGCGCTTGATAAAAAAATTAATTCATCTATTTTAGATAGATTACACGATTACCTTTTTTCGAAACCTATACCCTATTTATTAATAGAATAATATTTACTATTAACGTATAATAACGAATAATATTTATATTTACTAATACGCGACCGAAAACACAAAAAAATTATACATTAGATGTAAAATAAATAAAAAAATAAAATAAAATACTGTGCCAGCTATATGCGCCACCGCTGGCGCGTTGTGGTAAGACGTCACAAGCGGTCACGTGACTGTTAGCGGGACTCGATATTTTTCGAAACTTTGAATGCCTATAAAATCAAAACTACTGGGTATTTTTGATTACAACAAAAACTAGTGTATTTGTATGCATACAGGCTTTACTGAGACAAAATTTCAAGCGATTTGGCATACCTAGTAACATTCTCCAGCTAACTTAAAATAACTTTTTCTGAATGTTCTTTATTTAAAAATTTAAATAAAAAAAATACCTGCATGATGGTAAAACCAGCATTCAAACCTGTTAAGTGGTTTAGGAGGAGTTAGCGGACAAACATACAAACAGACACAAATAGTGGATTTATACTAGAGATGGGCCGAGTACTCGGTTTATACTCGGTACTCGGTGTACTCGGCGGGTTTTTTGGTACTCGGTACTCGGCCGAGTAACTCGGTATACGAATGCCGAGTACCGAGTACCAAAAAAGTAATATACTTTGTTTAAAGAAAGCAATATATTTAGGTAGATATAATTGAAAAAACAGTGTTAAACAAAACGTACTGATTGAGGAAATCTTAGACATCCTCAAGTAATAGAATCAAAGTATGCTAATGCAGGAGTACTAGTGAGACAAAATTAAAGGAACAGTAATAAAAATAATCAATATTTAAAATTTAATAAATGTAAATTATGATGCCTTGTTCGGTGCCCTGTCCACCATTTGCCAATAAATTTTCTTCTAAATATACTTGTGTTTGTTTGTACTTGTTTACGCGCGCGAAATTGGGAATTTGATAGAACCGAGTTACTAGGCCGAGTACTCGGTAAAAAAAAAATTGAACCGAGTAATACTCGGTACTCGGTACTCGGCAAAAGTGTTACTCGGCGCATCTCTAATTTATACTATTGTAATGATTGTGTGAATTGTCAAGTAATTAGGAATTAGGAAAAATATTAGATAAAAATCTACCATCTGCTATTCTGGCGTGCGTTGCCAAAACCGCTGAAATTACACATAGGTATGTAGTGTATGATGGAAATGTTTATCTTAAATAGTCCTACAAGTTGTTACATTGTGATAAAGAGTTTCCACGCGGACGAAGTCGCGGGCGCCCACTAGTAGTAAATAACGGGTGTAAAAAGACCACTTCCGAAGCCTGAAATCATGTATTCTTAAGCCTCAATAGTAGCTTAATTGACTAACAATATACCCAGAAAACTCAATTTAAAAAAGTTATTAAGGATTAAAATGTCATATTCGCCGCTTGAAATCATCGCTTACACATCAACTGTTGTTTCAGGTGCGATTATTTACATTGCAAATTAAATTTAAACACTATTTACTTAAATCTGATAGTATAAATGCAATTTCGTACAAGTATGTAAAAAATCAAGATTTTTTTTTAAATCTTTTTTTTACTTACTTATAAAAAAAATGTTTTGCTCTAAACTTAACTAGCACCCCTCAAGCAATGCCCAGTTTTTGTTTTCGGAAGCAGTCTTTTTACACCCCGTATAATTAAGTTGTCATTATTAATATCTACGTAAATTAATTATATCAGAGTCACCATTGACTGCTAAGTCTTGTACTTGGCAAATAACATTTAGAAGAGTAGTTACAGTTTATTTAAGCATAACCTTTCTCTCGATACAAGCAAAATGCTTTTTTTTACACTATCGTTTAAAGTCCATACCCATTGCAAACTTACGTAAACAATAAGTAATGAAAATCATCCTTCTATCCTACTAATATTATAAACCTGAAAGTTTGTGAGTATGTATGGATGGATGTATGGATGTTTGTTACTCTTTCACGTAAAAACTACTGGACGGATTTGGATGACACTTTACAATGATATAGGTCATACATCAGAATAACACAAAGGGTACTTTTTACCGCGGGAATATTTCTCATTCCCACGGGAAACCGACTTCCACGCGAACGGAGTCGCTGGCGGCCACTAGTATCCAAATAAATTGTCTTTAGCTTATAACACATATATTGTGAATTAGCAATTATAAAAGAACTAATTACTAGTGACCCACCCAAGCTGCTCACTCTACAACTTAATCAAAAGACTTTGAATTTATAATTACTTACAATCCTTAACAAAGAAAAATTATCTAAATTATTGAAACCATATCCAATTGTTATAGCAGATTTTCATCTCGGAGGCCAATTCGACTAATATATAGCCAATTAGCTTTATACACAACAATAAAGAAGATGATAATTTATTTTTCCAGCTGAGCAGAAGAAATCCTTGCTCCTTGAAAAAGAGAGCATCCAGGAGTTAAAGGCAGAGTTCCTAGACTACAGCGAGGATGTGAAGGAAATGAATGAGATTGTCAAAACTAAACATGCAGATATCAAACTATCGAAAGGAGCACTCAGGTTTGTGGATTTTCTAATTATAAAGATTTTCTGCCAAGTGGCAAGTGATATTTGCGTTAGCGAGTGAATAGAATAAAAATGTATGAAACTGTCAAATTGAAAGCTTGTCGAAAATGACAGTTTCATACATATTTGTTCTATTCACTCGCTATCGCAAATATCACTTGCCACTTGACTTGGGGGGCTGGGTAGATTTCATGTTTATTTTTGAACTAGTAGGTACCCGCGAGATAACGGTTTTTATGGGAATTGGATTTTTTCCATTTATCCCTTTTATAATTCATAAAAGCGGTTTAGCCGTTTCGACGTGAAAGAGGACAGACAGACAGTACACATTTTCACAATTATAATATTAGTAAGGATAAAATGGTATCTTTACAAACAGAATACATTAACTATTACTCTCTTTTCAAGATAAACTTAGGAAAAAAGTTATATTTATTCAAATAATAAGTACCTTCTCTTTAAAATATTATTACTAAAGGTTTTCACAGTGCAAGGCTGTTTATTTTCAACCTTTATTATTAATTACTTCGTTAGTTGAAAGGAATTCATGAAATTAAATAAATAAAATATGTTTCTAAGAATTTACAAAAACAAGTAAACAAATATTTCGACTTTTGTAGAATTCAAAGCTTGGCTCTGCATGAGATTCGATAACTTTTTGCAACTGCAAGCCAAATGCTCTTGGCAACATCTTACATAAACAATTGCCGACTATTATTATCATCTAACACAGTTGTTTACAGCCCTCAACTAGGTACTTACTTTTTTACATGTTTTTTTTTAATTCCAGACTATACAAAGCCGTTAACAACATGATAAGCAAGCTAGATTCAGCTATTGAAGAACTCGAAAGCAAAGAAAAAGCGCTCAAAACAACATTGGAACAAACCAAGACCGAACCAAGTAAAGCCGCTGTAGAATTGATCAACATCGATGAGTTAATGAGCTCTATTAAAAGCTTGCAGAAGGTACCAGACGAGGCTAAACTGAAACTGATACAAGACATATTGGGGAGGCTGGACGATGACTTTGATGGGCAGCTTAAAATTGACGATGTTCTCAAGGTATGTTTCTGTAGACACACAGTTTTATTCAGTTCCAATTAGAAGGATACGGTAGTAAGGACTCGTCCGCACAGAGGTTTTTCACCGCGCGGTTTTATTTCGCAATTCCGTAACACATGAAATCTTATGCGAGTATCTGCACTGCGTTAAAAAACGCATAACGAGTAATAAAACTTGTTTCAACTGCAATTTGACTGCGATGCGATGCGATTTATTTTCCGCGGTAAAAAACCTCTGAGCGGACGGGTCCTAAGTAAGAGTAATAACTGTCAGTGAGATGAAATACTTATCTAAATTCTGTAAATTTGACTACTCTTCTGCATTATAATTGTGTAGCTAATAAAATTTGCTTAATAAATTGCTCTTGTAAGATGAACAAACATACAACACCGTTTGCAACGTATTTTTAGACATGTCAAATTTACTTCATTCATTCACTCCCATTCACTTTACAACTTTGACATTCAACACTTTTTCCACAATGTCAGATGCTGGAAATCATTGGAAACGAGCACGTGAACCTTTCCGAGAAACAAATGGGCGAACTCATCGAGCTTCTAGACAAGGAAGAGATCATTGAAGTGGAAAGCAAGATACAAAAAGCGCTGGATCGAGCGGCCTCCGCGGCCGAACACACAGATAAGAGTAAACCTGAAAGTGAAGGCAAGGTAAGCTATATTTGACGACCTCTGTGGTGCAGCGGTATAAACACCGGACTGCTAAGCGGATGGTTCCGGGTTCGATCCCCAGGTCGGGCCAATTTCGTAAAAATAGTTTTTCGATATTGGCTCGTGTCTGGGTGTAACTAGGTTCTCCCCTAGTCCATTATGTGGTACCTATAACACAAGTGCTTACTGAAACTTACTTTAGGGCCACATAATTGGTGTGTTAGACTGGAGATTTATTATTTTATTTTATTATTTGAATTTTCATTTGGGATTGTAAGTTTGTATTGCAACCGTTTGAAGAGATTTAAGTTAAAATACACTTTCTGTTATGTTGGGGGGAGGGTAT
Source organism: Emmelina monodactyla (assembly GCA_916618145.1). Classification (NCBI taxonomy): domain Eukaryota; kingdom Metazoa; phylum Arthropoda; class Insecta; order Lepidoptera; family Pterophoridae; genus Emmelina; species Emmelina monodactyla. Next base: position 8,159,541 of record OU745311.1, on the reverse strand, counting down.
AAAATACCTAAATTAAATCATCATACAGTTTACAGTTTTTGCGGACATCGGTACGTTATGACAGTTTGATGTTTAATTACTAAGTTAACTTCTTGGTACATATTGGCCCCGATTCTGAAAACACTCTAAACTAAACTAAAACTATTGCTGTCACTTACTCATCAATAGTATAAGACAGAGACAGGTAATCATTTTAGTCCTGTCAAACTAAATTGTACGTGCAATATGACAAGGCGAAGGCAATTTTGGGCTAGTCCTCAGTGCATTTCGTTCAATTTTACAATGATGTGGACTAAATTTAGTGAGACCAATGTACCTGTCTTTTTCTAATACGAAGCATGAGAAAGTGACAGCGATATTTTTAATTTTGTTTTAGAGAGTGTTTTGAGAATCGGGGCCATTGAGTATTTGTTACATTGCGTGCCATAGGCCACTGTTTATATTACAGTCACGATAGTAAGATAATGCATGTAATTTCACTTATGGGTGCATTTTTTTTCCGTACTGTTCTATATTAACCGACTCCTGTCCCGTGACGCGCCTAGCGCGTCATGAAGAAACCTTCAGGGAGGCCCATGACGCGAGAGATGCGTCATTAGAAAATAGTTGCAATTCAAATTTTTATTTGATTTAATCAATAAAATATCTTATTTTATATAAAAAATAACTCATTAGGAACACCAATATCAAGGGCCACTATTTTTTTTTGGAAAATTAAATTGCCAGTGGCTGTCAACCATAGGGTGCCTACCTAAAGGTAACTGTTTATCCTACTAATTATTGAAAAGTCTTATTATTAAAGCCAGGATTCGAACTTAGCAAATCTATAAAAATAATTACTATGTTTTGGTCACCAATGAATAGTTTAGATGTAAAAACGGAAGATTTTTGATTTGCGATAAAATACTTCCCACAGGTTGACAACCAATGGTGGAAATCTATAACTTACCTTCTATCTCGTATAAAACACGTAGATCGACACTTTTAAATACACTAAACTAATAAATGAAACATAACAAACAATAACAGGTTTCACTTTGTATTCTTTTAGTTGAAAAAGCCTAAAATAGCGTAATAACATCACCAGTGGCCCATGACGCGTTAGTCGCGTCATCATTTAGGAGGGCCCGTGACGCGACTAGCGCGTCATTGAATTTTGTATGGGGCCACGGACGAAAGGCTCGAAAAATGATGGTGGAAAGGAGTCGGTTAAAAAAAACTGCTTATAGTGTCAAAATAGATTTTTTTTACAAGTGCCGTTCTGTACGGGTCGTGTGCGGTTTTGCTTAGATTTTTTTATATTAAGATAAACAAGACATGTTGTCATGTTATAAGTTTTTATAAATTCGTTGTTACTCATGGAACCTTAATATTTTGAAGAACGAATAGCAATATGTTTGACACTTATCTCAAAATTATTTTTCTATATATATATATTTTCATTTGATCACTTTTTGGTTACTGGCAAATAAAGAAAAGTCCATCCGTTTAATAATCACGCCCTTTAAAAACAACAAATATTTTTGTTACTAAATAATGATTACACTTCCAGAGCTTATTCGACCTAATCCGAGAAGCGCAAAGGAGGCGGCGAATCAGGAAAGAAGAAGGTATAGCGAAGGCTCTCAAAGATGAAATAGTACCAAAGCCCACCATCAGCAATGAAGAGTCCAGTAAACGGCCTTAAATAATCCAACAAAAGCTTTAATTTACTTAGTAAATGTGTATATAAAGTGATACAATGTGATGCAGTTGTCGATGAGCTTCTAAGTTTGTTTGGCATGTAAAGGGGAGGATTCAGTACTTACTCTATGTAATTGTCTTTTCAGTTAAGTATTGACTGTTACATGCCGGTTTTATGTTTATGTTCGTGCAAATAGTTGCTGAATGGTAGAAATTCGAATTTCCAATTAATTGTAATGTTGTGAGCTTGAAATTGGATGGGTTAGTCGAATAGTTGCAATAATAGACTGTTTTGCGTTGACGGTGTCTATAAAATTTATAAATTAAACATGTTAGTCGTAAAAGCTTTTCGGGAACATCGTTATTTAAATTATTTGCTTTATGGCCTGCGCCAGAGAAATTAATTTAGAAATAATATGTAGAAAAAGAATTACGTCGCCCTGATGACAATAAGCATTTTTGTAAACATGTAATCAATCTTGCACTAAACTTGATTTTGTAAATAATATGAACACTTCATTTCCAATTCAAAGTTTCTACTTGTACACTAAGTATTTTATATTGTGGTACTTTAATTCTTATTAAACGATACAAGAAACATTGTTTCCGTTTTTTTTTACTACTTCGTTAATTTGTACAAGTTTTTTATTTGGTTACATTGTTATTTTCAGATGTTTATTTGTAATGTTTATTCTACGCATTTCTGTGATCAGTGTTCATTTGTTTTAGTTTATAGTTTGCACAAATTGTTGAAAAGTTAAGCCTTTTTTGTCATTCTAATGATCATTTACTAACATATTCTGGGAAAGAAGCATTAAATTTGAAAAGTTTAATATTTATTGGAATTTTGGATTTATTATTATTTTTAAAAATCGATAGGATGCTTGAACTTTCCTGGCGTAAACATCAATATTTTACTGTCCCCAATTATTTGATGTTATAAGGTTTGTGTAATATTAACATCGCTATATTCATGGCGTAATTCATACTGTCGTAAATACTGGCAAAGCCAGAATATTATTGTCTAACCGAATGGAATTTATTATGTAAAGCAAATCCACCCTCGAAGGAATAAAGAAACTTTTAATAAAAAATGTGTTTGTCTTTTAAAGTACTATTTACCTATCGGCATGTCAAAAGTTCATAGCGACTGCGCTATCTGTGTCTGTTTAGGTATATGTATATTCCACTAACTCAAATTTTATTAGTTAAATACTCACATAATTTGGAATGATATCCTCATGTAATTACTATATAGCACTAATACATATTATCCTATTACATTGTAAATGCGAAAATGTGTATTTTTGTTAGTATGTTCCGCTTTCTCGTCAAAATGACTTCAGAATTTAATGAAATTTGAATTGATCTCTATTCTAAAAGTTCGAAAATAGGCCAATGAGAAAAACAATTAGGTATGTACATACTCTACACCGAATTTGAGGCGGCTTGAAAAATACTGACAGTAGGGTGGCCACTACCCGACAGGAACCACATCAGAGGCCCTAACAAGGCGGTTCCCAAAAACTCTGACACTAGATGAATATGTGCTGCAAAAGTGCATAGTAATTGCTAATATCGGGACGGCGACGGCAGTAAGCTTTCGAGTAAATAATTAAAAAAGTGTTGTAGTAGGTACCCAAATAAACTGCATTCTTGGCAGACCGTGCAGTGCTTTTACGTACCTAAAATTTTACTAATTACTAGGTATTTAGTCTTTAGTCGAAATACTAATAATTACTATTTAGTCTAAATACATTTTGTTATTTCGACTAAATAGTGGTTACATTATTGATGATAAAGGAAATAAAGTTAAGTCGATAGAAGAAATACTCTAAATATTTTCGTGTAAATATACTTACTGTAAGCATTTGAATTTCGCGCAATAATAATCGCGCGAAATGTACAAGGTTTCATTGGTAGCCTTGGTCTGATTCTCCAATAAAAAAGCAGCTTGGTTGTGAATTTAAATATTATATCCAATCACACAACGAGGTTTCTAAATTGAGCCGCCATATTAGATGAGTCTGTGAATTTGGACCTTACTATTGGTTATTTCTACACGTCGCCTTGCGACACGCCAATCTCTAAACAGTTGCATAAACTCAATAAAAAAATACTCTTGTTCACTCATTCAATTCATTTGTGGCTGCCATGTTTTTTTCATGTGGGGTGTGTGTTTATGAGGTTTAACATGTTATTATTTTAACCCCTTTTATTAAATTTGCAGGTAAGTTTTGCATTCATTCGCCTAAGTTTACTATTTATCCAACGCGGAAGTGTCTACGCGTCGATAGTGAAAGTGAATCATGTAATCCCGTCGACGTCTTGTGAAATTGCATCGTTTGCTCGTTTCAATGTCCACTATGCAGATGACTCAGTGCTAAATAGTATTGTTTGTTTTTGTATCTAATTACCTACTCATGATTAGAATACTAGTTTGCGATGGGTGAGAATTTGGCTCCTTCTGATTGCATCTAACCAATGCACATTACGATAACCCCTGAACGAATGACGTTTTGGCGCCATCGACCCATTTTATACACAAGGGCGGGTTGTATGTATTGTATCTAGATGTTTTGTATTGAAAAAATATTTTGTCCTTATAAATCAATGACTTTACACAAAGGTATGATAAGTCATAGATGTCCTTGTGTTTACTTTTCAGAAGGGGTGCACTAAGTGCGTCTTGCGTTATAGATAGTGACAATGCGATTGTTTAAACATTTCTAAACGCAACAAAGCTGCCCTAAACGAAAAACGAACCTCAAGCAAAGAAAGGCCAAAGAAACTAAGGATGTATTAGTAGAGAGGCATTAAGATAAGGATTGATTGCAACATACGGCTCACGGCAAGAGAAAAATGGATCCACGATTCGAGAAACTAACAATGTTGGTCGCTAACTGTAGTAACTACCAGGGGCAGGATGCGTAAACACAAAAGAGGGACCCGGGCGCGCGCCTGCCCACCTGCCACATCTAAAGAAACCTCCCAGACTCCTCGCTTCAACATCTGATACCTACAACTTGCACAGGTAATTGTCATTCTACTAATTTGAATATAATAACTAAAGAATGCAGTGTTCTTGTACCATTATGCTCGGACTGTTGCTAATTTAAGATTAAATAGCTGTGGGAGACATTAATACTAAAGTTATAAATAATTATTGTTATTCGTAACAATTTTCAATTTAGGAATGTAGGTTTGTACACTTCATTTTTCAACTCATTGATAAGGCCATCAAGTCTATGGTAATTAGATCTAATTACCTAATAGTTGTAAGGAATCATTAAGAAAATATGAACATACCACAGATTTAGTAAATTAATTGAAGTGTTTCTCTTTGTCAAGAGAAAATGCAGTGCTCGGTAACACTCGCAAGGGAGCATGACTATGGACATGTTAAAATGAAGAATTATAACAATTATAAGAACTCATACAAAAAGGTTGGTTTCATAATCATTGCGCACTTGTAGATAAGTAATGTAGGCAATGTTTGAAATGAGAATGCATATTCTATTATTTGCTTGATGCCCTTAGTTTTGACTGTAGTTGATAAGCAAGTGATATAATGTGCCGGTTTAGACTCCAGTACTTAATTAAGTACCATTAATATTTTCATCCATCACATTAGTAAAAACTTTAAGTGTTCATTATTTCATTTCACATATTGCCTACATTTTAAGTCCCTGATGTGCACTTGGGATTATTTAGCTCATTCACAGATCATTGTGTACATACTTAGTTAATTTTGTTTTATTATATTGCATTGTGAAGATGAGTTTGATTAGGTTTTTGTTATTGTGCCATTAGTTAATTGATTTATTTACTTTCTTATATATTTAGGCTAGTATTTATGAATATTTTAGTCCCATTTTGGAAGTTGATTGATATAGTTGTGGTGGAGTTCTCAATATGCTGTCTAGAGGCAGCTTGATAGAGGTATTGTTCAGTATTTGTCATAAGAATATCATTTGTTGGTTTGTACTTTATATTATGAGTGTGTTCCTGATATGTTTTATTAAGAAGTAAGTTAGTTTTGCACTATTTTTAAATTTAATAGACATTATCTAATCATGTAGATACAGAATAATATCTTCTGTATGAATAGAATGTAGGTACTTCCTTTGTTTTATTTTTGCAAATGCAGATTTCAACCCTTTATTTTCTTTTGTTTTCCTAAGACTTTGCTTTGTAGTCCTATCAAGTTGGTTGCCCGATGTCTGATTTTGGTGCGTTTGTTTGCAGGACAACAACGTGGACATCAAGCAGCTGTGCCAGCGCATCCAAGAGCTGCGGGCGGGCATGCCCTCGTGCTCGATCGAGCAGGCAGAAGCGATCCGCCGATACTACGAGGCCTTCCCCGCGCTCGAGAAGAGCCGCCCCGCGCCGCCGCCCCCGCCCCCCGCGCCCGCCTGGCGCCGCAACATGCCGCCCCCGCCCGCCCCGCGCCGCCCGCACCACCCCCGCCGACACTCGCACCCGCCCAAGAAGCAGAGGAAGAACAAGCAGGCGCTGCCCGAGTGGATGCACCACGAGGGCGTCTGGGACATGGAGGCGCACGACCCCGTGAAGGAGTTCATCCGCGCCATCGCGCTGGACGAGGGCTACGGCACCGGGGACCGCGCGCCGCCGCGCCTCGGGGACAAGCTGCCCGAGTGGGACATCGACAAGGTGCCCGCGGACTGGGCGCTGGCGGACGAGCTGGAGCCCGCGCCGCTGACGCCGCTCGACGCCTCGCTGTACGAGCAGTTCGCGGCCAAGTTCGACCGCAGCCTGGCCGCGCTGTGGGACGCGCCCGACGAGCTGGCCGAGCTGCCCGTGGACCTGGACCTGCTGCTGGCGTCCCCCAGCGACCAGCCCGCCGCCGGCCTGCCCGAGCGCCTGCAGCCGCTGCGCCTGGACGCGGCGCCGCTCGACCTGCTGGTGGACGACGAGGCGTGCGTGGCCGCCGTCGCCGACACGCTGCGCTCGCTCACCGCCATCAACCACAGCCGCGAGGCGTCCGGGTTCGCGGAGGTGCCGCCGCGCCGCCCCCGCGCGCCCGCGCCGCCGCCGCCGCCGCCCCGCGCGCCGCCCGCGCCCCGCGAGGACCTGCTGACGGCCGCGTGCACGCACTTCCGCCCCATCCGCCGCGAGCCGGACGCGGACGCGGCGCCGCGCTACGCCGACGGGGACACGTTCGACATCCGCGGCTCGCTGGAGCCGGCCGACTTCCGCGCCAGCCCCGGCGGCCACCGCTACCTGCACGGCCGCCTCTACCTGGAGTACCGCACGCGCGCCATCGACTACGACCGGCTGCGGCTCACGGCCGCGCAGCGCTGCCCCGACCTGGACGACGACGGCTTCCGGCTGCGGTTCCCGCTGCGGCAGACGGACGCCGGCGTGCAGACGGAGCCGTGCGAGTGGCCGGCCGCCGGGCCCGCGGCGCCGAGCGAGGACGAGCTGTCCAGCGTGGAGCTGAGCGAGGACGAGCCGGCGCCGGGCGGGTCGCCGCCGGACCGCAAGCGCCGGCACTCGGCCGCGCGCGCCGCCTGCCCGCACCCGCACGCGCGCTTCCTGCACTGCTGCGTCGGCGACCGCCCGCTCACCCGCTAGTTCTAGGCGCTAGTCGCTAGTTCTAGGCGCTAGTCGCTAGTTCTAGGCGCTAGTCGCTTGTTCTAGGCGCTAGTCGCTTGTTCTAGGCGCTAGGTGCGAGCCGCTACAACCACCGGCCGACTGCTGGCAGCACAACCGCTGTGAAGTTCGCGACGTATGTTGAGTGCACGACTTTAAAAAAACCAGTTAACGCGTAATCAGCAGGTAGACTGTCAGTTCAAGAGAAGGACCCGGCAGCGTTTAGCGGCGTATGAATCGTTTTTGTTTACGGAATGTTTGAATTTGATCCATCGATTTTACCATGGCATGTTGCAGTTAAACGCTGCGGGGTTGTTCCGATTCGTCACAGTTAAAACGTCATCTAAGCTTCGTGGTTTAAGTTGTTGAGGGTGTAGGTAGCTGTGAATCATGTGGGGTGTAAAGGCAAACCGTTTGATATCTGCAGGTTTAAATAATCTCTGCTTTTTCTGTTTTCCACAATCAAAAATATGTGTAACTTAACTGTAGGACCTGATCTAATCGATTCAATAGCTATGTATAAAGTTTCTTTTGTGCCATGACTACTTTTCGATTCGAAAATGCCACAATAATCTTCATTAACGAACCTAACAGAATTAAACTTGAAAGGAATATATTTTTGACTAGCGGGAGTTGAAGATTTTTATGTAAAGATGGGCTTTGATTACTATATTGCCAAAAAAAGCGATCGAATTTCGACTTGGAAGTTATATTATCTTGGATGTGGTAGTTTGTATAACAGTTAGCAATAATTAAGGTTTAAGCCTTACAGATTCGCGAATTAACAGTCCGTGTTACGAGGGGCTACATGCTAACATATCTTAAATGAAGAGACGACGAGGGTGAATTGTAAAATAATATTAATTTTAGTTCAATGTTTCTTTATTAGTGATTTCATGATGGTAGTAATCGCTCGATGGCACGCTGGTGGCTTGAGTAATCAAATATATTTGGTAAAGAATGATTAATGCGCGAAAACGTCAATATGTAATTTCTTTCTATTTAAAGCCTTAAGGCAAGTAAGCCAACCTAGACGTGGTTTGAACTTCGAAATGATGGTCGAATATGTTTTCGGATCGCACTACTCTTACTGTTACGCTATTTGCTAACTTGGCCTTATTTTATTAATTGTTTTTGCTGAGACATGAGTTTACCTAAATATATAAATACGGTATGTATTTCACACGCAAAGCAAGATGCCAGCGTGTCATGGGACGCGTTATTAGGACGATTATAATATAATTCTTAACAAGAATCGTCCCAAGTTGTTTAGATTGTTAATGTGTAGGTAGAGCATGTATTTTTATTTTATATTATTTGTTAACAATTTCGGCGACCAAAAGTTTCTTTTCCAAATTTTACACAATGAAGTCTTTGTTTTTTTTTGTAAATTGACGACCAACGTTCGATGGTAGGACGCAATGTGAACTTTTTATTGCGTAGTTAGTTAAATATGTCGATGGGTAGTTTGGGACGGGTCGGGCCGTCGAGAGGTTAAATTGGGGTAAATGCTCCGGTTGGTTTAATGTCCAGATTGTTTTAAGTTTTGTATGCGGCGATTTTATTGAGTGGCCGCTAGATGTAAAGTAGGTTGGCGGACTAAGATTGTGCTGGTTTGTGTCAGTCCGCCTCTAGTGGTAACAGTAACAAGTGGTGTTTGAACTATGATAGTGCGAGGGCTTTGGCGCCCCAGGAGTGTTTATATAAAGGAAGTATTGTGCTTGGTGAAGTATCCTCACTCACACTGTTGGTAACATTGTTTTATGATGTTTTTGAGGTCCGAATAAGGTAACGAACAGTGCGAGTGACATAAATTGTATCATAATTTACAGCTCCAAATATGGATCGTAACAGTTCATATAGGCATAACTGTTATTTATAGTTTATGTAAAGCATAAGAAGTGTTATTATATTTTCGTATATTTTTCATTTTCGGGACGGGCCGAGTATAAGCGGTCAGTACACACAGCGGCTTATATACTGGGTTTCAATTTCCTCGGTGTTTTGTCGTTGTGTGTACAACTCCACTATAATATTTATTTTATTTGAAAGCCTTATCTAGTTACGATATCATATAGAATTTTAATATTCAAGCAACTATTGCTAATTTACGTGTCGTGTTTTATATATTTTATTTTTTTCTGTAGTGTGATTTATTTCTGTTTTTAAAATGAGAAAACTAAACAAAAAAAAGTTAAGTCCAAAATAAAATAAAAAGGCTCTCATTGTATATATTATTCATGTTTAGTATACTGTAAACTGTATAATCATTTTCAGTTATATATTTTACTATGTTACATTTTATTTGTTGTACCTTTATCTGAAACATTGTTATTTTGTAGACTGTTATAGGACATGGTATTTGTGGAGAACTGTTATTTGGGAGTTTGCAGTTAGAATGTTTCAGATATTCTCGTATATTTATCTAAAGTATATACAACTAGAAACGGTTGGGTATTGTTAAATCATTTGACTAATTTTCATTTTGCATGTCGCATAATCTTGTAAGTCCATCACTGGTTTAAATTTTTTCTGTCATAAGTTCATGTTATATTGTACTTATTCAATTATTGATATTTGCTAAACGATACCTCGATAAAAACATTAAGAAAATACAAAAAAAAAGTATGGTAGAGTCAAGTTTGCATAAGTATTATGTTTGATTAGGTGTTAATCTAATGTAATGTGCCTATGCGCTTGCGTCGTTATCCGGAACAGCGGCGGATGAAATAGTGGGGGCCGATGACGTCACTCGGCCTCCAGCAAGTTTGCAATGGTTCCGACAGGGGGCGCCATAACTGTTCTAACACACACCAGCTTTAAACCATTGCAAACTAAACGCAATGCGGTGTCAATAATACTATTTAATTTAAACCCTAGTGTGTGTTAATAGAGTTATTGATGTCGTATTCTGTAAAGGAGCTTTACATTCGTTAGACGCGACAGCGGCTAATGAATCTGAAGTTTCTGTGCCCCCGAAATTACTATTAAATTTTGAGAAGCCACGGAAGGTAGTGACAGGAAGAGCTTCATATTAATATAACGATGTATATTGCAACATCTTTCACTATCTGCAAATCTAATTAGAAGTATGTATGTTTGTGTTTCACTTGAAATCGACGAGTCGAGAGCAACGCGTTTTTCGTGCAGTATTCGGACACGTAGCTATTTGGCACACGTTTTAAAATATTACGAATTATGAACATTTTGAAGTATTGTAGTAGAAACAAATTGGAATTTGATCCTTACAGCTCTCAGCTCAAGTAACAAGTTTGCGTGTAACCGATTGTAAACACCCTTGGTTACATGCGTATTTGTTAATTACTTCTTCTCAGAGAATTGTTTTAGTTCTTTTCTGGAATTCTTTAAATTCATTAGAGATTAAAGTAACTTAGTGACCAGAGTAGAGGCCGCCCACAAAGGGATTGCACTTAGTTGGTGCCAAAACTGATGTATTGGTTTTATTTTACCTTGCATACTAAAAACATCATAACAAACATTGTAAATTAAGTCGCGAAACAGACTGTATTAAAATTGTATTTTGTGGATTCGAGAAATATATAATTGGCTGTAATTCAAATGTGTGTGCTTGTTTCAAAGTTGTTGTCCCTGACAATAGTTACCATTTTCATATATTTGTACGTAAGGTTGTGTCGCTACTCTGGGTCTTGCCACTTACGGGAAGAAAATAAAGTAAACAATCCACAAAAGCGTTTTTTATTTTTTCATATCCTCTTCTAAAATAATATTTCAATTTACAATCAGTAAGTAGGTGGTAAATAAAACTAAAATGTCGTTGTAACTTAAATGATTAGAGTAAAAAATTTAAACCATCTGTAAGTAATTGGTGGTTCTGTAAATGAGCGTCCAGATGGTTTTTGGGATAACAAACAATGAGAGTGCACATGAACTGGTCAAAACCCGAAAGTATACTCGCATCCGTCCCTTTCTATCCGCCGTGTGTGAGTGAGAGGGAGCTATACAAAAACGTTGGGTTGTGCTTTCATCCACTGACATGTAGGTACTGTAGGTGGTGGCGCGCGGACGCGGTTCGGAATAACAGTCGCTCGCTCGACCGATTCTAGATTCAAACTAAAATAATAACTCGAACCCAACGGACTGTGTGAATATAATAAAGTGTTATAGTGTGTTCAAAAACTGTGCGCCGTGCCTAAACTGAAACAGACATTCTACGTTCAAGTTTTTTGAGTTTGCGGTTCCATTTGGTAAGTTAGCTTGTATGCACTTGTTGCCGGTGTTTTTTGCCAGGGTTCAATAACCAATTTCAGCGTAATGATAAAACAATAAGTTGTATTTCTAGGGCTGTTATGAGATTACCGGTTTGGCGTCGTTAATTAGTTTCAGTATGTTTATGTTACTTATATCCAATTAAAGTCTGATTAAATGCTTCGATTAAGCTTAATCTGAGCGAAACGATCATTTTAGTTGTTTCTGATTTCTGTAGTAGATGCTATTAGAACCGGAGGCGTTCAGAAAGTATTCAGATTTATGTGTAGGATGGTATGAAATGGGATTGTAATTTGCAATAAAAATTTACGTTTTTAAACTAGCATTTACCTTTCACGTGAGTGTCTAACCTACTTATATTTTAACTACACTATCGAAAGTTTCTCATAACTATTGATAGGTTAGCAAGTAGGTATATTATTAACAATACGAGGTTTCGAGGTATCGGTCAAGTGCTTGTCAAGATGCTTTATGCTTATTCATTATACGTAGGCACCTATATTTTACTGTAAAGTTCTAAAGGCGCACATGTGTTTAGGATCACAGCTACCGAAAAATCGATTTGAACTTTGCCTCGATACATTTTTTGAATTTTGTCGTCATTATGTGCTATTAATTGGTAACTATCTCTTTACTACGAAATTTTCGGACGAGGTATAACAAAAGTACATTTTTATTATTATTTTGTTTAGCACATGTTCATCTTTTGAAATGATGCATATCTAGAAATTAATACGAAACCACAGTCTCCACATTCATTTTTAACCTCGCTTTTTTATAGTTTATTTCTAATGTTTTATTTTCTTTAAACTTGGGTAAAATTTTAAACTCATTTAATTTAAGTACTATAGGTATGTGTATTGAGATAAGATGTGTGTTAACTTCAGCCAACATCATCTTTGACTTCTTAAACCCTAGAATTCCGGTCCTAACTCATGTAAATAGCCTAATAAACAACAATTAACACGGATTTCCATCCTACCACATTAAACCTACCGTATTGTCTGCATCTTGTCAAACAAGAACAAAACCAGTTTCTTCAATAACAGTTTCTTCATACAAGTCGGCAACTAAAATCAATAGCTAATGTGTCAATAAAGATACACCCATTCTATTAAAAACATATATGTCTTTTAACTATAGGTTATTTCTGGGTTACCGCAAATAGGTAGAAGTCATCTTTGAATATTGGGTCACGTGAAGAAATACATACGGTTCCTAATAATCTCTAACAAGCGTTTATTTTTATGTGAGGATCCTGTGAAACCTAAAAGCTTGTATTATATGCCAACACCTTTATTTATGTATAAATAAATAAAAATACATTATAAATAAATGGATGCTTGTCTACTTTATATATGCTGTTAAATATGATCGACTGACAAAACTAAATTAAACTAAAGTGATCCTTCTTAGATTAGAAAATACCATGCTTAATAGGGTTTGCTATGATTAGTACCTATATGGTAGGCTACCCAGGTTTTTTTTTGTTTTTTTTTTTATAAATGGTGAAAACGGGCATTGTTAATTCACGTAATCATACTTAGACTCATTTGTGCTGTTCCAACTATGCATTTTCTGCTGCATTCATAATATGCATATAAAATTAAATTAATCATTCATGCGTGAAATGACAGTTCATTAGCCGTTGGGTGTCGTTATAACTACGTTAAAGTATTGTTACGTGAATAAGAAGGCAGATTTAAATATCTATGCGTACATTGTTTACGTTTACCTAACCACTGGTTATGCCTGTTAATTAACCGAAGAGTTACACCCCTGTAGTTAATTCAATACTTATTACATAATTTAAAGATAATTTGATCATAAAATGTACATAAACTGTTAAACAAGGCAGCTGAAAATGAGAGAAAACCTATTGCACTTTACCCAAGGCTACACCGCGCCGAGCCTTAGTTGGAAATATAATCTACTTCGAAACAAGAGTCTACTTAGTAACGACTTACAAGTTTGCGGCTCATTGTGAGCCGGTTGCTATTCAAACGACTTACAGCGAGGCTTCAATAGGCACAGCATACACGACTAATGTAATCTTGTGTTAAGCTGGTATTTATAAGCCATAGATACGTTATTAGCGAGCACTTGAAGAATTGAAGATGCGCTGTTTAAAAGGGCGGGTAGGGTTGCCATTTCGAAATTGCAGTTCGCAGTATGTGGGATTTACTGAGAAAATAAGGAATTTTACGTGCATGTTAAGTCACACGTTTGTGATAGGTACTGGCGTAGATATGTGTTAGAAAAGAATAGTAGGTATACAAAAATAGTACTGTCTAACTATGTACATCTAGCCAATGTTTTAATTATGTACTTAGGCAACGAAAAATTAAGTGTACCTAAATAACTATTTTTAGTTACCCACATAATTATGTGCTGAACCTTAAGTCTTTCAAATTAAGGTTGAGAATGTTGTCGGTTAGAGTGAAGGTAGATCCGAAAAAAACATCATCGTTTTTAAGAAAATGTTTTAACAACCACAATGGTTTCTAAAAATATATTGAGCTTTAAATCTGTCGCGTTAAGATTGATATTAAGAAGTAGTAGTAAAATAGTAGGTTATTTACGTTAGTATGTGTGAATGTTACCACTGGATGCGATAATGTTTGTCAACTCTGTATGCACTTTTGCAGCTTACCGTACCTACCAAAAACGAATTCATACATAACCTTACTTTGCAGTAGTATCTCACATACTACAAAATATCAGCCTCAAACATGTATATGTACCAATCTATATTATATATTAATATATAATATAACTATCCTAGCATAAATTTCTCACACGATGCAACGTATGAAAACCAGCCCTTGTCAGAACATAAACTTGGCTCTAACGAACTAAGCGTATGGCTTTTGCAGGCTAGTAGCAGAATATACAAATCATGCGGCTTATTAGCGCGCCAGATTAAAACTATGATAAGCGGAAAAGTCTAGAAACATCACTTTACTTAGTTAGACCTCCCAGGAGCAACATAACTTTAAATAAATTTTTACTAGATCCTTAGCTTTATACTTAAAGAGTAATATGCTTTCTTTGTTAAGTAAAATTGGCAGTACAAGAAAATCCAATTACTGAAAATTGAAGTTGATTTATCTGCTTACTGTTGAGTTTCAAATTAACTATATTTAGACCAAGCTCTGATTTTTTGTCCGGTCAGTGCTAAGCTAATTTTAAGGTTTCTGGGAAGCCGTACTCGTCTTAATTCTATTTTTAGCTGAAGTTTGTACTTATTAGGCAAATAAAACATTTGCTTATTACTACAGGTATTGGAAACACTTTATTTACTATGCACCTTTGCTTGATAACTTAAAGTCCGCTTAGACAATCATGCTAATCTAGACAATAGACTGATTTAAGCAAGAGTGTTTCCTAAGCTTGTATTACAAATTTATGTTCCAAATCTCTAGTAATAAAGTCTATATCCCAATGACTTGGCTTTATGTTTAGGTTTATAATAATTACACCACAGTAGACAAGAATCGCACACGCATCTGTGAAATAGACGTTGATCCTTTAATCTTAGTTACTTATCAGTGTTAAGCAATGTGTTATGAAGTCGTTGTGATTATGGTTCCATTAGGAGTAATATAAAGGTATAACAAAGTTATCTACCTAGTTTTATCAAGCAAGGTATACATAAGAAAACTAGATACATTTATAAAAACAATCATACTAGCCGTTTCAACTCTAAAATGGCGCGAAAATAGTTGCCAAATTAAAAAACACCGTTACCTACTGAATTTTTTTGACGGGCAACTTTGATGACAGTTAATGGCCAGTTCAGTCTATCGATGTGTAGATATTTTTTTGTCATCAAAGACATCGATTATTCCTTGATCTTATCATTCTACCACGGAGATAAGCAACACGTTTTGTGTCCCACGGTTTGGGTACCTAACGGGGGCCACAGCGTAGAAAATTAGCAGTCGATCACGAGCGGTTCCGCGGTAATTCTGCCTCCACAGACAGCTGAATAACACTTAGGTTTGTTGAGGAGGTAAACTGGTTTTGACGTCGGCCACGAATAATGGAATAAGCTGTAGTTTGGTTTGGAGGTAAAGAAAAGAAGATTCTACAGTTTTGAAAAAATAAGAAAGGTTCCTCATTTAAAGGTTCAACGTCAAGTTACGCTTACTAAGTAGGTATCTAAATTAAATGTGAATATTGAATGATATTCTTATGTGAAAACGTGTAATTGGTTACTAGTTTTCTAAGTTTTATTACCTAAATAGTTATATAAAACTGTATGTTTTCTAAGAAAAAAAAAAAACTAACTAATTGCCGATCTCATAAAAAACAAACAGTTTACATTTACCGAAGTTTTAACTATAGTTGGAATATAGAGATCGATCGAGATAAGACGCAAAAACATTTATTAAAGTTATCTTACAAACAATAAGGCGTCAAAGGCTAGTAGATTATTGAGATTGGCTATAAGAGACATTTTAAACAAAATCATGAATTCTTGAAAGGTAAACGGATTTAAGAGTGTACTTAGATTAGACTAGTTTCAAATCAATCGGATTATTCCCGCAACAGTAAAACCCATCACGATCAAACATCAGCTTTGCTATCGTTCTCTTGCCAACTAATTTCAAATTTAACCTCAAAACATTGGGGTTTCGTCAGCCATTATTATTTTGAGATAATCACCATAGAACAGACGGATGAGTCACGACCAATAGCTCGGATCTAATCCCTTTGTCAAACCGCCATGCTGCGCCGGCGACGATAAAAGTAAGTCCTCTCAACAACGAGATTGTCAGACCAAAATCAACTTTAAGTCGAAAGCCTTAAGGAGTTGATGGCAAAAAGGTTTTTATCTTTCGCAAAACCGATTTTGAAATCCAGGAAAAATTCAATAGTGGTATTTTTGACGTATTTTAAAAGGCCGATCGAGTTAGTTTGTGTTGACTTGTCAAACGAATGCCGAGTCCGGTAATGTCCATGAATGAAGAAGCAACTCGTTTGTGTGAGTTGGGCAATACCGGCCGGGCTTTTAGCCTAATTTCAAATGTCAACTGAATCAATAAATCGAAATTAGAATAAGGATTCTGTGTGATCGTGAGAATGTTTTCCGTAATGTTTAATTGTATACGAGTATTGTAATCAAAGCTTTTATGGCGAGTTTCTCCGCGTTTAATGAAATCAATCCGTGTCGTGGGGGGTAATGATAGTTTGATCGGATCTCGATAGCGATATATTTATCACCTCCACCTGCGTTGACCACCGCGGAGTGACCAGCCAGGCCTACAGGCTACACTTTGGGATCCGTTTCCATTTACTCACGTCTATAACAGTCAATGTATGGTGTAAAGATCGTAATGTGTACGTTTCTTTACGTACTTACCTTTTTATTGGGTTACCATATTTTTTCTTGCACTCTTCAATTTCGTGTCGCTATTTAAGCTTTTATAGACTTACGAGCTTTATATCTCACTTATACCGGACTTTTAAGTGGTAGGTCCCAGAATTGATTATTGGGGTAAATTTGTTACTGTGTTTTTCTAAATTGTCTCGTATCTGCGTGTTACACAGTCAGTGTGGTAGTGTCAAAATTCGTAAGTATATTTATGAATCCTAACCAACACGATACACTAAAAAAGACATATTATCTTTTTAAAAATGGGAACGTCTAACGTAGGCCAAGCCCACCCGTGGGTTCCCGGCTAGTTGTGTAATTGAGATGTCTCAATTTAGCTAACCACCGGTTGTTTAAATTTAGAATTCACTTTAAACTAACTTATAGGTACAGCACCTAAGTACAACAGGTATGAAGTAACTTGGTAAAGTAAAAACTTAAAACTACGCCGCACCTTTTCCGGCAGTCGGATAAAAGGAAATGTAAGGTTCTAATTATAAGTGTGTTGCAAACTCTAGCAAAGACAACTTAAGAATTATTTCAATGTTCATGAAAGAAAAGTTAAAAATCATCTTCAAACAATCACTTAAAGTTTAAACTATTAAATTCATAAAGTTTAAAGTTGTTTTTTTAAAAACGTGTAAAATGATTACTCAAATAAGTATCCAAAGTCAAGTTTGACATTGTAGTGAAATTATTTACCTAAAATATTTTCGTTAATGTCTCTATTTACTAGACACTCTTCCTACATTTTTGACCATTCTTTGCTTCTTGCCGTCTACCTATAAATTAGGTTTTTTCTATACGAAATTGCTCTGAAGAATTCAGAATTAAAAAAGGAAGAGGTTCAATACCTTCATGATTCGTCTTCAAGGGTGTAATTTTAAATTCTTCGGTTTTGTTTTGTTGTTACTTAAGAAAGAGTTTAATACTAGAGCGGTTTCTATAAAACACGACGTAAATATTTATGCATACATTTTCGGAATTTTGTAAGACCTTGCAATTCTCAATCTTTTTTCAAACGAATATTTAAAACATGGATAGAAAAATAAGTTTATTTCTTAATCAAGTTAATGCTTCATTTATCAATTCTATGAAAATACATTTTTATATACCTACTAGTATTAGATAATACTTTTAAACTGAAGGGTACAAAACGAAATAATTTCAATGTTTACATTTAATACGATGATAATTAACTATCCTACTTAATATTATAAACTTGAAAGTTTGTGTGTATTATGGATGTATGGATGGATGTATGGATGTTTGTTACTCTTTCACGTAAAAACGACTGGATGGATTTTGATGAAACTTTACAGTAATATAGGTTATATATAAGAAAAACACATTGGGTACTTTTTATCGCTGGAAAACTTCTCATTCCCACGGGAAACCGACTTCCATGCGAAAGGAGTCGCGGGCGGCCACGAGTTACTTATAAAATTTTGGACTTATGATTGTTGTGACTAATGATTCTTAATTTGACATTTTGAACTTATCGCATCAGTGTTTTTGCTATTTTACATAGTTTAAAAATAATCGTGTGTAGAAGCATTATTCCATCTTCATTTTAAGCTTAAGTATTATGTTCACTGAATTAACTAACATGTTTGAACATTTAAATAAATCGTAATATAATACGCTTATAAATGGACATACCCAATAATTTTACTAGTACAAGGAGGTCAATAGAGACCCTGGCCTCAAACCACTGTATTCTCATCTGTATGTTAATTACTAATAGATTCCTATATTACAGAATAGCTAGTTTCCTCGCATTCAAATGTAGGAATGTCACATCTAAAGGAATTAAATCAAACGCAATATTCGCTGGTTACACAAAACTTTTATTGCAATGTTTTATTAGTTTTATTTCAATAAAAAACGTTAAGAAAACTGCGGATGACCCTGATTATGTTTTAACTAATCAAATTAGATAAAAAGTTAAAATAATACTACACATACCTATATTATACCAGTGGCTTTCCACTTTTTCATATTAATAAGGTTAATAAACCATTTTTTTGTTTTTTGTTTTTATGGTTCAACCATTACATACAGTCAATAAAATGGATCACTTTTCCGTCTGAAGGTTTCCTCTATTCTATTAAAATACTCAGATTTAAAATCCTCTTCCGCAAAAATTATGCATTTTGTGGAAACTATGATTTATTAATGCTAAAACACAATAAAGTATTTATTCTTTGTTACATCACAAACAAAAGGAAAAAAGAGTTTTCGGCTTGCGTATTTTAACTTCCGTACAATCTTGGAGTTAAATAATACGAGTACATTCATGTCAGAAATCGAATTTTGATGATTTCTGACCTAACTCTGTGGTCGGAAAACTGTAATACCCACACATAGAGATGACTGTGGTCAGTCGTTAACCACAAAAGTGTTTTTAATTATTTCTTGCCGATTTAACTAAAAATTTACGATTTTTGTATATTTTATTGTAGTGTTGCCACATGATAAAAGGTTTCTATTTTGATCGATTTTATCAAATTCAAATGTCAAATTTAAAAGTCTTGAATATTTTATATTATTTTACTTGTAGCCGCCCGCGACTCCGTTCGCGTGGAAGTCGGTTTCCCGTGGGAATGAGAAGTTTTCCCGCGGTAAAAAGTACCCTATGTGTTATTCTGATGTGTAACCTATATTACTGTAAAGTTTCATCCAAATCCGTCCAGTAGTTTTTACGTGAAAGAGTAACAAACGTACATCCATACATACTTATCATTTTTTTTTCTTTCACGGCTAGGAACCTAAACAAAAGTTTTACGGAACCCTCAGTGCATAATTCGGGTTTAATCTTGGCTTTTTTTGTATTTATCATAAGCAAGGACATAAAACAATTTTGTAATAATCGTGGAAGATATTTAAAAGTTTTAGTCTACATACGCATTGTGCAAAACGAAATCACGTTTTGTTAGCAAACGCATCAATTTCGCAATAAAGAGTAATAATTTATTTGTGCTTATTCAAATTTCAATGTGTAATGTATTTAATTACTAAGTATTCATTTTGTTGTTTTGAGTAATCTAAGGTGCGAAATGTTTTGAATAGATATTTTTTTTGTTTCAAGTTATATTTAAATACGGAACTGAATGAATATAACAAACAATGCTAAATGATTATTTTATGCCAAAATGTCCTCATTAACCTTATTTTAAATAAAAAATCTCAATAAGAATTTTAACTTTTAAAAATGCGCACGTTGAAGTCTTTTGTATGGCAAAATAACAAGCGATTTAGCATATGACATTACTATTGATAACTAGTGGCCGCCCGCGACTCCGTTCGCATGGAAGTTGGTTTCCCGTGGGAATAAGAAGTTTTCCCGCGGTAAAAAGTACCCTATGTGTTATTCTAATGTACAACCTATATTACTGTAAAGTTTCATCAAAATCCGTTCAGTAGTTTTTACGTGAAAGAATAAGAAACATACATACATACTTTTCAAATTTTCACGTTTATAATATTAGTAGGAAGTAGGATATACAAGCGACCCGCCCACGCCTCGCAATAGTGTAATTTTGCTGACTTGTTCGCGTACCCTTGCATTTTTGCTAATTTCAAAAAACTTTTTCTAAACTTCTTAATTTACAAATTTAAATAAATAAATTACCCTTAAGTTTTGCATAATTATTTTATTTGGACACCAAAAACAACAGTTTTTCTTAAAAAGCCGACAATGGGCAATTCAAATATTGATTCCAATACCATTTTTCACATATTATTCACATAACAATAAAATCCGCGATATCATATTCATTGATATTCATACAAAAATTTGTGCGTCCTAAATTGTCTATAGCCATAAAATAATGTAGATTTCGTGTCAAATTGACCAATTTTAAGGATTTTGATCTTGTTTTTGTCTTTCGAAATTTTGATAAAGTGTCTATAGGTTCTTACGAATAGGTTTTGGACACTATTTTTGGAAAGATTAATAAACAATGGGTGAACTTTTATAGGATTATGTTGGATGTTTTCGATTTCACGATATAAAATATAGTAATGAATACAAATTTATCACTTACCATCAGGTGACCCGCATGCTCGTTTGCTCCCTATATTATAAAAAAAAAACGTAAAACAAAAAAAACTAACGAAGTCCGGGAGTACTTAATGACACTGAAAGTTTTTAATCATTGGTGTTTTCTGTAACGCCTGTCCAGTATTTTTTTTTTACTAAAAATAAGATAGAATTTATCAAGATTATATTGTTTATCATATTTTATGCCAATTTAAGAAACATTGTTGCACTCACATCTCTAAAATTATATTTTTCGAAACATGATTTTTACATCATGTTTAAAAAACTATTTTGCATTATTTCACCCACTCATTGAGTGTAAAGATTGAAAAATGTAAATGAACGAAAAAAAAAAACAATTTGCATCCGATTACCCACTAAAAAGAAAAATTAAGATATATCAATCCACTTTTTGAATAAATTTCTCGTATATCATGTTAGGATTTCGTCTCAATTATATGCGCATAAGCAATATGTGGCGTATTACAGTGTTGCCATTTGGAATTCGGGTGAATAAACGACCTTGGCTAAAACCGTTGATTTTGGTGAGTTATTTAAATAACAAAAGACGGATCCGTGTGTTTTTTTTGGTGTTTTTTAAAAACAAGCTTTCTGCTTAACTATCTTAACGTAAGATATTTATTTCACAAATTCTCGTCATTAAGTCTGCTAACTAAAATTATTCCCAACCTTTAAATAAGTTTTCACGTAAGTAAATCAATTTATTGTGCTATTTTTAATGCATATATTTTTTCAAATATATATTTTTTACGTTTTTATGATATTAATATTAATATAAAACGCCTTATTTCGATAAATACTTAGCAGGTAAATTTAAGTATTTTTTTAAGAATTCCAAATTCTTCTTTTCCTTTCATGGACCAAAACCTATTATTGTTTCTCTATTTATGTCTCTCTACTTATTTTCTTTATGCGTTTGTACAAAAACTTTAAAATAAAACTTAATAAATAATGCTGTATTGACAAAAAAACGACGTCGTTTGTTAATTCTAGGTTGTAACTTGATGTTATCAACTTATACCTAATTGTGAAATTAAAATACTGACAAATAAACACTATTTATTATTGAGTTGTGTAAATAGGCTGCAGTAGTGTACAAGAAATAGACTTTATATCGAGTTTTAAGCAATATAAGTTAAACTGTTAAAAGAATTTAAAGTTGCAACATACCGAGCAATGTTCATATTACACGCAGTAAGTAATCTGTAGAGCTAAGGTAAAAAAGAAATGATTAAAGTGAACTAAGATTAGATAAGAAATTTAACTTATTTAAAGAGTTGAATCCAATTTCAACAAAGAACGCAAGAGTGATACAATTTATAATCTAGATCTTACTCTGTTGGCTTAGTGCAAGTTTTTTTGATATCGAATGCGAAAATTGTAATTTTTATATGGCAATTACATAATTATAATATTGTACACGAATAGAAACCTTTTCTTTTGATATAAAATTACGAAATGGGTATAGGATGCTTGATGCTAATACGCACTAGGCCTAATGATGTATTTTATTCGTCGGTAAATACTTCTTTAAAAATCCTAAACAAATTGAACTAAAACATCATATTTTCGTTTCAGTAATGAATTAAGCATGGATCCATCGGAAGACACCGGGCGTCGTCTAAGTCCGCTGCCCCCGGGGCCACGCGTGCCCCCAAGTCCTCGCGGGGCACGGGGCCCCGGGGCGACTGTGGGCCCCACCGGCTCCGTGAGAGTGAGACGCTCCCCGGACTTGCCGCCCCTGCCCCCGCTGATACAGCCTTGCAGTGGGTTTCTGGGAAATGTAAGTGGGTGATTATCAAAAACAGAGTTTTCGTCTTGTCCGAGGCCTAAAATCCATGAAATTTTGTCTTCTTATCATTGATATTTTTTTTGTAGAAAGTTTTAATACATTGACACTTAGTGCCATACAGTATTTAAGCAAAATTTATATAACGGGATTTAAAATATTTTTTTAAAGGTAAATTTTCTAAGCTCTTTGGCGCGTCCTTTACTCCCTTATTTTTTTCTGTGAGTTGTAGTATTCTAAATTATTAAAATAAGAATGTGATTTTGATATCTTTTATTTGTAATACATCTGATGGTATTGTGAATTAATTTTAATACGTAAATTACATAAACTTTCGATGTAATGAACGAAATGGTTTTGTCCGAGCAAAAAACCCTAATTTCTTTGGCGCGACAAAACCGTTGATTTATCACTATTAAAACACTTCGCTACTAATTCGAGTGAACACCCTCGGAACTAGCTGGTCATCCGTCAATAAATCGCAGGAAGCAGACGTGCGTTGTGCGTGACGCCGATAAATAAAAATTTTTTTTCGTCTAGACTGTGGAGTTTCGGCAGGTAAGTGCCTAATTTCTTCGATATACATTTTCATGCTACAATATTTACAGATTGCTTAAATATTTTTTATATCTATAGTCTAGCTCAAATGGCATATACCTGGCAAAAAAAAGACATTTTACCGCCAAAGGATTTTTAGAAAAAAATCGAAAACATGTGTTTTCTAATTTCATTGTTCCTAATTTCTATGTATTTCTTTGGCATCCCGCGCCAAAGAAATTAGATTTTGTACACAGAAATTATAACAAGAAGGAAAAAGAAAAAGTTATCAGTAAAGAAAAGCTGCGAAAAGGACTATATAATTTTTATAATAAATATACTAACTGTGATTATTCATGTTTCAAGAGAAAATAAATGAAATTTAAATGGAAACAAAACTTAGTTTTATTTGTTTTATTCTTGTTTTTTCAGGTGTGATTTGAAAAAATATACCTGTTTTTTTATTATTATTAAAGCTAGAAGTGTTACTTGTTTAATATAATATCTGAAAATATGCTTTGCATTCTAATTTATATATTTTTAGAAGAAAAACCTAATTTCTTTGGGCATCCAAATTTTAAAATGTTAAAACATCAAAATTACTGGATAAATTTTAGGGCCAAAAAGATTAATTTGTAGCTTTAGACAACATCTACAATGTATGTTATTTATTATGGAATAATTATGAAAAAAAAAATGTGCCAAAGAAATTATGCATTTTAGGCCATTTTCTGATAATCACCCAAGTACCTTATTAATACTTAAATTATTACTTATGATAAGATTGAGATATGTTTTTGCAATAAGTAGGGATATCGATTAAATGTAACGTTTAATCTTGTTTACATTTTTCAATTAACGTAAAAACAATTAGAACCAATATTTATAGGTATTTAGTTACTTAACATATTGTCCATATTATTTAAAAACAACGTTTTAAGTATTTAAAACACGTCGGTTACCTTATATAATCTTAACGATCTTCAATAAAAAAAAACACCATAAACTATCGTTTACTTAGTTGTAACGTACAGTATAACATTATCCTGTACTTCTTTTATAACCTTTTGTTACATTTATTACGTGTAAAGTGTAGATGCAAAGCCGTTACTTATGAAAATCTTGAACTGTTGATTATCGCATGTACAAGCAGGAAACAATCACAAAGATAACGCTTCGTTGTAAAGCTGCGAGTGTGTTAACACTTTTATTATCTTGTTGCGAAACCAGTGCAGATTTAGTACTTCACAAATTGATACCACACGTTGCAAGTTATTGACATCACACGTTGCAAGCACTTGCAGAATAATCATTGTTCCGACGATTCGACTGTCGTTTGTTTTTTTTACGAATGAAATATTGTAGACTAGGTACTCCAGCTATGAATGATGTTATTAGGTTAACCACCAGTCAGAGAAGCAGTAACTTAATTCAAATGTGTCCGGTTTGTCTGACCTTCGAATTTCGTTATTCTCAACAACATATTCTCATATGCCATCATTGTAAACGTCCGTTCCATTTCACACACTCTCCGGCCGTTAACACAAAGGTAAAACATATAAAGCGACTGTCATCTGTCAAGTTTACCGCCTTTTTATTCTTAGTGATGTTCCAACTTTCCTCAACGAGATTATCGGTTCTCAGAGGCTTAACGGTACGAGAGTTGCACCGAAGGCTGATTCAGAGTTTGCGCAGATGTTCCTAAGTTCCTAGAGCCGATAAATCGTGCATCCCAAACATTACCGTTCGGTTTATAATGGCAGTAAATCCGCTCGGTGCTTGTGTAATCTGATTCTATAACGATTTGCTAAAACTCAACCGCAGTAATGTAGGTATCACAAATCGTTGGTATTTATGCGATGCGCTCGCAGCGACGGCGGAATTCTCGCGATCTACTTACCAGCATAAATCCTAGGTTTAAGCCCTTATTAGAAATGGCGCGAAGATCTTCTGACAGCAACTTGAAGGAGCACAAACATAAACTGGACAAATTACAGCGGCACTATTTCATTCTGTATCAAAGCATTATTCAATTACATGACTTACACAATACTATCAGAGTTACGGTGGATTTATTTGAGCTCGTAAACTGCGCAGTCGCAGATTGCCCAATGATAAGTACTAGAAAATCCTTCGAGTGTGAAGTGATACATTATACACTATAAATCTAGTTAATGCTATTTATTCAAACTGATTTAACTACGTTTGTGTGTAGATCCTCAATCTTATTTGCGAAACGTTTGTTACTTCAAATGAATCTGGTTAAGTCGTATGTTTGGCTTTGTAAAACAGTTTTTAAGGTTATTGAAACTTATTTTCATTTTCAATAGACCCGATTCAGGCAGACATCTAATTTTCGTAAATATCAACTGACGAACTCTTCCGATAATCTGACACTTATATATTTCCCAGTGTTGCTGAATCGCCGACCAATATTTACCATATTTTATGGGCCGTGAATTCCACAAAATCGTAGTCATAAAATGTAAAATTGTTTCAAAGTGTACAATTTGAACGTCAATGGTCATTGTCTTGTGGTGTTATGTTTTGTGCCCTGAACAATAGAGGGCAGTGTTCGGTTGACCTTCGAGTAAAGTTTTTATAGTTTTATTTTACTCTTTACGTCGTGGAGCTGGCTTCGCCTGAAGCAGGCCGTGGGGCAACTCGTGCGCAGTTGTGCTGAGTGCTCTTTTATAATTAAGTAACAGCGAATGTTTTCTTAGGGTTGGTAACGCAATAAGATGTTCAAAGCGGATAGTTACTTATATAATCTATAAATAAGGCGTCGTATCCTATTTCTTAAGAGTAAAATCGATTAGGAAAGTAGTGACTAGTAGAAAACGCCCTAAATCCAAACTTGTCGTAGTTACCTATCTCTTAGTCGTGCAGATATCAACTGTAGACGCCTGCGCAGTACATGCTAAAACAGTTAATTTTAATCATTTTGAAACCATATTTTATTTGCGATAAATATAGAGGAACTAAATTATCGTCCTTACGTAAATAATATACTCGTACATTAAAAAAACTAGTATAGATAAAGGAAACATTTTTCTAATAAAAATTGAAGCACGAAAAAAAAACATTTAAAAAATCTAACTAATACATTCCAACCGTTTTTATAAACCTTGACATAGTTTTCCTTTCTGATTTGTGAATATTGGAGCTTCATTATTTATGTATGTAGTTTATTACCGCGCAGCGCGCATGCGCTTCATATGCAAATAACCAATCAGCAGCATCCACCTGCTTCTGTCTGTCACTGTCATCTGTCAACGTCAATCATACTTGGTGGAAAAGTTTCTCTTGAATCGTTTATTCTATGAAATTGTATTCCTATTGTAGACAAAGAGGGATTGTTTAGAATAAAATTGAAAACTAGGTGCAGGTTCGTGGCTTTAAGCTGTGTATTCTAGGTCAATAATCCTTTTATTTTAAATCCATGGTACGTGATTGAGTAATAATAATTATAACAAAAAACATAAAAGCTTTGACATTCCTACTGTAACATACATATTAACAACCTTTAATAATTGACAAAACTTCTTTAACTATGTAATACTAGTGGCCGCCCGCGACTCCGTTCGCGTGAAAGTTCCCGTGGGAATAATAAGTTTTCCCGCGGTAAAAAGTATATGTTATTCTGATGTACAACCTATATTACTGCAAAGTTTCATTTAAATCCGTCCAGTAGTTTTTTACGTAAAAGAGTAACAAACATCAATACATCCTCACATACTCACAAACTTTCACATTTATAATATTAGTAGGATAGGTCTTAACACGTTCATGAAGAAGGGGTTAAATCATGCAGAAGATAAAAAGGTGATATATAAACACAAACTTTGTACAACTCGTATATATAAATCTTTGGGTATCTACATACTGCATTTTTAAGTTCAAGTTCACCTTAGTAGTTAAAATGTAATCATTATAAATACATTGTTATAATGATTATAAGATATTCTGGTGTTTAAGGACGCATATTATTTACTTGCTTTTGAAAGCATTTATTGCTAATTTATCAAAAAGGATATTTTTAGTTAAAGATAGTGACTGCAAAAATATAATATAATTGTCTTTTTCATTCAAATTCAAATTCAAATTCAAATTAACTTTATTGCTTGTAAATGGGTTACAAATAGGTCTTAAACATAAATAACAGATCCTCCATAAACTGCCGGGAAGGCATGCAACTTTGCAAAATAATATACAATGTATGTTTTGTATTGTAGTATTAATGTAATAACATAAAACTTTCAGTTTTTTAAATTCTATAAATTTTAACAACTTATAATTACAAAATAACAAACATAATTAAGTATTTTAATAAAACTATACTTACTTATATCTAAGTAAATAATAATTAACAAAAAAAACTTATCTAAACAATATCTTCCTACATGGAACAATTTGTTATTTATTCCTCTAAGTACTCAAAAACGGAATAATAGGTTTTATGAATTAGAAATTTATTTAATCTTTTTTTAAATATGTGTATATTATTAATGCTTGCTATATCCTGAGGTAATTTATTATAGAGTTTTGACACCATGCCTATTACATTTTTACTATAAAGTGCAGTATTTCGAGATGTACTAGCTATTTTGTGTTTGTTTCTTTTTGATTTGTAGTTTGTAAATAAAGACATATTAGTTTTGACAAAAAGACAGATTTCATAAATGTATAAACAGGGTACGGTAAGAAGTTTAAATTTTTTAAAGTAGGGTTGGCAGCTTTCGGTATTATGTAGGTTGTACATTGCTCTTATACAACGCTTTTGGGCTTTAAAAACTAAATCTTTATCGGTGCTATTGCCCCAGAACATAATGCCGTACCTAAGGACTGAAACAACATAAGCAACAACAACATGGTAATAGTTTTCAAATATATTGTATACAGCTTCCTACTATGTAATATTAATATATAATCTTGAAAGTTTGTAAGTTTGTATGGACGTTTTTTACTCTTTCACGTAAAAACTACTGGACGGATTTTTATGAAACTCTACAGTAATATAGGTTTTACATTAGTATAACACATAGGGTACTTTTTACCGCAAGAAAACTTCTCATTCCCACGGGAAACTGACTTCCACGCGAACCGAGTCGCGGGCGGCCACTATTACATAATTATTATTAAGTTAGATACCATACCATACCATACCATTTAAATTAAATTGCATTGAGTTGTTCAAAACATTTTTTGTCAATGAATTACTTCGTTTTATATCCCAAATGGATATGCACTCTTATTTTACCACATAACCAGTTAACACTGCTATAGGTACGCTTAGTGTATGTAATGTAGTCAGCGTCAGAAAGTGGGACTCACGAACCCGCTGCCTTACTTGCCGGTTCACGTTGAATTTACCATTATTAGGTCGTGGTTTATTTACAACTAGAGCACACGTGAGGATTATTTTATGTCATGACTAGTGGCCGCCCGCGACTCCGTTCGCGTGGAAGTCGGTTTCCCGTGGAAATGAGAAGTTTTCCCGCGGTAAAAAGTACTCTTTGTGTTATTCTGATGTATAACCTATATTACTGTAGAATTTCATAAAAATCCGTTCAGTAGTTTTTACGTGAAAGAGTAACAAACATCCATCCATACATGCTCACAAACTTTCACGTTTATAATATTAGTAGGATTAGTAGAATTAGAGCACACGTGAGGGTGTTTTATAATAAGAGCTCTTTGAAGTGTCATGATGGTTGCAGTGACGCGTTGAGTGTTCGTTTTCGTGAAGATTTACCAGAATGACTTTTGCAAATCATATGTTTAAAATGACGTTGCTGCTTCTAACCTCGCCCCGCCAGAAATAGATTGCAACGTTTTAGAACAAATCTTCGTCTTGTGTGAGATGAATATGTCCTACTTGGACACCTTGGTAAAAAATAATATTAAAATTGAAAAACCACAACTCGGCCAAGGTGTCCGAGTTTTTTGTGTCCGAAAAGTCAATGACTCTGCAGCACATATTCTCTCTGTGTCTGTTATCAGAATTTTAGAGCCTCAGTGAGAAACATGCTCATTGACAATCTAATCAATTATAAATACTGTGTATTTTAATGTAAATAAATTATTTTATAAACCTAATTCCAATTCTAGAATTAAAATGCATGCATATCAGTGACTTAAAATCATGTCAATAATCAGTTCAATAGAGGAATTTACGCTTTCGATTAGATTAAGTTACAGTTAATGTATTCTGATCTACTAATAGAAAATAATTTAACCTACACGACTTTCTAGTAATAATGTATGAAACTAATGCTAATGTAGGTATTAATTATCTCACAGTGGCTAATATGCGTTTTAAATGACATTTACTAAAAAAAGTGTGATTAAAAAAATACAAACTGCAAAATATTGTAAAAGTAGTTACAGCTGAGTAAATACAAGTAAAATATATAGAAATTTCTAATTGAGATCTTTGAGAACCAACACTAACTAATTATGCCTTACACTCCTTAAAATCACCCGTCTATGATATATCATACGTAAAATAACTCATTCTAGGCACTTAAACTTTCTAACGAAAAGTCACAACAAGAGAAATATGAGTTACCACGTTCAGAATTCGAATATAACAATATGTAACGGTCCATACATCATCTTATACAAAACATCATAATGGTAACAAATTGTGGTCTTATTTTGTAACGCAACTTTTCCTTATACGGGTGATATATTTTCTATGTATAGAGTAGATGATTCGTTAAAATTAGATACACTTTTCATTTTTGATTACAAAGTTTGATATGAGTTTCTCACGGGTGTAATTTTAAATATAGAAGTAGAGAATCTTTAGGTATACCTCATCGAAAAAACAATGAAAATGGCTTTACATTAAGTGCAAGCTTTTGCAGGCTTTTTTGTATGACGATACAGTAGACTAGAGAAATATTAGTAACAACTACGGGTGATATATTTTCTATGTATAGAATAGATGATTCGTTAAAATTAGATACACTTTTCATTTTTGATTACAAAGTTTGATATGAGTTTCTCACGGGTGTAATTTTAAATATGGAAGTAGAGAATCTTTAGGTATACCTCATCGAAAAAACAATGAAAATGGCTTTACATTAAGTGCAAGCTTTTGCAGGCTTTTTTGTATGACGATACAGTAGACTAGAGAAATATTAGTAACAACTAGGCAATTTGGTGGGCAACATGTTTCAAAGTTAACAGAATTCATACAGATACGAATAACGACTTTGTTTTTTTACTCCTAATATTAAGATACGAACACTCATCTTTTAAAGGTGGGAAGCTTTCGTTCACAAATCGAATGGAAGTGAAAGTTGCCAGTATTAAAAATAATAATGGTTGCCATGATTTCTGAACGCGCGGTGCATGGACCATCGAAAGTGGTCGGTGCCGTGCACTTGTGATTTGTGGACCACAGGCTTTAGGTAGGGACAGGAAAAATGAAATAAAAGGCGCTAGAATACATTGCTAGAATAAAAGTTATTAAGATAAAGATGCTTTAAAATCTTATTTGATAGTACATGTATCTATTAGCATAGGGGTCTGAAGTAAGCATGAGTTTTTATAATTTAAATTTGAAAATAACTTGTTTAAGATAGCAAATTTTCTTTTAAATTAAGCTTTATTGGATTTTAACTTTACTAACCAGGTTCCAAAACATTTTACTAAAACTACGCCAAAATAATTTTGAGTAAAATGTTTTGTAACGATATCATAAAAATCCCAATCATTATAACAGACTTCCTACTATTATAGGCTCGTACCTCGCAAAAATCGATTTAATCTCCCCAGTCACAATTCACTTCGATAGTATCGATTCGAGAGTTCCTCGCGGCTGTGGGCCAGTGTGCCACCGTGGGCCAGCAGTGGGCAGCGCTGATGAAGGTCACTACCAGGGAAAGTTCATAATTGTTGGTTCGGTCAAGTGCAAGGAAAGACAACAACTCGAGTTGACGGGTTACGCCTGACGGAGGTCGGAAGGGTTCCATTTTTGAATGTCAATGTCTTTTTTTAAGATAAGAAGGCACAGGAACTTGCATTATTATTAATTAAACAGGTTTTTACATTTTATTACTAATTTTTGCCTATTTCGAATAAGGTAATTAAAAACTCAGTAGGTAATGTAGTTATTGTTTCAAACCGAAATAACTCGTTTTTGAATTTACCTTACTCAATAAAACTACTTTTTTACTTATTAATTCTATTAACTATCACTATTTAATATACTTTATAAATCTGCTCGTGTAATTTTTATAAAAAATTTGCATCTTCTTTACATGATGTAAGTAGTAAGGCCTTAATTACCATGTAATTAAACCTCCGAGCGCAACCTTTTTTCTCGCTCTCTTTAAAACAAGTGTGACCTACTTCCGTACAATATTGTTATCAGCGACTATTCCCGGAATGCAAGCTTATTTTAAGGAAAGTGTTAAATCGTGGCTTTTTAAACCAGTTTCTTTTTAAAAAGTTTTATAATTGGCCAGTTGTTCGAAGAAAAAAAACTTTTTTTGGGCTACGTCCATGTTTTCTTTGCATATCAGTTTAAAATAATGTAGGTAATGCCAATTAAGGTGGTCGGTTATTTTAAAGAGCACATGGAATAATTTTAATTGCTGTAATCATTTATGATTGGTGTAGAGTGTCGGGGAATCAATTCGCTCCTTATTTTGGATGATTGCCAATTAAAATGTAACGAAGTGTGTTTTATTGTTTCGCCTTTTTTTCTTAGCAAAATGAAGACGGGTGAGTTTAAACAGCTTTAACACAAATAAGACAGTAGGAATATATATGCATTTTGAAGTACATACATATATAAGTACTAATGTTTTTTTTACTAATAAACATATTTTGAATTTGAATTCGATTTGAATGTCTGACTTATAAAATTAATGGAATAGCCTAAAAACCAAAGTTCAAAACTATAATTGTAGAAGAAATTGTAGTTCACACTTGTTTTAAGCTAACGCGCGTTGAACACATTGTTTTTCTATTCGGGATTTCGCGCGGTAATTTTTAAGCAAAAAGGTAACGTACCGAAACGTCGTCGGGCAAAGAGGTACGTTACCTTTTTGCTTAAAAATTACCGCGCGAAATCCCGAATAGAAAAACAATGAAATTGTAGTTGTATATGAAAGAAGACGTTTTGCCAAAAATAATTAATTAAACCGTAATACAATTGCAAAGATGCAACTCGAGAAGTAGAGGAGTGATAATTAAACTATAGGTATACTCTTTTTAAATGTGGGAACATCATTGAAATTGAACACATGAAACACATTTTTCGTTTAAAAGAAAATAGTCGGCAAATTAAAATGGGATGGGATGCGATGATATTTATTAACCTACCTAACAACAGATACTTATTTCAAGAAAAAACTCTAAGTATCTTGTGTTCACCCATTACTCTCCTTATATATTTTTAACAGATAAAATTATTTTTTCTCAACGTGGTTATGTAACAAAAGCATTATAAATGATATCTTTATATTAACAACTCTCTTATCAACTAATCTGACTATGTATTGTATAGCATCTTCTGGAGTTGGATATTTACAAAGGACTTCCTCATTCGAGTATAATTACACATTTTAACTTATTATGTTGTTACTTAACTCTAACGTACCTTCGCAATTTCATAGGTAAATAACTTACCTAAATAAAAAAACAAAATGTAATTTTCAATTATAGTTAGGACTCAGCCACAAAACTTAAGTTTGCATTCGTTTAAGAATATAAGTAAATAACGAAAAAAAAAATTAAAAAAAGGTTGCTTTGTTCATACACAGATATTATAACGGTACCCTATCATGACAAATGCATTTATTATATGTATTGTTTGAATGTGCTGTACAATTAGTTGTCAACGTAACCATCGTGCGAAGGATTCTTCTGTTAAAACTACAAAGAAAGACACTCTTTTGTTGAGATATAACAACTGTATTTTAATCATCATTACATAGTATAAATTCAAGTGGCTAATTCTGTCTGTTTGTATGTTTGTCCACTAACTCCTCCTAAACAACGTTACGGATTTAAATGTGGGTTTCACCATCTTTTAGGAAATTTATTCATTTAAATTTGTAGATAAAGAACATTTGGAAAAAGTATTTTTAAAATAGCCAAAATACGATGTTTCGTGAATAACGAATAATGTGAATAAGTTTACATTACATCACCAAAATTACATCGAAAGCAGTGGCGAAGCGTGGGCGGGTCGCTAGTCATATGTAAATAGAAAAAAACCTGATTACAGGATAATGGCTTATATACCTTGAATAAGACTTTATAAATATTATCTTAACGTGAATCCAGATTTTACTTTTAGTTTTGCATTTAAAATGCTAATTTATTAATTTTGAAGTTAAAGATACTGGAAAAAGGAACGCGGGTTTCCAAACATCTTCCCAGTCGCGCAATGCTCGGAGACCCGCGTTTCTTTTTCCAGTGTCTATGTGAATCCATCATCTCGCACTGAGAGAGAGCATGGTGGCTTATGGCTCATTCGCTATATCCGAGAAGATGGCCTATACTTACAAGTGAGATGTACACCTACCTATTTACAAAGACTATTATTATAGGTTTATTTCTTCATTCAAGATGTAGTAGGTAGTTGTACATAAATAATTGATTTTCATTTCATTCCCAAGGTTCTCAATCATATGTTGTTTTATGGAATAAAAACATAATAGGACGCTTACTACTAGTAGGCACTTAGTCGGTAAAGAAATAAAATATACACTTCACAATCGGAACCGTGTGATTTTGCATACATCATGCATTATTTAACTTATTTACCATCTTTTTCAATCCCTTTGTTTTGTGAGACTTTTATAGCAACATTCTTGCAATATACGATAAATACAGAGTTAATACTATAAAATGTATTTAAAAATGTAGATTGAACCGTAAAGGAACCTAATTAAGAGTTATTTTGTTTGTTTCTGTCCTTTTAAATGTAAGTATGGAGTTTCACCCACTTGCGACCTGTAAAACTATTGACTTTGCATTTGCAAATATTTGCGTTTAAAAAATAAACCTTTTGCGGTGCCTTTTTCAATCCAACCTTGCAAGTTTACGGTCCTCGTTTGCATATTAAACGCTTAAAGTACTGAAACGATAATTTGCCGCCAAATTCGTAAAATGAACTTGTTGCTGTCAGCTGACTTGTATATGTCAGTTTTAAATATGGAATGATTGTAATTATTTGCGAATTCGTAGATTAAACTGGCAATGAATTCATTAATTATGATTGTGATTCAATACGTGTTACAATAATAACTGCTTTGTTTTTTTACTGGCCGAATCATCTTTAATACATATAAAAAAAACTTTACAGGTTATAAACATATGCAATGTAACTTTTTATATTGAGGAGATTATAACTTAAATTTAAACTCATTTTAACGTAAAGTTTAACTGCATATAATTTTTAGACGATACGAAGGTTTTATTATTAAACTCCGAATACGATTACAAGTAAAACTAATTATATTCTAATTAATTTACGCAATTCTTATTAGAAACTGTAATTACAACTAGCCGGAAACAGGTTTAGCAATCGTTCGGTAATAATCAACGAGAACTGAAGGGCGAAGGGCAAGTCCCTAAGAACCGTTATATTGCCTATCTTGAATAGTATTTATAATAATTCATACTTGTTTATCTTTCTGCTACATAAAATCAAAAATATTTCATAAATGATTAATAAGAGAAAAAATTGCAAACAAATTATAAGAGTCTCAAATTAATTACCTAACAGGGACAAAACAAAAAATGGACACGCATTTTTTATCTTTTCGTTTTCCGAAACAAAGTTTTTATAAATTCTAACCTAAGTAATTTGAGTAGTGGTATCGTTAATTGATCAACCACAGAAGTTGCAAAAAAAAGTTTTAGAGGATCCTAAAAAAATGGGTCAGTCTAATATTAATGTGTTTTCAAAAGCTTCTCATAGTTTTTTTCTTATTCTAAAGCAACCATTAGTCACAAGTTAAACGGTTGTTTCATGATGGATTAACTCTAAACAGACAGAGCGATCGTTAAAGATAATTATTTAGTATAAAGCTGGCTGACACAGTCCGGTTTGCAAACCTTATCTAAAATTAATAATTACTTTATCTATGACAAAGTAATATAATACTATAAAACTAAACCAAACGAGCATCGACAAAAACCAATCAAAATTCCTACTTTAAAAAAAAAAACAAAAAAAACGATGAACAATTTTGTATGAATGAATGGAATGTAAAAAAGAACGAGTGTTTGAATTTAATGAATGAACGATCCAAGTGAGATATTGACCCGAGTAAATTATAGTGAAAACGTAAATTATAGTTTATGCTTAGATGTTTTGTATCGAACGCACCGATCTTAATAAATGATGAGGTAGAAAAGTGGTTTATACGAAATCAGGTTTGAATTGAAAGTATTTAATAATTGATCGTCTAGTTTTTAGATGAATAAATTGGACAAGTACCTACCTACATAGCTTAAGTACAAAGTATTTTAAGGTTAAAATGTATCGTCAAAATCATTTTATAATTTAAAAAGTGATACACATATTATTATTTAAATTGCCATACTAATGAATGCCTCATCTATAAATGTTTGTCATAATACCAATTAAAAGATAAAATGATTCTTTACCATCGGAAACCAAAGTCATTATTGCCCATTTAAAATTATCTAATGGCGATGTTTATCAAAAATATTGCCATTCTTTAAGGTTGTGCAGGATCACAATTAGCCCCTCCCTATTGCCAGATAAAAATAACTAATGACTTGAAAGTCCGATGCAAGGAACTGCGATTTGTTCTAAAGATAACATTAAAGATGGAACGAGTGCATCCTTTTATATTTTATCTTGTTCATTTGTTTCGTGTTGCAACTATTATTTGTCTACTAATTCAACCCTGCGGTTTCACCCGCGGCTAAAAGGCTTTTTCCGTAAGAATGATTTGTCATGTTAAGCCGTTTTTCGTGTTATTCACAAATATACAAACATATAAATATTCTAATTACACTCTATAATACTAAAAGGATATTTGCAATTAAAACATGGTTGGATTTTTAGTATTTTTCATTGGAAAAGCTATAAGTGCTTGTAAATAATAAAATAAGGTGTCCATAACTTTTGTGCTGCGTTAAATTAATTACAGATCTTACTAAACTAACCAATTATGAAAACAGCAGTCGTTGATAATACCTTTTTAAAAATAAATGTTATATGGTATGTAGCAATAAATTGATAAAATCACTCAGTAAAATGAAGTAGGATTCTTTTCGATTTACCATACATGTAAACAATATAATAGCTAATAATTAATAATTTCAGCCCACACGCAAACGCTCATTGTGTTTATACGCGCAGGCGCCGCTTTGTGTTCGTTATTGTAGCTGTTGCGTAAAATTAAGTTTATTGTTTTTGTTAACTTTGAAATCTATACTTTAGCTCTACACACGTATCTATAACACTATTCTCTGTATATCATTTTAGTTGGGTACTTCCAACGTATATAACCTAGTTATCAATAAGTTATTGACCCGATTATAACAAATGATTTCCCTTATACAAACAACCCAAAATTTAACGTCCTCAGTTTCATCCAATTCAACAAAATTTCATTTCCCATCTCTAAAACTGACGTTGACACCCGCTGTCACTGTCATCCGCGCGTCGTGAGGCGAGTCACGCGCAGTCCATTGTGCGCGGGCGACGTGCGCGATGCATCGGGGCTGACACACGGCTTGTAGTGCAGTGACGGGAGTAGGGCAGACTACCCACCTGCAGGAAATAATAGGTAGTGATGAATAAGAGTAGGTAGTAGGTTTTAGATAGAGAGAGGAAATTAAATGATATACTACTTAGTTGGGATTCTGGGTATAAGTATCTAGGGCGGTTTCAAATTAAAACCATGAAAAAAATTCACATATAACAATGTTCTTGATACGGAGTATTTTTTATAAGTGCACACTATAGATGTTTAAACTCTTTTTTTACTTATAAGGATTACAAGCTTCGGTTTTAATCGTAGTAAATAATATAAAATATATTAATCTACGCTCATACAAAATTTCGTGCTGTAGAATTATATTCGCGGCATTTATTTAGTAACAGCCACCTAACCTATACTTACATTACATACAAACCTTCTCATTGAGAATATAAGAGGAATTATCATTAACATTAATGTATTAACCAGGTAGTGACACTAAGCTATCGATTTCTGTGACCACATTACTAATATTGCAAACTGAACGTGCTCTATCACAGGTTGTGTTGTTTTATCTATTTGAGATACATGGCATCCATATCAACATAAAATCCAGGTGGTCCAAGTCCTTCTTTTACCAGTTTATACTCATTGTGATGGTAATAAACTATCTTGTTAAACAAATGTAATTTTACGGTTTTATCACTTACAAAAAATCGAAAAAAATACTTTTAGGTTAATGAACACCTCATAATAGTTCGTGGAGCATTTTCTGGCCAACCGTACGAACAGGGACAAGTATCAACTTTACTATGTAATAATGATGTATCTATATAATAATTAAGAGAATTTATAATAGCAAATTAATTCACAACTTAATTAATGATGTAAAAAATACGAAAAGGTGTCCTTGATTTCCGTCTAGATTCTACCACCTGAACCAAATTAAAATATGTAAAAGCGTATATTTACTGTCAATAAAAACTAGTCCAAGTATCACAAAGTCTATTATATTGGTATTTGTTATTGAACAAGTTTGGCTAACAAAAACTCTATATTATATCCGGCAGCCATTTTTGCCTACCATACATAGACAGCGATATACTTTTTTTGACAACTGAGTTGCGAAAATTATAGGTCGATGACACAGCTGTCTAATTATGAATCTGAATATCTAGTGATCAATAATCTTATCTTCGTATAAGGGTATGTATACTTACGGCTGCAATAATAATTTAATAAGGAAGTTAGACTAAAGTTAAGGGTAATACATTAATACGTGTATAAAAGTGTATACTCACTATTAATAAATAGTAGTTCTTTAGATCCTTTTAGTTGTTGTTTATTCTATAACAGTGAAAGTGTTAAAAATGTAACCCAACGTTTTTTTTAAAAAAAGTAATAAGAAAGTGTAAAAAGTTAAAAACAGTTTTATGTAAATGATCGCTAGCACTAGTAAGGATACTTTAAGGGAATCTGTAGAAAGTTGCGCAGAAACCGGCTCGTATGCGCTAACGCAGCGGAAACCTTGCAGGTAGATCTTATAAAAAAACCAAGCTTCAAAACTTTAAAATATACCATAGAAGATAATAATAAACACAATCGAGTTCTATGAACTTTTGCTTAAGTAACTTTAAATGTTATTTTATAACACATGACAAGTTTTAAAAGGGCGTGTAAAGATTTTTCTAAATATTAAAATTCTGCTTAAAATCCTGTGGGATAGATAAACAGATTCTTGGTTTCATTATTGTGGTTACCATGTTAACTTTAAACCGCCAAAAACAAAAACTTTATACGTAAATCTTAAAACATAAATAATATAGCAGGAAAACTTATAAAAACATATAAATCACTTAAGGAATGCGTTAAGAATTCAAACAGAATGTCTTGATTTGCTTAAAAATACCGACGTCAGTCTTTGATCATTTTACTTTTTCAATTTATCAAAATTAACTTAATCCATACGACATATGATTTAATTTGAGTACCTACAATCATTTTATTTACTTCGAATTTCAACGAATTTGAAATGTTTTTATCATCATTACTATTAACAAATATTTATTACACTTGACGGTAGCTTAATTAAAAAGTATTTATAAATAAATAATGATTGAACTGAAGAAGCCGTGATGAAAGTTACGTCGTCATCACGCAAACATCATTGAAAGGTTAAGGTTGCTACCGGTAATAAGATACTAATAGGCATTAAAAGATTATAACGTAAATCTTGCGGAACAGTTATCTAATTAACTAGAAGCCCTCTGTAATATTATATAGAAACTTATAATCTTTGATAGGTAAATACGATTTAATTAGTGGACCCCGCGACTTCATCTGCGATAGAAGTAATTTTCACGTGGGAATGATACTTATTCCCGCGGCAAAAAGTAACCTGTTTTCATCCAAAGTTGTTGATCTATATCTA
Source organism: Emmelina monodactyla (assembly GCA_916618145.1). Classification (NCBI taxonomy): domain Eukaryota; kingdom Metazoa; phylum Arthropoda; class Insecta; order Lepidoptera; family Pterophoridae; genus Emmelina; species Emmelina monodactyla. The sequence goes on along the minus strand of OU745311.1, from coordinate 8,120,082 downwards.
GTCAAAAATCCTTTAAAGAGTCTCCAGCCGTTTCGTCGTGAAAGCGGAACATACAGACAGAGAGACATATTTTATACATTTTCACTAATTTAGTAAGGATTCATTGAATACATTCTCTAAGCTTAAGATGTTTCAAGAGTGTTGTTTTTGAGCGCTTCGTCTGACTCGGGCATTCTCGGCTAGGTTCGTGTCAGCTCGTCGTCTCGGCGCCATATTGCGTGATGGAGGATAACGTCGCGCGCGCAGCGTTCTTCCTACAATTTATCGATACTAAGAAAATGGTTCTTTGTAAACAAAACACTAATTCTCTCCCGCTAACTTGATACTGCTCTCACGTTTCTAATATAGTTAAATAAGAAAAATAGAACATAAATGTACACAATTTTGTCGGTGGGTAAATTCTTAATATTCTGACTGCAAATAACGAAATAACTTAAATTAAAGCGGCGGCTGGCCTAGTAAAGAATACAGGGCAATTAATCGAATTAACATATAAATGTGTGTAAATTAATGACAAAGCTAAATCGTCCAATTAATCGCGACGGCAAAAGCCGCTAGTTTTTAACTTTCTTTAATTGGAGTCGGCGAATAAATACTGTCAGATGTCGATGCGAACAATTGTTAGCAGTAAACAATGAGCGGCATCACTAGTGGCGCCTGGCTATCTATCCATCAAGATCGATATCGCTAATTCAGATGCGCCTGCGTTCCTCTACAATTTATATATGGATAACCGTGGACATAGACTATAAACTATCCCTCCTCCTTTGTACGCCGTTCCCACGTTTCATTATGTGCATATGAGACATTGTAGGCCCTTCGACGATATTATTAATGACTCTTTTATTTCATTAATTTTAATTATTGAAACGTATTGACGTCGAGTGCAATTCAATGAATAGGGACTTTAAGCTGGCATTAAACTTGAGAGTTCTAACAATGAACTTTGAGTTCAATCGTGTTGTTTTTCAATGATTGATCTCACGGAAACGCTGGAACAATGGCTGGCTCGCGTAACTCGACTATACTTATTAGTTGTCAGTAAATGCAAGACAGTAAACGTTTTTTTGCAATAACGGTCCACGCAATACGCTATTAGATTCGCTTCTATTTTTTTCTTTTTCTTGTAACTGGCAGCATATAATCGTACATCATTATTAAGCAGTTTTCGATGCGCGAACGCTGCGTGAGTCATGGACATGGTAGAATCGCGGTGGGTGTTTTATTGTTCATAAAATTTTACGGGCTTCTTAAAAAAACCGACTCTACCGGTTCGACAAATTATCGATTGAACAGGCAGTAAAACAATGGCGATACGATAACATATAAAACATTTCTCAGGCGTCGATTAGATTTGCCAATTATACGTGTTTGCCGATTGATTCCATTCACACAAACTTACCAAAACGGGAATTTTATTTACCAATAAAATATTTTTATTTCTTTATATACTGATAAATAGGTATAAGATTTTTGTTAATTATTTTTACCCGAAAACATATACGTTAATAACAAAAAATTCATAACTGTTAACATTAATCGAATTTAGTTTTACTAAGTTATTCTTGCCAATGATGTAATTTTTTCAACAATTCTGAAAAGGATTATAATTAATGAAGATCATAACAGTTTTGGGCTTAATAGATAGCGACATTGATTATCTATCTATTAAACCCAAAAAAACTTTTTTTTCATAAATTTTTACGTTTGCTTCCATAATAACCTCCCTGAATTGAAATTGCGGGTATAGACACGGTATTACAGTCAAGTGATGGTTGGCACACCTCGCGAATTAGTCTCTGCCAAACTCCAATACCGGTTCTATGACAAATACCTCACTCAGACGACGATCTCGATATGGCAACATAAAAACTTTCGGCAGACACCCTATTAGGTAGACGAGACACTTCCATCTTTTATACCCCAATTTCTTCCATTTCTCACACGATTCTCATTCAAAATAACACATTCCCCACTGCCTTATTGGTGCCATATCAATTTTGTAGCAAATCCAAAGCTTGTACAGAAAATGAGGTCAGAGGTATCGAGTCGGGCTCTCAGTTTTATTGCAGTGATTATAGCAATTGCTTGTAGAAACATTCTCCTAGGTTTTTAGGGTAATAGTGAAATCTGAAACATGATGGGTTCGGAAATATGACCTTGCTTGAGTGGCGAACTTGTAGGTAGGTGGGTCCATGGTTCATTGAGTCGCCTCAGCAGCTGAGAGCGCGCGTCAGTGCCTCCGCCGAGCACCGCCGCGCCGCACGCCTTCATTGCATTTGCCTCCTTTATTTTTTTTAATACGAACACGTTTGGCGGGAACTTTGACAGTTACACTTTTTTTTTCGCTCGAAGTTGTGCACGGCCAGACGCAAATAAAACCGAGTTCAAAGGTGAAATGTGTGTTTAGTTTGATTGTGATCGCTCCAGTTTGCAAATAAAACGCCGGTGAACCCGAGATGACGTCTCTTTACGAGGTGAGTGCTCGGAACTGCTGACATTTGCTATTTTTTTACTGGACCTTACCGTTGCTAATGTCACTTTGACATTTGTGTTTTTTTTAAGCCTCCGAAAGTTAACCGGCAAAAGTTCAGTTGTCCCAAAAAGAGCGAAATGTGAAAATGAAATTGATGAAGTTGTATTTCAAGTTGAGTTATACTTTCATTCTCTTCACCCACTTTTCTGGTTGGTGTGGTGTGATAGTGGATGGGTCAATACGATAATAAAAGACGGCTCGTAAAGCCGCGTTGTTGATTAGCATGAATGAGAGGAGTACAAGATTTGGCCGCAGGTGGTCGCCTTGTTCCCATTCACCGATTCAATCGATATCGTATGTGATTCTCGATTTCACTTTGCTCAGATGCTGGCAACCTAATAAGAAAGAGGTTATTTTAAAAAGTTCAGTTGCACCGCTCGGGCTAATGAGCAATTTCGAAACTTCAGTTCAAACTTTAAACATAATTAGCTATTTTAGGTTGAAGAGTCTAAAAATAATAGGTAGGTACTTACTTTAAATGTTAATTAAATTATCTGCCGACTCAATGATTTAGTACATACAAATACAACTATTTTATTTGCGATACTCAATATGAACAGACTAAGTAGTGTTATAAAAGTATTTACGTGCCTACTTTATTATTACTACTATGTATTGAATTTTATTAAGTTTTGATTAAGCAATAAAAATATTTAGCTACCCTTTTTATTACGATACAACATTTTTACAACTTCAAAGAGTAATAGTAAACTGGTTTTCCACTTTATCGGAATAGTAAAAGAACTGTTTATTTACAATTGGACTGCCTTTCCTGCTGGTTTACTAGTTAGTATGTCAATATTTGATCTAGGAATATACTGGTAGTGGGTTGAAGGCAACTTTGTAGTAAAATGAATAACATGTTTTTTAAAAAAAATTTGGAAGAGGTTACTTCTAGATAGTTTATTGTATCTTTGCGCACGGTAACATGCACAGAATGCGTGTGCGAAAAATGAATTAAGCAGAAAAAGAAAAGCTTAAAATATTATGGCAAAAAAACCGGCCAACAGTTTTTTTTTTTTATGTAAGTAAGTAATTGTGAAAAATAGTAACATTTAAGGCATTAAGTTTGCTTGGCAAAATTGCATCTTAAGCATTAATGAATCCTGAGACCAATTCTAAAAAAACGGTGTCTTTTCTTATAATAAATCAATACATTAACTTTCATCCGACATCGTGATTTATAACTGTTGGATTAATCTATAAAAATATCACCTAATTAGGGATTAATCTGGTCTTAACCTAAACTCGACAAATAAACGACCGACAAACTAAGAATTTACGACAAGGATTTTAATAATACGTGCAGAATTACGGATATAATCGTAAAAAAGGAAACATTTATTTAGAGATCATAAAATTGAGTATGTATTAAAAAGTATAAACGTGTTGTAATGTAGGTCCGTTTTTTACTACGCACATGCACAGAAAGAAATTGTATTTAAATTCAAAACGAAAATGTGTCTTGAGCAATATTTTTTTGCGTAAAAAATATTTCACTTCATGTAAGAAATATCTCTTCACACAAGGCGGCACTGAACCATCAAGGAAACACTTTTACATATTAAATAAAGAGCGCAATATTCATGGAAATAAGAATTTCGAGTTTTAAATTAGACCCAAGACAATTAAATCAAATTTAATAAGTTTCAGACATAGTTTTATGGTTCTTGAAAGAAAGATATTCAATTCAAAATTACTTCTCTAAAGGAAAGAGTTCACATACTGGATCCAAATCTATAAGTTCTTACATTAGTAAGAAAGAAAAAGAAGTCGTTTCAAAATAGTTACATTCTCAACTGAAATAATTTTTATATTTATTTCTTCCTTTAAAAACGACGGCCTAGGCTTTCTTCTTCCAAGAAACAAACTTTCTTAGAATAAATAATTTACTAATAAACTTTCTTGGTGATTATATAGTGTTGCCAGAGATACACTAAAATCCCTAAAATCTCTTTTTATTTATATTACGTATCCTAATAATATTATAAATGTGAAAGTTTGTGAGTATGTATGAATGGATGGATTAATGGATGTATTTATGTATGTTTGTTACTCTTTTACGAAAAATTTACTGGACCGATTTGGATGAAACTTTACAGTAATATAGGTTATACATTAGAATAACATTATAGGTTACTTTTTCGCATTTATAATATTTTATAACGACACTTTTTTATATTTTTTTATCAATATTTGTTTGATGGAAATATTTTGTCAACTTTTTAGCCCTAATTTGACCGTAAGATAATGGCAACATTATTTTATTTCGTTCGTAGACTTTGTTTGAAATTGTTGGTTCGTTCTTCTTCCTTTCGCTGTTCGTTTTTATTAAAAGTATTATTTTATTAGATAACGAAAACTACTGAACGTCGTTATTTTTTGAATAATGGAATCAAAAATAACTCTACTGGAGTGAATGAGTAATCCGTTGTTAAAAAGGTAAAATTTTTGTATTAACATTTGGTGCACACCACCCTTAGTAGGAGTTTAAGGTATGTACCTATTTTGTTTGTCATGCTTGTGGCTCATAATAACAAATTAATCTAAATCTGGCATTATATTGATTGTTAACTGTTAAATGTTAATTTTTTTCAGGAAACTAAAACCAGAAGATTACAATTTCCTTTCAGAAAATATAGCCTCATATTACATGAAATCTGTTCCAACTTCAAAATCGTATGCGGGCAAATACATTCCTGCAAAGGGGAAATTAGTAGATAAAGTGAGAAATCTATTATACATTTCTGAAGCGAAAAGAAGGACAGCAATCAGGGACTCAGATGTTACTAAAATCAATAATACAGAGGACTTTGGTATGTATATAAATTTTTTAATGTTTGAATTGGAACTTTCATATGAATGGCATTGCTTCCATTAATAATAATCTGAGAGGAATCCATATTCATACTTATCCATGCTTTATATTTTAAATACTAAACTAACAATATCTGTCTGTAATGCTTTCACTTTGACATATTTTTAGTATTTATTTTTTACATTTTAGATGCAACAACTGAGGAAAGTATTATATGGCTACAAAACAATATCGAACCCTGGGAAGAGGTTATTGAAAAGTGGCGAAATACATTCCCTATTAGAAAAAATCAAGAACTAAAGACAAGAACTAAAGACAATCCATGAATACCTCGAAAGATGGAGTATTTTAAAAAATGACAAAGGATATGTTTTTGTAATTCAAGAAATTAGAACTAGAAAGAAGAAACATTATTATTCACAAACAATCAATAATAATTGTATCAAAAATTTAAGTATCTGGTTTCAATAAAGGAAATTCTTAAAATAAGTACCTCAATCTTTTAATTTTCAAGAACCATGCAGTCTAGTACCGAGTAGCAATATAACTACATTTAAGTCTGTTTGTTTCTTGGTCTAAGAATTAACGAAATTTAAGCAAGCAGAAGGCAGTTGATATCTAAGAAACATAATGTTTTGAATAAATAAATTGTAAACATTCTTTCAAAAAAGTTACAACTCAAATCAAAGTGTCGAATTCTTGAGATGAGATGAAATTATTTGTTGGATTAAAAAATTAGTCAATACGATTAAGCATTTAAATACTTGATAAGGTGGGTGAACCATAGAAGGCCACTCTAACGAGAAAACACTTTTTATTCATTTATTTACTGGAGAAATAAAGTAAACAAATTATGAGGTAATACTTTGTTTTAATGTGCACCATAAAAATACTTCTTTTTTTACCTCACTTTAATCACTATTTATTAATCTCAAGTTTAATTAAGCTCTTCCCAATGGCCTTGCAAGGAACATGGCTCCAAACAAGGCCAATATTATGTATCAGTAGATGAACTTAAAATAGAGTTTTAACAATAAATATATCCGCTTTTACTAAAACAACATAATAAGACATATCATTTAAGCAAAACATTAAATGCTCAATATATTTTTATCACCTTTAAAAAACTCAACGAACATTACTTGAACACCATCGTATAACTATGAATATATTGAAGAAAATTATTTAAAAACAGTAGTAATGCGTATGATATTCGCAGCAAATAACTTGCCAACGCTTTTTATAATGTAATTTAAATCTTTTTTTTTTACTAAATCGGCCTTCTTATGGGTCCGTTCCTTGTAAGGCCAATAAGTTCCCAAGAAGGCTAAACTAACAATTATGACTATGATTAAAAATATTATCATTATAAAAACTTGTTTTAAGTTTATTATCATACTTAACTAAAAAAGTAAGTATTCATAAGTTCATGGTTTGTAAATGTTCTTTGTAAGGCCTATGTACCCTAGCAAGGCCAAAAGTCAAATTTTCTATTGGCCTTATAAGGAACACCGGCTTTTCTAGGAACACTACCAATATTTTTACTTAAATTGAGGCAAAACTATGTTTTTTTTTCATTATTAATATAGATATATCCATATACGACAATTTACAGAACAAAAATATGTGATAATAATAGGTTATTGACTAAAAACTTATGTTTTGCTGTGCGCTCAAATAAGGATTGTAACATCGAAAACCGAAGTCACTGCTGAAGTGAGATCTCACTGCCACAATAGCGGCGCAAACGACTCGCTGCCGCCGTTTGTGGCCTTGAGATTGAGGGATCTTAATGTGTAGTAGAAGGAATATGTCAAAAAATGTCAATAAATACGACTTTTTAATAGTTGGCCTTCAAAGGAGCGTGGCCTTCCATGGTACACCCACCTTATTTTAAAATATAAAATTGCTTGCTACAAATATCTTATTGTTTCCTGATATACAAAACAGGATATATCTTGGGCTAAATAAACTTATTTGGCAAAAGCAATAATTTCTTTCTGCATGCAGTGACGTATTTCCCATAGGGACCATCGGGCATTTGCCCGGGGCGGCCCATTTTCAAGGGGCGGCCCGGACATGGGAAAAAAAATACTCAAGAGCATGGGTACAGCCCCGGATCTAGGGGGGGGCAAGCCGGGGCCCAAGCCCCGTGCGGCAAGTTCAGGAGGCGGCCAATTCATTATTTACAAAAAAATAACAACTCATAATACCTACTTAACTTTGCCCACAGAATAAATAAAAGTTCAATTACAGAACTTTCACTCTTATTTTACTGTGGCCATATCAACTTGACCGATACTCAGGGACAGCACACGGAACATGTGACATATTATTTGTGAGGCGCCTCTCTAGGCGTATTTCAAAAACGCGCATCAGTTCACGCGCAGGAACGCAAATTATGACAAAGTCATAGATTATTTTGCTGAACAAAAAGCTCGAAAAGTAAATTTTAATTTTAATTCATAAAAATTGCAATTGAATACACCTATTTGATTTTTATTTTTACTATAGGTACATACAGGGTCTGTCGTAATGAATGGATAACCCGTTACCTACAGTTGATCCGGATGTGAGGCTATAAGAAAATGGTGTCTTCTTGCCAGGGTTGTCAACCATAAGAAAATGGCGTAGACTTTTAAACTTTTTTATAAATTTCGCTGTTTTTTCCATTTATTCCGCTGCCATTTCTTCAAATTTTGATATATTTGTATAATTATTTTTGTATTATACTCCTGAAGACGTGTATTATGTAATTTTAATACAATTTTAGGTGTTATTCACGTTGAACATTATCAAAATTCTCATTTTAAGAAAAACATTTCTAATGTTTTTTCTTTATGTCAACTTTTGATCATCTCCTGTGAAAAAAATTAGTATGACGTTATAGCTGCCCATGATCTCAATAAATTGTCTAGTATGTGTAGATTCTAAAAAGGGATAACGATGTGTACTTTACAAGCAACATTAAGTTCCAGGAGCGAGAACACTAATCAAGGTCGGAATTTTTATTTTTCAAGTTATGTTATAAATGGTTGTAAAACTTCGTCATAATGATTTTATTCTATCAAGATACTTTGCACAAACACTATCGGGCCACTAATAGGATATTCAGAAGAAAACCCGGTTGTTTTTGGGAAAAAAATAACATTACTCCACGATAATAATGTAATGAAAATGTACAAATGAAAATTGTTGTGCTGTGCTCTAATAGTTACATGCGACAAACTTGTTGCGACAAGATTTTTCGAAATTGAATCTTGAATTTCAAAAATCGAACAAAGTCCGCATTACAAAGAAAAGTGGAAAAAGTGGAAGGAAATGAATGAATTGTCTTTATTTAGCTTAAAGGTACAAGTTTACGGAACAAGCAAGAAAGATTTTAAGCAGTTGGGTTTGGCTTAAACTCGTGCCCCTTAAACCAAAAGGGCTCACTAGCTCAGCATAATGCTTGAAGCCATGCATAGCTTCAAGCGCTGGTCTTCCGCTAAGGCCTGAGAGGGTGTAGGTTATGTAATTAATATTTAATATGAGTCATCGACTCCCCGGACACAAAAAAGGTGTCCGTACCCTCCGCGCCCGAAGAGTCAATGACTCACAAATATTTAATAGTGTTCGGTTATGCTAACTAAAAATAAAAGTAAAGCCATACATACATAAAGGCATAAATGCCAGTATTAATATATAAATTATAAATAAATTACAATAGGTGAATAAAATACCAGTAAAGTAATAAAATAATAATAGGTAGGTACAATGCAAATCATAAATTACAGTCAAGTTCAGTGGGAATCGTGAGGTGATCATTGGGCCAATTGGGAAATGATTGATCTATATTTATATTGTTGTAATTGCGCTGCGCATTCGTTAAAAAGGTTTTCAATTTATGTCGAAAACTATGGACAGAAGTCAAAAGTCTGAAAGGTGGTGGGATATTATTCCAGCATTTGGAAGCCGCGTATCTGAAGCTACCCCTGAAAGCTGTTGTTTTGTGAGATTGAGTAGCTAACGTCAAACTAGTTTGCATTCTTACTGAACCTTTATCCCCCGAGAACCAACAAAGTTTTTCATATAAATATGATGGTCTTTTATATTTTATAACATCGAAAAGTAGACATGCCAGATGAAGTTTGCGTCGAGATTTCATTTTAAGGCAGAAGTGACTATTTAAAACCGGGGTTATATGGCTTCGAGGTGGTATATTATAACAGAATCTAGCACATGCATTTTGTACGCGTTGAATTAAGCGGTTCGTTTTAGCCAAAAGGCGTGGTCCGTAAACTGTGTCCGCATAATTTAATTTAGATAAAACCAAGGATTCCACAAGAAGCACCCTAATTTTCTCAGACAAGAAAGGTCGTAATTTATAAATTACTTTTAGTCTGTAAAAGCAGTTGCGCACGCAGCTAGCAACATGCTTTTCATACCTAAGGTCAGAATCCATAAGCAGACCCAGGTTACGGGCCTCATATACTCGTTCAATAGATGAGCTACCAAGTAGAACCGGCTGATCATCAACAATAGACCTTAAAAGCCAAGAGTTACCGAGTAACATATACTTAGTCTTAAGCGGATTAAGTGTAAGAACATTTAATTCAGACCACTCAGAAATTCTAGACAAGTCTTCATTCAAGTCAGCTATAGCTTTACCATAATTTTCCGGTTTGAAGGATATATAAATTTGGACGTCGTCAGCATAGATGTGATACTTGCAATTCAAGATGTGGTTTTTGATATCTGAACAGTACAAGAGAAACAATATAGGACCTAGAATTGACCCTTGCGGGACGCCCCTAGTCACGGCCGCTGGACGAGAACAATTAGAAGTACCATCCACATTTTTTACTTCCACATATTGGTATCTATTACTTAAGTAGCTGTAAAACCATTTTAAGGTAGGATTATCAAACCCATAGTGACTCATTTTTGAAATCAACAGCGGAATACTGATGGAGTCAAAAGCTCGCGAAAAATCTAACAGTACTAGCACAGTGCACATGCCTTTATCTTGAGCAGCTAGTATGTTGTCGGTCACATCTATTAAGCTTGTAGCAGTGCTACGGCCCTTCCGAAACCCGGACTGTAATTCAGGAAAAACATTATTTCTTTCAAGAAATTCAGACAGTTGACAACATACCACCTTTTCGAGTACTTTTGAAAAGCAAGGCAATATACTGATAGGGCGTAGATCTTTAACGTCAGATGGGTCTTTGGTTTTAGGTAAAGGGCGAACCACCGAAATTTTCCAAACATCAGGGAAGCTCGAAGTTAAAATCGATGTATTTACAATTGTGGTTATGACGTTTAAAGTGCGCGGTAAGGTTAAGAGAATCATATTTAGTGTTATACCGTCGCAACCTTGTGCATTAGATTTCAGTTTATAGATAATTCTTGATACATTATCAACAGTGGTCGGTTCTAATGAGAAAGGAGGTAAATCTAACTTTTTGAACTCAAAACCTGTTAGACAAGAAAGTTTTACAAGTTGTGATCCAGGAATATTAAGAAAAGAATTATTAATTGCCTCAGCATCATTAAATTGTGGTGGTAATGTACTTTCATTCGCTTTTAAAGTTAATGTAGTTTGCAAGTTTTTCCATAAAGCTTTTGGTTTTTTTAAATTATTGTTAATGTTATGTTTAAAGTATGCCGCCTTTTCATTGTATAATGATCTATTCGTTAGAGATTTCAGATCCTTGTAAGAAGTTTTATCAGCTTCTAGTTTTGTACTACGGTACTTAGCTAAGGCATCGTCTCGTATTTTCATTAACAACCTAATATTATCGGTTAACCAGGGAAAATTATTTTCCTTAAATAATCTAGTCTTAATGGGAGCGTGAACATCAAAAGCTGTTAGAAACAAACAGTTAAAACAGTCAACCATTTGATTTATATCATTTATATCACATATTAAGTCCCATCGAATCATATTCAGATCACGCTCAAAATTTTCCTTGTCGATCGCCTTCAACGGCCTGTAACTGACTTTTATTGGTTTCGATTTGAATTTTGTAATATTTAATTGACAAACAACTATAGAATGCCCTCTTATTGCGCCAACAGATTCTACCTTAACATCGCTTACTTTTAAGTTGGTGCAGACAATATCAATTAAAGTTTGGCTAGTATCTGTAAAATGAGTAGGTGACGCGACTACTTGTTCAAGATTTAAACATTGAAGCATAGTTAATAACTTTTTAGAGTCTGTATTATCGGGTCTTAATAGATTTATGTTAAAATCACCTAATAAAACAATGCTATCAAATCCCGAGAAAACATTCACAGAGTCCGAAATTGCGTCTAGAAATACATCAACGCCAAGCCACTGCGGCCGATAAGCTGTTCCTATAGCATATTTTCTACCTAATATATTAACACTTAACCACAATTGCTCCACCATAACATGGCGACTATCTACAGGGTGAGCCAAAACGCGAGCATTTATTCCCTTCTTTATGTAAAATGCAACTCCGCCACCTCGCCCGCTGCATACGTGCGTCGGCCGCGGTATATGTCGCAGTTTGTACCCGGGCACGGCCGGCGCCTGATGTTCTTGCCCATCCCTAAGCCACGTCTCATTAACAGCTAGCAGATCCAAGGAATACCTATCAATGGCAACTATAAAGTCGTCTTGTTTCGTGCCCAGAGAGCCTACGTTGTAAAGTCCAACTGAAAAGTTTTGTCTTAGCACCATCCTAGTATATTTTTAGTAGGTATAATATTAAATAACAAATACAAACGTAAATAAATAATAGTATAATATCCATTTTGAAACAATACATAATTAATAGTTGCAAGAGATAAATGTAACATACACCATCCTAGTATATTTTTTGTAGGTATAACATTAAATAACAAATACAAACGTAAATAAATAAAAGTATAATATCCATTTTTTAATAATACATAATAGTTGCAAGAGATAAATGTAACATACATTGATATTATTGTAATGTATTTACTATAATCATATAAAGTAATAATAAAAAATAACTTATGAAATTGACTCAAATGTGATATACTAAGATTGATGTTAAGTAATGAATATAATAAATAATATATTAACTTAGGTAGCATAACTTCTATATTAACATGTTGGATTGACTTATTACTTATTAAGACACGAGAGAATTCCAAAACTTGTGTGAACAATAAATATAACCAAAAACTTTCTAGTGGTCGATATAAACTACATAAATAAGACTTAATTTTAACATTATAACAGCAACACTCGTAACACTTTTTTGAATGGAAACTACATTTTATATATCTACCTAAACTACAACAGACAAAGAGTAATTCAACATTTATACCTAAAAACATTACAATAACTTTAAAAAAAACTGTGTGATAACATAATATTATGTAATAAAAAATGATAACGTTTGTGTTATACAGCAAAACAAAGAACAAACGACTAAATATCAAAAAACCTTGGAATGTCTTTGTTTGTGCGAATACGTTCAACTGCTTTTCCATCATCTTTGCGAGCAAAGATCCTACCGTCTCTGGTCCACACATACTTCCAGTCAGCGCGTCGAGCAGCCACTCGAGCACCATAAAAAAGTTGCTTGTTGGTATGCGTGAGGCGTTCGTTAACGTACAGGCGCTGAGCAGCCCCCTTGACTCCAGCGGAGCTTCCGACGGTTGGCAGCAGCCCCAGCTCACTATAGGTGATAACTCTGCGGGTACGAGCGGCACGCAATAGCAGTTCTCGTGTCTTACGTGTGGCAAGACGGATTGCAACGTTACGAGGCCGATGCGGTCCAGATTCATCGGTGAAGTTTCTGTTCCGGGGGCCGAGTCGTTCAGCACTCACTATGTCACGGTCGTCAAGATCAACAGCCAGTTTTACGGCAAGCGTTTTAACAATATGAACCAAACTCTCTTCACGGCTTTCAGGTAGCCCAGCAATCTCAAGGTCACATGCAAGCATTTCTTGATCGCGGTCATTTATTTGACGTTTAAGGTCCTCTATCGCTTCCACATGTACTCCGGCGTCCATATTATTAAACCGGCTTTCCAGTGATATAACTCGAGTTTCCAGGGTTTCCAACTTACCAGCATACACTTTCAGCTCAGACCTGCATTCTTGAATTTCAACACGACAGTCATGCACCTCTGATCTCAGAAGACTCATGTTCTCACGAAGTGCACGCATTTCTGACAACAAGTCGGTTGTTTTCCTATGAGAATCATCATCACTACTGTACGACGTCACGATACCTTTGACGGGTGTGCATGTATTATCTTGTCGAGGTACTTTTGACTTGCAATTTGGGCAGGTCCAAGGTGTTTTGATGTTCAAACTTGCAGGGATTGCAACACAGGCACGATGAAATGCACTCGGACACACGGAGCAATGTATTGAGTCTGCATTGGATAGAAATTTACCGCAAGCATTGCACTTCACCATTTTTCCTTCAACGCAATATAACTCACAACTGTAATACTATTAAGATATGCAATACAATAGTAGGATAACTATTGCAAATGCAAATAAGTATTATTTGGTTTAATTTAGGTAAATTTAATTATTTAATCAGAGAGAATTGCAAAACACGACCGCTCACTATTAGTTTTCAAATCGTCCTTCCATAAATGCATTGTGCACATGAACACACGGTAATCAGGGGGGCTACCGCGTAACTAGGGTCGATTTAAACTCGACGTCGTCAACTGTTTTCATTGGCTAGAGATCCGCCATTGTTAACAATTTAGCTTATGCTGGCTTTGGCTGGATGTCGCACATTTGGATATCTTTCACGATAAACACTAGCAGCTCTATTGGTGTTGCCATTACATACAACGTAAATGTAATGCATGTTCGCGTATTCGGCCGGCGTGTATTGTTGCGGCATGATACACAAACTACACAAAAACTTTTCCAAAACAACAAGTTCAATCGATAGCACAATACAATGTCCGTAAATGTGAGCAAAGTCATCAGTAACACCACGTTATCAAGTCCAAATTACAAGGAAAATCAAAGTCCGATATTAGAAAGCAGTATCAAATTGACGAAAATAATGAGAACAAAAGCACATGCGATAGTCAAAATTACACTGATGTGATGAGTACCTTTTTCTTTGTAATGCGGTCTTTGTTCGATTTTTAAAATCCGTTTCAATTTCGAATAAACTTGTCGCAACATGTTTGTCGTATGTAACTATTAGAGCACAGCACAACAATTTTCATTTGTACATTTTCATTACATTATTATCGTGGAGTAATGTTATTTTTTTCCCAAAAACAACCAGGTTTTCTTCTGAATATCCTATTAGTGGCCCGATAGTGTTTGTGCAAAGTATCTTGATAGAATAAAATCATTATGACGAAGTTTTACAACCATTTATAACATAACTTGAAAAATAAAAATTCCGACCTTGATTAGTGTTCTCGCTCCTGGAACTTAATGTTGCTTGTAAAGTACACATCGTTATCCCTTTTTAGAATCTACACATACTAGACAATTTATTGAGATCATGGGCAGCTATAACGTCATACTAATTTTTTTCAAAGGAGATGATCAAAAGTTGACATAAAGAAAAAACATTAGAAATGTTTTTCTTAAAATGAGAATTTTGATAATGTTCAACGTGAATAACACCTAAAATTGTATTAAAATTACATAATACACGTCTTCAGGAGTATAATACAAAAAGAATTATACAAATATATCAAAATTTGAAGAAATGGCAGCGGAATAAATGAAAAAAAATGCGAAATTTATAAAAAAGTTTAAAAGTCTACGCCATTTTCTTATGGTTGACAACCCTGGCAAGAAGACAGCATTTTCTTATAGCCTCACATCCGGATCAACTGTAGGTAACGGGTTATCCATTCATTACGACAGACCCTGTATATTTTTTATTTTAAATCCTATCCTGTGCTGTGTATAAAATATACAGGGTGTTTGGTGGGTGAGTAGCACTTATTAAATTGCATTTTGGTTCAAGTTTTGAATTTACAATACTTTTAAGGTTTTCCTAAAAAAAACCCGATTTTTTTATAAAAAGTCAATTTTTTTTTTATTTACTTTCGGACGAAACAAAAATAATAATATTTAAAGCCTAATACTGTCTTGTTCAGATGCAATCATTAATCTATATAAATCATCTCACAAAAAGTTACAGTAAGTTCATAAACTTCGTTGAACCAGTGGGGATTTTTTATGTCAACATTGCTATGAAAAAAATTAAAAAGTTTACGAGTTTGAAAACTTCATTTGCTTTTAAAAACTTTTACAGTTAAAATACTTTATATCGATATGCTAAATATAACATAAATAGTAAGAAATCTCAACAAAAATAGTAAGTTAGTCCTCAAAGACGCCTGGTAAGGAAGGTACGAAACCCCTTCAACTACCTATGTAGGTAAGAGCTTTGTCTCATTCTAAAAAATCTATGCCTATTGTTATATCTATTTTGTGACCATACAACATTGCTCTTATTTGCTATTCTTATGTATAAAAAAATGATTTAATTTTCTGAGTAACGATTGCTGTTTGCCCAAATGAAAACTTTACAGCTTCACCGAACTACTACAGCCACCTAGTTGGGTACGGTCCTCAGTGCGTCGCGATCATTTTCAATACACGTTTTCCTTAAGGAGCCTTTCTTTAAGAAGCCAGCAAGAAACCCGACGGGAGTCGGATCTGATAGGCGATGAAACCAATTGTTGAATGCCGCACCTGCTGGTTTGAGAGGTGTATTTATAGGGAAAACTTAAGGCTGTTACCACATTCGTGACCTCGGGGTCGGTAGCGGGCGCGGGCTGGAGGAAGCAGATTGTTTCCGACAGTAATCTTTTAACGTTCGAGTTCATTTTTCGGTCGCCTCTTGCAAAGGTCGCAAATAGCATAATATTCTGCGGCTTCCACCACCAGATGAGATTTGCTTGCATGCGTAAATCCACGCTACCGTTGGTCATGACTGGACGAACGCAAGCCGGATAGATGATACGCTTATTTTCAAGCGACATTTTACTCCAACTGTCGAAAAGTGTACGTCACCGAAAATCTGCGCGGACCGGAGTCAAACGTGTGAGATAGCAGGAATCCTTAATTCTCTTCTATTCGAGGCAGGAAAAGTGAAGGGAGAGTCAAATGAGATATCATAATTGTTAGAATGAGACAGAAGTTTTTACATAGGTAGTTGAACGGATTTGTACCTTCCTTATCAGTCGTCTTTAGGGACTAACTTATCATTTTTGTCGAGATTACATGTAGCATATCGATATAAAGTGTATTAACTGAAGAAGTTTTTAAAAGCAAATGAAATTTTCAAACTCGTATTTTTTTTTCATAGCAAAGTTGACATTACATTTTTTTCCCACTGGTTTAACAAAGTTTATGAATCCATTGTAACTTTTTGTGAGATGATTGGTATAAATTTATGATTGCATCTGAATAAGACAGTATTAGGCTTTAAATTAAAATTATTTTTGTGGTTAGGAAAATAGCTAATAGCCTCGCCTAACCACCATTTTCATTTGGCTACTCACCCAGCAAACACCCTGTATATCCTACGCGTTCATATCTATACATCTGTAAATAAATAAGCATAACACAGAAAGAACAGCAAATGATGCATTATTTCCGGAAAGCCTATATGTTAGTGGACATCTGATAACCTAAATTATAAAGATGATAAAGGTTAAAATAAATAAAAGTGGTTGGGGGCGGCATATTTCAGATTTTGCCCCGCCTAAAAAAAATTGAAGATCCGGGGCTGCATGGGTAGAACTATTATAAAAGTCATTTATTTTAAGTTTCAACAAGTAAATACCTGTACCTAAGTGATCGAGCGCATGTGTATTCCTGCCTGTCGGCTCTTGTCGTTTTTTTTGAAGTTGATGGAGAATAGATTGGTAATAAAGATGGCAAATTGCCTTTTTTAGGTTGAAGAGTTTGAGGGGCGGCCGTATAATTTTTGCCCGGGGTGTAAAAATCTAAAATACGTCCCTGCGCACATGTGTACCTAGTATAGGTAATAAAAAGTGTATTTTTTCAATAAAATATAAATTTACTTAATGTTAAAAAGAGATGGGCCGAGTAACACTTTTGCCGAGTACCGAGTACCGAGTATTAATCGGTTCAATTTTTTTTTTACCGAGTACTCGGCCGAGTAACTCGGTTCTATCAAATTCCCAATTTCGCGCGCGTAAACAAGTACAAACGAACGCAAGTATACTTAGAAGAAAATTTGTTGGCAAATGGTGGACAGGGCACCAAACAAGGCATCATAATTTACATTTATTAAATTTTAAATATTTATTATTTTTATTAATGTTCCTTTAATTTTGTCTCACTAGTACTCATGCATTAGCATAATTTTGATTCTATTACTTGAGGATGTCAAAGATTTCCTCAATCAGTACGTTTTGATTAACACTGTTGTTTCAATTGTATCTACCTAAATATATTGCTTTCTTTAAACAAAGTATAACGGGTGTAAAAAGACTACTTCCGAAGCCTGAAACCTTGTATTCTTGAGCCTCAATAGTAACTAAATTCACTAACAGCATACCCTGAAAACTCAATTTAAAAAGTTATTAAGGATCGAAAAGTCATATTCGCCGCTTGAAATCATCGCTCACACATCAACTGTCGGTTTAGGTGCGATTATTTACATAGCTTATTAAATTAAAACCCTATTTAATTTGGAATCATCGCAAAATCTGATAGTATTACGAGTAGGTAATGCAATTTTGGAAAATTAAGTAAAAAAATTTTTTTTTCAGGAATCATAAATAAATTTTTTTTTGCTCAAAACGTTACCAGTTCCCCTCCAGCAATACCCAGGTTTTGTTTTCGGAAGCAGTTCTTTTACACCCAGTATTACTTTTTTGGTACTCGGTACTCGGCATTAGTATACCGGGTTACTCGGCCGAGTACCGAGTACCAAAAAACCTGCCGAGTAGGTACGCCGAGTACCGAGTATAAACCGAGTACTCGGCCCATTAAAAATGCAAAATCTGTTCTAATTTTAAAAAGGCCTCTGAAGCCTCATGAAATGAACTTTAAAATATGAATGATGGTAACAGACTAGTATTACACAACTACGCATTTACTAGTGTTACAAATAACTTGGCATTACATTGCCAACCAGAGCAATTTTATGCGGCGCTAAAAAAACATTTAGCTTTTTTTTTCTTAACAAAAATGCATGCATAGACGTATTGCGTGTAAAACAATGTTTGGCCTTGACTCTAGATGACTCATTCCAAATTCGATTCAAATTTCGAACACTTGCAGAATATATTTAAATCAAATGACAATTATGAAGCGAATTCTCATTGATTTGTTTTTTCTTTAAATCGAGAAAGTAGGTAGGTAACAATTTCCTAACTTTTTGGTTTCATCTAAAATGCATCAGATGAAAGTCGAACAGCCACTTAAAGAAATGTTTACATTGAAACAACCTGTTTGCTGGTGGTTCTGTTTTTAACACTTTTTGTGTTATTTTCTTTCTTGCTAGAATCGTTTTTGTTATTTGAATTTTACGACTACAAGTAGCTAGAAACGTCAAGGCGTCATAGAAGAGTACTTTCACGGTTATAACTTCTTTATGTCTGTATATAATTTTAAATCATAAAAACTAGCACTGACTTGAAACAAGATATAAAAAGTCTTAATTTTAGGCTAAGTATTTTAATAAATAAAACCCGGGTTCGATGGCAGAAGTAAAAAAGTAAACGGATACTTACTTAGATCTCGCCAGTGCAGGATTAACGTTTTTGTCCATTAAGTTGAAGATTAAGTTTAAGTATATACGTACCTACTGAACACTCCGATTTTTTTATTCGTTGGGAATTAAAAATATTCCGAGTGTAAATTTTACGTAACACTTTATCGTTTGTAAAAAATAGTTCCAAAATGTTAAAAGAGTTTAGGTATATGTTTTTTTCTGATAAAAAATATTATTTTCTTTTTTATGAAGTGGAATTATGTATCTACTTACTTTAAAAAACCTAAGAGCCCAAAGTATTCTTAAGTTTCGAGTTAGAAAAAAATATATTTTGTTAAATAAATGCTCTTTTAAATAATGACATAAGCTTAATATTACTTAACCAATATTGCACGCCTCATGTAAAGTTATCAATTTCCAATGAACCAGGAAAATTGTTATGTTATATACTTTTCCTGTACAAATAATAAGTACTTAATTATATCCGATATTATGTACGTATGTTATTATTTATTATGTATGTTATGTAATAAAAAATCCAGTACTTAAGCATTACGCATTTTAATTAAGTAATTACTTAAGTTTATACCGGGAAATTAATCAAGTATTTTTACAACAAAAAAATAAAACAATTTACTTCAATAAAAAGATAATACAAAATTATACAGGATCTCGTTTGCGTGCTCAGATCGATAAGATTTTGAATTTGAATCCATCAACAGTTCCTTCTTGTGTCAACGGTTTTTAGCGGTTTTTTAATATTCGTTTACTTATAATGATAGCTTATCTTCAAGTGATAATTCTTAAAAATTCACATCAAAAATCGATACGACAAACACGAATTGTCAGCGATAAAAAAATATATTTGAACTTAGAAGTAATGATTCCGAATTTGAACTGCAGCTTTCTTTTTTAAAGTTCGAATAGCTCTTATTGTTTTAAAAGAGGCAAAGGTTAGATACATTACCTAACGTCATTTAAACTAAAAGATAAGTAGGTAAGTGTATTTTTTCTTTATGCGTTTAGTTGCTTCATAGTAAACTTTCACTTCTATAAAATAAAACCACGACATTTTGTGCGATATTCCTCATTATATCTTGTTTGAAAGCTCATAAGCCACTTTCTCTTGTTTTTGTTTGGTATATTATTTTCGTATTAAAATAATTTGGACTAAACAAGCCTTGGACAAAAAAAGTTATGTAACACCTAACATTTTTTTAAACGTAACTACGTAGATTAAAATACGTGTATTTAAACAAAAACCCAAACTTAAAAATCTTTTATCATCAAATCGTTCTTTTTTTAAGTCACGTCTAATTGCGGAAACTACATCAAACATTAACGCAATTAATAATTTATTTTGTTTGTCAACCGTTCAAATACTTATGTTAAGTGCACCCTAACGTCCATTAAGACATCTTTGTCAACTGATTATACAAACATTATACATATCATTAGTTAGTTGTTTAAACATATTAAATTCAAACATTCTTATTTTAATAGGTACATATCTTAAAAATTACTTTTTTTGCTTTTTCATCTGTACATTGAATGAAAAAATTACGCTACTTACGTTACTTAAGTCAGAGTTTTAGCTCAAAGCGTAAAAGCCTCCTAATTATATATTTATTATTATTGAAATAATTAATAATATATAGGTTCTAATAACTATCGTAAAATACACCGCACTATATTTACGATATTATTTACGGCTTTTCTTATTATCGGATTCTATTTACAATTAGACATAAGGATGGTACACAGCTATTATGAAAATTTATCGCCCTGTCAATGACATACTATTGACGGGTCATTGACCTCGTGTCTGTCTGTCTGTCCGCTATTAACCTACTTTAATTTCCCGAGACACCATTAGTAATATAGAGGTTTGTCTAAAAGCTTTTATTTACACTTAACGCATAATTTATATGTGTTACATGATTTATTGATATTGTTTGTATCGACTGAGGAGTATTTCTAAGGGCTTGATGGCATAGCCAGAAAAAATGTGTAATCAACTTTAAACACCTAATAATTCGGTATTTTTCAAGCAATGTCACTTTATTACGAACATACGTCGAGGAAAAACATCGTGAACAGACTATGTAAATAAAAAACCGGCAATCCCTAAAGGAGACCCGAGCTAAACTAGCGTTTCATACGTAGGCTGTTTTTAATTCTTTTTACCACAAATGGGCACACCCTGTACCCAAATAAATGGCTACGCCAAAAAACGTAAAAAACAGGTTGACGATCGAAATTAGGTTACATTCCTTAGATGGAATTTCGATTATAACTGCGCGGGTAAGTATCTTCCTTGCGCTGTAATTTGGGAGCTGCCCTGCGCAGGCGTGGGAGTGTGACGTCATCGTGACTCATTCACTCACTCGCCTGACTGGGAACTAAGTCGAAATGTCACTACTGTCACAAGATAGGCTCGACCGGTTGTGGGTTAAAAATAGTGTTGTGGAGGTTATAGGTAAAAAAAGTTTGCAATTTTCAATGTCGTAATTATAAAATACGTTCGCAACGTTTCAGACTCACTATCCTATACAGATTTTTAACGTTCGTGGTTGATTTTTACATATTTAATAATTATATCAGCTTATTTATTGTAGATATTTAAGTAGACGGTTAAGTATTTATTTTGTTCTCTTTATCACTTCTAGGTTTATCTGGAAAAATTGTCCATAGGCACTTTATATTTTTGTTTCTTTAATTAATATTAAAAACAACGTACCTACTTTAATAAAAAAATACTACATTCAAAACTATTTCGCGTCAAATCTTATCCAAAATATCAACAAGCAACCCATGAAGCCTTATGCAAATAGTTTTGTCATTAAACAACAATGGACATCAAAGATTTTAGTATTTTTCTATTGAGACGCGCCACCGACCTCGCGGCTCCAACACCGTGACGAAAGGACACAAAAAACATTAGGTATTCATACTAGACAAAGCCTCAGATCGTATTTATCAATACGAGGTTGGATAATTCATAATAAATAATGTTACTTGAAGAGTATTGATATTTAAGCTACAAGATACACTAATATGAGCTACAGGCTTTGGAAAAAAAAGGAAAAAGCTTTTTTGTTGATGTTTTACCGCTTTAAAAACCGATATTTTGACTAATTTATGTTTAAAATGCTATGTTTTTAGAGATAGGCGTTGATGTTAGTTAAATAGCTTGAAACTTGATGCTAACTATTCTAACTTAAAGGCATTTTCTCGTTAAATAATAAACAATAATTTAAAAGGCTTGTGTTCAAGTAGTGGAACGTATAAAAGTTTTTTTTATTAGAAATTCTAATTTTAGATGCCTACCCACTAGCTTGTAATACTTATTAACTTGATAGTCTGATATCAATTTAAAATAAAACTTTAATAAAATAAGCATAAAAATTTTAGCTTTTCTTAAGAATTCTTTCAAAGACACGATGCGTTTTTACAACTGGCCATTATGGTATGTAGTTACTTGCGGATTACGTTTTTCATCTTTTAAACCGCGGATACGAACAATCAGAGCAGATCGGTTTATGACTCAATGGCAGGAAAAAAAAACAAAAAAAAACGAAAGAAGGTTCGTTAACATTGAAACCTTATTTGGAAACTATTTGAGCAGAACTCATTGTGGTAATTGAGTAAATGAAATAAAAGGAAACTTTAATGTACCTACTAAGAATTTATTTTGGTCTTAGGTAGGTACATGTGTATCTTGTTATATTGTTGTTTAAATAAAAGTTTTAGAAGACATTATTAATGTGTATGGTATAGATTATATAAAAGTTATTCTAAAATTAAATATAATGTTTTGAAGTAATTGCTAGCAAACCCATTAACTCAAAATTTACAGAATTTTCAAAACGCGTAACAATCCCACCGTTACCTTTTACTCTTGAAGCAACAATGCAGTATGTAAAATCTCTAGAGAATTCCTCAGTTCCTCAGTCAGTTGTCACAGTAACATGATACAAAAACAACGTTCCCAGGGATCGAACCTCGCGTGGGAGCGCTCAATGCCTCACTGATCACTCTTAAATTAAACGACTTCCAATTTCAAAATCAAACATCGAACGGACGACCTCTAATTTGAAAAAGGAGTGCACAATAGGGTTGCCAACGTTATTGGTAATGTTCTAATTTCTAATTAGAAAAAATATCAGGTTTATAAGTTTCATGTAGAAAACAGTAGATATTTTGTATACTTTATTTTAATGCAACAGTAAAATGTAGTTAAAAAACACAATAAAGCTGAGAACCCTAGACATAAATATTTAAATTAAACTCGATCAGGTGTTGCGACTTTCTCTTATTTTTTTATTGATTACTCATATAGTCTGGTTTTATCGGTATTTTTATTGCTGTTTTTGTATAGGCTTTTTCGCACCTACGAGTATACCGATATAGATCTTAACAGAGATTTAAATGTTGTTTTATAGTGTTCTGTTGACCTCGAACTTCATAGATAAGATGGGCTGACCATTACCGGATATAGACGCCCACTCATCAAGAAGACGAATAGTTCCAGCTACATTTGAAAATAGAATAGAATCGTTAAAATCCTGTATTCACGACTTCCGCTTAACTAATTCTCATATACAAATAATAATCTAGGAGACCTTAATAACTATTATTTACTATAATTGGTTAAATATTGCAATAGGTCAGTAGTTATTGGGTAATATGTAATTTGCGATGACCTTGTTGTCGTGGGATTGGTGTACATTATATATCATATCTCACATCGGGTAATCTGTATTCGATGGCGTCAGATTTCGATTTAGAAAATCGATAATTAAGATGCCGGGGCTATTAAAAGTTGCCACATTAAAGATTTGAACCAGATTATTTTTATCGAATTTTATTACAAAACATGGGCATGTTATTGTGTTGCAGTTATTAAGATAAAGATTTTAGGTATAAGTACAAGATTAAATTTCATTTTCTTTTCACACATAAAACTACGACGAATATTGAAAACAATAACATAAAAAAGTTACGTGGTACTTTTTGGAATTTCAAAGTTCCTTTTCCATATTAAACCAACATGTTTAAACTTGGAACTATGTTTGAAATTGGATTTATTTTTCTTTTGTATCCAGCCATGTGCATTCTCTTGTTTTGCATAGTTGGAACATGCAGCTAATTGCCTTTATGGAGCTTGACCAACGATCGTAAAAAAGATAAATTCGTAGCTAAAGTATTTTTATTAAGCAACCACTTATGCTAAATCGGCGTTATTTATACGATCTAAGTATAATAGCATTACTATTTTGATAGCAATATATCGGAAATATTGATAACATTGAAATTTCTTATTTTCGAGAAAACGTAAACAAAACAACTTGGTCGATAACTTCAAATTAAAATTGGCAACGTTTCGGTGTATCTGATTTAGTTTTTTTTACAACTTTTTTTAACTAATTAATAACTAGATGAGGTTCTGTTGAAAAATATGTTTTCTAGACTCTCCTCCTTTAAAAGTCACACTCTAAAAACTTGAAATTAAAGTAAAACTAAAATACTTAATATAAAACTAGTACTTTACCTATTCTCGATTTTCTTGTCTAGTACCTACGAATATAAAATAACCAATTATATTTTCGATATCATTAAAATTTTATTCATAACAGTTTAATTTCTGTAAAATTAGTAAATGGCTGTAATTGTAATTTCTAGATTGTAATTAAAAACATAAATTACGATACAGATTAAGTTAGGTAGCAAACCCTATTTTTAATAGATCTTTAATTGGAATTTCTAAACATGAATTGAATTAAAAAGAGAAATGGCCAAATAGCCCGACTTCAATATTTTAAGTATATGTCAAACTTATTTAAACTTATTTAGTTCTAAATTAATCAATGAGTTCCTGCTAATATCACAGAATTTACATATAATAACATATTAACAAATGTTTGTAAAATTGAACGTGGTATATTAGGTATTGCCAAAAAATATCGAAACTATGGGAGCAGACTCCATTGCTTAGCTCAGGATTTAAGATAAACAAACAAACCACTGGTAACCAAATTAAAAATATATTCATACTAAAAAAAGAAGAAAAGAGAAGAAGAAGAATCGACACTCAAAGATGGCAATAACGTAATAATACGCAATTCCACGTAGTCCCACGTATTTCTACGTGTTTCACGGTCACGACAACACCACTGCCCGGAACATTACAATTATATCCGATTCGACAGAATTGCAGCAAATCTCCAAACACTGAACGTTTTTAACTCAATTACGAAATACCTGTCACTGCGGACGATTGAGATTTCACGAGTCGCGGTCAGGTGCCGAGTTTTCCGCGTTCGTTCAAAGATTTTCCGAGTTATGCGGTTTTTAATTGTTTTGAAGGAGATTTATTGTGTAAAGGCATTGCAGGAGGCTTTAATTTCAAAACTAGAGTTAAAGAAATTAAGTATTCTTTTAGTAGGAATAAAGCTATTAATATTTAAAAATACTCACTAACTTTACTTTTACCCCGTTATGCATTTGGAGCCAATACTTTTTCAAATATGTTTGAAAATGTTTAAACCTTGTGCAAATCATTCTTGCTAATCTACCATGACGAATTTACCTTGTAATTTTATTCAAATTATAACAAGTAACCATTACAAGAACACACGAGGTACTGACTCACTTCCGCTATTAAAACATTAGAACACGCTATCAATTTATAAACAAACTATTGTAGCATTTATTTATTATGTTACAGTACTTTTAAAGTCCTGATATATATTTATTTGTCAAAGGCTTATCCAAAAAACACGCCTGATACCTACACCTCTTTTAAGTTACTTTTTCTTAATATAAATAACTAAAGTTATATATTTAGTTAATTTCCACACTGAGTAAAGTTAGTTTTTATTTCAATTACGAAATAGTAATATAACTTCTTAGATTTACGCGATTATTATTACTTGAAATTAAACTCATTTTAACGGGTTTTACGCGTTTATTTTATTTTCTAGACTACCCGTGACCACGGCATTTGCAAAAATGCCGAAACGTCGGAAAATCAAAAATAATAAAATAAACGCGTAAAACCCGTTAAAATGAGTTTAATTTCACGAAATAGTAATTTCAATAGCAATTGCGACTTGATATTTTGAAATACGAAAAAAATATGTCCAAAAAAGCGGTTATCAACAACAAACTGTATAATATTTCAAATGGGTTTTACTAGAAGAATTGGTTCTATAAAAAACAGAGAAATCTTAGACAAAGTCCTTTTTAATACAGTCGGTTCACTTTCCTAGCCTGTAGTATGTAAATCTTACCCACACGATGTAAGCAAAAGATTAGGCCCCGTCCACACGGATGTTTTATTTATACTCATTGTGAACGTGGGTTTAGCAGGTGAACCTTATATGAAAAAGTTTATTATTCATTAAGTGTATGAAAAATAGTTTTATTGTACGTTTTCTTTGTGCATTTAGTGTTGTTTTGCAAATTAATGATTCTGTTGAGAACACCAAATGCGTTATTCGCATTTACTTAGTTTACCCAAATTTTATTAAGTTATCCTCCCATTGTGGTAATTAATATTTATGTCCGTAATTATAGCCTTTATACGCTCTTAAATTAATGAGGAATAGTTTAGTTCGCATATATTTAAACTATCATCAACTAACAGTTACAAATACCCGTGTTTTGTTGTTAAAAATCTTTTGCAGTTAAAATTACAAGACAAGCATAACGTCTTACTAGTTGCTGATAAATAAAATACAATCTTCTTTAACGCAACAATGGGTCATAAAATAAAGATATACCTAACGAAAGTGCTATAAATAGCAGTTTTCTTCGATGTCTGATCTAGAATCTTCTGGAAGCTTCGAGATCGCGTGCGAAATCTTTCTGCTTTGAATAGAGAAGACAGTTTAAATCTTATCTGGTTATAAAACGAATTGTTACGTTATTTGTTGGTATGGTATATAGTTGTTGGTATCCCCACTGTTAAGGGTTTGATACCAGGGAAGGGCTGATTCAATTCCCATTACTTATTGAAATTGGCTTGTTTATGATTGTAATAAGTTTTTCTTTTATACCATTGTGTGGCGCCTATAGTTAATACAAGCTTGCATTAAGCTAACACACAGCTGATGTGGTAAATAGTCCACAAAAATATAGTTATAGTAGGAATAGTTTTTTAGTCATAAATCGTTGATTTTAAAGAGTATGATTTCATAATGAAGATATAAATTATTGATTGATTAATGAGTCGTTATAAAAAGGAGAAAACAACTTAATGTAAATAAAAAAGTGATACCAAATAGTATTATAACGGTTTTCCATGCTTCATGGAGATCATCTACATTTTTGTCAGGCAGGGCTGCCAAAAATATTGCAAAAAATACTTCGACAAAAAAAAATACGTTTCATTCATTCATGTCTTTTATACATACACGATTATTCATTCAGAATTTTAAATATTTCTTTTGGGATTTCTTGCTTACTTTTTATAAACACTGTTTTGATTTATTTGCTGATAGTATACATCATAGTATAACTTATCATCACTAAATAGAGGTGATAACAAAAGCATCCAAAAATTTTACTTGTTTTTAAATACAAAAATATTTTTTACTTTTTTTTACTTACACCCATAAATTCCTAACTTATATTTGCAAACCATAGAATATTTCCCAATTAATTCATCCTGTTTTAAAACAGCCGCACACCCTGCCCTCGCGTGTGTAGATCGCGCGGACCACACGCGGGATCTATTTGCATGTGTTGCGCCGGAGTGGACCGTTAGACGGCGCGCGCACGACGCTCGACGACAATCTTATTGATGGGCGTTGTTGTTATCGATGATTTGTGACGAGGATTTTTTAAGGAAAACTGAAAATCAAAAGTACATAGTACAAGTGTATTACAAATTTCGTAATAAAACATTTAAAATAAAGAAGGAAAAATAATAAAAATTTACCTATGCATTTATTGTCATGAAAGCCTAACATAAATTAAATGGTACTTAGTTCTTCCAAAAACTGTATAATATATTTAAGTACGTATTATTTGCACCCATAGGCAATGTAGCTTTTTAAAATTAACTTTTAACTTATTATCAGTTATTTTTGTGTGAAATATATCTAGACAAACGCCTCTGGTGACTAAATAAGCCGACAATACACCATGAATCATCTGCAATAGACGAAAAGGCCTAAACACATATCTAGTCATTACATCAAATGTAAAAACTTTAAAGCGATTCTTACTCTTTTTTATTACAAAGTCTTTTACTTTCTTTAGTTCTCTAAACAATCTTTCAATACCCCTTATCAAAGACCTACACTAATGAGTCAATAGGTCCCTGTAATCTAGGACCCTGCAGTTTATTTATCTACCAACTCGGTCCTTGTTGATATTATCGCGCCGCATCGCTTTGTAATCCACTGCGAGCGATGCTATCTGCGTGCGCGCAACCTGCTGTGAGTTACATGGAGTGGGGATGGTTAGAATAAAACTTGTGTCTTGGTGATCAATTGTTTTAGTTTGAACATGTTTGAAAAGTTTGTAAGGGATGGTAGGGTTTAAGATAAGGTTTTAAGCAAATTGACTTTGATTAGAGTTGCAATTTATTGACGCATCAAGTTGAAATTTGGAAGCATTTTTAACCGACTTCCAGAAATGGAGGAGGTTCTCAACTCTTTTTTTTGTATGTATGTTTACAATAAGTATGTTTAGTAATACTTCTTTAATATGTTATGGGTCAAATTTCGTATTCTTTTTTCTTCGTCTATTCCTTACCATGAAGTTTGAGGGTCATTAATTAGTCAAATATTGAACATCAATGAAAGGTGTACAAAATTTAATTGCAACTTTCTATGCAATCTTCTTTCAAAACCGAGTTAAACATACTATTAATGGAGTTATCTCAGTTAATGTGCGTTATTTACTGCAACGACAGATATTTGCACTCCCACGTGTGTACATTATCATATTGAAGTGACATGTCTATTTGTAACACTGTTTCCATTTATATACGATAATTGTTACTTTTTTAAAAATATCGTGTAATAAGCGAGGTGATTATAAGCAAACCCTTTTGTATAATGCCTCGCTACATCTCAATTGCCATTATAATAATTGATTTAAAAAAATATCAAACGCCTTTTTTCCTTTTGAAAGCCAAGCCTACTAAACTCAGAAAGAAAAAACTACGCGTGGTACAAAAAGCGTTTTTTGCATTTATCTTTCAATACAATTCCTTCAGGGTTATAAGCACCAACTAGGTACATACCTACACAAACATTTCACATATTCAAAAAAGGAATGTATTAAATTTTTTACTATCAAGAATTTCTTAAAAAAATCCATGGAAACGAGCCACCACCCCACTATCACCCGATGCGAGTGTTTATCCGATACTAATGTCGCGAGATAACCCGCCAACACCGCCATCTGTAGGCTGCGCCGGAGTTTACCCTAGAAACTGTCTAGTAGCACGATAAACACTACTAAACTATATACATAAACTAATGATCCTTCTGAACAAGGAAGTAATATTTGACCACGTATCTGTTTCTATTGAATTAGGCTATTTGGATATAGCCTAATCCTATTTCCAATTTCTTTAACATATTAACTGTAATCAACACTTTAAAAATACCTTTCTCAACTATGATTTAAACACCGAAATAATAATACCCCAACATACCAACTCACATAATCAAAAGAAAGTACCAAACAAAAAACTGCCCACAAAAGATTTCGTTTTCGTTATCAATCGTGTATTGGTACGTGTCTGTCTGTCTGACGTTTCACTTTCACAGCGCAGCGCAGGCGCCGGTGGTCACAATTATGTATTGTAGTGGCAAGTGAACTGAATGAGACTGCAGGGTTTGGTGGGTGATTGTTTTAAGGTTAATGGGGGATACAGAGAAAGCTATAAAAGCTATTTCATTAAAGAAAAATAAAACTTGAGAAATTTAACCGTCAATAAAAAAATAAAAATGGCATAATATTGCCATACTTATTGTATTCATATTTTAATACTTAAGTCTTTTCTCAAGATAATAGTCAATTTCTTTTAAATCAGTCAACCTTAACTAAACGAGTTCAATCGCCTAATGCTTACATATTTTCAAAGTTAATAAGGTCAATTTTATTAACTTTAATTCACTAGTGAACCACTGTGTTACTAAAGTTCTTCATACACATTACAAACAACACAATTAACTTAACTATACGTTAACTGCAATTAAGCTAACATAAGGTTAACCAATTACATTAAACAGCTTAATAGTAATAAGAGCTTTTTGCGCAATCCGCAAGAATTAATTACAAATTATAAACACATAACGTATTAATGAGTTATTGTCTGTATGCGCGTGCGCACATGACTTGCATACAGTTTATGTGAGATGTAAATACTTATTTATTAGAGTGTTGGGTTTCGATACAATTCAGTGTTGGTTACTCGAAATGTTTTGCAAAGTTTAGCGACTTATATGTATAACTAGTGACCCAGCTAAGATTATGTTTTTTGGTTAAATAAAATTAACCTTTTTACTGTTGTACTTATTCTTATAAACTTTATTAAACAGGGTCTAAATATCTGTGAAAGTGAAGTTATGTGGTTACCTTTTATCCCAATAATAGCCAAGTTAACCGAAAAGCAGTTAACAATCGACACTCATTTGTTTTTCTTAACTACGATCGTTAAAACAAATCAATCCTTTTAAGTTTGTTGTAGGCGATACAATTGTATTCCGTACATCAAAACAGCGTATCTTCTCGTAGGTGTAAACACGAAGATTACTGCTAGATATCATATCAAATCTATTTATTTTAACCTTACATATAGAGGTTTGTCCCGCCTACAATTGTATTAACAATATGATGTAGTAGACTATTGTGCAAATACAAGTTGCGAATAGTCATGAATGATTGGTAGCAGACGTTTAAGACTATTGCAAAGTGGATGATTAAACAAAAATGTAGTATGTAAGTATTACGATTTTAAGCCTAAGGGTTTGAACTTTTAAAAATAATGTATTTTCTAGTTGGAATCCGTTTTGCAAGTCGCTAGTCATGCAAGAATCTTGGCCGTTTTTTTTTTATCTGTGTAATTGTCCTACTCTAAAATATGTCCACTCTTCAATCTTCTAACTAACAAAGCTTTTCATAAATAAAAATCAAGACGCAAATAAATAAAAGTTTTTTTTTATATTCACCTTAATTCATCCTCCTTTCTCTACATTCTCCCGTTCCTATTTCAAATCGTCTCCATTATAAGGCCCGTTGCACACTGTTAGATAGAGTTACATCACACGTCTAACCGTGGGAGTGTGCCATATCTGTCAAACCACACCGTGCAATTCCTAGAAACTGATTCACAAATAGACTATTTTATACAAGTTCAAACAATAATAGCCTTTAAACTCAGGTATTAAGGTCCTAGATAAAACACTCGTTAAAGATAATACAGATTACGTATTAAGTTGTCTGGAAGAGTTGATTTAGTTTAGTAATCTCAGCTTTGTTTGAGAAAATTTAATGCCAAGACTTCCCTGTCTACAATCCAACTAACAACACTAACAGCTCATTAACAATTTAGCACGGTTGTTGATTCGAAATATATTGTCTTCAAAATATATTAGAACAAAATCATAAAACAATTTTTATCTAAAAATGATAAGCTTAGTAAAGATGACTTCAAAAGTTTAGTAGAGTTAAAGCAAGTATTCTTTTTAAACTTGACTCCAACTGTCATTTTAAAGTTTAAGCGTGTATTTATAAGCTGTCATTTAGGCCAAGGTCCCACTTTTGTTAATGTGCACCGAACTTAACAATAAACTTTGTAATGGCGGCTGTGCAATGACGTTGACGTTCCTTTTTCAATTCAAATCTAAAAGCTCCTTTCAATTTCGTTTGTGAATTCGCGTCGGCAAATAGAATTAATCTCTGACCTTTTGTAATAGTTACCGATTGAATATAAAAGCTATTACTTTTAATATAGAGATTATTTAAATGAATATTATTATTTTGATTGACCTATTACGTATTGAAGATCTAGTTGATTCAAATTTATAAAACTTTAAGTTGCTTTCGCTGCGTAGCTTTCGTAGCGTTTTCATTGATTTAACAGATAAAATACAAAGAAATGATTTGATTTTGGAATCATCTCATTTTAAATGTAGGTAATTAAATAAAACTATAATATTGAATATTGTAGAACAAAATTATTTATTCACGCACTATGTTAAAAAACATCGATTTTATTGCTTCATGTAATGTCATTTTAAGCAGTGTTGCCATCTCTCCTTAATTGCCTACGCCAGACAAGGCCACCCAATATAGGGTACATCTGCCATGCACGTGCCACTTCTGACCCTATCATGTATTGTACCGTATGCCCCCGGGCGGCGTTGTAACATAATACCAACCATTTTTGAGCCTACACGCGGTAGATATCTCGATTTTTTGTTCGGCAAATCTATTCGCTGCAGCTGCGAGGATTTGAGTAGCAAATGCAGTTTTAATCACGTCTTTTTTTTTCGGAAGTTGTAATAGGTACTAGCTTGTGAAAGGGGACATCTGAGGCTATTTTCAAAACTTTGATTTACTTGCCTAATCCAAAAAAAAAATATTTTTCAATTGAAGTTTCTCTTCTTCTATTATTTATTCTTTTTGCTTGATTAAACCCAAGTGAGTCCAGCAACATTATCGGTGGATCCTGGTCTATAAGTTAGTGCGCCGGCCGCAGCCCGGGCTACAATGTGCGCACAGCCATCCATCCACGCCGATACACGCTTGTTAAACGTCCCGCTGATCTTAATCACATTATTTACGATTGAATAGAATAATTTACGATTCCAATTGTCTTGACACGATCGACACGGCCGACTATCGGTGCCTTTACCCTATTCAGCGCCATATTAGTTTAGTCGTAGTTACACAGTTGAAATAAACTTTTGATCAAATGTTAAGATTAAAGTCGGTTATCCGATTTAAATAATAATAGGACATTTACAGTATGCTTAATTTTAGTTATAAGAATGTCGCCTGTTTCAGTGTTATTAATAGCTTGTTTCAATTATTATTATGTGCTTTATATAGTTTATTTCATTGTTCGGCGTGCGTTTGATAAGATTTATTAAGTTCATGACTACGAGAATGTAATTAGGTACTTAAGGATATCTTTGTCAAATAAAAGCTTACATTACCTATTTACCTTTAAAAGTACCTACTAAAATAACACTTTAGTTAAAATTATTTACGATTAAAAGTAAAGTTTCTCCTTCATACTTTCAGTATTGCATGAAAGATCAACTCTCCATACATTCTGTCAATCTTTTACATTCACAATTTAAGTCTGATTGTATTGAACGACTTTGTAAGTTGGCAATGTTGGCATGCAAAATGATGATCGGTTCCAAATTGTGGTAAATTAGCCAACCACAAGACATTTGGGGTATTCAGCCCGAGCCTGGGATAACACCGCGGGCGTTTTCAAACTGCTCAAAGTTGACGTTTTTTATTATGTTAGGAACGTCGACCACTCGCAATATGAGGTCTGTTACGATCTTTGACTTAAAACTACTAAAACTACGAATATATATATCTAAAACTACTTTAAAGACACAAGATAAAAAAATATGAAAAAAAATCATCAAACTTAGAAAAAACTTCCTACGTAATTATCATGGGCGAACAAATTGTGATAATGCTTCTTGCATGACGTCATAAGTTAAAAATAGGCCTTTTATTGTTAGTAAAAAAAAAAAAAACTTTATCAGTTCACAATGTACTCGCCCATTAATTCCGTAGCTATCGCATAGATGGCGGCACCAGTATTTTAAATCGCGCTTACACTTGTGGCTACGAATTTAGTTGGGTTCGGTTGAATTTTGGTTCAAGTAACTCTGGTTTCCCTTCAAAACGTATAAATCTTTCGCCTTTTACTAAAGATTTCCGTGGAGGGGAACACTCAAATGAGTCTTTCATATTTTTGCTACCTTAGGTTGCCTAAGGTTTTTAATTTTAAAAAATAATCATCTATGTTCATACAATATAAGTATGTGGTATTAGAGCAGCGGTCGGCATCACGCATTTTTAAATGTGTTAAGATACCCTTATGTTTAGGTGACGTTTACAAATCTTCAGAGCTATTACGAAACTCGAAATTTCGGGAAACGGAGAGGTTTAGAGAAAGAACGGGTACTCCGTCAAGCAATGACGTCATCATCACAGTGCAAAAATCACTTTTAAAGCCGTTATTAGGACGGAAACCCATAGACTTACATTCAACACCTCTATAAGCTCTATACATCTTCAAAAAATGACACTAATCCATAGTGTATTTTTGTTAATTGCCATCCTACCATATTCTAAAACAGTTTTAATGCCTTGAGCTGGGGTCACACTGTTGAAAATGGTAATGCCCATGAACGTGACAATTATACCTAATTATTGCTCCACTAGATTTCTCTAAAAACGCAATACATCTTCCATTACTCTCCATTCCTTATCGTAGCATATAAAAGCATAGTAAAGGGATCACATCCCTTTCCGCTACTGATGCCCGCTTGATCGCGATAATTATCGCTATAATCATTATGATGTGAAATATTCAGTAAAAATAATACTGTCAATACATACATCACCATTACTTAAAAAAAAACAACTATTCATTTGACATGACTTTTAATGTCAAACCATAATCAAAACAAACAGTTTTGATTTTTTTTCATATTTCTCATTTTTAATTTACCAACTTTTCTTACCTGCTAATATATTACTAAATCAATTACACAACAAAAAGGACTAGGATTTCAGTGCTAAATATGTTAAACAAAAACTTTACATGTTGTTATTCCTTAACCATCTTCTATCTAAGAATGAGAAGTATCCTATTCCTGATATAACTCATAATTTAGTGAGCTAAAGGAGGCAGCTGCTATAAAGATGCAATTGAAGATGGCATCAACAAGGTAAAGGTATCGTATTGTTTTATTATCATGAGTTTGTTAATGTGAAAAAATTTGCTTATGAAAACTATTCCAAAGCTTTTTAAATAACCTTAGCGAATTTATATCTGTGTTTAATTGTCCATATTTACGACTATCTAGCATTACACGTAGGTACTAACAAAAAACTATATATTTTTAATTTGTTTCAGTTTGGTATCATCAAAGGATTAACCTATAATCTACACGAGGCCATGCAAAACAGCAGAATTATGAAGTATTCTGAAGACAATTGAGATGGAGTACACAGGATCATATATAAATATTATACCTATATGTACCTTATTATTTTTAAATGTTGTTGAGACCATATCGTTTTATTTTATTCATTTTCTATAGATTTTAAGTTGGTACTTACCTATGTTCATTACCTTTCTACAGTCTTATACTTTTTCATAGAAATTAAAAAGTTCATTTTAAAGTAAATATCAATTTATTTAAGTTTAAAATTTCTTTTACTACTGCTTTTTCAGAGACCCGTTTTAAGATTACAGCGGTACGATGTAAGCGTTTTCTCCGAACTTCACACTAAACTAAAAAACTAAGGAACCTTACCTATATTAACTGCAAAATAAAACTCTTATTCCTCTAATATTAATTTTATTTCAATTAATAATATTTATTTTCAAAAAGTGACATTTGATATGTTCAGATGATACATGGATCAACAGAATAATAAATGAGTTGTTATTTTTTACTGTGGAACTCCAAATATTTCAAAAGTATTCTGATATATTACCATTTAAACAATTAGCCAACTAAACAATTAGCCAAAAGTCATTCTGATGGATGGTCTTCCCCACAGAACACCAACTGAAAAGCGGCAGCTGTAGCGACTGAGAATCTGTAAGTCTTGATACATGACAGGTTTATGCGCACCTCAGCATGTTGATCTCTGAAAACCTTTCGATGTCGATGATTTTCGGTCCCTATGCGAATGACAATTCTTAATTTTCAAGTTAAAGACACTACACTACTACAATTTTTTGACAAAAAACAGCTATTTGGATTGGGATAACATAGTTTATAACCCAAAATAGAAATATAAGGCGCCACCTGTAGTTGTCAACGCATGTGAAGCTGCGGGCGTTTTACTTGTACAACATTTATGTTAATAACAAAAAATACAAATTTATTGATCTTTTAACTTTATGTTGGTGGGAAAGCTACGAATTACACTACAATGAATTTGTGCTACGGAAATTCCATAAAGGACAAGACTTTTCTTGTAAACCCCATAAAACTTAAGTTAAAATGCCTAACAAGTTTTTATAAAATCTAATCAGCATCGTAGGAGAGAAAAGATACTCCCGCATTGATAATGTTTATGTGAAATATAAACGTGAATTGATATTGAAAGTACATAAGTACCTAAAATATTTGAAGAAGCAAATAACACCTTCACACATTTCATACCCAATTTCGAAAGAGGCTCATCGGCGGTTTGCTGGCCCATATTTCTCATTTTGACCTCCTCTATATTTAGCAGTGCAGATTTTACGCTTAAGCTTCCTGAAACAGGCTTAAAAATGCTATTCTATAGTAAAGCAATTACCCAGCTGATACTAGGGATCTCCACCACCACGCCTTTTTAGAAGTGTGTTGTATCTAAACACTAGCTGGAGAGTTAGTGACAGGGATTAAAAGCTAAGTAGGATGGGTTCTGTGGTAGAAAAAAATGGATATTACAGAAATAATCCTAACCTATGTATTTTTTCTTTGTGTAGGTATATAAAATCAGTCCAGTTTTTATAAGAATTAAATCTTTCTTTGCCCTTTATAATAAAGTATAGGTTAATCTGAAGTAAAGTTAAGTTTAATACTAGTATTTCATATGCTAAGACAAACCAAAATCAGTCCAGTAGTTTAAAAGTACGCTCCACTAGGCTGGCTCAATGCGGGTTAGAATTACAAATAATCAAACCATGTGGATTTCCCTCATCGTAAGTTAGTGATAAATCCTTACTTTAAATGTGAAAATAGAACTTGCTCAGGCAAGGACCTATCATGTTTTCATTATACCTTTAGACAATCATTAAGATTAACAAGGGGAAAAAGGAGTAACTTATTCTTTCCCTGGATCCTATCTAGTTAGGTAAACACTAGATTGAAAGATAGAAACGAACAGTTTGTGGCACTAACATGTCTTCTTCCATAGTTGAACGATACAGAACTCGGACAAACTTCAGTATCGTGCAAAAGATTATTGGAGCACATTACTATTAAAGTGTATTCTTTGAATAAATCGTTTTCATTTTATAATATAAGTAAACAGTGGTCGTTTGATGGGAAAAGTCAGTTTTGAAATATTGTCAAAGTGGTTTTTTTTATAGCTCAAGTGAGCGGTTAGAATCTTTCGGAGTGAATAGAAAAATAATGGCGGGTAATTTAAATTTAAGAACACAAACCAATCTTAAAAGATCCGTCCGAAGCTCGAAACATTTTCGTAATAGCAAGCCTTATCTTTATAACATGCACTTAAATACATAACAAACAACTATATCTTACTATTCTTTAATAAAATATAATAGAAATAAAATTACAGTAGGTTAAATTAAAATTAAACCGTCGTAAAGCCTTTGGTTATATTTTATTCTGAATTTGAAATGTGCCTTTATTCGGAAAAGCCCTTATTAAAAGCATTAACTGCGGAACGTGGGAGCACCTGCAGGCTAAGCCCTTCTACCATTGATTACCTTTCTGCAAACACTGATTATCGTTTTTACTTCTGATTGGAACTTCAATTAGCAGTAAATATTATGGTTAACTAAACGGAACAGGTTAACGATCAATTTGCTAATAGAATTTTAGTTATCTACAAGAAATATGAAATAACTAGTGGCCGCCCGCGACTCCGTTCGCGTGGGAGTCGATTTCCCGAATGAGAAGTTTTCCCGCGGTAAAAAGTACCTTATGTCCTTTCCCAAGTTCAGTTCTTTTATCATACCAAATTTCATCAAAATCGGTTCAGTGGTTTAGGCGTGAAAGCGTAACAGACAGACAGACAGACAGAGTTACTTTCGCATTTATAATATTAGTAGGGATTCATCCATTTTTATTTTCATATTAAAAAAAAAATATCCTTGTTTATAAATCACGGGCACGCCAGCCGGTACGATGTAGGTCAGTAGCGACAGGGATGCGAGACGATAGCAATGCGATCGCGACTGACAAGCGACTGAGTTGACGGGCGATTAGTGGTGGGAGTGATCGATTTATAAGTTTATCAAAATCAAATCAAAATAATAAAATAAACGCGTAAAACCCGTTAAAATGAGTTTAATTTCAAGTAATAATAATCGCGTAAATCTAAGAAGTTATATTATAAGTTTATATCAATTAGCGAGTGTAAGGAGGGATAGTCGAAAGGGTTTTATTATTAAATGGTGTAAGTAAACAACACCTGATTTATAAGACTTATGGATAAGTAGCATTTTAAATTAGGCAGTTATACAGGTTTTTGTTTGTAAATATATTTGGGTTATAAAAGCACAAAGTCTTTCTAAATGAAGTTCATTTAAACTTACATTTTCAAGGTTACAACTAAATAAATAAATCGATATTTTACGGTTAGGACACCATTGACAGTCCTCTATTGTTGTGATTCAGTAGTATTTGTATTATTACGCTATTGTTCCATTTCGTGTCTATTTTCCTAGAGAAAAGTCACGATTTTCCCACACAGATAAAACTATCAGATATCGTGTTAACTGTAAAAGCAACTTTGGCTTTAATGACGCGAGACCTTCATCTGTCTTCCCTATAAATTGCATATAAACAGTTTCTCAGAATTGGAATAATCGGATCGAACCGGAAATTTCTTTGATTAGGTTTGTACGTACTGCAACTTATTCTGCGTGCATAATCCTGGTTAGAAATGTTTTCTGTCTCGCTCTGGTATAAGCGTATCGACAGGGATAGAACTATGGTGTTTTGCGGAGAAATTAAGTTGGTGTGTCATGTGGGTTTGACAAGTAAAAATAACCTTACTTTTTTGGAATAAAGTTTTATCTATATTAAAACATATTCTCAGACAGTATCGACAAGGATAGAACTATAGTAGTTATTACCCGTGTAAAGTAAGTGTACGTGTTACTCAGTAATTTTTTTCCTGGTGTGGGTTATGTCATAAAATGTAAATTTTACAGGCTATGCCGTGTGTCAGAGTGCTATGGCTACAAGAACATTAAATACAAGTTAAGTGTCGGCGGCTTTCATCGTACGTTCGCAATTTACTCGTTTATTTGTTTTAATAAGAAGTCATCTGTTTATGCGGGTTTTTTATAATTATTTAAACCGTTTCATTCATAAAGGAAGTCTTATCTCATCCAGGTTGTGTTTAATGGTATTACTTTTTTACATTTAACATGCAAATTAATAAAGATTTTCTTACTTAATTTGCCTCCTTTTGACAAGATTGTTTATTTAGTTCTTAGTTAGATATAGACTGCTAATATTTTGTACCAGATTTAAATATCTGAATAGTGTCCTTGGCAATAATCGATCTACATAAATACCTAAAATTCATATTTTACCTAAACGCGACACAAAAGTTTACGACAGTTTTAATAATGAGTCTTTATAAGTTAATACATCATCAATATTCAGAATATCCGTTCTCCTCCACCACTCATTAGATATTTGTTTCTTGCCGTCATTCCGCCTCGTCGACTCATTGTCGGTAGCCCGAGTCCACGACATTTACAACTTATCACTATGCGGCAGCCATTTTGTTTTTTACCACCCTCTAACTAACCTAGAGAGTACATGGAAAGCTAAACGAAAGCTTGTAAAGTTTTTGCGACAAAGATATGAGATGATAGTGGTGTAAGCGGCTTTGGCAAGAAAGATTAATTAATTAATGACAAGTATGATTTGAAAGTGTCATAGCCAGTTTTTGCTATATTTATTAAAGTTGCAGTTAAGTCAACTATTACTGACCATATTATATGCTTAACTAAATCGGTAGTAACGTAATTATATTTTGTTGTTCTTTTTTGAACACGCATACCCACAAATAACCCATATAAGGATTTATGAACCATTTCCATTACAATTTCTTTTATCCCCGTTTGTTGTCGGCACTTCAATCAAACTCTCCTTTCTCCTACACACAGGCTATTTCCATATTCCATTACAACGGTATACACTTAACTACTTAATCCCCATGGATGCACCGCGTCACGTGTCATTCTGACCTTTGCACGTCATCGTGACATTTGGCTGCGTTCATTGCGTACAAATGTCAAAACCGTGCGACGAACTGACAGATAAAAGGTAGACCTATTATCTAGTAGATGTGAGTACGCGGGATTACAGCTGTTTTCATGGCACGCAGTAAAAATAATCCAACAACAACAAGAAGAAAACAATATACTACTAGTACAAGATTGAGTACCTACTAGAGCATTTTGTACAATAGGATTTATCTTAATCGATTTTATTATCAATATTACTAACTATTATCAAATTTAACACTATTATAAACTTTTTACAGAACCTAAAAAAAGTATCCTTGTTTAAAAGCCAGAACATCAGATATTCTTATTTTTTTATTGAGTACTTAAATGATTAAATATATGAAAAAGTTTATGAAAAATACTTTTTTTTAAGTCTCTAAAAAACACTGCGTACGTGCTTACATACACAATTTAAAGCTTGCATAATTTAAAATACAAATATAATAATTATTTAATAATCATTCTATTACCTTCATAAACATTGCTTAATTTCTAAATCCACACAACTCGAACGAAGCCTTAACTCGATTACGAACACGACGCGTTTTGAAACAAAA
The DNA here is from genome assembly GCA_916618145.1 of Emmelina monodactyla. NCBI lineage: Eukaryota > Metazoa > Arthropoda > Insecta > Lepidoptera > Pterophoridae > Emmelina > Emmelina monodactyla. The sequence continues at coordinate 8,079,248 of OU745311.1, read as the reverse complement.
TGCGTAACGAGCGAACCGCGCACGAAAACAAAAGGTTAGGGTCACCTAGGTTACAGATATTATTGACTGTATTAAGTATTACAGCCAGGTCATATATGGGTTATTTGCATTTACGTGAAATCTTAATATTAATCTTTAGTAAATTGTCACGGTTTTCGCATTATTGCGAATTATGACATGTTTTGGAACAATTTAAACTAGGAATTGTGTCGTAACTTTTTAATGCGATAGAATAAGTATCCAAAACCTTTTTAATTAATGAGCAGATTATTTTAATATAGGTCTTAAAAATTTAGGAACACTTAAAGTTATAAAATATCAAATTAATTTCACAATTGAAAACTAAAGACCGAAATTTATTTATAGATATAAATTACAGAATCGACGTAGCTTATTGTTATTATTATAACATCCTTGCACAAATACGTAAATCGGTTATAAACCTACATTAGGTATTCATTAAAGTTTAAAATTTGCTTTCTAAAATCATGCACCGTGAAGGACCGTAATTACAGTTGTATCTATAATTAAAAATACCTAAAAAATAGTATTCAAAATAAAAGGTCACTAAATATAATAGGAATTTGAAATATTATAAATTTAGTTACTAAAACTACAACTGAAGAACTTTTATAGTAACTTATCTTTGTTAAAAGGAATTTCGACTGCCTTATTTTTATCATATTGCAATTCGGCGGGTCCTAGGTTCAATTTCCGAGTCAAGTAAATAATTCTGTTCAATGCTACAAGCATAGACCGTTTAACGATCGTTAATATCGTTATTCTGACATTCGTTTCGTTAATTTGTATGAACATTAACGATAAGAACTGTCAAAATAACGATACCTATAAACGATCGTTAAGAGATACATGCTTCGTCCACTATATTGGCTCTTGGCTAGGTGTACAGGTAGTCCAGTTTAGGGTCGCATTGATGTTGTGGTTGTCTGGAGATTCACTATTGTTATTATTATTTACTAACCGTCACATCCCTGTCTAAATAAAATGTATCTTTCCTATGTGAAAAACTGTATATTTCTCGAGATTTTACTTTTAATTTTGCATTATAAATGCTAATTTATTAATTTTGAAGTTATAGATACTGGAAAAAACAAAAAGGTTTTCAAAAGTCCTGGGTTCGAGTCCCAGTCGCGTAATGCTCGGAGGCCCTCCTTTTTCCAGTATCTATAACTTCAAAGTGTATCTTTCTCATCTGCACCCTGTATCTTTCCCACCTAACCCCGCCATTCGTTCCAGGGCAAGTCCGTGGTCCGGCCGATAGCGTTCAAGCCGCTGGGCGGGCGGCTGTCGGCGGGCGGCGAGCGGTACGGATCCACTCCGGCGCTGGCCAGCCGCCCGCCCTCGCACATGACCCTATATGGAAGTAAGTGGTAGCAAAACATCCTACTTCATTACATAGTATAGATGCAAGTCGCTATTTGTGTCTGTTTGTATGTTTGGCTGCTATCTCCTCCTAAACTACGTAACGGATTTAAATGCGGTTTTCTCCATATTTTAGGGTATTTATTCATTTAAATTTGTAAATAAAGAACAAACAAAAAAAGTGTTTTTAAATTAGCTAAAATTCAATGTTTCTCGAGCAAGTCGGCCAAAATTACACCATTGCGAAGCGTGGGCGGGTCGCTAGTATATTATAAATGTGAAAGCTTGTGAGTATGGATGTATGGATGGATGTTAAAACTACCCGACGGATTTGGATGAAACTTTACAATAATATAGTTTATGCATTAGAATAACACATAGGGTACTTTTTACCGCGGGAAAACTTCTTATTCCCACGGGAAACCGACTACCACGCGAACGGAGTCGCGGGCGGCCACTAGTGTTAAATACAAGCTTAAAGGTTGCCTATGGGTATAAACTCGGGCTAAACCCACTTTTAATTAAAACAACTTTTAATTAGTTACAAAGTGTTTTTTTTATCAAAAAGAAAATCGGAAAGCTCATAAATATAGTGTTAAAATAGTGCTTCTTATACCAGTAGCAAATAATGAATAGTAAGAAGAACAAAACGCTCTATGACTTTTAATGAAACAATATCGTTGGAAACCACCAGCTATTATAGTTATTACATCCTACCAAAAAGTTGGCAACAATTGGCTGTGCAATTTGTATAGGTATAGGTCAAACAGCCCCACTAATACTAACATGAACTAACGATGATTATGCCCAACATAACATGTCCTAATTACCTATTAATTTTAACGATATATTAGTTCACTATCTGCTACACAGTCATAACATTATCCATAGTAAACCTGTCCTCTTAAATCAGACCACACATGCAACACCATCCAGCATGGCATGTTAACATACAGCAGTTAATCAAATTAGTATAATTTACAATACATTTGCATGCTATGCGCACGAGTGGATTGAATGTTAAATGTTGGTGACATGACTGGGAGCAATCTTTTCACGGTTGATTAAAGATTTGTATGTGGTAGTTGAGGTAAAAGTGTCGTTGATTTAGCTTATTAGTTGAATGGTTTCGATTGGACTAATGCAACAGTTTAGTGAACTTTGCATTTTGTTACGAGGCCTTAATTAAAGCTTCAATTTGGGTTCTGGCTTTGTGCTTACATACTTATCAATTGCGGACCGAAATTTAAATAACTGCTTATTAAAATGACGTTGGTTATATGGTAGGAACACAGTAAAGTAAAGTGTTGGATTCTAGATTCAAGAAAACAATCTGAGCCAAAATTCCCAACTAACACATTAAAAAGAGGAAGACTCCTCTTGTTTGGTCAACGAGTTATAAACGAAACGTCTTACCTTCCCGCTCTGTTTATTTATTTTGTACCCACAGCTTCTGCAGCAGTGTTCACACCGTTCCCCTCTACATTACAGGTCTTTCCTTCCCGCTCTGTTTATTTATTTTGTACCCTCGGCTTCTGCAGCAGTGTTCACACCGCTCCTCTCTATATTCCAGGCTCGTCCGACGTTCGCGAGGCGCGGTGGTGCGGCTCCCCGCAGCCCGCGTCGCTCTCCGCGCTGCCCCCCGCGCATGCGCGACACCACTCCGCCATATTGTGAGTACTGTCAAGATGACAGCTAACTACCTACTGGTTTTTATTTCTATGATCAGCCAACTAAATACATAAAAAACATGAAAGATAAAAATTTATTGAAAAAAGCACAACATTTACATAATAAAGTCTAAAATATAACAAAGAGAAAATGAGTTATGCTAAATCAGAACGACTACGCGAAAAAACTACTTTTTTCTGATTCATACTAAGAGTCACAGGTCACGGGGAGTCTTAGACAGAAAATAGTTCAATTACAAAAATATATGTAGACCCTAAGTTGAACGGTAATTGCAAAAATAATGTATCTTATCATTAAACTTGTACTTGTGTACTTAAAGCGTTTGCAATTGCAGTTCTTCATTTGTCTTTGTTATTTATTTGTATGTCATTAGTTTGTATACAAACAAACAAGCTGAAAAATAAATTCCTGAATTGTTTATAAACTCGTGAACACGCAAACTAACAATAAATACATTTTGTAATGTAGGTGAACGTTCTTAGCCACATCAATTTATTTTGTTGCACATTTATATATTGTTGTATTGTTTTAAATGGTGGTCAAACATACGGGCTGTAATAACGACAAGCCATTAGAATCCATTTCTACAATTAGCAATGTAATGTCAGTGACTCAACGATATTGCCTCGGCGAAGGTTCTGTGGGAAAAGTACAGTCACCGGCAGCAGTGGTTTTAAATATTAAAATTTAGGATAGGATTTAAGCTCATTATATTTTCTACGTGAATGTTACCAAATTATGTTTTTTAGTTTATTTCTGTAGTTCATCCAACAAATAAATAAATAAATAAATTTTAATTTAAAAAAGTTAAGTGGACGCTCCGCGTTTTAAAAAACAAAACATTGAATATACGAGCTTTCTGCGAATGCAGTTACACCTTTTAAAGTCAAAAAAAATTTTTTTTTCTATTAATTGCACCGTGCGTCTATCAATTGCACAAAGTTTTATTTAATAATTATATTCATGTTTTTAAACTATACCTATATTATATTTTGCAATAAATATTTTAGTTCTATTCATAGCCGTATAATCGTTGTTTTCCACAAACTCAACTAGCATGTAGTTCCGATCCAGTTAACTTCCCTTCCGCCATATTGGAAAAAAGTTGACACCTCCTTCCCGCTTTTCTTTCTCGGGTGTGTGTACACTAGTGCGGGTCCACTAAACTGAGTAATTAGAGTGATTAACGTGCAGTCGCGTGACTGTGCACACTCGGCTTAACAATTTGTGAATGAATGATAGAATGTGGGCGCTAAAATGGCGCGCATTGACAAATGCGGTTTGGCGCGAATAGGAACGTATTTGATTTTGTGCGTTTATCTGGTGTTATTATACAAAATTTGTTGGTAACATACTATAAACTTCATCAGTGTTTGTAAGCTTATGTATAACAGTAAAAAAGTACCAATATTAGGTATTGTAGTTAATATTGAGCCTGTTAACTTTCGGTTTAAAACAACAAATGACCTTAAGATTAACAAATAACCGATTAAAATCATAATTTTTTGTTTTGTTTTTAAATATTCCGTGATTTCATACTCCGCTGCGCGCGCAGAAAGCGGCATTTTACGTGCGCCCGAGCAGTATGCTACAATCCATAGTCACTCATATTCCTCTGTACCATACGATAACACGCGTGTTTTAATCGATAATAAAATCGTAATTGAGTCTATATCGATTATTTAGTGTTATGGTACCGAAATTCGGGGTTTTGTAAGGTGTCTGTGCGTGTGTTTGTGAATGTGTCTGTTACAAATTTACAATGGATTTGGACCGTGGTCTCATGAATATGTAAGTTTGGTTTTGGAACACTTTTTACTGTTTTTATTCAGGAAAGTAACGGTATTTACGACTTATGACTTTGAAATCAATGAAAAGATGCCTATTAAATTGGGATTAAGAGTCGAATTTCGAAAAGTAAGTAGGTACCTATACCTATTTAGGTTTGCATTTTTTAGCTTCGTTAGGGGTTGGTAAATCGATGCTTTAACAGATACTATCATTTTACTAATTCGTTCTTAGTGTAAGGTATGGGACGATTAAGTAATAAAAAGGACACGAAACATCTACCAGCGCCAAATTCCGTCATTTGCGGCGCTTGCACACACATTTTGTCAAACTAATGTGTAACGGCAAAACGCGTATAGCAATACATTTTTAACTCACATGTCACTATTTTAAAAAGCTTCATTGTTAGTAACAATTCAGGATTATAGTCACTTAGGTGGACATGCTTTTACTAACTGTCAAAAAAGGCGGTTTATTGGAACTAAGCAGCCTATTAGCAATACAATCCATATCACCTAAATACTTATTTATCAAGGTATGTGCATAACTTATAAATAATTCTTATCCGACTATTTCACTATCGCTTTCCGCCGTACAAACGCAACAAACTATATTTTATTTCCTGCATTCATTTCGAACAACATCCTAACTCGATAAAGACATGAGGAGAAACCTTTTAGATATTACAAGCTGTATTAAAACTAATCAAACTAGTTTTTATAGTATCTTTAGCACCAGTTTGTTAGGTATCATGCGGTTTTCATCATGGATATGGCTTAATTAGCTGAATTTAATAAATGTAGGTATTAGGTACCATGATTGGCTTACCTTTTTAGAAGGCTCTAACTTTATCGCAATTTTGTTAATTAATTAAATAAACAAGTTTTTTTTTAAATTAATCTTTAAATGATCGAAGTGCACATTATTTTACAGAAGCTATCAGTTATATATTGTTTTGTTTTCGTTATATTGCGGTGCTTTTTATCCATAACTTTTAACATAACTTGTCATACGTATTATATCAAGTTGCATACAAATCAAGTAGTTAACTTTCTCTAAAAAAACCATAAGTATACTTTATTGTTGATCTGATCTAGACCAACCACCAGACCTTCCACTAACAGTAAGATCTTGAGAGACGTAACAGGAACCACGCCTGGCTGCGCGCGCGCATCGTACCATCGTAACCACCACCAGACATTTGCATGAAGTACGAACGAGACAATTAAACCGGTACTTACCACCATTGTTGTGGAAAATTATTAAAATTGAGAGTGGAAAATACTGTTGTTTAAATTGTTGGGATGAAGCTGAAAATTTCATTATTTTTTAAAACAATTTCTCGTAAGAAAGCTTATTCTTTGAATTATTAATAGTAGGTATTTGTTGAGTTTGAAGGAATAAGTTAGTAAATACCAACAGGATCATTCTTAAGGATTCAATCAAAAGAAACATATATACATACCTACCTACAAATACTTACAAAAAGTTTCAAGGGTTCAAGGTTTAATAAGTTCAGAAAAATTAATCTTAATTTTGTCTGTTTCGAAGAGTAATTCTAAATTAGTGATTTAACATGCTTAAACCAATAACATAATAATTACGTATTTAACCTTATTTTTATAACTAAAGGAAACGTGTCCTATTAACTCAATTAATTCATAGACGAAATTGCGCTTCATCACGATAATGTAGGACAGAGCGCGCATGCGCGAAGCGGCCATGAAACAACCCAGTTTTTTGTCAGTGAATTACAATCGTAATTTTATTGTAATTGTAAGTTTAATGTCCATCGCGCCGTGAGCATTTGGGACGAAATACGAGGACTTCAATTGCGTAATAAAATAACAATAAAAGTGAATTGATTCAGATCTTCAAGAGATTCCATTAATACGCGTTAATTCAGGAATCACCTTGATTCGTTGAGACGATGGGCTTTTAGTAACATTAATTTACCTCGATTCTCAAGAATGTCGTAGTTAACCTATTTAGTTATTATCTGCCAAAGAAAACTTTATTTAGAATTCACTAACGGAATTTCAAGTTACAATCTGCACAATGGCGCCACCTGCTCAGACATAATTTAAGTAGGTAACTACTTGTTTTGGCTAGAATTGACATTAAATGCTTTACCGGTACCTAAAATAGGAATTTACCTTATTTGATTAAATACCAAATGGGTTTGTAGTTGTTCCGAAGTTGTAATACTCATCGTAAACATGTTTAATGTGCTGTTGGGCCTCAATAAAATGTTTTCTAATATTAGACCCTATCCGCTTTCTACCAATGTTAATATGATAAAAATTTAAAGAAAACTATTTAGGACACACTCATCTTTAGAGAGTAGTTTTAGAGATATCATATCTGCCTTTTTCATGTCCCAATTCCTAGACAGTACTTTAATTCCATTTTGAAAGCCACAAATCATACAATTTACCTCGTTCTCGTAAAATAAAACTGACTTTGAAACCCATCGTGTAAGATTGGTTACGTTACTCTATGCGTCTACGCATCACCGCTGGTGCAAGACAAGTCGTGGACCGAAACATCGTGTACATACACAAGTCTTACACCTGTGTGTGTGTGTGTATGTATGTGTGTGAAAGAGAGTTTTCACCTTTGAACAGGATAAGTAGAAAATTACTTGTGATTGATGGATACAGATTTCTTGAGTGCTTTCTTACATTAGGGATCATAAACACAGCCGGGTGCTCGAAAATCTGAAATGGCGCTTTCGCTCAAAACGGTTTTACATCGATTTTCAAGCGATTTGTTTTCATTTCCTATTTTTTATTAACTCCTGCTTAAGCATATTCGGTAGTGGCTTTTGCCTAATAATATTGGATTTTAAAGTATAAGTGTTTTGTGCGACATCATTTTAATTAAACTTATAACTTATTAGTCTTTACTTGCCTACGACAACAAAATTTCAAAATGTTCGTCATACCTACTTACCTCGTACGGTACGGCACCTTCCTATGTAGATTACCTATACTGTAACAAGAGCATTGTTGTTAAATGTTACTTAGAACCGTATGTAAAGTATACTTACTTACTTTAAAAGACTTTGCTTGGTAGTTGATTTAACACTTAACGTTAGCTGCGTAATCGTCTTCAATTTTGAATTAAGAATTTTTTAAACCATTAGTATTTGTATTTGTATTTGTATTATTTTTTTCTAATATCACACATTTATAAAAAACAAAAATCATATAACCATTCGTTGAGTAATTCATGCTAGTAGGTATGATGGTGCAATACTGCCCTGCTCGTCCTTTGCGCAAATCGCATGCGCCGACGCCGCCCGACTTCGCGATCAAAGCTCGCCGATCGCCGCACACAGCGAAAAGAGAAAGTGCACGTCACAAAACACATTTGTCAAGAAATTATCTCTTCTTATCGCGGTAAAATTTCACGAGAGCCGCATTAAACACCTAAAGGAACGAAAGTCAAATAAACAAACGTAAGCGGAATATTTAAGCCCCTTTTACCGTTTGCGATTTAGCATCGGAGCGGGATCATAAACGTCGGGAGATAAGATGCGCACGGGCACCGTATAGGGGCGTGAAGCGATCGCTCGCCGTATTACCTGCGAATTGCGGTACTCGGATGAAAGTAACGATAGCTTAAAATAAGTTATTCGTTTAAGCTCAGCTACTTATGTTTCGAGAAACTTTAAGTAACGTTAAGTATTGTATTAGTTGCGTAAGTTACGGATTTTATGGTAAAGGCATTTGCGTGGATCTATAGCTATGAGATAACATTTCTGTTATGTTCTTAGTAGGTTAACCTTACTTAACAATCAGCTTTTATCACTCACTGTAAATAACGTATACAATTATCGATTTGATTAGTTTCATAGTTATAAGTTGATTATACATATTTCTGAATTTACTATCTAGCTAAACCAAACAAACCCTAGCAATAATAGGAAGAAACATTTCACATATGGGCACAATCCCTATTTAACAGAGTACATCGTTAACATACATGCAAAACGCCAATAAGATGAATGTTTAGTTTACGCAACATTTAAACCACTTTATTGTCCACCTATTCAAATACATTTACTGTAGGTATGTGTTAAAAGCATTAAACTGAAGGATGTTTTACAGCCTTCCTCAACCACATAAAAGTAACATGTTCTCAACAATGACATGTCGAATAAAAAAGAAACGCCATGTCGTGAGCTTTATGACTGCAATGAATCCTTTATCGAAATCTTCAATTGTCCAATAAATGAGTGGCTACTTACATAACGCAAGTTGCATCCTGGACTTTCCTTTACGCAAGTACTCGTATGTTTGTGTGAAGAACGTTTCGAGACTGTTACTTACGTGTTACATGATTATCATTTACCTACACTGAATAAATAACAATTTTATCTTTATTTATGTAAGACTAGGTTTTCGCCCGCAATTTCGCATGCGGTGATAAATGACCAAAACCACACAAAAATTGGCAATTGTAAATTTTGCATTTCACTTAACTTAGTTCTATTTAAATTAGCTGGAGTGTTATCCTGGGATATTGTCTATCAACGAAACTTCCTCCAAATCAAACCAGCCGTTTTGCGTTATTGGGTAACAAACCAAACATACTAGTAGGATGAAATTCGCTTTAAAGATAAGGAAGTCTTTGACAGTTTATCTATATCTAAAAACTAATATAACAAAACATGGACGATTAACAAAGCATAGACCATGAGAAAAATATTTTATTTTCAAATTTCAGTATGTTGGTCTTAACACACCCGCTTAATTTTATGGCTCAAGACTGCACCCTCCGTCCATTATACAGAGATTTTAAGCAGATGTTCCAACGCGACAGATTTATCGGCGTTAAAAGAAGAATGTTGCACCGTAATTATACGACACATGTATTCCATTTTTCCTTTACGTATGGACTATCATCTTCTAAACAGCGGGAATACCAGCGTACAACGATAAAAAAAACTGATATCTCCTAATATAAAATTTGTAACCAAAAATATTTTTTATGTTTAGCGTTATTTAAGTTTAAAGTTATATTACGACTCTATATGTCCTTTTTTCGGACCTTAACCCCTTTCCTTCATGTACTCCCAACAAGACTAACATTCAAGTTGTTGTTTCAGAAGCAAGTCCAGTTCGGTGGTGAGCGCGGACAGCAAGGAGCCTGCGCCCGCGCCGTCGCCCGCCGACTCCGGGGTTTCTGAACTGGAGCCTAACCAACATGACTACAGGTGGGTTTAAGAGTAGCTTAGAGGGAAGGGCCTAACCAACATGATTACAGGTGGGTTTATAAACAGTAGCTTAGAGGGAAGGGCCTAACCAACATGACTACAGGTGGGTTTAAGAGTAGCTTAGAGGGAAGGGCCTAACCAACATGATTACAGGTGGGTTTTAGATAGAGTAGTTAAGTGGGAAGGTTGGAGAAAAAGGTGTTGCCGCCCGCAAGGTAGTTTCTGTAGACTTAAGTTAAATATTTTGAGGCGCGAGTTTTAAATAAGCCTTGACTAGTTTTGTCAGAATGGTGATTTGAAGAAAAGGAGTAACGATGCCTCCTAACTTCTGTAGGAGGTTTCTTTATCCTACTCTGGGCATTTACCTTTTGATAACCTCTTCACTATTCTAGAAAGAAGCCTTTGTCCAAATCGTTTTAAAATTTCCCCGTAAATTACCTCCATATGGAGTAATTGACAGCCTGTTAACTAACAAAGACTTACTAGCAGGTACAGTGACTTAATTCTGGCAGACTCTGAAACTATTAAAAAAAATCCTAAATCGGCAACGTTATCAAGAAGACTTAAGCTACTTTAGAAGCCTAGTAGTTCACGAAGTAGTACTTTAGAAGTCCTTAATTAGTTTGTAAATGCAGTTTTATATTTTTTTACTTTTATAGTATCGAGTTTAGGTACGAGAAAACAATTTGTATGTTCACTGAATGTTCACATTAAGATTGTATAATTTCCAAAAAGAGTGTTGGGAGTTTTTTTCCGCCGGCTTTTTTCTCTCGGTATACGGTTAGGTAAAGTCGAAGTTTGTAACATTGACGTTCATTAAGTATATGTTACATATCTATGACTAGTTATCTGCGCTGCGGTTTCACCCGCAACTAACTTTGCAATCTTACGGAACCCTATTTTTCCAAAATATAATATAGCCTATGTTACTCGTGGATAATATAGCTTTCGAATGGTGAAAGAATTTTTAAAATCGACCCAGTAGTTTTTGAGCCTATTCGACACAACCAAAGTTTTCCTCTTCATAATATTGATATAGATGATAAAAGAATTTTGATTTAGATTTTTGATTCAACAAAAAATCCTGTATTTCCAGTTCATCGGACCGGCTGCGGGCGCACGAGGTCCGTCTCCGCGCGCCGCGGGGCCTGCTGCTGCAGAGCTACTCGCGGCGCGACGAGCGCGACGCCGAGCTGGCGCGCGTGCGCCGCGACCGCGCGCTGCTGCGCCAGCGGCTGGAGGAGACCGAGTGGAGCCTGTGCCAGCGCGCGGGGGAGATCTCGCTGCTGAAGACGCAGTTGAAGGACGCACGGGTAGGCTTAACTCTCCTGCTGTAGATTGCAAGGGTAGGTTTGATGGTGCTGCTGTGGGATTAGGTCTGAAGCTTTATAGCTAGAAGAGACGGAGTGGAGCCTGGGCTAGTGGGCGGGGAGATCTCGCTGCTGAAGACGCAGCTGAATGATGCGAGGGTAGGTTTGATGGTGCTGCTGTGGGATTAGGTTAGGTTAGGTTGGGATTAGGTCTGAAGCCTTACAGCTAGAAGAGACGGAGTGGAGCCTGTGCCAGCGCGCGGGGGAGATCTCGCTGCTGAAGACGCAGCTGAAGGATGCACGGGTATGTTAGTGCTGTTGGTTCAGGTCTGAAGCCTTAGGAGAAGAAACTACTGCTGTAGGTCTGAAGTCTTAGGAGAAGAGACCGAGTGGAGCCTGTGCCAGCGCGCCGGCGAGATCTCGCTGCTGAAGACGCAGCTGAAGGATGCACGGGTAGGTTTGATGATGCGGCTGTGGGATTAGGTCTGAAGGATGCACGTTTAGTCTTACGGCTAAAATAGACCGAGTGTCGACGGTGCCAGCGAAGGATGCACGGGTAGGTTTGACTATTCGGCTTTAAGTTAAGGTCTGAGTCTGAAGTCTGCACGTTTAGTCTTACGGCTAGAATAGACGGAGTGGAGCCTGTGCCAGCGCGCCGGAGAGATCTCGCTGCTGAAGACGCAGCTGAAGGATGCACGGGTAGGTTTGATTATGGTGCTGTAGGTCTAAAGGAGGCTCGGGTGTGGGTTCAAGTTTTAAGCCTAATATTATGGGAATAGAGGATGTGAAGTCAAGATAATCTTGGGAGGTTCAGGTGAAGAAGATAATTCGAATAGTCCATTTGATATTAAAGTTAAAGTAAACTCTAACTGCTTGAAAGTTTTGCTGTGTTCCGATTGTAAATACTTTTCATTTTAATTGTAGAATCCTTAAAAAAATGCGTTGAATTGTGAGAAAAAATATTTTTAAAATTATACTTTCACTTTGTTATTACGAAAACAAACATCTCTACCTGGAAGTTTTAATCTTTAATTAACTCTAGCTGTTGCTGCGCATGCGTTAACTTTAAATAAGTATCTAGAGAAGCAATTAAACCCTAATTAGATGCAGTAAGAAATAAATGAAATAAGATCTATTTCAACGTAAGATAAACGTCAAATTGTGATCGCTTTCTTTGAAACTAAGATTAAACATAATTTCTACGTAAGTATTTAGGTACTTATCATATCTGTCAATAATCCAGTAGAATTGAGTAGAATGAAAAATTTTTTTTTCCAGAACGAACAGACGACCAAAGGCCACGAGTATCTCACAATGAAAGCCGACTGCCGCCAACTGCGCGAATTACTCGACAAGAAAGAGAAAGAGATCATTCGTCTCAAAGCCGAGTCTGAAGAGAAGACCAAAATCGTCGCCCGACTCCAATCTGACGTCGAGCGACTCAACAAGGACCTGACCGATAATACCACCGACCTCAACAAAACAAAAGAGAGCAGCCAGAATGAGATAGAGAAACTCAAGACAGAACTAAAAGAACTCAGACAAGAACTCTCAGATGTCTCCCTCAGTGGTTACGAAGGCATCGAATGCGGGAGGACTATGCGAGGGATCTACGACGTCTGCAAAACTAACGAGTACCACTGGACGTCCACAGACAGCGCATTAGAAGATGCAGAAGTCCAGCGATTAAACGGTGAACTACCCGACTCCTGCCACGACCCCTGCCCCGCTAATTCCATAGTCGAACGACTCAAATGCGAACTCGAAAACAAAGAAACACAGTTCAACAGCGAGAGAAGAAAATGGTCCGAGGAAAAGGACAAAGTGCTGAGATACCAGAAACAGTTACAGATGAACTACGTCCAGATGTACAAGAGGACGAGGAGTTTAGAGGCAGAGCTGGATGGTCTAAGGCTTGAACTGGAACTGTGCAACAAAAACATGAAGAACACCCTCAACAAACAGACTAAAAGCATAGAACTGTAGACGCCACCAAAAGTATAGTATCTAATATTTATATAAAGAAAGCTATATTTCTATTGTAAATAATTTCCAAAAGCAGATCTTGCCCACGATTATTTGATTTCAAGAACACTCACCTACGTACAAAGTTATATAAGTTTTTGTTTTCGTATTTTTCTAATACTCAACTGTCAAAGAATTTAGGGTCGAATAATAAATTATTGTACATTTTTGATTAGCAAATTAAGATGTTGGAAGTAATTTCTATGATTATTTCATCAGGCGAAATATAAAAATATAATTTAAGTTATTGTAGATAAGATGATTAATAAAAACGTATTTTTAATAATATCAGTTTTTATTATTCAAATAAAATAAAATTTATATATTTTTAAGTGTTTATTGCGCACACATTTGCAAACATTATACCTATTGGAGCAGAACCATTTAAACATAACTCTATGTTATAACTACGACTTATAATTATTATTCTAAAACTTGTTTTAATAGGAACATATGAAAAATACTCTTCATGATAACTTAACTTGTAAATATCGAAATCAGTAAATTTAGTTCTTACTTTTTACACTTGCGTAGATACTAGCGCCAATGTAACGTTAAAACCATAATTTGGTATTTTCAGGAGGTATATTGTAATCATCTGTAATTTTTTTGCTTTCATATTAATATTCATTTCTCTATTTCATTTGGTTTGTAACTATGAGATCAAAATACGACTTATCTTAAACTATAATAAACCGCGTTGTTGCGGATAATTTTGGAACTAAATTTAAATTTTCTTAAAGTCTGACGTCTACAGTTGTTTAAAAATAAAATTCCGTAATATTTAAAGTTTGAAGTGTTCAAACAAATTCTGTAGATTATCAACAGTGTTTAAAACCACATAATTTTTCGCCACAAATACAAGTAAGTAAGTATATTTGTAGTATATGTAAAAAAAAATAAAAAAACAAACTTCTTATTCCGAATCTATAAGTTGGTAAAAACGGGCGATGTTTTAGAATCTTGCTTTCAATTTGGACAGGCCCAAATTCCTTGGACGAAAAGAAAACCCATCACTTACTTTACTATTTCCCTGGTTATCAACGTTATTTCTGACTATTTTCGATGGCTCGACCTGGAAACAATCAACATAGTAGATAAACATTATTTTTATCAGGCAACATTGATAAGTACTAATACCTACTCTTATGTTTATTTTTCTAGAAGTTCAAGAACTTTTGATAAGGTTTTTATTATAATTTCAACATTTCTTGAACTAAGAATAAGATAAAATAATAAACAACTCAAAAAGATTCATAGATACAGTTTAAACTATGTGTTGCCTGTGTAACTCTATGAGTCAGAAACGAAACTTACTTAGCTTGGGTTTACAATTTCTATGAAACAAACTATGCAGATGGAAACTACAAACATGTAAGTATATTTTTTTTGTCACATGGGCCTCTATAATGTGTATTCCTACCAGTAGCGACATTAGATCATTTATAAACAAACACTGAGATACAAGTACAACATCAATCGGATAAATATTTTAATAAACTTGTGTTTAGAGCAGTACATATTAAACCAAAAACGGTAAGGCACGCATTAGTATAACTACCTGCTTCAGACATCCAATAAAAAAAACAAAAAAAAACTTGGCCTTGAATCGTCGCGCTCATTTGCCAAAGTTTTTTTTTTAGATTTTTTCAAATGGCAATAACGTGTGTTAAGTAAAACTAAATGTTCCCCTTCTTTTGATTCGTTACTAAGTAGGTAAGCAGTTAAAGACGACTATAAAATAGGAATGTGTGAATAATTGTATGGAGTTAAGTCACCTACTAAGCGACTCTTATCGTTTTTTCAATTCAAACTTAGCCTTGGAGTTAAGCTAATTTTAATTCTTCTAATGTGTGTAATAATAACTTACTTACACCAAAATGTTAGTTTTTAACTATTAATTACTATACAGCACTTGTTTAAATTCTTTTTTTATAACAAGATGCTATAGAATTATTTTAATCCACGATACGACTTCAACGTTGGTACAGACAGTAAAATAAATTTAAAAGATAAAAAGTCATTTAGTAATAATTATACTCGTGGGTACATATAAAACATAATCTCGAATTACAGCCTTTTTTCCTACTACCTATATTATTATTTTTTTCTTACCTGAGTGACATCACCAATAACGGGTCGTTTTCTCCACTTATACCACCAGTATTCAACTCCCAACGTGATGCAAGCCAGGCCTATCCCCATAAAGATCACTATGAAGACACCTCCTATATTTTGAATGGAGATACCGTCTGACTGATCGTCCAGCCTTTCACATTTCATAGCCTTGGGATTGTTGTTCCACCAAGTCTCTTTAAGTTTCTCCAGTTTTCTTTTGTTAAGGAGCTGAAGTATCCTGAAAGAACAATCAAAGATTTTTGACAGATGGTAAGTTACCTTCGTGTGTACTGTTATGTTAAAAATCTATATTGCGATCAGCTTTTAATAGAACTGCTTTCAGGATCTATTAAACAACGAAACACGTGGTAGAGTTTGACAAAACTACACTAAATGAACGATCACAAAAAAGCCTGGAAGAGAACAGCAATTTCGCCATCGTATTTTGGTGATCAAATTGTTAAATAATACTAGCACGGCGTGCCGTTAACTGCGGACAACTAAAATAAATATGTAAGTTGTGTTTTATTACAATTCTCACTTCTATAAATTCTGTATCGGTTTCGGTCCTCAAAGTTGCAGTTTCGACTATAACCGTGAAGTCATTCCCTTTTTTGCTGACTGTACTACAATTACATTGTTTAATGAATGGGATGCGTACATGAAATACCTACAAAGTCGTAGATAAGATTAAAATGTATTATACATGCCCATACAAAGTTATATAACCTAGTTGAGAATCAGACGATGCATGCACAAGGCTGAAATAATTGATTCCCTTGCACAAATACGCGATACACAAGTAATTTTATTTGTAAACAGTAAACAGTTATACAAACGATTTTCCTACCTACATTAAACAGTCAATGTTATAGAGGTCACCTTTATGAATCCATTTACATTAAATGGTGATCGAATATATCGAGCTGTAGGAAAAGACTGGTATTTACCATACTTAAAAGAAATTATAGGAAGCTTTGATGTTAGTAGGTATCTTTTTGGATACTAGTTTGAAATAAATATTTCATTGTTTGCAGTTCAAACACAGGTTTAGGCTATAAGTTTCACAATTACAATTTATTATTTATCAATGACGTTGGACATTTTGCTCGAATGATGAGAATAGCAGTTTCTAATCACTGCTATTAGGTTGGATAATGATAAGTGATAAAGTATGGCCTAGGTAAAAGTTAATCTTTTTTATTTCATTACAATGAAACAAGTGCCCCCCGACCACGCTTCGGAACTGTGAAGTTTTGATGGAAGCAATGTATTTTGGCCAAGGGCGAATCCAGCTTAGGCACAAATCTGGGCGTGTTAAAGAGACAAGAAGAAATTGTACAACATACCTTATTGACCCACCCCTAATTGAACCACAATGACCCCCCCCTGGATCCGCCCTTGATTTTGGCTAACATAAAACACTTTACAAATTTCACTTTACTTACTTAAAGTTTAAGTTCTTCACTAAAAAACTATTCGGAAAAAAATACCTACAAGATGACGGAAACCGCATTTATATCAGTAACGTGGTTAAGAAGGAATTAGTGGTCAAATTTAGGTGGAAACAGACATGAATCGTGACTTCGTTTTATACTATGTAAGTTCCAAAAGAAATAAAGAAGTAATTACATATGATATAATTATAACAAATTTAGAGCGTTCTACACAGTTCTTTTAATTTAATTGATCGCATAACTTAGGCCCAATTGCAGGGAACGTTTTAACCTCGGGTTAGCTAACTCAGATTTAAATGGCGCCAACATCGATTGTAATAAGAAGTAGTTACAATCGATGGTGGCGCCATTTAAACCTGAGTTAGCTAACCCGAAACTAACCCGAGGTTAAAACGTTCCCTGCAATTGGGCCTAAGAGATTTGTCAAAACTGCTGAGTCTAGTTATATACCACTGTGAAGTAAAGATGTTTGTTTGATGTTTGGACATTTAACAACAAGAGTAGAGTAAGCCCTAAGTAAGCCAATGTCAGAGTACGATATAAAATGTTGTTGACTGTATGTTAGTGACTGACTACTGTTTTTGTCGTCAACAATAAAACAGAAAGTTATCGATGCAGATGTCGACGATTTTATTGTTTCCTGTTCCGTATAGGTAGCATGAGATTTCCTAGTAGATACCTTTGCTAGTATGAGTATTTATAGGGTGTTTCATTATTCGTTTCATATTTTACAACTTTACAAAGAGATGATATACCGGATGTTTATTTAAAAAACCCTAAGAGATCTGACTACCACAAGATTCACTATAATAAATATAGAACAATAAAAATACTCACGCATTATTAAACTGGTCTTTCAAAGGCGATCCTTGCTGCACGGCAATCGCATACGGCTTCCTCGAAAACTCATCTCCCACCATCTGAAGATCACAGCTCGTCAGCACATGGTACCTGATATCCGTCGCGTCTCCCAACCACGCGAAACCTTCGCTGGAACTCTTCGAATCTCTCACTCTTTGAACGGCTTCTTCTATAGAGTTGGGGAGACCAGCCTCTTTCATGGCTTGCCACATTTTGCTGTATTTGTCGCTTACGGGGTAGTCCCAGACAGCTAGCTTGGCTCGTTCAACGTCGCTTAAGCTGTCGTTCAGGCTCATTTCTTTCCAAATCCTATGTAAATTATTATTTTTATTCTAGAGGATGGATTTTATAGCTAGTTTTTGCCTTAGGACCAAGTTTATGGTACCTATCGTCATAGTAAGTATGTGTAGATTTTCCTTATGTTAAGTTCTTAGGGAACACCGTAGTTTTATATTTTATTTAGGTTATTCTTCTAACCCCTATAATCTTATCTTATCTGCTAACATTTTATTGTAGTACATATTTGTTTTCTGTGTACCTACCTAGGTAACGTAGGTATAATATTCGAACTCAAAAGTATAACAGTCAGAAAACCGAGCAAATACTTATTCGGTTACCTACTCGTTTAAACATAATAAAATATTTTTCAAGGTGTATTAAGTCGACTTCTGTCAAGCTCCACTTAATTTGAATAGCAAAATTACTTGTTTTAACAACGTTAATAATTCCCAAAAGAGAACATAGCAATTGAATTTGATGTTTAAAATTTTAGTGGCTTACGTATAAGAATGTAAAGTTATTAATTAGCAAGTTAAAAAAACGTGACTGAATACTGACGAAGGTAGGTAGGTGGCGGAAAGGTCAACGACCGATAATGTCATTGAACAATTCGGAAACGTGTTAACGTCATAAGTCACACGGCGTCAGTCAGACACCTTTAATTAACTTTTGGCTACAAACATAAGGAAGAGCATAAAAATATATGTTCGACTAGCATGTAAGATGTAAAGGACAATAATCTAATTGCGATTTGTGTATGTAGGTAATAACTATTTAATAATAGGTAACTTACTTTGATATTTCAAGATTTGAATTTTTACAAAAACGTTCCAAAGTTATCATTTGTATTATCCGATTAATTACGTTGATATATTTAGAATATCATCCGTTAAGTGTTTAAAAACTATCATTCCAACTTGGGAAAAATTGAAAAAACGTTTAACAATTTTGAATTTCTACGTCAACCCAACAGAAGATAAGTTCGCAATAAACTTAATAACCACAAATTTATACTTACTCATAAAACCTGACTTCTATGAGCGCCATTCTTTCAAAGTAAGTCATGGCTGCGGACCCGTTCAAGGGTGCGTACTGGATCTTATATTGTTTTGACAAGTCGTCGAGCGATTCTATCGGCGTGTCTAGGCGGGAAACTGTCAGAAAAGCCGCCAAATTTGCCGTGTATGACGCTATTATGATAAACCTGCAAGGTTTTTTAAATAGATAGTTTTCTCTATTAAGAATCGAATGTAAGGTGTGTCAGTTTAAAGATCTTACCCGAAAAGCCACCACGTGGCTGCTAGCAACCGCCCGGACAAATTTTTCGGCGCCTCCCCGCCACCTTGCGGAGTCAATGACGTCATACAAAACCACAAACACTCCTTCAAAGTAAACTCGCGTTTCTCCTCGTCGTCCTTATACTTCTCGCGATTATTCTGGTAGCTGTACGGGCTCCACTTATCAAAAACCCACATTAAGAAACTACAATGGAAAAAAAAACAATGGCCTACATAATTCGTGCCAATTTCCGTTGACATTTTTCGTTATTGGTAAAATTAAAACTTCCCATGTTTTATTAACTAGTATTGGGTAGTGGCCACGTCCATCGTTTGACCTCGTTCCACAAAATCAGATAAACGGTAATTACGGCAGGTGGTAACTCACTATCGGACGTACGTCGATAATCATAACTTCCAAATGTCACACAGTTGGTTGGCCTGAACTTACTTCGAAGGGGTTGGGGCGACCTCAATACTCATTTAAGGTGTATTCTACTTACCTTGTAAAGAAATAAGCTGCTAGTATAGAGAGCCACACATCATTTTCCAAGACAGTCAGAAATTTAAAGAGCGATGTCGGCGTGCGGGGCAGTTTCATCATAATCGCTATACCGACCAAATCATAGTACGGCACAGTGAAATCAACTACGTTTTCTCTTTCGGCCATAACGGACAGTGACGTCAGACCTATATCCGCCCTTTTCTCTATCAATTCCTTAATGATACCGTTCCAATTCCCATTTTCATCCATCGTCCCGAAATTACCGTCGGGCGATAGTGTAATCTCGTAATCAAACTTAACGATCTGACGGATTTCCTCTATCAGGTCTATACAATAACCCTTAAAACCTTTCGGTGCTTCGTCGTCGCGAATGATAAACGGTTCTTGCTGTAAATAAATAGATATCTCTTTAAAATAACCTACCTACTGGATTCCTAATTCTTGAAAAAGTTATAGGTAGTAGGTACTTAAAAGTAAAAGAATTGGGCGCTGTTTAAACAAGTGATAAACAGAGCGAATTTATACAATTTTATCATGTTGCCAGCAGAGTTTTGTTCGTTGCTGGGTAAAGTTCGTTTACCTCGACTGTGACGACTCTGTAAACTAGCTGAGCTGAGTAATCGCTCATGTTGTCAGGGTCTGTCAGCGACAGAGGGTTCGCTAGACCCGCCTTCCACGACCCGAGAGACTTGCTGCCTATTGAGGCCCCATCTTTGACCGTCACCGCCGACACATCGGTGTTAAACTCCATGTAGCTTCTCCCGTTCATTGGATCATCCTCAGGAATAAAGAACGGCGCATACGTCGGTGTTTCTTTTACCTAAAATCATTTGTTTTGCCTTGCATGCTTGAATACAAAAATTCTTTATTGCAAAAACAAAAGAAAATTATTAATATTTAAGTGGTGATAAATGTAATAAGAGTAGTAATAGTCGAAGAGTCATACAAGAGTCGAACTAATTAGACGTGGGTACTTACATCTTGAAACGCAGCTTTAAGATTCAAGGTCCTGTTAGGAGTATTCTTGCCGTCGTAATCGTCGCAAGTAATATATTTCATGTCATTTGGCCACTTGCCAGAGTCCAGAAGTGATCTGGAAATTCGTAAAGCATGGAATAAACCCAGATTATAATTAGTACCTATCCACATTCCCACGTCGTATATAGGTGCCGTCTAAAAATAGATATCTACTCTACAGTTTAGGTGGCTGGCTAAATAGACGAGAAACTACGTACTTGACAGCCAAAAATGTGCGCAGCGACAGATCAAAGTAAAATGCTGCGGTGATCTCAGGCTCCCCATTCATGCTATAAGTTGTCTTGATCTTTCCTAATCGATCTCTACTCTTCGCATCAGGTGTTGGCCTCATGTGAACAATCGTGGCATCTTTACACCCGCAGCTAATATCACCCTTATCAAGCGACAAAGTAAACCAAGCAGTTTTCCTTCCAAAGTACTGATTCTCATCTGCAGCGTCCAGTACATTTTTAATCGTCCGCAAATTACCTACTACAAAAAAGTTAACTATATCGAGCTCTCTCAAGCTGCGGAGTTGTGTTTTTATCTCCTCTTTGTTAAAACTTTTCACTGGGGTTATCACGTGTCTAGTGGGAATGTTTTGAAGGAGCGATTTATATTTGTGGTCCATAACGAAAAATTCATCGAATATGATGGCGGCGTTTGTGATGTCCTGCTTGGTGACAATGGCCCTTATAGCCTCAGGTAGGATATCGGCGGGGGGCATGACTTGCAACAAGAATTTAGTTTGATTAGCGTTTAGAGACCGCCACTGGCGCAAGTCGCCGGCCTGGCCGAACGATCCAGAAATAGTAGGCAGGGCCAATGCTGCCGTGAACGACTTTATCGTCTCCGATCCGATCCCGGTCATCGTGAAATCTAGGACAACATGCGGTATTTTCTTTGCCGATATCATGTCGTTGTACTTTCTGCAAACTAAAAGAGACATTATGTCAACTTGAACTACTACGGTGTGTACGAACTATCTACTGTTAGGTACCTACATACTTACTTAGACTAATAGCAAAAGCATCAGCGTCCATCAATCAAATAGAGTAGCTCGGTACATACCTAGTAATTTAATGGTTGTTTACGACAACTTTCTCTTACCATTTTCCAAGAAGGTTTTAGCGTCGGATCGATTTCCGACGACAATAATGGGATCGACTGCTAAACCCAGGCTTGGATTACGCCTAACGTATTCCTTCGCCACTTCAAATGATTTCTCGGCCAATGCATTATTTTCTTCGTTTATGAGCACTGTTGAATAATAGAGAATCCGATTTTAATTAAGATTAGAAATGTAGGTTGATACAGGTACTTACCATTCTACACTTTGCCCAGAGCGGTAGTTAGTCGCTTCAACCATAACTAATTGGATGTATAATGCAAAGTCTACACATATTTTAATAGAACAATGTAACAATTTACTTACACACGTTGATATTTTGCGTAGTTTGAGATATTACGTTACGGAAACATGAAATCAGGGTAAACAGCGAAATAAGAGAACCTATCCTTGCTGGTCCCATGCCGACAGCTTATCTTTGTCAAGACATCAAGGTGACCATTCGACGCGGGAATTGAAAGAACTGAAGGTGAAGAGTGATTTCACCGTAATACCACGTGTAACTATCTATTGTGTACTGGGTGTAACCACGGTGATGGCCGACCTTGATTCGCCATGGATAATTGATGATGTTGTCAATTCTTGAGCAGGTTTCACTAATAATGTTGGTATTGGGTAAAATAATAATGCTTTTACACCCATACTTGTTTATCACGTGTATGAACGTTGGAAAGTAACTCCCTTCATCTAACAGTGAAGTCCCACGGTGCGCGTATCGACGTATAAAATTAAATAAGGTCCATTTACTACTACTCTATGGTTCGGTGCGTGATTCCGCGTACCGTGGGACTGACACGAGAGTTGAATAACTAAGTGCCTACCTTCCTTTAGAAAAGTTGTGCAAGATGAGGAAATTGGTATAAAATCAAAGAAATAAATTGATTGGACTATTTTATTGCCAGAAATGTTTTACAAACACTGACTCCACAGTGCAAGAGAAGTGTTAATCTGTACACTCTACTATTTATTACCTAATACTAAATGTACTTTGAATCAAAATTTTAACCTTTAATAAGTCGTAAGTATAATCTGAAAAATGTAGTCAAAATCTTAATATATTTATGAATATTCCGCTTAGAACACAATGTGTTTCAGTTGAGGAATAAAATAATTCTTCACAACAGTTAACTTACATTCGAGGTTTGTTATCTATCACATACATACAAATAAATGAAAAGCGAAATAAATTAGAAAAACAGGATATAAGAAAAATAGATGACCAAAGAAATACAAAAATAGCACACAAATGTCAAAAATATGAACTATCACCTTGTCAACTTTGAACTATTATTAAAATTCCAAATCTTAAAATTATTAGCGTCGCAAAGTGAACAAATAATTCGATAAGACGTTACTCGTGAGTTAAATGGGGACAACAGGTGAAAATTAAGATGGCAACACAAGTATCTCATTGACATAATTCTTTTGAAAGTTTCACTGACTCTCCACTAACTCACGAGCTCTGTTTAGTTCACAGCACTGTACGTAACCAAATGTCAAAGGAATGTAATGGTTAAGTAAATAAAGCCTATGAAAAATGTGCGACATTAATTGCTTAACTTAAATTTACAACTGAATTACAATTATCTAAACATTAATCTTAGTTTATCTAAATCCTTGTTTTTCGGAAGCTGTTTATTTAGCATCGTTCACAGAACGGATAGAGAATTGATTTCACGCGCGGTGAATATTATTATACTTTGGCAGTATTTTACTGGCGTAATCAATTTCCAAAACCGTTGAAAGATAAAAATTCTTTTTCCAAATCAATTCAGTTATCCATATCTTAGTCTATGAAAATAGACACCAATACGCGAAAACGGCATACAACATTTATCCACATGCTAGTGTCAGTTCACTGCGATGCACATCCGTCTGCCAACGGAACAATTCAACATTAATTTACACTTTACAGGTACTTCACAGGTAAGTTCAATACACAATGTATTATAAACCTAAACTTAAGTGCAGTCACAAAGAGCTCAACTCCATGTTTAATCATAATCAGATCATTTACATAACAAATTTATAAAAACTATGGTTTTGGCTTTGTAAGGGGCATATAAGTATAAAAGGATATGTTTTGTGGTGAGTTGAGCTCTTCTGAGCTTGAATGCATTGCAGAGAACCAAGGAAGGTCAGTGTGCAGTAGACTTAGGCTTTTGCCTCCTCAGGTTCTACTGGAGGGGCCTCATCTGCTACTTTAGCCTTCTTCTCAGGTGTGGTCTTGTCACCATTGTCCTCAGTGGCAACAGATTTCCTCTTTACACCAGTCTCTTTCTTTTCTGTAATTAAAAAGATAATAAGAAACACAAAAAATATGCTACTTATTTATTAGGCAATGTGAAGATTGATAACTCAAGGAACATAAGTTTTTGTAATGGAATGATGACATACCAGAGTCTCCGTTGGTCTCAGTGGCGTCGTTGCTTTCATCGTTGTCACCATTCTCTGCTGGGGTGTCTTCGGGTGCATCTCCACTACCATTCTCAGCTTTCCCATTGGTCTCTGTCTCTGCAACCTTTTTGGCAGGAGACTTCTTGACTGGTGATTCCTTGGTCACCTCAGTAGAGCTCACCTCTTCGGCGACGGCGTCTCTGAAAGTTAGCGTTTCCAATAAGTATCGAACTACATTACAATAATGAATTAGAGTTAGTTATTATCCAACAAGAAAACAAGAATCTTTTCTTTTTTACATTCTTGTAAAACTGATCAATAAATAATATTAAGCTGTAGCTTAAGCGACCGCGCGATATGTCAAGGCAATTTGTTGTCAGTTTCCTGTTGTCGTGTTTGCAAAATAGCAGGTGCTGTATACATACAACGATAATATTTTATAATGTTATGTTGTTACTAGGCGCCAACGACCGAGTCGCGCGGCGGCAGAAACTACACGTTCCAGGGAATTGTTGCTAACGGAACTTCAGGCAGACCTACCTACCTACCAACTCATTACAATTTCACATAGGTAGTGAATGCAACACGGATAAGTAAGTGGGGCGGTATAAAAGGAAAAGTCTGACGGAACAAAAAAGAACTGCCTTTTGTTGCGCAAGGCCACACATGTGGGAAAGTTACAATTGCACGAACGAACGTTACATAGATAGAACCTACTTACATCAACCTTATGGAAACATAACTTACATCAAACAAAGTTTGATCTTCACGCAGTAAACCTACTTGAAAATGTTAAAAATAACCAATGACAACATCAAAATGATAACGTAACCGCCGCCACTGACTTACTATACAAAGTTGCAAAACTCGAAGTCATGGCAAATTCAAAATGAGCGCGCGCCGGTGACGCCGGCCGAGACGCCGCGCGCCGGCACGCCGCGCACCAACCGCGCCATCTTGAATCAAGCGGCTCTTTTGCGCGGCATGGTTTTAAAACTAACTTTTTTAAAATACTACGATAATATGCACTCTAGAATGAAGGTCAATAGGAAGGTAACTTAACTATGTACCAAAATAAACGACAATTAAAAAATAATTCACCACACTTTATACGACAAACACAACAAACATCGTATTGAATTTTCCCGCGTGTCTGAAAAATGCTTGGCGTCGGTGCATTCTATACAACTAATAAGTCGAATTTACCACTTTTACTTAAAACAACGACATGCTAAATTACAATAGTACCATATTGGATGGAAAATTACTGGGAAAATGCTGAAAATATTCCAATTTCACACCTTCATTGGAAGCCATTTTGAACACGTTCAATATACCGCCAAAAGTGTTTTAACTGTGTTGTCACTAATTATAAAATGAATATCCACTTACTTCTTCTCAATTGCTGCGTCTGCCATTGTTAAAAGTAGTTTTATTTTTCAAAATTATAATATTTAGAACACGTGTCACAGAGCACGCACAACAATGTTCACTGCACAAACACCGGCGACCAAATGAAGGAAGAAGAAAGAAGAAAATATCATGCGCGTCGCGTCGCGTTGCCGGTTTCTGTCCGCCATGAAGTAAGTGCACTTACGTCATTGTGAGATAGTATTATAGCGTTTCAACATTAGCTAGAGTGAGAACAGCATATTTCTATAGTGTTTGTTTTAAAAAACCTTGAAAATGGGAGAAACTAGAACGGGGCAAGCATACCTACCTTGCAGCAACGAAAATGTGTTTTTCCTACTGCTTCGCGCCAACATTTTGTACCTACTTACCTCACCTACCTGCTGAACTTACTTCTCCATACACTTCAGTTCCTACTTACGCCAAACTTATGCTAGTTACCTACTAACTCCAATTGTGCATATTTTTTTAATTCGTGGGTATCAGGTAATACAAAAAATTATGTACGTAGATAGCGGCGGAACGTCAAATCAAATACCTATAAAGTGCAGTGCTGCTTATTATTCACCTTCCTACCTACCAACCTTATGTGAAACAAAAAGCAAAATATAGAATTCACCTCGAAAGCCAAAAAGTCAAATTATAATAAAGCGGGAATCCAAAAACATAATTTCTATGAGTATTACAGAATACTTGTTAGTGAAAAATAGTCTTTATTACATTACATTAAGAATCAAGATAATAAATAAAGACGCATAACGTATATTGTTATCGTTTAGGTCGTTGGCTTCAGAAAATATCTTGGCAGAGGTAAATGATTTCGTCAGATCATGAATTCGTCAACCAGAACACAGTCACTGGTAGGTTATTCACAGAATAAATTAAAAAAATATACCAACGTAACGTAATAGGAAGATGCAGAATCAGGGAAATTGAAAAAAGAATATGGAATTGACAAGCCTTAGGGATGATGGGGTAACACCCCATTTTTTTGTTGTTTGCAAGCTATAATAGCCTTTATCTAGTGCTGATCTATGGCGGTCTTGCGCACCGCGGGACTACGTCTTAAATAGTTACTATACTATGGGTAGTATAGTAACTATTTAAGACTAGTAACTATTTACTACGTGGGCGTAGGTACCTGCTTAAAAAATAATTTTAAGTAAAATTAAATTGTTAAGTATAAACCTACTTAGCTAGGTAGATCGATCGGACCAATTAGGATCCAAACTATTCAGGTGTCACCATTCATAAGGCCTTATTACACCTTACTAAATTCAGTCGCCTAAATGATTCAGTCACTAAATTCAGACAAGTGCAATCGCATTTAGAAAGGTAGGTATCAAAATTTAGGAAAAAGTACGGCTACTAACTCACTAAACCATTTAGGAACCTAATTAGAATCGAATTTAGGAAGGTGCGATCGCGTTCAGTCGCTTCAGTCAGCTTCATTCAATCGGTGCGCAGCACTTCGCGCGTGTATATGTGACGTTTGTTTGTTGTTAAACGAAATTATATTCATATTTGATAACTTGTCGCGAAGTAATAAATATTCCTTGACCCACGTCTTTCTTTTTCTTTTCTTTATTTTGATTGACCCAACGGCTAGGACCACAGCGAGGCCAATTTTTTGTTGTTTGGATAGTACTGGTGCCATTTTATTTAAAGTAATACACGTCCGCCTTCGTTGCGTTTCAGTAGGCAACTGATTTAGTAACTAAATTTAGAACAGTGTGATTAGAAGCTTCTAATTTCGTTCCTTTTCTGAATCCTAATTTAGGCGTCTGAATTTAGTAAGGTGTAATAAGGCCTATACACTAATATGGTTCCTACCTACTCGTAGACGGACTTAACCTCGCGGCGCGGCGGCGCGTGGCCCGGCAATATTTGCGGTACCAGGTATAAGGCGGCCAACCGTCCCGTACTCCCGTATTCTGCGGGACCATTTCGCAATGATAGGTTTAATCCCGCAGCAAAAAATCCCGCATCCCTATTCCAATAGGTAGTTGTTGCAAACTAAGGTTGTTAATTTAAGATATTTTCATCGAAAACCCTACACTCGCCCAAAGTTAAGCGCTAGTTATCCTTGTAATGAATATTATTTTTTATACAAGGCTTAAGATTTGATGTACCTAAGTAATTTCGATAAGTATAGGTACAGACTTCATTCTGTACTTCCACCGCATTTTCAATAGTCCCGCATTCAAATTTCATTCAATTGGCTTGGCTGCCTTAAGCCATCACACAGATAGGTAACTATTTGGCTGAAAGTAGGGTATGGTGTGTTTTCCTTAAATTTAAAAGAAAAAACTATACATACAAATCATCATTAATTACATAGTTGTCTGATTGACCGTGGATTGACCTATGTTTGTCCGCTAACTCCTCCTAGGTAACGGATTTGAATGCGGTTTTCGCCATCTTTTAGGGAATTTATTCATTTAGATTTGTAAATAAAGAATATTCAGATAAAGTTATTTTATTTTTTCTAAAATTTAAACGGTAACGGAAACAAGTCGCGCAAAATTACACCATTGCGAAGCATGGGCGAGTCGCTAGTAACTACTATAACTATTTTTACGACAATACCAACAAAGACAAGTAGGTACCTATTAGTTCCCGTTTACCTCTTTTCTGACTAATGCGCTGCTTTACAAACGTTTCCTTAATTTTACACGATATTGTATAGTCAAAACGCCGCTAGGTTAACTGATACACTAGGTAGGTACAAACTCATTCTAAAATAATTATGATTATTCTTACATTCGCCTTTTTTAAAACTATTACCTCATTAAGGAACAAGCCAAGTTCTTTGATATTAGATTATTTATTATACTGGACTTCGAAATTATTTTTTCTTACTATTGTGTTATGATCGGGAGTTGACGCAACGATAAAATAAAAACTACGATAACTTGGAATTGATGTATGTAGTGCCATCTAGGTTGATTTAAACAAACCAGTGAACACTCCTTGTCCTGCAAGTGTTGCTATTTACAATAATGGTTTATAACATGGTAGATTTACTAAGGCTAAATATAACTAAAATTATAATTATACGCATTCCTGTCAATAGTAAATCTATAGTAAATAAATTCCAAATATGTGCTTATTACAAAAAAAATTCATAGTAAAGATTAAATGTGAGATTTTACTTTTAGTTTTGCATTTTAAATGCTTATTTTTTAATTTTAAAGATATAGATACTGAAAAAAAAATGCGTGTCTATATCTATATCTTCAAAATTAAAAAATAAGCATTAAAATGCAAAACTAAAAGTAAAATCTCAATCATTAGCTTGTTTCATTTTAATTAGTAGTTTAATATCCTGTAAAGGTATTGATGGAATATTCTGGAAACTGGTGGAAATTTCGTTGGGTCACCGCAGCGACGCGGTAGCTCAGTGGTCAGAGCATTGGACCGGCAATCCAAAGGTCCTGGGTTCGATTCCGGATTCGGTATTTTTTTCAAAATAATAATAAATTCTCCTTTCCTGTGCTAAGTATTAGACTATGGGTATCAAAAATTTAGTCCACATCGTTGTAAAATTAAACGAAATGCTGGACTAGTTTAAATTTGCCTGTGCCGTGTCATAACGCAAGTTTAGTTTGATAGGACTAAAATGATTACTTGTCTTTGTCATACTATTACAGTGTAAAAGACGGCGATAATTTTAAATTGGCTTAGAAACTGTTTTCAGAATCGGGACCAATGTGAACATACCGTAATTTGTCCAACAAACTAACACCAGAAGTAGATGAGCATTAACCCCATCGAATAAACTTAACATGCTAATATTTTTTTTTTCTTAGTACACTATCAGTTTTCGTTTTTTTACATTATTTATCTTATTAAAAATGTTTGTATTAACATAAAAAATTATGTTGAAATGGTTGTCGTAAAAAAGTTAAAGAAAGGGCTCTCTTAAAAAAACTTTGATACAATAATCCTCAAAATGGAACTTTTTAGATTTATGCGTTACGCAATCATTATTTAAAATTAAACACGAGTGGGTAGACCACGGGATTCATAAAAAATCTTTTTTATTTAATTATTAAACTGTTTCTTAACAACTTTACCAACTTTTTCGCAGATTATTTTTATAGTAATTAATTTAATAAATATTTAAAATTTAATAGTTTAAAATTTTGTTACTATTCTAGTAGCGCTAGCATCGATCTACCAAGTCCCACAAATAGTAGAAATTATATTTAACTTCTAGCAATAGTAGCTTTTTTATTTCAATTATGGCAACATTTTCAGTAATTGACCGCCACCCGTGAGCAAATCGCTTGCTCGATCTCGCTCTGTCGATCGAGTCCGGTTGTGGAAGCCATTTTCTTTACTTGTGAATGTGAAACAATATTTTCCAGGATTTTTGGAATCAAAGTGAAAGGGTCAATGTTAATTTCCATCGATAATTATTTGTGACGTGTAATAGTGCATGAAAAACGAATAATGTATGTGTTTGAAATTGATTTGTGTTGACCTGCCCTGTTTCTTACACGGTCGCATAGCTAGGCATCGATTAGTGCAATAGGCGGCCTCTAATAACGGAGAATCGAGGCTTTGGACTAGTTTGTGGTGTAAGCCATGGGCAACAATGCTGCCACCGCCAACAAAAAGGTGGACGCCGCCGAAAGCGTCAAGGAATTCCTCGATCAAGCGAAAGAGGACTTCGAAGAAAAATGGAAGAAAAATCCTACCAACACCGCCGGACTGAACGACTTCGAGCGAATCAAAACCTTAGGCACGGGCTCGTTCGGTCGAGTCATGATAGTCCAACACAAACCCACAAAAGAATACTACGCTATGAAGATATTGGATAAACAGAAAGTAGTAAAATTGAAACAAGTAGAGCACACCCTAAACGAAAAGCGGATATTGCAGGCCATTAACTTTCCGTTTCTGGTGAGTCTAAAGTTCCACTTCAAGGATAACTCTAATTTGTACATGGTGCTGGAGTACGTCCCCGGAGGTGAGATGTTCTCGCACCTGCGCAAGGTGGGCCGGTTCTCCGAGCCGCACTCGCGGTTCTACGCGGCGCAGATCGTGCTCGCCTTCGAGTACCTCCACTACCTCGACCTCATCTACCGGGACCTGAAACCCGAGAACCTGCTCATCGACTCCCAAGGCTACCTCAAAGTCACAGACTTCGGCTTCGCGAAGCGCGTCAAGGGCCGTACGTGGACCCTCTGCGGCACGCCCGAATATCTTGCACCTGAGATCATCCTGTCCAAAGGGTACAACAAAGCCGTAGACTGGTGGGCACTCGGTGTTCTCGTATACGAAATGGCCGCCGGCTACCCGCCTTTCTTCGCCGACCAGCCGATTCAAATTTACGAGAAAATCGTGTCGGGCAAAGTGCGGTTCCCATCGCACTTCGGGTCGGACCTCAAGGATCTGCTGCGAAACCTGTTGCAGGTCGACCTCACCAAGCGTTATGGTAATCTCAAGGCGGGCGTCAACGACATCAAGGGTCACAGATGGTTTGCCAGCACCGACTGGATTGCGGTGTTCCAGAAAAAGATCGAGGCGCCCTTCATTCCGCGGTGCAAAGGCCCCGGGGACACGAGTAATTTCGATGACTACGAGGAGGAGGCGCTGCGTATTTCGTCGACGGAGAAGTGCGCCAAGGAGTTCGCCGAGTTCTGAGCGGCGGCGGCGCGGGCGCGGCGGGCCGGCTAGCTGGTCGCCGCGCCGTGTCTACTTAGTGCCCTCTCGCGACCGGAGGCTCCGTGGCCTCCTTCCCGTGATATTACCCGGATTGCGGTGACTGATTTGGAGTGCTCGATGCCAGTTCCAACTGTTTGTTTCTAAAATGTGGTGCACTGCTTGCTGTCGGTAGCATTGGGATGTGGTGAGCTTTACATTAAATACTTTTTGTTTAATAATTATGAATTTTTATAATATCTTGTCAAGTATTAGGGTAATGATGATTTTCATTTTGCTTTTGTATATTTCTCGAGTCATCAAGAGTAGGTTCATCTTTCACGAGACTTATTTGATAACACTTCATTAGTTTGTCTCATTGAATTTCCTAATATATTGTTACAAGGAATGTTATTTACTTATAAGTTTAATCAATTGACATTATCGTTATTTTGGTTTATTTATATAGATAATTTATAACTACAATTTGTTGTATCACTTGATATTTTATTTAAGAGGGTTGTAATTACAAAATGGTGGAGATTAATTTATAATGTTTGTATTAGTTTTGTTCACTTGTGCAATTGAACCAATGTTTGCGATCTGAATTGAGGTTTAGTCTGATTTCAAAGTGTTAATTTTGTAGAGTTCCTTATTTGGTAGCTAGCACTATATACTTGTGTAAAGTGAAGGACAATGCAACCATGGCCAGTTTTGAACTCTTCTAGAACTTATTGTTAGCATCAGTTTTTGAATAAAAGCAATAAAATTTATCTTCAAAACACAAGTTCACAATAAACTCTTGTTACAATTCAGCATTACATTACTTCTGCACATTTTGACTTTGATAAATTAAGCACAAATTAATACAGTGATAGTATGATTTTGTCATCAAACTTCTTAAAACAATTTTAACTTCCTAGAGATTAATCTTTGATGCCTGCTATGGCAATATCTTGTCCTTAAGACTGATGTTATCAATAAGTGTAAAGACTAATATTATAAAATTGCTGAGTTTGGTCCCATTGTACTTTCTAAGGGTGCGCTACAGCAATGGACAACTGGCATACTGCAAAACACAAGATTGTTTAGCCTTTAGGTGTAGTACTTTGAATCCAGGCTGTACAAATAATGTTTAGTTACTTATTTGTAGTGCATTTTACATTGTGAGAGTATGCGGTAATGGTAATGTTGGCTGATTCGTCAGGAAGGTGACTTAACCAATATAATATGCACATAATGGTACTGACTGTTTGAACTACTCTCAATGCTTGGGTCCTAGCCCTTCAATTCTAATATAGGTACATCCTCATTAAATTTAGGTGTAAAATGAGAGAAATATAATCCTACAATATTGAAGTAATTAAAAAATATTAAAAAGTTTAAGTGGGGATGAGTAAAAGTGGTATTTAACCTCAGGGTTGAATTTGCAGTCTCCTCAACTATTTACCTAGTTGGTATTTGAAGGTTATCATTGCATTAAGGCCTCTTGATAGTGTTCAAACAAGTAGGCTTCAAAGAAATCATATCAATACATATTTGTCTTTGAAAGCTTAACATTTGCCTATGTACTCAAGGCATCAAAATTATTAGGTAAGGGTCCATTCCAGAATTATGGTATGTATCTGTACAATGCTGTTGCTAAAGTATGGACAGTCAAAAGTGATGTTTTGAGATATAGGTGTATGTCCATAAGTATAAATTATCAGAATGAATTGGTCTTATTACCAAAGCATTGAAGAATAGGTCACCTTAATGATTTTTTTTATACTTGTAACTTTAGTGGTATGTCTCGAAAAGCTTACAATGTAATAGAATTACCTTTTTTTAACTTTTTAATATTAAGCTTTTGCAATTAAATTAAGTGGAATTAAAAATCAATTTTGTCTTTATGTGCTTCTGTAATAAGACCCAATCATTTTGTTGCCTTAATTTAATTTATATTGTAATCTAGTGTTCCTACTTCTGTCATAATTATGAATGTATCATGTTTATTGTACTAGCACTCATGGGGTAACTAACTCTTGAAACAATGTCTAGGAATGTAGATTTTTTTAAAATAATATTTTACCATTGATTTCATCATTATTCTTTTATGATAGTGCCATATTTTTTGAAAGAATGAAAGAAGTAATAGTAATGCCTCGTCGGGGTAAAGGCAAGATTGGCTCTCATTAATTAAACACAACAGCTATCAGCTGCTATCTTATCAATGTTATAAAACATTCTGGCTCGACATCGCATGGTACTCTTGTCTCACGTGATTGTTTTTCTTTTCTGTTTTATCTAGTCATTCTTTGCTTGGGATTAAAAATAACAAAAAGCAATGAAACAATGTTCGGTATAGTTGATCGCTTGTCGCCAAACAAGTTGTGTGGATATAATGTATACCTGCTGGTTTTACCAAACGTGAACATTGCAAAAAAGTCGCTAGTTGCAAAACATTTTCGACATGCGACACGATTGGTAATCGTTATTCGCTTCGGTTTAGTTGAATGCTAATTTTCGCTTGTCCAAATAAGCTCCCACTGAGGCTAAACACAGAACACGGTATCGTTCGTGAATAGGTTTTATAAGTCGCCGTTTTGCTGATATAATACCAACGGCATGTACCTACTTATCGTAGTAGTTGATAACATTCTCAGATCACTTTCCATCCATTGTAAATAAGTTTTTCAATGAGAAAATGCTTTTTCTATTGTTTACGTGTGAATTTTATAATTACTGTAATGTTATTTCTCTCCGATTGATGAGGACGTTGTTTCAAGAGTCATCCTAAGGCAATTTTTATAAGTCTCGTTTTATTGTTCAATCATGGAACACTTTGGCAATCTTTTGTAGTCAATGCATATTTTTATTAATTTTAAAAATGTATGATAATAAGTAGATAAGTGATGTGTAACCCTTTGTTACGATCATTGTATATAACTAATTAGAGTGATGTGTCCCCTGTGGTTAGAGGTGACTACTTGTTAAAGCGTCGATATTCGCATCACCATTCCAGTAGCTTCAGATATTGCTCATCAACAAATTAGTAAATTACGTTCTAATGTGAACATTTTAAGCTATTTTATAAATAAAATATTAGTGAGACAGTAACTGTTGCGTATTTGGGATTAGTCTTTTTCTGTGCGTATTAATATTAAAATGTTCACGTATAGATCTATTATATCGAGTGCCTATAGCATTGAAAGTTCAAGTGTAAAAAGTCAGTTAATTCAGTAATTGTCACCATGTATTGATCTTCCATAAAATTACGATGAAATTAAAATATCGATGTAACAGTACAAATTTTGTTTGATTTTTGCATTAACTTTTATATTGTTATAATAAATTAAACGTTACGACTAATGAAATTCCTTGTAGGTACATATTGATTTTAAAAGAGTTAATGGTTGCTACGTGGGTTAGATATTAGTTGGCGTAACCTTTAGGAATATTACGATGGCCTTTTTGAACTTTACCGTTGAAAATTTGAGGTATTTATCAATATGTTTAATATCAATCTTCATCTAACAAATGATTTGCACGAGAGTTTAGCTCAGTTACCTATCAATAAATAGAAAATGGGTAAAATTTTATTTGAACGTTTAATAAAATTATGATAACTATTATATGTACTTTACAGTTTACACTAACAGAACGTCTAGTTTTACAACTATTGTCTCGTTTAGTTTTTCCTAAATTGAATTTATTTATCCGATATCGAGCTAGGAAATAGGGAGCTAGTCAAGTTTCAAATTGACTAGTGGGAGGGATACCTGGTGACGTGGCTCTTTCAGATTAATTGAATAGCCAACAGCCACTATTTTAACTAAATTGCCCGACGCTTGCTAAAACTACGCGACAAGTCAATATTTTAACGATTACAATTTCAGAACGATTGTTTTTAAATATCCTCGGATTTTGAGATGGCTCGACAAACGTAAATCTAAGGCGTCTTTGCAATTTAAATCCATTGTGATGCTAAAACGTTGAGTGGATAGACAGAGGAGTTCAGAAACAATGCTTTTAGCAGTGAAGCGTTGCCATCTTTACATACAGAATACTGAATATCTGGCTGTTTCGTTTACAATTCTCTTGCGTGGGGGTTTGAACTCTAAAACAATTGTGTGGTATGTAGGGAACGTGGCAGTGCCTTTATGAGGAAGCTACGTATTAACTCGACTGTTGGGTTCACGTGCGCGAGGCGTGCTGTGCGAAATTGTATTGGAGCCAATGCCCGTATCCAAGAGTAGTTTGCTATGAATTATGGCACTATCTTGTTGGTTTAATAGCGGTTAGACGGTTGAAATAACGCAGTAATGCAATTTAAAAATATCGTATCTAAGTAGTTCATTCATAGTCTCGAAGGCCAAAATTTTGTATAAATACCTACAATATTTAGTACACAGAAAGATGCACGTATTGAAACGAAGTATCGTATTGCTTTAATATTCTGTCTATCTATAATGGACTGTAACCAGATAATCGCCTTGAATACGTGAAATTCTGAACACGCGATAAAAGACAAAGCGATCGTTAACCCAAACAATGGCTGTTTTACTGAAATTGGAGCTTGGCAACTGTTTCCAAGATGCCCATCAGTCGTTTGTTGCAGAGAAATTTTCCACAGACTTGTAACATACGTACATCTGATTTTCATTGCGCGACACTAACATCAAATTGGTTCTATCCAGCCCTCGGAAGATTTCCATGACGACTTCAATTGCAAGGAATAGACTTGTAATCAAGATGATATTATACATGTATGGTATCTTAAGTTGAAGGTTATCTGCCGTTTTAAATTAATAATATACGGTATTGATTGCGATATAGTGTACGGTTACAGCTGTTACAAGACCCGTTTGTGTGCTGGTCGGGTTTAAAACTACATTTTCTTTGTTTTAACCTTGAGTTGTATACATGAAAGTGTTTGTATCGCATCAGCGCCTATCTCGCAGACAGTTTTAAGTGCGTGTGTGTGGGTGTTTGTCATGCTCAGCTGTTAGTAACTAATGAAAATGGACCGACGACAATTACAAGTTATACAACATCCTCTTGAAACGCGTTAATGACATTCAATCTACGTACTAATCTGCTCTAATGAGACATTTAATTTCGTTTATTGTAACGCTCGCCTACATAAGCTTATCGGTGTACTAAAAATATGTGGGCTTCTCTCGTTTGCATATATGTTTTAATTAATCTTTGGGTGTTTATTCTTTAAAGCCATATTTTGTTATCCGGGTAACTAAAAGGAAAACGTACATCAAAAATTCAACAGCCAATAACCCTGAAAACGTTTCAAAATAATTCCGAGTCGTCATAGTGTGCAAACATGTTAATTTTCATGCTCTAGTTGATAATAAAATTCAAGGTAAAGTTCATATGTGTATGTGTATCTATCTATATGATATCGTTATATTGAACGATACTGAATGCTGTCTCGTTACATAGAGATTTATTGTGTTTGACGAGTTAGCATCGAATGTGGACCTAACAGGTTAACGTTTAGCGCGTAGCGGTCACTTGTCGGCCATCTTGGATTTTCTTGCGCGCGAAGGTCGAGGGGTTAAGAAATTACAACTTTTTTATTTGAGTTTTGATGTAGATTGTTTTATAGAATACTTCGGAAAGGAGATAAGAACTTGACACCTGGTGGTTAAGTTTGCTTTGTAGGTAGGTACGAGTATATAAATACCTATGTAAGATGATTAATTGTTTTTTTTTCAGATTTATCATCTCTTGTTGAACTTTTCACGTTCATAAGTAAAGGCAAAAAGTACAAATTCCAAAAATTTCATATGAATTTAGCAACTCTTCTCAGTTTATTTAGTTTATACAGTTATCTTCTATGGAACCTAAGGCCTTATGAACCAGCCTACTAGGTAAATAGTTAAAGTAGGATGTATGTACCTGCTTACTTACGTTTTTACCCTAATTTAATTGAGTCTGCCGTCAGCATCACTTACACCAATAACTTTAACTAACAATTTAATAGGTAGTTTTATTCTTTACTTATAAACAAAAATAATAAACGCAACACTATATTACCTAGGATGTCAAATCTGTCAGAATAAATGATTTACTTTTAATTAATCAGCTTTTACAAGCCTTTTTTTCTTTCTTAGGGCCGGTTTTTCAATAGTCAGATAAATTCTAATTGACAGAAAATCAGTAAGTATGTTTTTGTTGCACGTCGAACATAAATACTTGACATATGTATGAAGTGACAATGAAAACATACCTCTTATCAGTCAGTTAGCAACAAATGTTGCTCGAGTCCTAGTGCTACAAAAATAACTTGAATTGAAAATCCTAGTAATATTATAAACGTGAAAGTTTGTATGTATGGATGGATGTTTGTTACTCTTTCACATAAGAATTACTTGACGGATTTGAATGAAACTTCACAGTGATATAGGTCAGAATTAGAATAACACAGGGTACTTTTTACCGCGGGTACCTACATATTTATATTGAGGTAAGTATATAAAAGATACTTACATAACGCTGCAATAATATTTATTTCCCTTTTAATGTCATCTTTAGATATAGGCATAGGTAATTATAATATTTTCCAGACAGTTAATGTTTGCAAAACACAATATCTACCAACTAACTCAAAATAAACATAGTTATGTTCTGTATTTGGATGCGCACAAAACACGAAAAACAACAATAAGAATCCAATTTGATGTTAACATAAATATTTACCATAATGATGCGTTTAACTTGGTTAATCAAAACAAAACACTTGTGGTAGGTAAGTACTACGAACTCTGTGAAGAGTTAAAGATACACTTTTTCGCCTGTTCAGTAAGTTACTTACATTATGACTTTTATTCAGATTTGTTAGTTGTTGTAGAAATATAAAGTTAGGTCACCTTAGGTCTCAAGCAAATGATATTTGCAAGATTTAAACCTACCTTATTACAAGCGTCTCTCTGTGTGGTACGGTGCGCCTCTTTTGTCAGTCAATTTGAATTTTTCACTTGCCTTCGTCTAGTAGCATAGGTAGAATACTAAAATATTGTGTAGGCAATCAGGTAGATTCAGCATAATATTCTGCTTGTATGTCGAATATTACCTACCTTGAAATTTAGCCTGTGGCTTTTTTAAAATAGTAAATGACATTGAACCATTTAGGAGTGACTTACTTTGATTTTTATTGATTCGACCGTGACAAATATGCAAAGTTAATTTAATTTAAATGGTTACATAACATTATACTTATCATCTGAAAGGTAGCATCAGATTTTTTTAAAACTTATACTAAACATACAATTATGGTTTCATATAAAGCGTCTAATTGAAAAATAAAGTCAGTAGCGTTCCTTTAAAACATATGTAACACTCCTCTGAGATCCAAGAAACGGTAAATTTCATCGTATCTTGTATTGACAAAACATTTTTTTAGATTGTTTCATGGACCGTTTTTGTTTCAGTTAAGAGGCAAATGAACAATAGCTATATAGCCTGGCGCTAAATGGTGATGGGAAAGAGATAGGTGGAATTATAGATTTGTTATTATGTCTTCATATTCCTCTTTGCCTACATTTAAATCTGCACCGATTTTAATACTTCTTTTTTAGGAGTATTTTGTAAAAAAACAACCTGGATTCATAACAAATAACAATCTTATAAAAATATTATAAACGCTTCCAGCTTTGGATTAGGAATACGAAGACACGATTCTTTTTATGAATGTCATCAAAAAATTTAAAAGTAGGGACCTACTTATAATATAAGTTTAGTCGTAAGAGTCGGGAGGATGAAGACATGATGATGGCCTTTGCCCAATGCCCGCGTATTTAAACTTTTGTTTTTACAAAATTGGCATACCTAGGTGATAAGGTATGCCAATGATTAAAGGTAAGTATGTAAGTAAGGTTATACCTACTGATATATGAACGACTTTTTCTTCGGGTCGACGACATTTCGGACACAAAAAACTCGGACATCTTGGCCAGTGTATGGATTTTCAATTTTAATATAATTTTTTACCATACATTGGCCAAGGTGTCCCGAGTTTTTTTTGTCCGAAATGTCTTCGACACTTCTTATAAAATTTGACAAAACTACCAAGATGTCTGAAAACCGTAGGCTTTCTCAGCTTTTAGTTCTTATGTTGGCATTACTAAGCCTTATGGTTTGGCGATGACAATTGCAGAAGAACTATGCAATATGACATGATGACAATTGCAGAACAAATAGGTAAGCTATACTCGTACTTTCCGGGTTTGCTACGGTCCCAAAAGACGTAAGTAGTGCTCGCTGTCGTCTGCTGTGTTACGCACCGTGGGACTCCAACTTTGCAATACTAACAGGACGCAACGGGTATTACTTTCTCGACTACCTTCATCTTATCTAGCTAGCTTAAACTACCTAAATTAATGGTTTGTAATAAAATCGTCTTTTCCTTACACGAGCGCAGTTCTTATCAGCAGGTGAGTGATAAGAGACTATTCTTTGTTTTTTATATCTACCTAAGAAGAGAATATTTAAGTACAATGTAGGTTTTACTTACTTACTCATTTAATAAGTTAAAATGTAGAAAATTAGGTAAGGTTACCATCAGCGGTATTTTTTTTCTGATTTTAAGTGTGGTCACACTGTGTGTAAAACACACACCAATAATTAATTGACTTTTGATTTTGTCTGGTGTACCTAACTATAGTAAAGTACTTATAAGAAAGTAGTTATTTAACTGAATTAAAAATATTGGCGTCTAAAATAAATCTCGTGACAAACTAAACATTTGCATGCAAAAATGTAAAGTTAAAACAGTGTTTAAGTTTTTATAAAAGAATACTAATAATGAAGTCAATTTTGTTTGTAAGTACTCTTAAGGTACTTTTAGTTTAGGTTCTAAGTACTTCATTAATGCAAGTCCTTCAAAATACCTACGTGTTTTTTTTGCAATCAAGCCTTTTTGGACGCTAACGTCAAAACTTATTAAAAGAAAGCGATTTTAGTTACTTAAAAGCTAATTGTAATTTACCTGTAAATATCAAAGTATAGGAATGTAGGAAATACGAATAGCATGTCGTATAATTAAACTCGTTTTAAACCAGTTTAATAAATTGCAAAGTGCATATTTTGTTTTTATTTGGCGATCGTTTGTGGCTATTTTATATTCCTTTGTTTGACTTTGTAATTAAATAAGCCTGATTATTAAAATGCTGAAGTTAATTGTGGCATTTGCATTGTCGGACAAATATGTAGTAGTAATTCCTTTCGAAGTGAAAACGGTAGGTATTAAATTCCGTTCTTGTTAAATATTTTTTAAATAAATACTCCAAGTAATTTTAATAAAATGAGTAGGTTCATAAAAATGACATTAAGTAATTATTTTAACTGCAATTAGTAATTTGACTGTGGCTTCTTATCCTACCTACGTTAATTTCTTTCTTAAGAATGCTTCACACATCACCACCAATTGAATTCGGTTGATATGTCTCATGGCGAAAACCGCATAAACATCCGTTTGGAAGTGTTTAGTTTAACACGTTTACCAGGAGCTCCTATAACAAAGAAAAGTCAGTCTGGTCTTGTCCTGTTAGGTTAGGTTCTACGAGTATCAACTTGATTAATTTTCACATATGCTGTCGAGCCCAAATAAGGGCTGTTAAAGTCCCTATAGTTACAATACCTATTTATCTTTTTTGCCATCTTGAGTCAAATGCCGTTCAGTGTAATAAGTGCGCTTAATTTTGTCAAATATAGAAAGCTAAGTATAAGTAGGCCGTTGACGTTCAAAAAGTGACCGAGAAAGACACAGCTTGGGTTTCTTTTTCTATAACCCGTATGACGTGAGGGCTGCTAACTGTAATCAGCGGGGTGATTCTGTAACTTTTGAGTGACATAAACTACTATCAAAAACGTCAAAATTCCATTATTTCTATGGAAAAATGTAGGTACATTTTGACGTTTATTCTCAGAGCAGTCAATGACAATTTGAGTTACAGAATCAGCCCGCTGAAATTGATCATGTAATTTTATAAAAATCACAACTCATTCCATTTTCTACATGCATCCTATAATTTTAAAGCGAATTTTTTATCTACTTCACTCGCTGACAATTTAAAATAGACACACAGTCTACATAATAAAGCTCTCACCAGTTTGTTTGTTGTGAAATATTTCACCAGTTTGAGGTCGCACATATCTACGTATTACGAAATAACAGGTCCTAGGTGTTGACGACATAGTCTCAACAAACGTGTTAAAAAGGCGAGTGGTAAGGAATGTGTTTTTTGTTGTGAAGGTATGCAGCTGTAATTTTGAAATGCTAGGGATATTAAACCTTCGTAGGACATAGCTTGGCATAGAATTAAAGAAGGTAGGTACTAACAGTGGTAAATACGGTGTTGAAATAAAAAAAGTGATTCTACTCGTATATTTCGTCTAAAGAAAGGCGTACCTACTCATTTCCTTCACCATAATCTAAGCTGATTAAAAATTTATCCCGTACGTTTGATTGTTATGATTTAAAGAACTAAATACTGTAACTTTAATTGAGAAAAATTTAAAACAATAGCATAGCGCCATTCTTTAACTTTACCTATACGATTGATAAAAAACTACTAATATACATATGAATGAGAGAAAAAGGAATACGAATAATGGGGCTGTACAGGATGTAGGTTACCTAACAATTAATTTTCTTTTCAAAGTACCAATACACATGTATGCACAACTACGAGATATTTAATAATTAAATTAGATAAATTATAGAAACAAAGAATGTATTTTCTCAAGGATACCATATTTATGGGATTCCATATTATGTTTGGTATTCCATATTACTTATGTTCAGTGCGCAACATGTGTACCATGATGCGTTCGAATTTTTTTTATCAGTTATAAATTATTATTGTCTCACCTACTTATTCCCAATATGCCAAAAGTGATTCAAGAAAAATTTAATTCCCCTCTTTTGCGTCATTCACCACGATTTCCGGTGAACATAAGAGTATGCAGTAGACATTGACGTGACGACACTAATTTACGTCAACGTAAACGTCAAATGCGTGACTTTGATTTATTCTCGGTTGGTATTTAGGTACATAGTTACAAACAGAAGCGTTGCATTTGGTACACATATACCAAGGAAAATGACTTTAGAAGCAAGTAAATATCCTCATACTAGTTACGACGTCAAAGTAATTGTATTCTTACTTGACAATTATTCAAAAAAGGGAGCAACAGCCTA
Organism: Emmelina monodactyla; assembly: GCA_916618145.1. Lineage (NCBI taxonomy): Eukaryota > Metazoa > Arthropoda > Insecta > Lepidoptera > Pterophoridae > Emmelina > Emmelina monodactyla. The sequence continues at coordinate 8,036,524 of OU745311.1, read as the reverse complement.
GTGGCCAGACACTGGGCAAGGTTCCGGATTAAATCTCCGCTGGCGTGAAAATCTTATAATGGTACGAGTATTTTGCAAATTCTGAGCATAGCCTACAGTGGGAAAACAAACATCGCGAGTGAAACCGCATGATCTCTTTTCAAAACTGTTAGGTATATGTATAAATAAATAAACAAAGCGTTTGTAGGTACTTTGTTGCAACTAAACAAAAAAAAACAGATTTAAAAAAGGTCGAAAAGCAGGTTACAGTGTAGATTTACATATTTTACCTTAACTTTTTTTCTTTTAGTTAAAAATACTCAATCTAACGCATTAAATAATATTCTATTTTACTTGCTAATTAATCCGGTAGCGTCCATTCGACATTGTTCGTGTATTTTCGGCTGTCGCCGGCTCGGTGCTGCTGGCAGCTTGTCAAACAGTTTTTTCGTGTCTTCTTCTCGTTCTATTTTCGAATGACATTGGTCTTGAATGCGGGTTCGTCAAGGACATAGAATGAACTTAGAATTTCGATGTTACGTGATTTTTTATAGCCTAGGAATATGATATTGGGTGATTATCAGAAAATGGCCTAAAATGCATAATTTCTTTGGCACATTTTTTTTTTCATAATTATTCCATAATAAATAACATACATTGTAGATGTTGTCTAAAGCTACAAATTAATCTTTTTGGCCCTAAAATTTATCCAGTAATTTTGATGTTTTAGCATTTTAAAATTTGGATGCCCAAAGAAATTAGGTTTTTCTCCTAAAAATATATGATTAGAATGCAAAACATATTTTCAGATATTATATTAAACAAGTAACACTTCTAGCTTTAATAATAATAATAAAAACAGGTATATTTTTTCAAACCACACCTGAAAAAACAAGAATAAAACAAATAAAACTAAGTTTTGTTTCCATTTAAATTTCATTTATTTTCTCTTGAAAGATGAATAATCACAGTTAGTATATTTATTATAAAAATTATATAGTCCTTTTCGCAGCTTTTCCTTACTGATAACTTTTTCTTTTTCCTTCTTGTTATAATTTCTGTGTACAAAATCTAAATTTTTTGGCGCGGGATGCCAAAGAAATACATAGAAATTAGGAACATTGAAATTAGAAAACACATGTTTTCGATTTTTTTCTAAAAATCCTTTGGCAGTAAAATGACTTTTTTTGCCAGGTGCATGCCATTTGAGCTAGACTATAGATATAAAAAATATTAAGCAATCTGTAAATATTGTAGCATGAAAATGTATATCGAAGAAATTAGGCACTTACCTGACGAAACTCCACAATCTAGACGAAAAAATTTTTTAATTTATCGGCGTCACGCACAACGCACGTCTGCTTCCTGCGATTTATTGACGGATGACCAGCTAGTTCCGAGGGTGTTCACTCGAATTAGTAGCGAAGTGTTTTAATAGTGATAAATCAACGGTTTTGTCGCGCCAAAGAAATTAGGGTTTTTTGCTCGGACAAAACCATTTCGTTCATTACATCGAAAGTTTATGTAATTTACGTATTAAAATTAATTCACAATACCATCAGATGTATTACAAATAAAAGATATCAAAATCACATTCTTATTATAATAATTTAGAATACTACAACTCACAGAAAAAAATAAGGGAGTAAAGGACGCGCCAAAGAGCTTAGAAAATTTACCTTTAAAAAAATATTTTAAATCCAGTTATATAAATTTTGCTTAAATACTGTATGGCACTAAGTGTCTTTGTATTAAAACTTTCTACAAAAAATATATCAATGATAAGAAGACAAAATTTCATGGATTTTAGGCCTCGGACAAGACGAAAACTCTGTTTTTGATAATCACCCTATTGCATTAATTGGTAATTTTTGTGTATTATGAAAAATTAGGTAAGGAGTTTTAATTTGGCGGAAGGAACGAGAACAAAAACAGTCTAACATACTGGTTGTAGGTAAAACATGATGTTGAGTTATATTTCTGGAGTCATATTAGCTAATGGTTCATTTCCTATGCTGAACAATAATCTTGTAATATGAAATTATGATATAGTTCTTTATATTAAATTACTTACCTACTTAGGCAATTATAACATGATGAGGAAGGTAACAGTGTCTCTTATATTTAAACGAATAGGTATAATATTATAAATCATCTGCCAGGATATTTACAATCAGAGTTAATAAAAACCAGGAACAGTTACAAAATTGCGGAATCGTTCAGATAACTCGCAGATGTCTCAGACCACTTATATTTATATGCTACATTTCCTCTTTCATAGAAATGAGAAGTAATTTAGAAAAATACACATCTTCATTTGTAAAATGCATGTAGTTACCTACTGATGGAAAAAGAAGTTAAATCGAGTTAGTCCAGCAATTATCTTGGCTTATTTCTTTATTCAGTATAAATGCACTTAAATCGCACACAGTGGATATACGCGAAAATCCAAAGTTAAGGCACACTGTGTATAGATTTGCATACTTTATGGGACTTGCAAGAAATATTAAAAAAAAATCAAGTTGACTATTTCTAATAAGTTTCTTTATATTTCTATAGGTTCGGTCATAGAACCAATTTCGTTTTTAAAAACCCATTTTTTTTCCAAAAAAATCTCTAAGATTGGCAACCCTACCGTCCTTGGTTTAGATTATGACAACTAGGAAGCAAATCGCTCTCGGCTCTCATCCAGACTATTATAAATATTTATAGCTATTTTTATGGATATGTATATACGTTAGAGTAGCGTGAATTAATTTATGACGAGACAGCTGCGATTATGAACACATGAAATAGTTTGGCCCTTTTGAAAATAGGAAATACGTTGGTACTTTCGACGTCGCAAACTGTTGAAGTTTAGGTACCTATCCTTTTTCTGAATTATGTTGCTTTGAACTGTAGAAAGGGATAAAATTCTATCAGTTTTTTCTTTATCTGACAGTAGTCAAGTAAAAAAAAAAATTCAATCCCACAAATTTTATTTGTAGAATAACTTTGGGAATGGCAAGACTTAGTTTTAACGTGCTTGAATATACTTATATATGTATAGGCCTTGAAGTAGTTTTTGCGTTACATGCAAGTAATCGTTAGATTTTTTCTCAGTGCGATGGACATCTGCAACACATTTTGTGATTCACTCAATAATTCTATCAATGAAAAAAATTTTTTTTTTTTCAAGCTATCGGCTAAAATCCAAATAAAACTACCTCAAACTAGTTTTATCTTTAAAACAATGACATTATTTCCACCTTGGAACTCTGCCACATTCTTTCTCATATCCCGCAGTATTTGATATATTTATTTACATGCAGATAATTACATAATAACGGCAGAAATGAATGTAAAGACACACAACCTTCTTAGTAACTCAGCCTTTTTAGGAGAGTCCTGGCTGGTTATAATTTTCTATTAAGGAGGTGTGAGACAAGAAGGTTACATGCATTCTTACTGGAAAAAACAATTACAAAATTGTAACAAAAACACATACTATTAAGTCATAAATTGTGCCTATATAAATATTCAATAGAACAATTTCATTTTTTTATTGCTCTTAATTCTATGTTTCTGTAAAACAAATTACGTTACGATAAATTGGTTTCATTTCCTCTTCTGTACTTATGTGTTACTGTTTTAGTACCTTTTTAATATTTTTTGGAATAAATGGACAGTAAGGCTTATGGGAAAAATAAACCATAAACCATGCAGCGTTTAAAACCAACATAGAACAGCTTTTATTCATTTCCAAGTAAACAATATAAGTTTAGACGTGTGTAACTCAAGGCAGTCAAGTAGTGATGACCCCTGCACAATCAACTGTAGGCGTCTTGACCTCTTTATTATACTTCGCATATTATTATACTGTGTACGTAGATTAATACTTTGACGTAGACAATTTAATTACGCAAATATCACTGGCTGTTATTTTTTACTGTGAATGGCCCACTTTATAGATAATTTGTTGTTTGTTCACCGTTGAGGCTATAATTGCGAAAGATGAGGGCTCCTTCAAATAAAAGATGCGTAACAATATTTCTAGATTTTTAGGTTTGGCTGCAAAAAAAGGAAAATGCGGAAATGTAAAATAACTGTTCTATTTTAAAGAAACAAGATACTTAAGTTACGTCAACATTGCGCATTTCAAAATTTTATTCTGGAAGTAGGCATTAAATTTTTCGGCTCTCTCAATTTTATCCGCTGCTTTTTAGTAGGTAATTCTAAGCAATATTTGCATTTATTTCACTGTGAACAACTATTTACTTGTTTTGCAAATCGAGTTACGAGTTACCTTTATCAGATTGTCGTTCTTAATTCAAACAAATGTCTTCCTGTCTCCATTTTCTTATTTCTGCAATTGGTTTAAAAATGGGCGTTGTGTTTATTTTATATGTGACGTCATATTAAGGGGACATACTTTTTTTGATGCATAGCAACGTATCTGTCACTCATAGATTGAGATATAATCTGTGTGTGATGTTATGTTTGATAAAAGATGAGGTTGTGTGGGTGTAGTGTCAATGTGTGAGTGTCAGATTTTCTTACCTCGTGGAAAAAGCAACAAAAATCGCTACTTAAATAGTATCAATAACAGCATTTACACAGTAATTCTTAAGTAGCTTTCGGCATTAAGTTTACAAGAAGGTACTTAGTTGCTTTTAAAATATTTTTCGAAGAATTAATATTCTTGGCGGGTAGGTTTTTTGTAGGGGATCAAAATTATATCTATTTAACAGGTACCCTGTAAAACGATGTACCTACCTAAGCTTTTAAATAAATTTATGCAAATAAATATATATTTTTTAAAATCGCCCCTATTTTGCGTAGAACTCACCTACTGACATCGGTACCTATGAAATATTCAATTAAATACACACTTACTAGTAATTTGTTTGTTATTTCGTAAATCTTCGGGTTAATGGTACCTTATCGCGATGATAAGACGCGACATTGCTTTATCTGAAGATTATCGTTTCCATTGTCACACGTTTATTTTTTTGTTTTTGTTTCCCAAAATGTCGTCCTCATTTCGGGAAACGTCCCAGTCGTCCCAATTGTTGTGGTTTAGCAACATTGGCCGCGATCAGTTTTATGATAGGTGACCGCTTGTACTTACTATTTCTCCATGCTTTAGAAGGTGCTTTCCTATGATCCATAAAGTTTACCCGTCCTAAAGCGATTATTTATAGGCCAACTCTAAATCTTTGGTCGGTGAGTTAGTCATCTTCTTACAGCAACTTTTTTAGATGCCTCAAAAACGACGGTTTTTTACGGTTTGACGGTTGACTAGAACTGAATTAAATTAAACATGTTATTGAAAAGTTGTTTGTAAATAACAGTTATTAGATATGGAAATTTTCCTGAAATTACTTGCTTTATTACTATCTGGAGTACAAATAAATATTGACAAAGTTCAACAGGGCACTAGTTCTAATAGCAGTTATGCGATTAATTATAGCGGAAAATACTTGTTATTGACTAATTTTAGAAAACGTGATAATAAAATTATCTATAGCTGTTTACACAGTTATCATTTATAGGGCCAGTGCAAATGAACTGTTGACCCCGACTGAACCTACCACGTTATGAGTAAAATATAGTATCAAACTAACAAAATATTGTTAATGGATTTGTCTAAATTAACCAGCAAGTTTTATTATTTAACGAGTTTAATAAGTTTTTCACTTTCAAACAATAAAGTATGAAATGAATACAAATGACCGGTTATCTAAAAACATGTGGGATGATTTGTAACACAAATAATTTTCTGGATTTAAATATCATACATTACCCTAATTAATATAGTGTTTTTAGGTTCAGTTTTAAATACTTAATAAGCTACTTATTTCGTAAAATATCGTGTCGTATCGAACAATGGGAACAAGCCGCACCTGTCGTTGTCGAGTATACAACATTAGCTAATCACAGATTAACTCTATCTCTGATAACTGGCCCATTCCTGAGGCTATCCAAATGTCCCAGGATTAATCTAAATACGTCAAAATTGATTATTTCGTAGGTTTTATACTTACAAGAATGAAAAGAAATGCTGCAATGCAGTGCCGGATTAAACTAGTAATAGTACCACCACCTGCTTGAACTCTGAACGGACCAAACTACATTTAACGTGTTGTAAGGGGCATGTTCTTAACAAAATCCATACACATTTTAGAACAAAATTACTGAACTATCTATACACGCTGGATAGTCACACAATAGCAAACCTCAGGCGAACAATTCAAGCCCCGATACCAAATTTCCATACCAACAATATCCGAAATATATTTTATCAGATAGTGATGATGGTATGGTGCATGTTGGGCATTCATATTACAGCTAGCTTTTACCTTCTTAACGAAGAAAATCTATCACCGTCAACCAAAAGTAACCGAAAATAACTCTATACTGTTGCTTTCACATATCTAATGGAACAAAATCAAATCTACTTACCAGTAATCATAAGTTATTACAGCAGAAGAAAATATGTACTGAAAATATGTATTTTTTCTGGGCTAGCACTCATAGTTAGTACCGCGAAATAAATACGTAGAAACTACAAAATGCTCACATCGCATAGGTTTTAATAAAACACATATTTTTAATAGCTCGTAAATCACAAGTTCATGATTTCCCGCTAGCTCGTTAGGCAACAGAATAAATAAATAAATACCAGCTAATGTACACAAGTTTGCTAAAATTAAATTATTTCGTAATGAGCATTTTGCTCACAGAATGGCGGTTTCCTAACTCACCATTTAGCTTGTAAAATGTATGATGTTCACAGTTTATTTTTCTAGAAAGTTTTTTAGTTTAATACATGCCTTAAAATGTAATTACACGTACATACAAATGTCATAAACAGTTTTTAGCGTCGTGGTAGTCACATATTGCGCAAAGGTCGGGCAAATCCCTACTTTAATCCCTACTAATATTATAAATGCGAAAGTAACTCTGTCTGTCTGTCGGTCTGTCTGTCTGTCTGTCTGTCTGTCTGTTACGCTTTCACGCCTAAACCACTGAACCGATTTTGTTGAAATTTGGTATGAATAAAGAACTGAACTTGGGAAGGACATAGGGTACTTTTTACCGCGGGAAAATTCTCATTCCCACGGGAAACCGACTTCCACGCGAACGGAGTCGCGGGCGGCCACTAGTATTATAAATGCGAAAGTAACTCTGTCTGTCTGTTACGCTTTCACGCCTAAACCACTGAACCGATTTTGATGAAATTTGGTATGAAGAAAGAACTGAACTTGGGAAAGGACATAGGATACTTTTTACCGCGGGAAACCTCTAATTCCCACGGGAAACCTCTAATTCCCACGGGAAACCGACTTCCACGCGAACAGAGTCGCGGGCGGCCACTAGTTACTACTATAATTTACCCGTTGATTGAGTAAATAAACAATATATTTTTTGAGCTTTTACGCGTGTACCGTTTCGAGCAAAAATGAACGCATCAGTTGAAAAGAAGTTCGATTACAATTTTAGTTAATTCAAATAAGACCTTTGGTATATAGAGAACAACCCTGTGCTGTTTACTATTTAAATTAAATAATTATCGTTGTATACGAGGGTCACCCCCTCGGCAAATATTATTAAAAGTAACCGAAACTCCAAACTATATATAGTTACTTGCTAATGAGTACGTTTGCCACTGATGTAAGTGATATTTAAACTGTGTATTTGATGATTAAGAATATGTAAGGTTGTAACTAAAGAAGGTTATTCTACGTTCAAATAATTTGGATAGCGAGAGGGCTTGTGGTTCGTGATTTAAATGATGAATTAGTTGCACTCGTATATACCATAAGATTTACGAAAAGTCAAATTGCATTAGTCCTTTCTTCCTGCCTTAATCTACTAGTGATCAGTGTTCCTATTAGAAAGGTAGGATAAGAAAACGATAAGCGACCGAATACCTAAATACTCTAGAGGCGTGAACGTTATTTTTTTTATGCTGCAAGAGTCTACAGAAATAAAGACTAATTGCTGATTAATAAGTCGATTGGGGAATAGAATAGAATATGTTTATTTTCCATTGGTTAAAATTTACATGTCACTTAAAAATATAATTCCCAAGTGCCTTTGGTGTCTATTTTGGCGCAGTTTGTCCGGGAGGGGATCTTTTACAGCCTGATCCGTGGTTTTTACTCACACAGTTGAGTTATGTGACACAGGTGTGAGAAGTATTAGATTTAAGATCTCAGCAGATCCTAGACCTGAAATTACTTATAAACTATGAGTGACTCTAAGCGTCAGAGCCTATGCTGACGGGGGAGGGTCGTTCTTTTGTGTAGCGGTTTAGCCCTCTCGGATTTGTGTAAGTATTCTATGTCGCCTATTCTATTTGAGAGAAGGAGCGGGTTAAATTGTCCATGTTTTGTGTATGCGGGACCGGGATCTTCTAGGCCGCTGATCGTCAATGATGTGAGTTTCTCAATCATATCACGATGGAGATCATGTGCTCTGAGATGCCACGGGTCTTGTCCGAGCATTTCCCAGATGGTTTTGGTTTCAGTACGACTTGGGAAGTCACCTGCAGCTTTCAGTGCCATTCGGTATTGTCTTTCCAGTTTTAACAAATTGCTCTTACTGTATCTCGGTAAGAGTTGTATGACTCTATAATCAAGTACCGGCAAGAGCATGTCTGTATTATGAGCAATTTTGTTTCGATGTTCACTTTGGATCGGTACCCTATGATGGAGTTAAGGGCGCCTCTTACTCGTTTAAGTTTTTCTACTCTTTCTTTTGTGTTTATATTCATTAATAAATAATAATAAATAATAAATCTCCAGACTAACACACCAATTATGTGGTCCTATGGTAAGCGCATTAAGTGCTTGTGTTACAGGTACCACACAATGGACTAGGGGAGAACCTAGTTACACCCAGACACGAGCCAATGTCGAAAAACCATTTTGACGAAATTGGCCCGAACCGGGGATCGAACCCGGAACCATCCGCTTTACAGTCCGGTATAGTTACCGCTGCGCCACAGAGGTCGTCATTGACAGCCTTTTGTCGAATACGACACCCAGGTATTTTACTTGGTTCTTATATTCAATCCGTTCACTTTTCAGTTTTATGTAGTTTCTGTATCCACTGTTTGTGTTTTCTCGCCTAGGTCTTTTGCGGGAAAACATGATACACTCCGTTTTGTCGACGTTACATTGGAGGCCCCATCTCTTGTAATAGTCGATAACCTCCTCCGCAGCCCATTCTGCACGCCTTGTAGAGTGATCTGGCTTCTCCGCTGCGTTGAGAATGCACAGATCATCTGCGTATTGAGACAGCATCTGACCAGCGATTGGTGGTTTGGGTAGATCGGCGACGTATACATTGAAAAGCACGGGTCCCAAGATCGAGCCCTGTGGCACGCCGTGTGGTACGTCTCTTTCTGTTCCAGTTGTGGTTCTGAATCTGCCTTTGGTAATTCTTTTTGATAGGTAGTTCTCTATAGTTTTTATGATGTTATTTCGTGCTCCTTATATCCTTTATAGAGTCAAATGCCTTGCTGAGGTCAGTGGAGATCATTGCCACACTTTGTCCTTTCTCTAGGGCGATTGATTGGGGACTTAAATCTGTAAGTTTTGACTCAAAGCCACGGGGTCTTTATAGGCCTACGGGTATGTATTGACCATACTCCAAATAGTTATTAAAAAGCACGTCACCACATTCAAAGTTATAGAATCAATAGGTACATAAGGTGAAACAGTTATTCTTAAAAACATTGATTAAAAAGAATGCGGCACAATTTTAGTACATATTGTTTCCAACACCATTAATCTGTAAAAAAAACTTGAACGATGTAGTAATTAAAAGTAATTTTATTCATAACCTTGTCATCACAACCGACTCGTTTTATGAATGAAATGTCATTCAGTTATTCTTCAATATTACCACCGCTTTCTTCCTGTCCCGTTAACTCACCGTGGTATTAACAAACTGTGTGTTATTTTTGACGGCAACAAATCAATATTTTTTTGTCGAAACATTGAAATACCTAAAAAAAGTATTGTTTGTGTTTTTGTTCTAGGAATGACCTCAGGACCATACCAGCACATTAAGGTCATCGAATTCAACAAATTCCTATAAATAGCTAATTAATAGTTTACCTTAATCAAATACCAATATTTCATTTCTTAGTTTATTTTAACGAGTCCAATAAACAAAATAAATTTGTGCCTTACTGCATTGGAATAAAGTTCAATTTGAGGTATGTGATTAATTTATTACATTTTGCTCTGTGGTAATACTTACCTAGTATAGTAACATGATTTAGTAATATTTCATGTCCAATAGAAGGCTAAACTTGATGTGTTTATGATTTTTCACACGATATCGAATTGATTGAATTTGCTGTGTGGCGTGGGGCTTAGATATAGAGTAGTATTATTTTATCGTATTAGTATAGGAGTAGGAAGTAAGTAGGTGAATAAATTTACGGTTATTCCTTATTTAAATAAGAAGGGAAGAGGTAGCTGTAAAAATCTAAGATTTTAAAATAATATAGAATGACTTTAAGATTTTAAAACGATCTGAATTGACGAGTGTGTGTGAAGAAATATGACTTCTCAATTGGCAGTTTAACCTTTAATATACGTGTGAAAAAGCAGACAGCTTAGCGTGGAATTCCAAGACTACGAATAAAACTAGGAAGGTTCCTTAACTGACGAGTATTTGTATGAGAAAACGGTATTGTTTGTTTAATAATTTATCTGGGAACTAAAGACATTCAAAGCTATGATACATTTTCTAGGAAAACCTCATGAGGCAACCCACATGATTGGATGATAATCAATCATGTGCATCTACCAACATGCACCAAGCCAGCGTGGTGGATTACGGCTCAAACCCGGCTTTCCGAGAAGAAGTGTATTGGCACAAATATAGGCTATTATTTTTATTATTTTTTTATAGTAAAGTACACACATCAACATCGTCTAGGGATATTTTGTATAAAGTTCTTAAACTCAAAAAATACTGATTATTTTTTTTTTTTTTTTAAGAAATTTTTTTTTTTGTAAACCTTGTTGAACGATTCTAAATTTGAATTTGAAAAAAAAAATTAAAAACAAAAGATTCATGCTGCATAATGGTAGCGAAGTCTGAAGGTTTCATTTACCTACAGTAACTTTTGACATTTTTTTGTGCCAAATTTGAGTTTTATAGCAAGTTATCGGTAAATTATCAATTAATGTTATTGTGTGCATTATGCAGCGGGGCTATTGAACGAGGAAAGAAATGTTACGGGCAGTAGGCATGCTCCAAACTGGGGCTACTCAACGGAATATTGCTGAGGAGATGGTAACAAGACAAAACGTGATATGAAGCTTATGGTCATGTTATCGTGCTCTCCGTGAGATGGCTGAAAGACACCCAGGCGGGAAACACTTAATCACTCAACGACAAGACCGAAATTTGCAAGTTGCCGCGAGACGGCAACCAAATTTTACGGCCATGCAGTTGGTTTAGAGGCTCCAGTCAGAGCACCAGTTGCTTGTGAGTGATGAAACTGTGAGGAGAAGGCTGCATGAAGCTTATCTTCATGCTCGCAGACCGCTTCGTACTCCAGCACCACGCCGAGAAAATCGTGGACGACGGCTAGAGTGGGTCGGTGAACATTTGCTCTGGGAAGATAACCAGTGGTTCATATTGCTGTTTACCGATGGCTCACGGTTCGGTTTCCATCCTGATACACGTAGAGTACGTGTTTAGCGAGTTCCTGGTGGTGAGTGCCGTCTGCGACACCCACAGGAAGTCCTTCCATACCACGGCGGGACAATTAAGGTTTGGGCGAAAATTCGTGTTGATGGAAGAACAGACCCCGTTTGGATCAGAAACACCATGTCAGCTGAAAAATATTGTAACGAGGTGCTAGAACCAATAATCTACCTCGACAAACTGCAAATGGGCCAAGAATTCACGCTGATGAACGACAAAGCCCGTCCGCACACAGCGAGAGTGGTGACGAGGTGGTTGCAGGAGCACGAATTATCGGTCCTAGGCTGGCCCACTCAGTCGCCTGACCTAAACCCCATTAAATACGCGTAGGATATGCTCTAAAAAAGAGCTTTAAGGAACTTCGCTACAAACATTGCGACGAAAGAACATCTTTTTTTGCCACTTAGCCGGACCTGGGACAATATACCGCAGCCTGACTTGGATAACTTAATCCAAAGCATAAAAAACGTTGTAGGACCGTTTTTAACGTCGTGGATGGTTTTACTGACTACTGATTTTTCACAATACGGTTCAAATCTGAATAATTTCTGATTATTTTTCACTTTTCCTTGAGAAACAAATTCATTGTTACTTTTACATTTTTTTCACTTTTTTCTTTATTAAAAAAAAAACACTTTTACGCAAAAAAAAATGATTTATTTTATTTTGTTAATGTAGCCTGATAAATGAGCTTCATAAAAATATATACATGTTGTATGTTATTTTTAATAAATTTTGAGTAAACTAAGTAATTTCAAAATATCCCTAGACGATGTTGATGTGTGTATATTAGCAAAGTGTCTTCAGTAAGAGCAAGCTCTGTGGCTCATTATATTCATTTTAAGTTACAAAGTTTTATCTATTGAGATATACAAGCAAGCAAAATTTAAATAAACAAGCTAATGAAAAAACTTTACTTGGTTATTAACAAAAATGCTATTACAGAAATATAAGCTGCAGTAATAGACGGGGTACTTTATTGCGTTCAATGACGACAGCGACATTTAATTGACAATATGACATGATATGTCAATTAATGTTGTCAATACCAGCCTTATGTATTATACTAATTGGTTTGACATGCAAACCAATAGTTACATAGATGAAATAATTAAAAAAATAATTTACGTTCATTCTAAAAGCAATCATATAACTGTTTCTAAACCTTTAGGTAACTGAACGAAACCGTTTCTATTTTAGGAATTGAAAAGTTTTCCTCTCCAGAAATAAAACCTTGGAACCTGGGGAAAAGGAAAGTTTCGCAACCGTACAACAATGTGATGGAAATAATATTAGCCTATTATGTAATGTTAAACTACGTTATATAAAAAAATGTCTGATCCTCGCTTGAGCAGGCTTCAAGGGTACTAAGCATACCTACCTATATACCGGGTGTCCCAAGACTATGGTACACGAAGGGAAAGTACCTTAAATATCGTAGATGGGATATTTTGCTGAAAGAAGACTTTATTTTATTTTTTATACTTTAAACTGCCGAAGTAAATTAAGTATTTTTTTATAAATTATTTAGAATTTTTTTAAATGCAGAATTACTAAGTTTAAAAAATAAAATAAAGTCTTCTTTCAGCAAAATATCCTATTTACGATATTTAAGGTACTTTCCCTTCATGTAGGTACCGTAGTCTTGGGACACCCTGTATAGAAGAACTCTGTCTTATTCTTCTTTTACATTTGGTTTGTCAGAAATGGCTCTAAGCGATATGACCATCATTTGGTTTCTTACAAAAAATAGTTTTTTTTAATAGTTTTTAATCGTTATAAAATAGGCCAGCGTTATCGATTGTCTATCACATACTACTATCAAAGCGCTCAAAGTTTTTCAAAGTTCGAACTCCCGCGCCACCCATTTGCAAACTTCGCTTACATATTTGCCGTCAGCTTTAGTGCATTAAGGTGTCAGCTTACGTTGTTTGATATGAGGGTTTTAAGTTTATATGCTTTAGTAGTAGCTTTCCGTCTTGCGGTTTTACTCACATTGAGTAGGATTTTTTTACTGTTAGTGTGCTTTTAGCTGTTAACCACTAGCAGTTTCTTCCTTTGTTAGGGTTTGTAAAGAGAGGTTGCATAGTAAAGGGAGATAAAGAGAGGTAGGGTACGTCTAGCTAGATCTAGAAAATAACGCAAATCCCGGGACTTATACTAAAACAAAAACACAACAGAGCACAGTAGAATTTGTCAACGTGATGCAATTTTTCAAAAGATTTGGAGTTTTCCTTGCTGAAATGAGTTGCTGAAATTGTTTATAGTTAGAAAAATGAAACCAGAAAATAGAATAATATACCTACTGTTAGCGAAGATAGAGGAAGCAAGTTGAATAAATAACAACGTCAGAAAATAACATCGGTTTACATATTCAAAAATTATAAACAGACATACAAATGAAGCGAAGAAGTAATTGTTCACAATAATTAAACAAAACGGCTCGCGTGACCCCAAACACACTGAGTTGCCGCAAGACGTGTGAATGTCTTTGACAACCAACGAAACAAAAGAAGATCGGTACGTCACAGGCATACAGGTTTTACTTATAAAAAGTCTGAGTGGCCAAAGAGGTTCACTTAATAATAATAATAATAGCCATTAATTTCCAATATGAAGGTTGTAGGCTTTCCTTAAAGCTGTTCCGTGACCTCTACATTTTATTTGTTAAACACCCTTGAACCTTTTCTGGCTTGTTTATTATTGATATAATGGCTCTAATTGGCTATAAATAGCAAATTCTTAATGGTAGTTACATCTAACAATAATTGAAAATGTGTAGGTTGACTATAAACTCATTTTAACTGCTTTTGTTAATTTATATTTTATTTCCCGATGTTTCGGCATGTTTTCAAATACCTTAGTCGTGGGGAGACTGAAATGATGGACGTCTACACAGAGTTTAGATACAATCTATTTTGGTTGAAATCAGTGCCATCTATTTCTTTTTCTTGTATAACCGCAATTAACTTTAAAGCGCTGACAGTGATTTGTATGATGTCTGTATGTTCTACGTCTTGGATCCCACAACGGATTCGACATATTGGTAATGCCAAGTACAGTAGAAAAATATATACTACATTTGATAAAACATTAAGTGCTTTATCTTATGAAGCTTTAAACAATGGAATCTTAATTAGCCTACACTTCTTAGTCACGAAAGTTATATAATGGCCGCGCGTGGAAGTTGGTTTTCTGTAGAATGAGAAGTTTTCTCGCGGTAAAAAGTACCCTATGTGTTATTCTGATGTATAACCTATATTACTTTAAAATTTCTTCCATTCATCCATACATCCATCCATACTTTCACGTTAATTATATTAGTAAGATTTGGTTTAGAAAATGAAACAAGGAAAGTAACAACTACATACATGTCCACATGATTAGAGTAATAAGTAAAGATTTCTATCGGGTCTTAGGTCATAAGTCATTCATAAATCTAGCATAAAAACAAGGAAAATAAGACCAAAACTGGAATATTCGTTATTTAGGTAAATAATTGTAGCTGCCGCGTTGTGATGTGTTGTTACTTCTAGGAAGGGGACATTGGCTCCGATTCTCAAAACACTCTCTAAATTTAAATTAAAAATATCGCTGTCACTTTCTCATGCTTCGCATTAGAAAAAGACAGGTACATTGGTCTCACTAAATTTAGTCCATATCATTGTAAAATTGAACGAAATGCGCTGAGTACTAGCCTAAAATTGCCTTCGCCATGTCATATTGCACGTACATTTTAGTTTGACAGAAATAAAATGATTACCTGTCTTTGTCTTATACTATTGAACAGTAAGTGATAGCAATAGTTTTATTTTATTTTAGACAGTGTTTTCAGAATTGGGGCCATTATCCTATTTGTCAGGAATATTTTGTTATTGACAGTGACGTTTCCCTTGTTTTTGATATCTCTACGCAATTTAAGTTGTTTTTCCTTGTATCTCTGACTAAAGATAATCTAGTTACTGTTATAGTTGTAACTAAAATCATGATTCAGATCTTTACACCTAAAATTTATTTCAAAATAAAAACAGTAAAATACAAAGAAGGCCTCACTTTATATTCTCTGAATTGAAATTGAACCTGACAAAAACACACTTATTCGTTGGAAAGTTTTCTGAAATTGTCCCTTAGTAAATAAGTTACTTCACATTATAATTATATTTGCTTTATGTTAATAATTTCATTACAGATCGAGAGACGCCTAGTTCTAAGAAGACTCGTTACTCCTGAAAGTTCCATGTTATTTGCTGTATGCTTTACCTCATGAGAGAGCGAAATCATCGTAATAAAGCCAGCAACCAATAGGTAATGAGAAGTCGGCTGAATATTGAGGTTGTAAAATTTACATCATGTCAATCCTCATTAAACTGTCCTTTTTTTCATGTAGGTATGTTATAATGATGAAATGCTAAGGCACGATTTTTAAAGACTTCATGCAGTTTTATATCTATTGGTTTCGGAGCAACTCTACAATAAAGTAAAAAAAAAACTAAATTTAAAATGCCTAATTGTGTCAAACCAGAATAAAACTTGTTCAAATCTGAAAAATCTAATAATCACCCTACTAATATTATAAACGTGAAAGTTGTAAGCATGTATGGATGTTTGTTACTCTTTCACGTAAAAACTACTGGACGGATTTTGATGAAACTTTACAGTAACATAGGTTATAATAAATAAATAATATTATTATATTAGGTTATACATCAGAATAAACTATAGGGTACTTTTTATCGCGGGAAAACTTCTTATTCCCACAGGAAACCGACTTCCACGCGAACGGAGTCGCGGGCGGCCACCAGTGTCTTATAAATCCCATATGTTATAACACTATGGAGTCCATTTCTAGATAAACGAAAACATACTAAGAAAACCAATTATTACTAACAAGATATATAAGGAAAGAGACCTTGGACATAACAATATTTTGCTTAGAACTCCGACTGTAAGCAATTTTTGAGGCCGTGTTTCCTTTTATTAACGGTGTTGCTTTGTTCTTAAGAAATGGAAGCAAATTACTGTAATTATATTAAATGAAAAATAAGAAATTATATTTAACAGTGGCTTGTCTTACCTACCAAGTTTGTAAGATTCATAATGCGAAAGTACCTAACTACGTGTACCTACGTAGTTTTTATTTACGTCAATTAAGTAAATAAATTGTGCAACAAAAAGGTTTTTATATAGCAATCAAGTTATTTTAAATATACTTGCTATACCTAGATTAAAAAACCGAAAAATAAGAAAAACTAGAAAGTTAAAATCTCTGTTGAATGTTTCTTCCATTCTACATTTGTTCCGTGTTTGCAACGTACCGTCAAATCGGCCATTATCAAAATACCGCTGATTGGTCAGGCGAGGGTCAGAACCAATGGCTTAGAAAACCTGTGGATATGGCAATAATTTATAATGGGAAAACCTTTATTAATAAAAAAATGGGGGCTTTAGGTGTTCTATTTAGGTGGTCTATCTAGCGTTTTCACTAAATATGAAGTAAACATATGCCTCAATTGTTCTATACTTCACTACATAGTATAATAAAACAAAGTCGTTTTCTCTGTCCCTATGTACGCTTAAATCTTTAACTACGCAACTGATTTTGATGTGGTATTTTTTAATAGAAAGAGTGATTCAAGAGGAAGGTTTACATGTATAACATAGTGCAGAGAAAGAAGTTTTACTCCGAATTCAAAATCATCACGGTTTTGGGCTTAATATATGGCGACATTGACTATCTACCTATGAATCCAAAAAAAACTTTATATTCCATCAATTATAACTGTTGGAAAAATGACGTTCGATTACCATTGGCTTACGCAATAGCCCCGCAGCTAGCCTACGTTGTTTAACTATAGGTACGGGGTATAAAAGAACTGCTTCCGAAAACAAAAACTGGGCATTGCTGGAGGGGAACTAGTTACGTAATTTTCCTAAATTTTATTTATACTGTCAGATTTTGCGATGATTTTAAATTAAATAGTGTTTTAATTTAATTTGCAATGTAAATAATCGCACCTGAACCGACAGTTGATGAGTGAGCGATGATTTCAAGCGGCCAATATTACTTTTCAATCCTTAATAACTTTTTTAGATTAAATTTTCTGGCTATGCTGTTAGTGTATTTAGTTACTATTGAGGCTCAAGAATACATGGTTTCAGGCTTCGGAAGTGGTCTTTTTACATCCGTTATATAACAATTGTATCATGTCCATTAATTTCTTCACTCCTTGATCAGCGTCAATTGAACGCCTGTGAGTATTGTCATTTGCAATAACAGTAACGACGCGTCACCCATTTTCATTACCACTGACAATCATTTAAATATTTTTCAATCGAAATGGACCATTCTAGAACGTTGTTGCTCATTCATATTTTGAATGGAAATGAATTCAGATTTATCCGGAATAAAATTAAGTACGGAATATTTTCTAATGAATGGATTGGTAGTATATTTCACAAAATATAAGTTACTTAGCTCTAAGAAGTTGCAGCATTATTATATTTGTCAAAACGTTTAGAACTTATACACAGCATATAGTTCAATATCCTACTAATATTATAAACATGGAAGTTCGTGAGTATGAATGGATGTATGGATGTTTGTTACTCTTTCACGTTAAAACTACTGGACCGATTTGGATGAAACTACACATCAACAACAACTAACTTACAGTAACATAGGTTTAACATCAATATAACACATAGGGTACTTTTTACCGCGGGAAAACTTCTCATTCCCACGTGAAACCGACTTCCACGCAAACGGAGTCGCGAGCGGCCACTAGTAAAGAGTAGTTACTTAACTCAATAGAATAGATAATGACATCTTATTAAAGCCGAATTAATATCGTCTTTGACGAACCAAAGAACTTGTTTCGGCTTTATCTACCGACTAATACAACAGTAGAAGATGTTTGTCTGAATCACGTTTCTTTCAGGGTCCTAATTTATTAGGGTGACAACAAAATAAGGGCCCAGTTGGGTACACCTTAATTTAGCGCTTTTGTACACATAATTCAATTCTAAAGAGGGCACCCTACTCTTCGGCCGGAGATTTGTTTAAAACCATTTATACAGAATAGCAATTCTTTGGAATGTTTAGCATAAAATGATTTTGTATAGGACCTTCACTTTTATTAAATCATTTGTTCAGATTAAGAAAATTCTAAATAAAGCATCACTTTACTGAATAAAAATAAAATTAATTTCGGCATTCTTTGTGCTACGATATAAATAGACTGACAACTGATACTTTTTGAATACGAAACGACGATCCTAAAATTATAATATTTTACTTTTTAATTATCAAGACATTGTTTTCTTTATATACTATAATTGGAGTAAAAAACTAAGTTTTATTTTTTAATACCGTTTTCCATAAATAAGTAAATAAGTAACCGTACCACACCATATTATTCTAATGACCTACGTAACCTACCCCTTCAAAGAAAAATGCCCTCACCCCTTTTCAACCCCGTGCCAGCCCAGTGAACCGCCCCTGGTCACTGCGGGAGGCTTCGACGGTGATGTTTCTTTCTAAGATTACTTCCAGGTAAGTGACTCCAGACTTAACGGGGTACCTGGATACTATCTAGAACTATAAAATCAGTATAACACAAGTTTTGTAAGAGCTTATAGACTTTTTAGGCCGTCTTCTATTAAACACATATGGATTCTACTAATATTATAAACGTAAAAGTTTGTAAGTATGGATGTGTGGATGTATGGATGTATATATGTTACCGGCAATCTGTATAATTTAGGTATTCTATACAATACCTAGGTAATGTATAGAATACCTTGAGCGTTCAGGCAATGTATAATATAAAATGAATTTTATTGTCAATTCAATACTTTACCTAGGTAATGTATAAAATTCCTAGGAATTGTATAGATAACCTGCTGTTCCACCGGCAATGTGTAAAATAAATAGACCTTGGTCTATATTTATCAATGATAACTTATTATATGCTCAGAATAGTTATAAAACATGTTCTGTTAGGTAATTATAATTTGCTTAATTAAAATAATGCACCAATGAAAGTGTAATTTTTTTAAGGTTTGACAAATGCTTCTCCTGTCCCAGAGTAACCCGGAGTAACAATTAAAATAATAGGTACGACGACGAGCGAAGCGAGGAGGAGTGTGAGGTTGAATGGTGACCAAACAGTGTGCAAGCCGAGCGAGCGAAGCGAGCGTGCCGCGGCAGCGGCCGGCGAAGCACCACAACCCTTATATTTTTTAACTAAAATTACCAACTACGTCGGAGAATAAAGTTATGAAGGAAAAAAATGAGTCGAAAAATTTCTTAGTAATGATACTATGGTTCAAAAAGTTATGGCAACTGACTATTTTGAGTTCCGTTGGTAGAACAAAAATAAATTAAGAAAAAAAGTACGAGAAAAAATTATGAACATTGAATGTTATGAAAACAAATCGGTAATGGAATAAAAAAGAAAAAAAACGTATAAAAGTGCAATATAGACCATGATACAGTTCCTCTCTAAAGTTCTTCATTATAATCTTACCTGCATTACATACATTACCGGACGCGCATTCGGTATTGTATAGAATACCTAGGCAAAGTATAAAATAAATGATATTTCATACATTACCGACACGTTTTAGGGATTCTATACATTACCTAGGCATTGTATAGAATACCGGATTTTACACATTGCCGGTAACATATATATTTGTAACTCTTTCACGTAAAAACTACTGGACGGATTTGGATGAAACTTTACAGTAATATAGGTATTCATCAGAATAACACATAGGGTACTTTTTACCGCGGGAAAATTTCTCATTCCCACGGGAAACCGACTTCCACGCGAACGAAGTCGGGGCGGCCACTAGTAATAATATAATATTAATTTATTTTATCCTTAACTCTAGAAACAGATAGGTATTTTACCTCACAATGGGGGAACGCAAAGCTTCATGTTATAGGCATGTATGCGCATGTTATCCTGTTTTTAAACAAATCGTAGAAAACGTCATAATCTTACTGAAATAAACAAATCTTTTAGTCTAGATAAAAACAATTGAAAAATGCGATTTCCTTAAATTGATTTCTATAATCTTTATTTTAATACATCAATTTTAAAGCATTAGGGAGCACATTTTAATTCCATGAGTTTAATTTTGCCACGGCCAATTCCATTCGTGTTTAAATTAAAAAGTGAGATATCTCATCGTACCTTCAGATATAATAATGAGAGCAAATGTGTTCGTACAAACAAATTATTTGACACCAATTACTTACAACGAGGCGTTAAAATTGCTGGTCATTCTTCAATATACTTATAATAGCAGATGTTTGTAATTATAAATAGGAGTGAAGGGTTTGTTTATTAAATTGATAATTAAAAGCACACAAGCAATTATTAGCAGTTAGTAGTTTTTCATAAAAACGTTGTAACTCAAGACCTCAAGTCAAGTATTTTAAGTAAAATGGTAAAAAAAATATTACGATTCTGTTGCTATTCAATTACGATTGTCGCAAATTTGGTATTCTGTTAAAACTTATATGATGTAAAATTAAACTATATCATCTTTTCTTATTTTAATTTTGTTTGATTTGATTAAAAAAAAAATTCAAATACATCACAGCTTAACCCTTCCGGATTATTATTATATTTTTTTTCAATAAATAAAATAATGTCAACCTTAATATTCTTTGTGATTACACTTAGTAATTAACGTTCGTAATTGATATTAGACATTTCACGAGGCTGTAAACAAGGCAATAAACTAGAGAAACCCATTAGCAAACACGTAATTTTATTGCAATCAAGGCAAATAAATTGAACAAGTGCTGTTAGATTCGAACAGTAGCAAACACATTTTTATAACATCTCGACCTAGTTAGAAAAACGGTCAAGTTTAAGTAACAATTGAGCATCTAGGATTTCTTAGGTACTAATTGAAAGCGCAATTGATTTAAAAACATGAACAATCACCTTTACACATAAGTTTTAGATAATTCATCTTGTATATGCAGGAGTTAAAAGCTCTCCTACTCTTCTTACGTGACAGACGGCCCTTGTGAAACCCATTGGTTCCTAAAATGTCCCACTCCTACTCAATCCTAAAAAGTATTCCTCCAGTTATTTCAATGTATACCGCCTCGAAGCCTTCTCGCACCCTTTTGTTTTTATTTATAAATACGCGGGGCTTGTTTTATTTTAAAATCCGAGTTAATTACCCCGCAGCGTAACTAAATGGATAGCAGCTCTTTGCTAGTCTTTACAGAGCTCTAGTTTGGTGTGTATTTTTAAAAGTTAGCTTCGAACCGGGTTCGCTAATTGTGTTTGTTAGGTAAAGTTAAACCGGTAGTTTATTTGCTCGAACTTTATTCTGGAAAGTAAATGAAGGTAAAGTTTAGGATAATGAAGCATAAATTATAGCTTAGCTTTTGAACAAAAGTGCTGTTGATTGGAGGTTCTCGGATAGAAATATCCTAAGATAACATCACTAATTGATGAATACGACAAAGTAGATTTTGAAGAACTAAGTTACACAATTTTATCAGAAAGTATTATTCTTTAATTTGCTTTATTTTCTCTTATCGGGAATCGAACCTGATTTTTTTTTAATAGACAAAGACAAAAAATTAATACTTTAACAAGTAACTGTTTATTTTTTTATCTTGTTGATCCTACTGGTATAGATGCTTTTGACGCAGGATTAAAAACAAAAATACTTAAATGAAGTAGCTAATAATGGAGTTGAAAACATGTTTTTCTCGAAAATTTGTTTGGATACAATACATGCGTTGTCTTAACATCTTTACAAGCTTATATTTTTTCAGTAAACAAGCGCAGATTGGTGATTTTAGTGTTAAAATTTTCATACAATGATAATTTTACGAAAACTACATCATCATCATCATTATCATTACATAGTATAAATCCAAGTCGCTAATTCTGTCTGTTCGTATGTATGACCGTATGACCGCTATCTCCTCCTAAACCTTTGAACGGATTTTAATGCGGTTTATACCATCCTTTAGGTATTTTTTTCATTTAAATTTGTTAATAAAGAACATGCAGAAAAAGTTGTTATAAGTTAGTCAAAATTCAATGTTTCGGGAAAAATTCGCTAAAATTACACCATTGCGAAGCGTGGGCGGGTCGCTAGTAACAATATCAAACAACACTGCGTATGTCGGACTTTACGATAACTTTAAGATAAAAAACATCTTTCATTTTGGGTAGCGTATTGTGTTAAAAACTTTATTTTTATGCAAATATATGTGAGATATAAAGTTTGTGAGAATGTAGGTATGGATGTATGGATGCATGTTTGTTACTCTTTCACGTAAAAACTACTTGACGGATTTAGATGAAACTTTGCAGTAATATAGGTTTTACATCAGAATAGCATATAGGATATTTTTTAGCATATAGGATACTTTTATTCCCACGGGAAACCAACTTCCACGCGAATGGAGTCGCGGGCGGTCACTAGTAAAAAATAAAACAATAACTAACCATAAGAGTGCATCGTTATAATTGTTTAAACTTTGACCAGAATTGCCCGCCGTGCCTGTTTGTATGTAAGTAAATTAATATCCGTTAGCTTTTAATAAATCACACATTAGAATTTGATACCGTTTTGCAGAAACAAAAGCAAGTAACTACAAAATATAGGATAACAACCTTTATTTCTTTTTGAAATAGTATAACATTTATTTGAGTTCTGTCTTAACGAGTACCTACTTTATTAGCAATATTTGTTATTCAATAAGTCAGTTGGTATATAAGTCTACCTATTTATTCTTGCTGTATAGCTAATTATTTAGACAAATATTGCGTTTGCTTTCGTCACTCTACGATAGCACGACTATTTACTAGAAATATTATAGTGATCTTAGAACCGATTTGTACAACCAATATATTATAAATATTGGTTATTAAACGTGTGAGGGTATTTTGTGGTCCGTAGCCAAATAGTTTAATCAAGCGTATAATTAAAATGACTAGGCGTTTGGCCAAAACGCTAACAAACGTTTAATCTTGTAAAGTATTGGTGCTTTATATTTTCTGTAAGGAGTTGAAAGTCGTACCAACTTACATAAATAAAATGTCACGCGTATAAGTCTTCGAGTATGTACAATATAAATAATGTAATGAAGGTTTTACCTAAACCTTACTATATTTTCTTAAAGATTATTCAACCAGGTCACAGCGGGTCATAGCATAGAGCGAGTGAATAATTGCTAGAAATCAAATTCACTCATATTTACTTCTTCTTGCAACCAATCCCTAAATAAATGTGTACCACATAGAAATATGCGAGTGTATGTTTAGTTGTAACCTTAGTTCAGGAAAAACGCCAAGTTTCGCTTTAAGAAACACGCAAACAAATCAAATTGCAGCCGATCTGCATAACATTTCGTTCCTCGTAGTGCACATGCGAAGCTCTTACCATCTCGTATGTATGTTTAATTAAAAGAAGTGAAACGAGCGACCTGTTGTGACCCATTTCTCGATACGCCATTCAGGTCACAAACTCCTGAACACTTTGTGGGAAAACTAACCTTATTTTACAGGTGTTAAGGTAGAAATTTGATTGTTGTTGATCGCTTCCTGAAATAGCTTTCACGAGACATTTACCTATGGAATCTATTGATTGTCCTAAGTCTAAGTTGACGGCTAAATACATTATGACGGCATGAGTGTTGTGTGTAGTTGGAAATGCAGGAATAACTAACTAAGGGTTAGTACGTTTGCTGTTAAAGAACTGAAATTTTACAGAATTAGGTATTTTATGAAGAAGGTACAATTCACTAGAAAAAGGTAGATAGATTATAAATATCACATTCATTCTAATTGGTTAATGAATTTGGGGTGGACCTAGTATAAGTTACAAAAGAAACCATATAATGCCCACCAATGTTCCCTAAATTTAAACAAAGTGTAGCAACATATTAATAATGTTATAAAAAGTGATTTTATAGTCCTTTTATATAATTTCCTTTTATATCAACTGTCCCTCAAATTTTAGGAAACGTTGTTAAAACGGGCGTCTATTAAACGCTTGAATCTGAAAATTACGGCTGAGTTGGCGAACCCAATTATGATTGAGTATGTAATTAAACTTAATAATAACATGACACGTTCAACAATGGCTACACCCCTATTTACCAAGTATTTTGCTTGTAGGTACCTCGTTTGACAAACATGTCAAGCACAGATGTGGTAGATTAAGCTGCACATAACGTTTTTCTATAATAACTAACTAGTGGCCTCCCGCGACTCCGTTCGCGTGGAAGTCGGTTTCCCGTGTGAATGAGAAATTTTTCCGCGGTAAAAAGTACCCTATATGTTATTCTGATGTATAACCTATATTATTGTAAAGTTGCATCAAAATCCGTCTAGTAGTTTTTACGTGAAAGAGTAACAAACATCCATACACCCATCCATACATACTCACAAACTTCCTCGTTTTTTTTTTTTTTTATATTAATAGGGGGCAAATGAGCATGCGGGTCACCTGGTGGTAAATGATCACCGCCGCCCATGACTACCCGCAACACTGTGGGTGTTGGGGGTGTGTTGCCGACCTTTGAGGTGGGAATACACTCTCGACTTGAAGAGCCCCATGTTGTATGTAGCCGGGAATACCGCTGCAGGAAGTTCATTCCACATCTGCGTAGTGCGTGGCAGAAAATTCCGCCCGAAACGGACGGTGGTGGAGCGCCAGCTATCCAGGTGGTGGGGATGGAATTTCAATCTGTGGCGGGAGGTGCGGTTGTGGAATTGTGCAGCTGGTATAAGGTCGAATAATTCTTCAGAACACTCCCCATTGTATAGACGATACAGAACGCAAAGAGATGATATATCTCTTCGCAGGGCCAAAGAATCGAGGCGATCAGAAAGAGCTCGGTTGCCGGCGATTCGACCCGCTCTACGTTGTATCTTGTCAAATGGAAGAAGTAAGCATTGAGGTGCTCCTGCCCAGAGGTGAGAACAGTACTCCATATGGGGCCGCACCTGTGCCTTGTATAGTTGAAGGCGGTGGGCCGGTTTGAAATACTGTCTCGCTCGGTTAAGCACTCCAAGCTTTTTAGAAGCCAATTTGGCTTTGTCTTCCAAGTGACTATAAAACTGAACGTCGCTCGATATGCCGACACCGAGGATTTCGATCATAGGCTTTATACAAAGAGGAGTGTTCTGAAATGTAGGGGCTAATACAAATGGGGTTTTTTTTGTGGTGAACGCGCAAACTTGTGTTTTGAGGGGGTTAAATGTGACCAAGTTACCGCTACCCCACAAGGAGGCCAGGTATAGAGAGGCCTCAACTTTTAACACAAGCTTGTTCCGGTTTTCGACAACCGACTCCTTGCTGAGATTGGCTTGGCCATGGTACAGTGCATCTCCGGTACTGTCATCCGCATAACAATGCTGGTTTGCAGCATATCATTTATGTGCAAGATGAACAATGTAGGGGAGAGCACACAGCCTTGAGGAACACCAGCATTTACGGGCAGGGTGTCAGAGCATGCACCGTCGATTACAACCTTAATGCTCCGCCCAGTAAGAAAGCTGGTGATCCAGTTACACAATCTCTCGGGTAGTCCATATGATGGTAATTTGGCTAGAAGACATTTGTGCCAGACCCAATCAAAAGCCTTCGCTATGTCCAGACTAACTGCTAAGGCCTCACCTTTGCTCTCTACGGCCTCTGCCCAGCGATGGGTCAGATATAGTAAAAGATCACCAGTTGACCGTCCGTGACGGAAACCGTATTGGCGGTCGCTGATCAATTGGTGATCTTCGAGATATCGTAAGAGCTGAGTGTTAATCATACTCTCCATAACTTTGGAGAGTATAGAGGTGATTGCAATAGGCCGGTAGTTAGTTGGATCTGAGCGGTCGCCTTTTTTAGGGATCGGGTGCACTAGTGCTGTCTTCCAGCAATTAGGGACTACGCCGGTGGAGTACAGGAGCCGAAAGAGCCGCGTCATGGGAGGAGCTAGCTCTTGAGCGCAGACCTTTAGTACAATTGCCGGGATGGTGTCAGGCCCGCTCGACTTATGGATATTCAGGGAAAGAAGAGCTCTACGTACGGTGCGCTGCAAGAACCGTATATCTGGCATAGAACTCTGACATCTCAGGATGTTCGGAGGTGTTTTTCCCTGGTCGTCCAAAGTCGAGTTGGATGCGAAAAGAAGGCCCAGAAGATCGGCTTTTTCTTTTGCAGTGTGGGCAAGCGAACCGTCATCCCTGCGCAATGGTGGAAAGGTCGACAGACAGAAGTTGCCTTGTACCGCTTTGGCTAATGACCAAAATGCACGAGACCCAGATGGGAAACGCACAAGTCTGTCGCCAATTATGCGGACGTACTCGGCTTTCGCCCTAGCAATGGCCCTTTTGCATGACCTGGAGGCAAGGTTGTACTTCTTTTTTAGCGATACGCTATTGGGATCTCCAGTTGTGTGAGCGCAAGCCCAAGCCCGGTAACATTGCTGCTTTTCAGCAGTGGCTGCCTGGCAGGATTTGTTAAACCAGGGCTGGGATCTGCCGCCGACGGGTATCACAGAACTAGGAATGTATAATTCCATACCCTGCAACACGACATCGGCAACCGATTGTGCACAATCGCTGGGATCCAATGAGAAGCAAACCTGTCTCCACGGGTAGGAAGCAAAGAAAGTACGCATTCCATCCCAATCTGCTGACTTGTAGTGCCAAACACGCCGACTTCCAGTAGATCTAGGACGGGAGGGGCAAGTGAGTGGCAGTTTTGTCCGTATCAGGCTGTGGTCCGACGACCCGAGAGGGGTATCGACCGTCACCTGATAGTTATCGGGGTGTGAGGTCAGCAGAAGGTCCAGCAAAGAAGGTGCGTGGCCTTCAGCATCTGGGATTCGCGTGGGCGAAGTAATCAGTTGCTTGAAGTCATAAGCCAGGGCGAAGTCCCGAGCAGTTCTTCCCGCGTGGTCGGTTTTGTTAGAACCGAGCCAATCAGAGTGGTGGGCATTGAAGTCTCCCAACAAAATGATTTCGGCGGAAGGAAACTGCTCAAGAATGAGGACTGTCGCTTGTTGGAGACGATCGAAGAGTCGCTCCGTCTCATCGTCACCACTGTGTGACCTGTAGATACACGCATAGATGCGGGGGTGGTCGTCGCAGTCTACACGCAACCATAGAGTGGACAGGTCACGGGCTTCAAGATTCCCAAGGCTATGGTAACTAATATCCTCCCTAATGTGTACGCATACCCCGGCATGAGGCAAAAACCTATGCTCAAGCGTGTAGCCAGGGTAGGTGAGGTAGGATGATTCGGGTGGGGAGGATATTTGTGTCTCGGTTAAGAAGAGCATGGCCGGTTTTGCCGTCTCAAGGTGTTGATGGACGGCAGCTAGGTTGGAGTGGACCCCTCGAATGTTACAAAAATCCACTGATAGCGTGGGAGGGGTCTTAGGCATGCTCTTGCTTCGTTTGCCCCGGGAAGTATGTCGCGGTACTGTGCCCACCCCAGAGTACGAAGGGCAGCCCGAGCTTGGGGGCTCGGGGAAGGATTCTCCTGCTCCAAGAGAGCAGGTACCTTCCTGGGGTACCAACTCATTAAATGCCGCTGTCATACTTAGGGTGGGAAGGGGGAATGGGCACCGGAAACAGCACTCACCAGACGAAACGCAGGAACAATGTTCCTACGTCACGTTGGTCTTCTGTGCGTAAGTGGTACTTGCCAGTCGAGTCAGCCCAATTTATGCTATAGTCTATGTGACTACAGCTAAACTCTACCACTTTTACAGTCCTACCTACTGCACTACCCAGGGGTCACGTGTAGGGTAACTAGAGTCAGGAACCCCAAAAAAGGGGTTCGCCTACGGACGCGGACAGTATTAACCCCCAAATCGTTTATAATATTAGTAGGATTAGTAGGATGGCTAAAAAAGGATTGTTGCAAGTTTGCCGTTTGTGTTTTTGTCTCTCTTTGATAATAAGGGTAACTTAAAAACAGTCACTTTCTAGGATTTAAAACAAAGTCTTTTTTTAATTTGTAGTAAATTTCTTTTACACTTTTTAGGATTAGTTTTTTAATTGCCTGGTGTTTTTTTTTCGAGAGAAGTCGTAGTAGGAAGTGACAATGAAAACTTGTCAGTCGAATAGAATAATCTGACAGATATCAGCCCTTCGTTAAATTGAGGAATATGGACGGAAAAAAGTACTGATAGACTAAGCCGTAAGGTTTGGTAACCAAAAGTTGTGAGGCAAATGTAAAACAAATTTAACAAAATTAAGAAAACGCAATATCAAAGCTAAATAAAAATAGAATATCGTCTGATTGTCGTTCATTGGAGAAATAGTTAACAGTTGTTTATGCGTTTTCATAGTAAAAAAGGTTCTAATTGAATATTAAAACATTATATTCTGCGGTTGTTCTGTGAGGCTAAGTTTATTTGACAATACTGCTCATGATTTATGTTTAGAAAGACATTAACCGGTGACTCAGTTATATATTTCAGCATTACTTTGAGAAAGTCTTA
Source organism: Emmelina monodactyla (assembly GCA_916618145.1). Lineage (NCBI taxonomy): Eukaryota > Metazoa > Arthropoda > Insecta > Lepidoptera > Pterophoridae > Emmelina > Emmelina monodactyla. The sequence continues at coordinate 8,007,318 of OU745311.1, read as the reverse complement.
CCGCTATAAACCCTTCGTAGGTCTAAAAATATAATCTATACTAATATTATAAAGCTGAAGAGTTTGTTTCTTTGTTTGTTTGTTTGTTTGATCGCTCTAATATCAGGAACTACTGGTTTGATTTTAAAAATTATTTTTGTGTTAAATAGACCATTTACCGAGGCAGGCTTTAGGCTGCAACGTTGCAACTATAAAGAGCGAAGAAATAATGGAAAATGTTAAAAAAACGGGTAAAATTATTCATCCTTGAGAGCTTCCGTTGCGTGCGCTGCCAAAAACGGTTCTAGATACCAAAATATATGTATAAATGAATTAAGGGAACTTTTTACCGCGGGAAAACTTCGTATTCCCACGGGAAACCGATTTCTACGCAAACGGAGTCGCGCGCGGCCCCTAGTTCATAATAATAGCCGCAAGGACCCCTCGTCTAAGTATAAACGTTCTACTTTCCACCTGAAGTTATCTATACACATCTGAAGGTGACCTATGTTATTATTATCAGCAAGTCATCTTTTTAAGGTGACTTACCCAATATCATGTTCTCTTCTTAAACAATCTAAGTTTACACCTTAAGGTGACTTACGCAATATCACATAGTCTTCTAAAACGATCTTACATAATATTATATCATTATATCATTCGGAACCAATTTCCCTAACATTTGAATACAATTTACGAAAATGGACGCTCGCAGTGTCGCGGAGCCTTCGGAAAAGAAACATTTTCTATTTTTCAATAAAACCCAAATCGAAACTGTCAATATAGATTTCTTTTGACAGGGTATTTCTGGTATTATATTATTAAGTTGGGATAACACAAAAGTTAAAAGAAAACAGTATAAGTAATTGTGTTTGAGCCGTTAACTTTATATACCTACTTACTTAACTTTGACATTTAATTTTATAGGTAACTCATTTTTTAAAATGTTCGTCTAAATGTAAGCTTCATGTTTAAGCCCTTAATTTATTGTCGTTAATTAATTCACCTACCCACGAGCCAATCATTAAATTCTCAATTATAAATTCGGTGATAAATCCTCTTAGTTATAGAGTTTCGAATTTTTAAATGTATGTAAAAAAACTCGGCTTTTAGTGCTCTTACTTTACTTTTATCGAAACCATTTAACCCTTTTTGTCATCTACCCCCACCTAGCTCAAAACTCCTTAAACTTCTTAAAAATTCTTAATTTTAATTTGAATTCCGCACCGCGGCGCCTGCTTCACCAACTTTAGTAATTGCCCCTTGACGTTCCTTCAGAAGATAGGAAATAGGTGAAACTTAGCGGAATTGGTTCACGGGGTTATGTGGCCAGTGTCCTATTTAATTTGAATTTGGAAGTTTTAACCTGTATAGTGTTTCATTAAGTTTGAATTTGGAAGTTTACATTTCATAAGCAACGGTGTTTTAGGTTGGAAAAGTGGTTGGTGTTCTAACTGTTTGCATTTCATAAGGCAACGGATTCTGAGGTTAGGTTTGAAAAGAGCGTGGTTATCTGTGGAACCTTTTAGGCCTAATGGTAAGTTGCTTTTTGCTCACATTGGAATGAGAGTATACCATTTAGGCATGGTCTTGCAGAAAGGATATCCTTGTAAAAAGATAGCTTTTGTACTGTAGTGGAAAATACCTAAAATCTGAAAATTCAGATTTGTAAACAATTTGGTAGGTTGGCTCGGGTGAAATTTGGTCGACATAATCACAATGCATTGAGTTCTGCCTTGTTTGATCTTGTTTGTTATTCTGAAGTCGTATACATTTTGAAAAGGCTCTTTAAATATTTTTCAGAACCAAAGGTACCAATTACCGTTGCGTGGTCTCTAAGGACAAAGAGACACGAATAGCGACTTTGCAGAAGAAGACGGAGAAGATTTCAACCAATTTTGTACTACCAAAAAAATATCATATAACCTTAAAACTGTAGCAATATTTTCAGTATTTTTACAATCTATCAAGAACGCGGCAGGCTAAATCTTGCGAAAATGCGAATCGAATCGGACGAGGAATTTTACGACGTCGTAAAAACCGGGTTCTTTGTCAAGGTCGTATTATTTTATTATTTACTTTCAATCACTTTGTATATTTCCAATACTGAAAGTATTCGCGCAGACATCGACTCTTGGGGATACTTTAGTATAGGAAGTTGAGGCTTCTCTGATACTTTTTTTTGTGATGGAGTTTTCGATTCAAATGATGATATTTTTGTTGTTTGCTTAACAAACTAGGCGAACGTTGGTTTGGTAAACTAAAGTATTTTTTTTCTTCATCTTAATTACGCATGTATTCTAGTTTAAAGTAATTGCTAAATTATTCCTACGAATTTAGGGAGTCTCACCGGATTTATAAGTACTTGATATAGTTATTTCAAACAAAAATTTAGTCTCCGCCTTATTTTTTCTATAAGCCTGCAGGGTTCCATCGGTTGCTAGCGATGTGCCCTTACGTAACATTTAATAAAATAGTAAAAGGACCTTTTCCGAAAGAGTTAACAATAAAAGACGAACCTATAGGGCTTTGTTGCTTTTATATAGTTGGAATGAACTGAACAAACTTAAAATAAAGTTTTTTATTTGAGACTAGTGGCCGCCCGCGATTCCGTTTGCGTGGAAGTCGGTTTCCCGTGGGAATGAAAAGTTTTCCCGCGATAAAAAGTAAAAATGTGTTATTCTTATGTATGACCTATATTACCGTAATGTTTCATCAAAATCTGTCCTGTAATTTTTACGTGAAAGAGTAACAAACATCCAACCATACATGCTCACAAAATTCACGTTTATAATATTAACGTAAATGCTCCCATTACCGCCCCTTTAAGCTGTCTTAGAAATAACTTTGAGTAAATAGATAGGTACTGATAGGTTAGTTAAGGTGTTTTAATTTAGTATCAATCTTTGTAAAGTATTCTGTTGGATTCGGTACTTCAATTTAGTATTTTATGACACAGTATTTATTAAATAATTGTTTAATCCGAAAGAGCAATTGATTCTATTACCGACCTAAAGATGTGGTTTGATTCTTTTACCGTTTTTTCTGATTCTATTACCGACCCCTAAAAATTGCCCCTTCATCTAAACGAAAAAATAAAAAAATGCAGTTAAAAGTATATTAAGACATTATTACAGTTTTGAAATCAACATCTTAATTTTGCAATCCTGCTAATATTATAAACGTGAAAGTTTGTGAGTATATATGGATTTATGTGAGTATGTGAGGATGTAACTTTTTCACGTTACAACTACTGGACGGGATGAAACTTAACAGTAATATAGGTTATACATTAGAATAACACATAGGGTACTTTTTACCGCGGGAAAACTTCTCATTCCCACAGGAAACCGACTTCCACGCCAACGAAGTCACGAGCGGCTACTAGTCGTACATAATATACTTCCTTGCTGCCCTTTCGGACGAAAACCTGTTTTTCTTTGGGACATAAAAAGAATCCCGTCTCATCGCAATTAAAAATTGGCTTGTAGGCTAATTCAATTCGCCTTGAAATGTTAGGATGCCTAGACATAGCCTTAAGAAACAGCTGGAACACCATCATTGAAAGGATAAGAGCGCTCCAAATTTTCCACCAATTTTGCAACTGTTTCTAACAGTTGGTCTTTTGTTACAGGAAAACCTGACTTTCCGACATAGAAAATCCAGTCCAAAAGTCTTTTTTCTTCGTCCTTCGTTGAACAATATTGTTTTCCACAATGTCCATTTGTATAATTATTATTTGTCTTGTCACATTAGTTTTTCTCGGTATGCCATAGGTCTTCAAGCTTGGTATATCCTGCTTCCTCCATTTACAGCTATCAGCTAAGCTTTTAGTTGAGCAGAGGTATACCTACTGCTTGCGCCTATGCAAGCAGTATACCTCTGAAATTAAACTCATTTTAACGGGTTTTACGCGTTTATTTTATTATTTTTGATTTTCCGACGTTTCGGCATTTTTGCAAATGCCGTGGTCACGGGTAGACTGAGATGTTGGACGTCTCCATAGAGTAAAGTAAAAAACGATTTTTCGAATTCACCGCCATCTGTTTCTTAATTTTCTCGCGTAGTCGCTCGGGTTCACGCAGTAGACGCTGACAGTGTCTTTATTTTTCTGCTTATTTGTCTGCTGGTTGTTCTTTTTTATTTTGCAAAGTATTGGATCCCACGTTGGTGACAGCTTCCAACCATCTTCTCTATTGAAGTTAGGGTGTTTTTTAATTTCAATAGTTTCTCTTACCAGCCTAGGAATAAAATGATTCTCTTTTGCTAGGATTTTAACGGTATCAAATCTTAGATAGTGGTTGGGCTTATCCATGGAATGCTCACAGACTGCAGATTTTGTATAGCGACGGTTTTTTACATCGGCGATATGTTCTTTTATTCGAGTAGACACGTTCCGTTTCGTTTGACCGATATACGAGTATGAGAGCCCACAGTCACAGTCAATCTTGTATACGCCTGGGTCTTGTAAAGGGATGCTGCTTTTTACTGGACGAAGATGGTGGCTAATCTTGCTGTGTGGCTTGTATATGGTTTTTATTGAAGCCCGCTTCAGAATGCCCCCAATTTTGTCAGTAACACCCTTTATGTAAGGCATGTAAGCTGGTCTACGTTCAACTGTGAGTGGTTTGACGCGGTTTCTGCGACGACGACGTGGTGGTTTTAAGTCATTGTCCCGAAGCACTTGTTTCAGGTGGTTGAGTTCTTTTTCAAGTAATAATAATCGCGTAAATCTAAGAAGTTAGTATACCTCTGGTTACATTTTTCTATAAAAATTGGTTCTTGTTATTTCTTTTCAGCTGTGAGTCGGTAATAGAATCAAATATGAAAATAACAAACTTCTAATAACGCCACGGATTGTTAATAGAGTCAAGTTATGAAGTTTGGATCCTATTACCGTCCTTAATTAAGATATGATTTTATGCCATAAAAACCAATAAAAATGTTTAAATTCAATGTAACTTCGAAAACGAATATATGTATTATCGTTGTTATGTGATAACAAGCAGATAAATCAACTTTAAGTTTGTTATTTACCTTAAGTATTAAGTAAGTAAGTTTATTATTAAGTAATATTTCGGTGTGCTTACGAGGCTGGAGACGCGACACTATGGAAAGTGCGTCGGTATCGAGCGGCACTCACTCAATAACAAATTATTGCTAACGCTGGCTATTTAGACAAGACAAATTTACTCTTTTTGTTGACCAACTAATCTACCTATCTAATTTTTAAGTTAATTTTTTTATAGAATCTATATTAAGTCTAATATGACTGATTGAAAAAATAGATCGTTAATAGAGTACAAATTTTAGTAGGTCGTTAATAGGAGCATTTACGTTGGTAGGATAAGTTGAGAAAAAGGCTATGAAATATTTTTTTTTATGAGTTCGTAGGTATAAAAAAACGAAGGATGCCTGAGCATTAAGTTCTCAAAAGATTAATAGATCTCTTAGATATAAGAAAAATACTTTTATATCATACTCCAGTCGAAACCTTTTTGACCTATTTTAACTCTGAACCAACTTCGGTCGTGAATTTTCCAGGAAAGGTTACTTACTCCTATGTGTTTAAGCTTCTACAGAGATAAGATGTTTAGTTCATATATTTGACCAGTCGTTATTCGTTGCGTTTGCTTGTATTCTTTTTCAGGTAACGTCGTACCTACCATCAAAAAATTTACACCTTACTGAAATGAAATGAAATGAAATGAAATTACTTTATTGTACGTAGGATTAAAAACTAATCTCTTATACATTGTCAAAAGCATAAAATAAAAAATAAAAAGATGTCACGGGACACCCCTACATTCATCAGCAATAGCCGTAGTAGACCGAGAGAAAAAGCTGGCGGAAAAAACTCTCGGCACTCTTTTCAAAATTATACAACAATAATTTATATTCATTAAAAATTTGTACAAACAGTGAACATATAAATTATTTTCTCGTACCTCCCCGCTCAACATCATTAAAGTTAAAAAATATTAAAATGCTAGTAAACTAATTGAGGAAACTTCCCGCGCCACAATTCGGAACCAGAGCAGACCGTTTCCCGAAGGCGGCACCTGATCACAAGTATGACGTGTGCTCCAGCCATCGTCCTACTCAACCATATTAGAGGGAGTTGGGCGACCCGTTGACACAACGCCACCGCCCCAGTAACTTTCGAGGCGAGCATGACTACTCTGGGCCAAACAAGGCACTAAGGAACCTCACAAAACAGCTAATTTATTGGAAACAATAAGTTAAAACAGAGAGAGGAGGAACGAGAAAACAGTACAGAAAAAAGTAAAATGAATAAATAAAAACAATAAAAGTACTTCCGATCGATTAAAGTTAAAGTGTTATAACGCACTTTTTTGTTACGAATAGTTTTAACTTAACGGTTCGTATTAGTTTACTGAAACCGATCACAACCAGAGTTAGTGTGATGGAAACACGGTATAGTCCACTGGTCTACCTCTCTAATAGACTGGAAACTTGGTCTCCATACGACCAGTAGGTAGACCAGCCGACCGTTGGAACCAAGTATTAAAAGATGTCATCAAGTAGTGTAGTGTATGAATGAATGGAGTTTCTGATCTAGATTTTAGGTAAATTGATTTGTGTGTGTCGTGAACCTAAGTTGACGAAATTGGAAGATCTCAAGTTCGCTATTGAAGACAAAAATGGCTTATTAATACGGGACTAATTTTTAAATCTGCCAAATTTGAAATATGCTCTAGTTGTTAGGAATGTATTAGTTCCAAAAACTATTATCATTGCAATACTTGCTTGAAGTAGCTTTGAATCTGGCATGTAATTGATAACCACCCAACATCTTATAATGCTTACATGACTGTGTTTGTTCGTTTATCATATTAACTATTTTTATCATCAAACAAAAATAACACAAACTTTACAATTTATACGAGCCAGCAATTATAAAACCGCAAACCAAATTCTACAGACCATTATTCCGATATTCGGCACACAACCTTTACATTTATGGTACTGTCACATAAATAAATCTGTATTTTCGCTTATCAATGCCGCGTTTACGTGCACAGAGCTATCCCTGTTCTGTCTACAATCTAGATGCTTGATAAATGCAGCCTACGCCAGCAATTACGAAGCAATCATATCGACACACGCAATAAGTATACAATTATGTTGATTCACGATGGAAACTGCAATTGCAGTGTGGTTAAACTCAATTAGACGGTTGGTTTACGTTTCAATCGTTCAATTGATATTATGTAATTTTACTGTGTGAAAAGGTGAACCTACCATTTTTTACGTTTGCCGACCTTTGCCAGACACTTTGAAGACACACACGGTTTTTCATTTTGAAATTAAAATGCGATCTTAATAGAAAAAGGAATGCGGGTCAAAACCATTTTAACAAAATTGGCCCGACCCGGGGAACTAACCCGGAACCATCCGCTTAGCAGTCCGGTATATATACCGCTATACCACAGAGGTCGTCAAATTTAAGCTTTGTGTCTATTGTTTCTTGTTACTAAGTTTGTAAATGGGCACCTTTATTTTACACTAGTTTTTGCCCGCAGCTTCGCATGCATTGACACGTAGGTACGTTCCTTCACCTTATTACAAACAATGAAGTTAAATTCCAAATCTATAGAACGAAACTTCGTAAGAATTTAAAACAATAAAAATTGAACAGCAACACCGTGGGTAGTAATTTATCTGTAATGTATACAGTTCTTGAACTATTGAATATCATTACTGGCCTACTAAATTATTGAAGTATAGAAATCCTCGTATGAACAGAAGTCCTTGGCTTAGCGACGGGCTGCGTCGAGTTCTTATATCGATGTTTAAAAATCTAAAACAAGAAGAAAATTAAGACGTTTAAAGTTAATTAAATAGTGATGTTGTTACATCATTTGCTCTAGTTCGATTTGTTTGAAAACTCTAATTATTAGTAACTATTTAGGGTGTTTAATTTGTATAATTCTTTATAAAAAAAGGGCAAATAACTAAGAAGTTGCGCAGATTCAATGTCAGGATATTTATTAATACCTTAGACTTTCCTTATTCTAAAAATTTCACCCAAAAACTATCAATTAACTATTATATTTTCAGCAAAAAGTGAACGTTAGCACCAAATATTGGTAACGGCCACAACTGTTTAATATCATAGGTAAAATTTACTAACGTTTGGGGGAAACGTATAAGAGAAATGAAATAGTTGAAACGTTTTAAAAGCTTTATATTTAAAGCATAAAAGTGATTTTAATGTTATGTGCCCACAGCCCGAGCACGAAAATATGACTGAGTCTGGAAGGAAGCTGTCAATATCTCATTGTTTCTTCTTTAGAATCTATTTAAATAATATAAAACAATAGCTGCCAGTATTCCAGCCTACATAAGTTTCCTACATAGTGCTTATGCACAGAACACGGCCCTGTAGGTACTCGTAGCGTATTAAAAATATGGTTTATCGATATCGATATGATCTTGGACACGGTTATTTCAGTTCACGCACCCGTAGAATTAAACTGTCACGCGACTAAATAATATAACAGTTTTATTGATTAATCAATATCTATTTCGGTTTCGAATTGTTGTTATTAGTAAATCGATGTCTGAAGTTCAAGTGCACGTAGACGAGACTTATCGACTACAATTTTAACTTTTAACCTGAGTTAATTAATCATTTATGAATTTTACTCTGATGAAATCTCACCTATATTTAGGCTTTGGTGGTTCCTATTTCTCAAAAAAAAGAAGCTTACTTTTTTATTAGTGTATTTAAAAAAAAACAGCCAAACAAGGGTATTGTAACTTCAGGATTAGTTTTAAGAGCACATAATTTTCTGATTTGAAAATAAAAGCATGTTACAATTTGTAAGATTCTTTTGTTCTGGCTGTCTTCTATATCCTGTCAATAAATTTTTTGAAGAAAAGGTAGTTGCTGTAATCCAATAAAATGCAAATTACTGCCGTCTTATACTTGAAAGAACCGCAGTCGGTAGCCATTTTAATCATTCTACCTATAGTTTAGTCAGACACGCCGTTAATCAATATGAGGACCCATGAAATAAGTGTCAATATTATACTTTATAATAAGTTGGTGCGAAAACAATGTGCTGAGTGGCAAAGCACTGAAATGAGAATGAGGCCTACCGACCGGGAACGAACGACAGAAACGGAACGGGAATTTTTTATTAAAAAAAAATAAAAAAACAGATGTAGCCAGTCTTGCATTTGTTATGGGCAATACACTTAACAGAAACGTCTAGAAGTAGACTAATCAACCTAAAGTGGAAGTAAGTTAGTAGGAGTATGTGTATATAATGTCAACTTATTGGAATAAATTGGATTGAATTTTCTAATGAAATGGCTGGATTAATAGTAGTAGAGTTTTGCAGCGCCCAATTTAGATAGTATCATAATTTTGACTATTGATACCGCTACATAGCTTTACCTTATTTGGGCAAGCATGTAGTAAAAACATTATAGTAAGTAATATATTTTAAATAATAGCCAAATTGATGATGATATATAACAACTAATTACGAATACTGTTTCTAACGGTTGTAAAAAGACTATTTCCGAAGCCTGAAACCATGTATTCTTGAGCCTCAATAGTAACTAAATTCACTGACAGTATACCCAGAGAACCCAATTTAAAAAAGGTATTAAGGATTGAAAAGTCACATTCGCCGCTTGAAATCATCGCTCACACATCAACTGTTGGTTCAGCAGCGATTATTTATATTGCAAATTAAATTAAAACACTATTTAATTTGAAATCATCGTAAAATCTGATAGTATAAATTCAATTATGTACAATTACGTAAAAAAAATAAATCATACTTTTTTGCTTGAAACGTAACCCGTACCCCTCCAGCAATGCCCAGTTTTTGTTTTCGCAAACTTTTTTTTTACACCCCTTAAATCTAAATCTGTTTACAAACTCCGCTAAACAACTTTTCCCCTGCGCATGCGTCACTGTGGCTTCAATGCGACGCTGGCGGTCTAATTACATACATTACGCTGTTTGCTATTGCAGTTTATGTAAAACATTATGTATGATATTGTTCGAGTTACGTAGTTTCTTGTTATCTGTAGTTTTTATGGTAATGATGGTAAAATGATAAGAGTAATAATAATGGGCCTGTATACGTCTTACGGATAATTTCAATAAGGTATCTTTATTTGTGTTTTTGCATCTTCATAAAATATAGTATATAGCTGTTGATATGGAAATGACTGACACAGATTGATCAAACAACAAAAACAAAACTAGCAGTTTTCAATCACCGAAATTTTAATTGCAGTAGGAATATTGAGATCAGCTTTTAGTTGGGCACAGGCCTCGATTTTTGATAGCGAAAGGACCCACTATATAAGCTCAGTGCAGGCATATGAATTAATGGCAAATGGTGGATAAATATTCAATCCTGTTGGTGTTCGTCCTTCTATGTACAAAACTTGTAAAATATCAATGTAGTAGAAAACTCCAGGGCGACCTGGTACTTTCGATATGGTAGCCAGCTCCTAGCTATTACTTCTAGTACAATAAAATGATTGCAGGTAATTAATTCAATAGTTCTTTTTTACTGTTGATTGCTTGCCAATCGAAAAAACCTTGAAATAATATAAAACAGACAAAACAGTTTTATTTGCTGTATTTTACATTTTGTACTAAAAAAAACCCAAATGCGGGTACATCACTTTAGTTATTTAGCACATATGATAAGATATTTTATTACAGTCACTTAGTGCCTTCTCTTGTATAATGTTGCCGGCAGTAACTACATTAGGGCATATCGAGAAACGACCCAAGAAAGTTGTACCGCAGCATTGGGTTCCGCCAAGTAGCTAGGGATGGGACACTGCCAATTCTGCAATCATAAGGATTCTTTGTTGAATGAAAAGTTATATTTCACGAAAAATTCGATTGAAAAGTTATAAGTATTTTAAGAAAAAGAAGATAAAATTCGATGCAATGAACTTCGTTAAGGGCCTTGCACTTATTAAATTCCTTATATCCAAATCTACAGCCCATAGTCGTAATTTTGAGACGGAAATCTTGTAAATAAAAACCAATGTCTTTATTATCTCATAGTTGTTAATGTTAAAAGGGCATTACACTTCGTCTGCTTATAAGAAGGACAATTTGTAGTTTCAAGCGACTACCTAACCTTTACAACGTCGATTACTTAATTGCATATCCAATTTCTACGCTAAATGAAATCGATTTTATGCAAATATTGTTCTACTTTACTTATTAACAGCGTATGTTATTAATTTGTTTACAAAAGTGATGTTTTTGTGAATATCCGTATCCGAATAAATATAATTTACCTTCACTCGTATTATAAAGTAGTCGATAGCGAGTTATTTTTAGATTCGGAATCGAGTTTTATGCTAAACGATTCGGTGATCGGTTCCTGAACTAAGGAGGTAACAGGATTTGGATTTATTTCTTTTGGACAGATGCTGTAGGTAAGTAAGTACTGTTTTAAAATGTTCTTTTTTTATTGGACAAGTGATCGATGGCTTTTGCATTTCAGATCAGCATCAGCTGTTTCTTGGTTAGATAGATAGATAGATAGATGTGATAAATATTTTTCTTCAGACTTTTTGAATTTACAATATTAATTTAAATATGTTAAGATGATAGACATTATAAGAGGACGTTAAATAATATGTAACTCTAATTAGTAAGCATTTAGGTTTAATATCTTTACACAAGACACTTTTTAAGATTTTATTGAGAAGTTTATTAAGTATGAAAAAAGCAAAAGTTTTCATGCAAAATACTAACTTCAAAACTTTATTTTCATTAATTTAATTTAAACTGCGTCTGAAAGTTAGATAAGACATTAACGTGTTTTCGTCACACATCACTTTTCACAATCGCTCTATCATTTCAGACTAATCTATTACCGCGATGAAGTCTGTAATATATTAAAAACATCTGTTCTGAAGTAAACACATGATAATACAGTCAGAATAAACAGATTACACCCATTTATAATTAGATCACGCACGACATTCTTGTTTATGCCAAAAATATCTGCCTACGCGTATTATGCGAGAGGTCTATTATTATATAGGTCTATTTTTTGGTACAGTCAGAAAAATCAGAGGCGAGGCGAATTTTGCCTTCAAGCGGTATTAAAGAAGTGAAAAGTTTTAGGTTGAAAATGGGCACGTAGACAGGAAGAGGACTAACTAGGTGACTTGAATTTAACAACCATGGTAAGCAATTAATAATAAACAATCAGAGGTCCTAAAAACGCGGTTCCGAAAAACTCTGACACTAGAAGAAGAAGAAGAAGCAATAAATAAAAAAATATATAAGAAAAAAGTTGTCACAGTTGACTTATGCATTTGTTATCTAAAGTATTAAGAGAGAATTATTTATCTAGAACCATTTTTAAAGAAGTTTCAAAGTAATTGGTAAACCTTCTCCGTACAGACTGCCTTTTTGTCACTGTCATTGTATGGACTAACTTTGTAATAAGTTGAGTCAGTTATGTTGTTCTACTTAAAGTATTATACTTTCAAAGTAAAAACTAACTTAAAAATATTATTTCAATAAAAAAATGCATGGCGGCAGATAAATCAAGATTTATATTCAGCTCATACAAATTCAAACACAGAACAATGCTAACTTTTCATTCTGTAAAAGGCTATCTATATGTTTAGCTACCTAGGTTTTGTATGCAATGAGTCACGAAACCTTCATTAATATCGGATTAAACAATTCTCTTGGTTTCTTGGCTGGCATACTAAACTTGCACAAAAATGACTAGGAACTAGGTCGCTGGTATATCGTTTGTCCTACCTATATCGCTTGTCCTCACTATATTGCTTGTTCTACCTATATCGTTTGTCCTACTTGGGGCATGAGGCATTGAAACTATGGCCGCCATTCGTATGAATGGGTCACAGTTATAGAGTTCTTGTGCCAATATGGGCGAAGTCGGTGTTAGTGTATGAATGGATCTGTGTTTCTTTGAGTTTTCTATTTTGAAATCAAGCTATTTCGCTTTATTTTGTAATGGAATGTGATTGGTCTCATTTAAGAATAGCTCTTGTTTTTGTTTTGATTAGTTTTCGAAATAAAAGTGATAACATTTTTAAACGATTCAAAACAAAGGGAAGCACTGTTTTGATTTTTCATTTATAAGACAAATTTCAATTTTATTGAAATTTGGGACTAATTTTGCTACGATGCCGCAGACAAAAATAAACTTTAAAAAAAATATTCTATAATATAAGTCTAGTCTATAATCCTACTATAGACAAAATCTGGGATTAAAAATAAAGATTTTCACTCGAATTTCAAACAAAGCCTCTTAAATAAGAAAATAATAACTACGTTAGCACAACATTTTACATTCTTAGTAATTTGGGGGTGGGATAAAATAACTAAAAAATATAGTAGAACTATAAAGTTAAAGTAACATAATTCAAGTATTAGTTATATGGTTATTTGTAATAGTTGACGTGCTGTTTTTTGAGCGAATATCATTCATATAAAGACACCCATAATCTGCATTTCATCCATCATACATTACTTTTTTTTTCAGTTCCTTATGCTGTTATTATCAAAATTAAAATGTTGTTGTAAATGATTTACTATAAGATATTAGAAGCTAAAACGGTCCTTAGAGTCTTGAAAGTCAATTGCCTACTTAAACTGAAGGGGCGAGATTAACTAAACAATGCAATAACTGATTACTCTATTTAATAAAATGCTTTTAGAATTTTAGTGAAGTTTTACCTTTTAGCTCCTAATAACGCGATATATTGCGTAGGTACCATGGGCACCCAAGCTGACCAGAATCTGAAAAAGTTAAACTTATCGTTTTTTTTATAAATATCTTGAAAGAGAATTTTAAAAGTATATATGTATAGGATGTTGATCTAATTTTCGATGTTTGTAGCTTCTGGGGTTTTTTTATTATTTCAATGGCGTCTTTTTAGATTATTAAATAGAAAATAATTGGATGACAAAAATGGGGAATACGAAGACAGGTTTTTTTATGGACAAAATCCAGGTTCATAGCCCTGATAATATCCTACTAATATTATAAACGTGGAAGTTTGTGAGTATGAATGAATGTTTGTTACTTTTTCACGTAAAAACTACTGGACGGATTTGGATGAAACTTTGCTGTAACTTTGGTCGTACATCAGAATAACATATAGGGTAATTTTTACCGCGGAAAAACTTCTCATTCCCACGGGAAACCGCCTTCCACGCGAACGGAGTCGCGGGCGGCCACTAGTTACAAAATATCGTCCGAAAATCCACTCCCGCATTGTTAATTTATTATCATGTTCGTCTTAGACAGCGGTGGGCAACCTGCGGCCCGCGGGCCGCATGCGGCGCGCCGGCGTCTTCTTTGCGGCCCGCGAATGTATTAAAAAAATATACATATAAAATAAAATTTCACATAAATAAAAATAAATAAATAAATAGCCATGCCCCATAGTTGAGCACGGGCCTCCTTCTCGGATAGCGAGAGGGTTTGAGCCGTAATCCACCACGCTTTCACATGTTTATTAAATTTAAAACCATTGAATTTTTTGTTGATATGTTATTATCACAAGTGTGGCCCGCCTTTGGTCGATTTTTTCACCATGCGGCCCTTGCCTGCTAAAAGGTTGCGCCCCTGCCTGGTCTAAGACGTAGGCGTTAAGTACCTATAATAGTGAAACGCTTTAACTTAGGTACTATGCCAAGAATAACAAAAGGACACAAAAAGTTACTTCATTTCTTATTCTTCGACCTTAAGAAATTTTCCTTCTTTTTCATCCCATTGGTTTATTTTTAGCTTAAGATAACCAAGTATTCTTGTTCCCAATGAAGTGTTAATCAGAATTATTGGGTCGCCTTTTGGGAAAACTCTACTGTATTTTGTTGGACCTAGTCGTAAATAAAGATTTTCGGGAAATTACTATTAGCTGGACACAAATAGATTATGATTGGTTTTTATTGCGGTGTAGTTTCTATGCTTTAAGATAGGTACTAACAATCTCTTCAAAGAGACATTCACAGAGAAGAGAATTGGGAGCTAAAGAAAACTTTAACAACAATAAAAAGGTACCACATAATTATTACATCTATTATTATTTATGAATATTTCTCAAAAAGGTGTGTATTTTGTGCATAACTTTCATTTTTCACTAGTTATCCGCCCGCTGCTTTTCTCGCGAAGATATTTTTTTTCTACATAAAAGCATCTAAAGTAAATTTAATCCTTGATTACGCAACTTTCTACTGGTTTCTCGAAAATCTTTTTATTAAAAATTAAATATTTTAATTTTAGTTTAGTAAAAAAAAGTGCAACCAACTCCAAAAAAGTACTGGCCACTTATAAAGTTCTACGAAGTGATACTGCTTGCCGGCCCTACCGCAGTATCTGATGACGTCACAGCCCAAATCACCGATAGATCCATTAGACTTGATAAAATCGCTGCCTTAATGTGTCTAAAAGCGATGACACAGAGCCTTTTATGAGATAATCTAATATTTGAATTCGTGTTGGATAACTTTTATTTTGCTTTTGATGATTAAGGTGATCTTTATGAATATGGCAAATAATTAATTATATCTACATACAAATACGATATTATAAGATACAAAACAATCCGGCCCCCCTAGTCAAGTGGCAAGTGATATTTGCGATAGCGAGTGAATAGAAAAATATGTATGGAACTGTCAAATTGCAAACTTGACAAAAATGTCAATTTCATACATATTTATTCTATTCTACTCGCTGTCGCAGATATCACTTACCACTTGACTTGGGAGCGGTTAAAATTAAGCAGATATAGTTCAAGCGCGAAGTTCGACATTGAGGCTTAGTCGCGTTTTTTTGGATGCGCTATAAAAGTTATAAAAGGTCGAGTTGGCAAGGAGATTGTCAATTTCCCAACTTTCTTTAGCAATTTCACAAGTTCCTATAGTGAGACACAAACTGTCCAGATAAGCAACCGTTAAAAAGTTAGTATTCAAGTCAGGTTAGGTCTGGCTTCGTTTTATAAATATCTATCTCTGATTCTTTGAGTCTTTCGTGTCGGAATTGTCGTTAGATCCACAAGTTTAAATAAGATAACTACATTACTGGAGTGGTAGAGCCTAGCTGTAGGCTCTGTCTGCAGCGATTACTGGGTTGACTCGACCGGTGAAATACCACCGTCGCACAGAAACCGACGTGAAGTAGGGACGATGTTCCTGCGTTTCGTTCGGTGAGTGCGGTATCCGGTGCCTAATTTTGTCAAAGGCTCAGCAACACACCCCCAACACCTACAGTGTTGCGGGTAGTCATGGGCGGCGGTGAACACCTACCATCAGGTGACCCGCATGCTCGTTTGCTTTGCTATATTATAAAAAAAACTGCAGTGTTAAAAATAGGTTCTAGCTTAAAAATTGGTTCAGTTAGTTCTATTTACTTTGCAAGAATCAGATTTATAACATACTGTAGTTCAATAAAATAAAACTACTTATCAATTGTAAAGTTACCTGTTTTTAGTTTTATGTGACGAATTATGATAAGCGTTATCTTAATATATGCACTAGTGTAATCTATACTAATATTATAAACCTGCAGAGTTTCTTTGTTTGTTTGTTTGTTTGAACGCGCTAATCTCAGGATCTACTGGTTCGAATTTAAAAATTCTTTTTGTGTTGGATAGACCATTTCGAGGCAGGCTTTAGGCTATATAACATCACGCTGCAACTATTTGGAGCGAAGAAATAATGGAAAATGGAAGAAAAACGGGGAAATTTTTTTATCCTTGAGGGCTTCCGTTGCGTGCGCTGCGAAAACGGGTCTAGAAACCAAAAATATATGTATGAAATAATTAAGGGAACTTTTTACCGCGGGAAAACTTCGCATTCCCACGGGAAACCGACTTTTACGCGAACGGAGTCGCGAGTGGCCACTAGTTACCTAATTATACACCCTGATGGCCGAGACACTTTTCAATGGTATGGCATAATAAGTTTGATATGTGCAGAGGGACTAAAATTATCCATCTGTGAATCTTATTTACTGAAGCATTATTATGCCTCGAAATATTTATTTCAAAAAAATATTCGAAACCCACTACTGGGTCACCCTGTATAGGTTTATCATTTTGTATGTATGTTCTTTTTTGGTACAATGTTGTCGGTAACGCCTGCAAAACATGTTTACGACAATTTAATTTGCAATTGATATCCAAATTGGAAAGTTACGATGCTTTGCCTTGTTCAAAAGTCGGTCAACATTAAAATTATGCGTTTTACAGTTTTAAATACTAATACATAAAATGGTAAAGGAGCCTGTTGTCATAAAAATACGAATTTGGATTCGTAATTGTGCTCGACATGGCTTTGTCAATTTTGGTTTAAAAACGCTAACTCTTTTGTTAAGTTTCTTTTTGGAAATAGGTCAGTTTCCAACTGTCAAAATTTCACCCATGACTAAGAAGGCATGTGGTAGCGATAGGAACTGGACTTTTAAACCAAAGGTCCCAGATTCGATGCCCACTAGCTTTTACCACTGATTTGGTATTTTTCATGTTCATATTTATCACGTTCTTTCGCTAAGGGAAAACTCATGGAATCATGGAAGGATATCAGTATTAAAATGAGCATAAGTAAGTGTGACGTATGTATGTATTTGTATGTACACCTTTAAAGTGGTCTCTTTATATTGAAGTTTGGCTAAATTGTTTTCAATCATATGATGTGCTCCATGTTGACTTTCTCAGTCATGTCTACTCTGTCTGTAGCATCAAACTTTAATAATCGTTAAAAGATATATGTTTATAGCTGAAATCACTTCTGGGTATAAATCTATTAAATAACATATGTGTGGTTTTGTGGGAAAGCAACGGTTTAACAGCCTTTTACAAAATCTGCTATAAGCAGCCCATAATTCGGGGAATTTCCAAAATATATATTACGAAAAAAACCTGTTCTATTTTGGGACCCTTTGGGAGGGTCGAATATCGGCTACTTTAAGCTCAAGGTCGAGACAAGGGAAAAATCCCTATTGGGATCATACAGGGAGACACCCACACACTTTATTACGGATCTTATCACATCACAATTACTTAATGTAAGTAGGTGTTTAATGTATTAAATAATATATTAAAAAAAGGAAAGAAAATATTTATCTAATATCCACATAGGTTAAACCGCTAAGTCAGACTTTGTATGATTTGTGCTTTTCATTACGGAAAAATGACTACTTCTTACAGGCAGGTAAAGACGCAGCCAAAACCGCAGGGGGAAAGTGGTTTTCTATGAAATATCAGAACGTCGCATGTACGTTGAAGCCGCATTTTTGTAGTCAATATAGGTAGTCACCTTGTCGACGGTAGTATAGAGTAAGTTTCTAATGGAGAAGACATATTTCAGTCACAGTAGCGGTGTTAAACAATACACCTATATCTTTTAGTGGCCGACTTTTAGTATAAGTAAAGAAAATTTCATTTTGAAAGAGTGTTGATATCGTTAAGAGGGGGTATACAGGGAAATTTCCAGTCGTAATTTGTATTTTTACCCTAGAAAACAAAGCACAAATTACCCGAAAAAAATACCATAGATATTAAAGCATATTTCCAAGGGACTGATCAGAGTGAAAACATAAAAAAATAAAATTTTCTCGATAAAAAAAAATCACGAAGTTAGCTCTAATTTTCAACTATTATTCATTTATTTCCAATATTATGCATACTATTGAGCCAATATTTTAATACATACTATCAAATTATATTACCCAGCGACCCTACTAGCGATTTTAGAAAATAATGTATATTTTACGAGTTATTACATTAAAACTTATTCGGCGCTTACTACGTTTTTATTTCGCGCAGAACGCTTTCGTCTGTCGCACCTGTCCTGGGATCTAAGGCATGTTTTGTTTCATGGTTTAGTTGTGATCGCTCCGTTGAGACAAGAGGACTGTGTTTCTGTGCTCCGGGGCCGAAAAAATCTTCGTTTTGATTTCTAATTCTTGTTTGACTATGAAAAAAAACTTTAAAATATGGCTAGCAAAAAAACGCAGCAAAAGAGTATTTTATAAATTAAAAATTAAATAGATTTTAATGGCTTTTAAGACAAGTTACAATGAATAGATCATAAATCATAATATATATATTGTGATTTATGTATATATATATATATATATATTATTGCAATTTCTTTCTGTCTGTGCTTTGCAGTACAGATACAAGACACCGCATTATGAAAAAAAGGTCATTGTATAAAGCACATAGTAAAAAAAACATTATTATAAATAAATTATTATATTACATACTTACCTTTGCGAATTATTTACCACCAGCAAAAAGTGCAGTACAGTCAGCATCATATTCTTCGTGACGACTACTGTAGCCAAATAGTTGATTACACCCAGTCATCATTTTCATCGTATCAAAAAGTGTCATCACATTTAATCGGGACATTCACGTTGTACCAATTTATCGAAGCGTCCAGAAAGTCTTATAGAAAGTTGCATTCAATTACGCATCAACCAAAGCGCCATCGATATCGAAGCGCCCAGCGAAATATAAAAATAATACGCTTTCTTCTTCTAATCGTCAAAAAATAAACGCACAAGTGTGCAAGAACCTATGTTTTCAAACTTCAAAAACTTTCTAGCTTTTGTTTTCCGGTTCCAAGCTTTCAGGTAAAAGTCACAGTCGGCGCCGAACAATCAATTTTATGTACTAGCATTTTATGTTAAAACGTTTTAGCAAGTGAGCCTTGGAATAGTGAAATTAAACTAATTTTAACGGGTTTTTACGCGTTTTATTAAATTAATTTAGATTTTCCGACGTTTCGGCCTTTTTACAAATGCCGTGGTCAATGGTAGACTGAGATTGATGTCTTCATAGAGTATAGTAAAAAACGATTTTTAGAATTCACCGCCATCTGTTTCGTAATTTTCTCGCATAGTTGTTCGGGTTCACGCAATATACGCTGACAGTGTCTTGGTGTTTCTGCTTATTTGTCTGCTGGTTGTTCTTTTTTATTTTGCTAAGTATTGGATCCCACGTTGGTGATAGCATCCAACCATCTTCTCTTTTGAAGTTAGGGTGTTTTATAATTTCAATAGTTTCTCTTACCAACCTAGGGATAAAATGTTTCTCTTTTGCTAGGATTTTAACGGTATCAAATCTTAGATAGTGGTTGGGCTTATCCATGGAATGCTCACAGACTGCAGGTTTTGTATAGCGACGCTTACAGTTTAATTTCAAGTAATAACAATCGCGTAAATCTAAGAAGTTACATAGAATAGTTAGTTCAGTTAACATTCTACCTTTTTGCTAGACACATTTTTATTCCTAAATTTTTAAATATTTTTTATTTTGTTTGAAATTTGAACCTTCTTCAAAGAAGTTTCATATTTTACACATCAGATACCTATCATTTCTTGACGTATAATTAAGCAAGAGCCAGATGCAACAACTTTCCTTAAAATAAATATTTGCCGCGCGTAAATAAGTCATAATTTCCGATCATAAAATTGTTATTAGGGTTATTTAATCCTACTATAAATTATTTTTCAGGTAGGTATCCTAACATTGGTATTCAAAATAAAATATAAATTCGTGGACAAGTAGGAACAGCAAGGACTAATAAATCATATATTGATACACGTATAATGAAACAGAATTAAAACTTTAACTTGTTCTTATTTTATTTACTTATGAACATCCGGCTCCTTAACTAGAATATTCATGTGACATATTGATTTTTACAATAAGTATTTATCTACTTATTTTATTTCATGTTAGCCTATAAAAATAGTACTTTGATTTTAAAAATAAACTAGAGACCAGTCCCGCGTTTGCATGTTGCACTTTTAATGCTCTCCGTTAACAAAGAAAGATGCAAAAGGTTTATCAGAGGTATCGATGAACCGATTTGTGGAATATTTGAGAATGTTGTTTGTAAGGTTCCGTACCCAAAGAATAAAATCGGGACACAAATACTAATTTTCCGCTGTCTGTGCGTTTGCACATCAGTCTGTATCTCATAGGCCGTGAGAGCTAGACAGTTGAAATTTTCACATAATATATTTTCGTTGCCGATAGAGCAACAAATATTTAAACCAATATAGATAATGATATGGAACGTTTCACCCGCGAGTCTGACTCAATTTAATAACTTAGAAAACAACATGGCAACTTCTTTATAAATGTTTAAGTTTCAACTGAGTAATTTCAGTAAATATTTATGACAACGAGGGTCAAAATTTATATAGTAATGAAATCAAATATTTACATGAAACAGATAAAAACTAAAATAATTTAAATATTTTTACTATATCCATAAAAAAACGTACGTTACATGTTCCTTCGGATCCTCATTTATTGCAATTACTGATACTCTTACTACCTCTTGACAATTTATGATATTCTAGTATGTGTTTATTATTTAAACGATTTAAAATGGTATCTTTGAATTGAAATGCAATTTGATCATCTTTCTGAATGGTGATGATAATTTAAATTGCTTGATGAAAATAAAATGTTTCAGTTTTCATAAAAAAATGATTTTTAATAATAAAATCATTGCAAGTCATCTTTTGGACCAGAAATGAAAAAAAAAGTAGGTCATTTCAATTCTCAAAAAGACTGCTTAAACTTGAAATGAAACCCATGCTCATGAATCGTCTATCGGATGCCACAGCCCTGACACCATCGCTGCTAGCTAGAAGTAAACAAACTAAGCTACATGCTTTACATTTTCACTAAAACTTAAAAAAGACTTCAATCTGTCAAACAGAATCTAAAATTAAATTCTCGTATCTTAGATCAGTGGATAATTTTGTTGACTCTTTCTCACTTATGTCGTTGTGGTTAAGTATGGTGTCCCTCAAGGCAGTGTATTGGGTCCTTTGTTGTTCATACTATATATTAATGAATTACCAGATGTAGTCGACCAACAGATGGTGCTATATGCTGACGACAGTTCAATAATTTTTCCGGCAAATGACATTAATAATTATCAAACTGACATCAATAATGCTATGACGAATATAATAAATTATTTAAATCTAATCAATTTTAATATAAATTTTCCTAAAACTAATTTAATTAAATTTCAAAATAGACATGCTACACAATTATTACTTGACATTTACTATGAAAATAATGCAATTAATGAAGTTGATACTATAAAATTTTTAGGATTATATATTGACAAGAACTTAAACTGGAAAAAACATATCGAAGTTTTAAAGAAAAGGGTGGTACAATTTTCATACGCCTTATTTATGCTTTCCAAAATAGTTGATGAGAAAACTGTTTTATTGTCATACCACGCACATGTAGCTGCAATATTAAGATATGGGCTCATATTTTGGGGAAATGCTGCAGACTCTGAAATTGTATTTAGAGCCCAGAAAAAATGTGTCAGAGCAATGTTCAAGATAAGCATCCCAAATAGTTGCGAACCATTCTTCAAAGATAAAAACATTTTAACTTTACCTAGCATGTACATCATGGAAATTTCTATGTTTGTTAGAAAAAATAATGTACTTTTTAGCAAACCCAAGAGCCTTAGACATCAGGACAAAATAAGTGTCCCTCCTCGGAAAACATCTTTCTTTCATAATAATGTATTAGGTATGTGTTCACTTATTTACAATGCATTGCCCGACAGCATTCGAAAAATACATGAAATAAAAGAATTTAAGAACGAACTTAAAATATTTTTAATAAAAAAATGCTACTATAAAGTGTCCGAGTTCCTTAATGATATATTGAAGTAAGTTTCATTATAGTGTGGACGGTTAATGTTGACATTTTCTCTATTATTATTATTATTGTTTTTTTTTTTTTTTTAATTTATATAATTATCACCTGACATAACTTTATTTTTTTAAACATTGCTTGACTGTAAAAGTCGAATATGGAGATCTTTTATATATTATTTTGACATCTGTATTTTATGAACCTACCCATATTGTTGCTTTGAATAAATGAATTTGAATTTGAATTTGAATTCACCGGAGTTGTCAAGAAAAATGTAAATAGACTCATGGGAATGATAATAAATAAATAATAAAATAAATAAAATAAATACTTTTTTATTATTATGAAAACCTAGTAACATATTTATTTAAACACATATGGATACCATTCAATTCAGACGTAGGTATTACGTATGTATAAAAGCATGCCTTTACAAACAAAATATCTTCTTTATAAAACTGGGAGCCCAGTAGTTAAGACCCCATCTTATTCTATATCTTATAAATATTTTTTTTATCAAATAAAGTTTTCTGTCATAACAGTTTCATCTAGACACGCTGCCTGTCAAGCAAAGTACACCTCTATTACATGAAGCATAAAGTTGTTTTCTTACTTTGTACCGAAGATTGTGAATACCCTGAGCGCTACGTTACTGATGGCGCTTTGGTTGATACGGGATTGAATGCGACTTTCTATAAGGCTTCCTGCTCGCTACGATAAATTAGAGCTACCTGAATGTTCTGATGAATGTGATGGCACTGGCTGATTCGCTGAAAGAGAGGACTCTGGTTGTTTTCAAGTATTTGACTACATTGGATGTTACAAACTATATGGTGCTGACTGTACAGGTACAAATCAGTCAACGAATTCTGAACAAAAAAAAATAAGTAAATGTAAATAAAGCACATTCTAAAAACAACATTACAAAAAAATATATTATACACTTACTTACCTTTGCGTATTATTTACTACAAGCAAAAAGTATTTTTAGCGTTTCAAACAACAGCTAGGTGATCCGGCACTCACTTAGCCGGTATTTATCTGATTATTTTAGGTATAATTTGCGCGATCGCTCTAAACACGCGGTAGCATCGGAGTCACGGGACGACGCGACGGGACGAGAGAGGGGCGCGTGCGGCGCGCGGGTGAAATTCGATTTTTTTCTAGGTTTATGCGCGCTCTTAATGTAGGCGAGTAAACAATCTACTGTAGCCGCGTAACTTGACTTAATATTTCAATGAATTTATTTTTTTATTTAAAACTTACAGTAGATACTATTGTACAATTGCGTACTTCATCATTGTTATCAGCTACCAAGGAATAAGTTCCCAGCTTCCCTATTGCTTAGTACGCTGTGTACCTATTTTGGTTCAATTACCTTATTTAAGAATATATACTTTTATATTATTTAACTTACATCTTCAATGTTGGACTTTGGACTTACGAATGTCATTCATTATTTCCCTACTCCACGGTGCCTTCCTAGGAGTGTCACCTCGCGTGATAAACTCCAACTTGGCCGTGTTTCTATTAAACTGAAAGCCTCCTAACGCGATGGCTTGTTACTGAAGCTATTTGGACAAAAACGCAGGTTTTACTGTTAAAAAACACCTATCTAATTATTGCAGAAGATGTTTTTTTAAATTGAACACGTGTTATGAAATTGACTGAATTAACTGTGTACTTACTTTCGACGTCATCTGTGGCGCAGCGGTAACTATACCGGACTGCCAAGCGGATGGTCCCGGGTTCGATCCCCGAGTCGGGCCAATATCATTAAAGTTGTTTTTCGACATTGGCTCGTGTCTGGGTGTAACTAGGTTCTCCCCTAGTCCATTGTGTGGTACCTTTAACACAAGAGCTTACTGCACTTACTTGAGGGCCACATAATTGGTGTGTTGTCTGGAGATTTATTATTACTACTTAGATGTGGAGTATTTTTTTTATCCTACATTGGTTACTTAAGTACCCAGTTGATAAAAATGAAATTATATAAACTAAAGAAAACATTTTAATTATGGGGTGTATTTATTGTTACGATCTGCTATGTTTAAACAACAAACTATTAAATGCGCAAATGAAAAATACCGTTTAAATAGGTAAAATCAAAGTAAACAATATTTTATTTCTTAAATAAAATTTGGTTGTTTACAATTTATTTAATGATGATAAAACAAAATAAAGCAATCTGTTTTCACGTGGAAGTAACCGGCTTGGGACCACTGGGTACTCCAAATGGAATTTATAAATAACTCGGAAACAAAACAACATTATTATTGTTGGAGACGACAAGAGTGATGTTTTGTGACTCCTTTTGTTTGTGTGTCGAAATAAATAGACAACTTAGCTTCAGTAAGGACTAAGTTAATTCTATTTTGACATTATTTATTTAATGAAATCAAAATGAACTGCTATCTTTAACAGTGTATTTTTTAGGTGAAGTAACATTGTAAGTATTGAAGGAGCAAATGTGTTTTGTAAAACCATTTCTATTTCATAAGGAATATCATATTTCACTTCCACGCTTCACACTGTCATGTATGAAAAGAAAATGAAAAAATCCCGCGCATTAATACAAATTCCTTTCCTTGCTCTCTTGACGTGTTGCATTCAATCCCATTCATTCGTTCTTGATTTCCATTCGTTCAGTTTTATTTGTTTGAAAGTTTTCCACTGTTGAGTCCTTTTAAGGAAATAAAATTTCCCAAGGGGCATTTTACCTCGCTCACAGTCTGTCTTACTTTTGTTGTCGAGTAAACGAGCTTGAGTTTATTTTTATTTGTTGGAATGTGTTTTGTATTTTGTTTAGTCATAAGATATTATGATTTTTAAGCACAGTAAAGTTTTGATTTATCAATTTCTTTATACATGAAGTTTTTAATTACCTTTCGAACCGAAATGAATAGAATTGAATTTAAATATTTTAATAAAATTTAATACCATAACTTTTATGTTATAGTAAGACACAATTTTTTTAATAATCTTTCAGTTTCCAAGCGCAGAGGGATATTTTCGTCCACTACACAAAAAAAAAAAATTATACAAAAATCCTTCTATGATAGCTAATAAGCTAATAAATCACGGTGTATACTAACGTAGTGTTTATTTCGAAAAAAATGTAAAATTCTGTAGCAGAAGTATACCGTACCTACAGCTGTTGACTTCAGAGACTTTAAGTGTTCACCCAATTAAGTACCTAATTATTCTGCACATTTTGTTTTGATACCCTAAACATAACTCCTAGTAAATATGCTAACACCATTTTTAGGTCACTCTTTATTTGAAAGTCTTCTAGAATCCCTAACATTAAGAAATGAGGGCCTTATGTTCGGATCTTGGCGCTTTGCCATTCCATTCATTCGTTCAAGATGTAACGAGGGACGATTCATTCACTCTTTCATGTTACAGAATGCCGTTCTTTTATTGAC
Organism: Emmelina monodactyla; assembly: GCA_916618145.1. Lineage (NCBI taxonomy): Eukaryota > Metazoa > Arthropoda > Insecta > Lepidoptera > Pterophoridae > Emmelina > Emmelina monodactyla. Next base: position 7,981,180 of record OU745311.1, on the reverse strand, counting down.
ATGTAAATATGGTTCAGAAGAGGATGGAAATACATTTATTTCAGCTCAATGTTATTGTTACGGGTTGTTACCTTTTTCTTTTACGTCGTCACAGACATGCGTATTACGAAACGGTATTTTAAGCACAAAGAGAGTTTTTTACATATCTTTAATATTATATGTATACCAATATTTTTAAGAGGGAAAGATGGTGATGGATGTTAGGTGCAGTCTCTGGAACTTTCGAACAGATTTTGAAAAATTTTTCACCAATAGAAAGCAACGATTTGGGGAGAGACATAGGCATAGATATTATATTTTTTAACTTTTCTTTTCTTTTACCCACCTAAGGTATGTCGGGAAGAAATAGCTTAAAGCTATAAGTACACCTTTTGCCTGTTATTTATATAAAAATTCTGTTACTTTTTTCATTTTATGTGCAATAAAGAATATTTGTATTTGTATTTAGGCAAATTTAATTCCAAGTGAGTAAACCCGCAGGCGGTGGGCTAGTTTCACATGAAATTGTGTTGCAAGCGAAACTCGAGATTGGCTAGCCTAGGTAATTACCTAGGCTTAATTAAGCCGAAATTGTTTTCATGTGTTAGATTGAATCCGAGGAAGATCTTCATGGTGGAAAAAATTGGGAACACTTCCAGGAAAAACTGGTATCCGTTTTTATACAATTTCAACATTTAAAAGAAAATTTACTTTCCTTAAATATAAAAATGTAGGAGTGGCCGCCACTGCCAAGAAAGAGGTACCTATTATAAAATAACACTTTTCTGCCGTTAAACACCATAGTATAAGGTTCTTTCAAAGTATTCTCAAGTGCTTAGTATCTTTTTTGTTTTAGTCGAGTAAAGTGCCGCATATCGGTTGATACTGAAGGCAATAAGTAGAACCTTTATAGTAGGCATCTATAGTAGGTACTAAGGGCGACATGCGACCTTGAAAGGACATTTCTACTGTGGACTTAGAGATACTAGAAGTGCTCACGAAGTCATAAAAAGTTGATAGAAGATTTTTACAACAAGATAAACTGCAATATACTAAACTTAAATAGGTATACTAGCTATGGTTAGTGAATTTTTTACAGAACATAAAATTTTGCATGTATAAAAAATCATTTTCTAGACCCTACTGCTCTTACAAACCTTCTCAGAAAAAATATCTGGGTGATGGTAAATTATTCGTAATTGTAGCTTTTGCTTTGACTATCTTAAGATGGTACACACTCCTTTTACATAAACCTACCGTTCGACTTCCAAATCGAAACTTTTAGCAAATCTTCAACTTTTCAAACAGCTGGCCACAAACAAAAAAGGCTAAACATAACGGACCTTTTCCGTTTCCATCCAGCCAGATCTTGGTTCACACGTGACGTAATAGGTGCGGGAGCCTGCAGTGGGATGAGGATATTTCTCCAGCTTATTCACACACCTTTTGCGTGCCCCCCCAACACAGTGGAGGGGGAAAACTTCACCTTAAAAACACCTAAAATTCTCACAATATAATCGTGTTGGTACTGTTTAGAAATAAGTGATCCCCAGACAATGTTTTGGCGAAATTTAAAGCTTAACACATTGTTTTCAGTTGTTTTATTGTGTGATTTCTGAATTTGAATGTGGAATGTGGAGTTCTTTTTGGTTACGTACAACTTTACCGTACGTAACCTAAAGGAAGGCACAAAAATAATATAAGTTTCAGCGAGTTTTCTTATTCTGAAAAGAAGGTTGTTATTTTAAGTTCGAAACGTTTTTCAAAGCGACTCGAACAAGTGTAGTTATGTAAGAACACGCGAACAATCTTTCGTTATGAAAATATTTGAGCTTGAACCGTGAAAAGCCGCCGTCACACTTTAGCAGTAACATCGATTTTATTAGTGTCTGTCTGCTCTAAAAATATATAAATTGATGGACGAGTTAGACATGAAAATAATTTTGGTTATTTGCTGTGCATAGTTTTTTTACCTGAATGCTAGTGAGGTTTTTTCAAATGTATTTTATAGCAAATTTAACATGTTAATTTTTTAAGTAATTACTTATATACCCTTTTTTTTCTAAATAGCTATAAAAAGAGTAACCTTAGCTAGCGCTAACTCGTAGAAATAAAGACAGGATTCTCAATCTATGTCTAAATGTACGAACTACGAGAAGAAACCTATTCTTATATTTATATTAAATCTATTATGAAAATAATAATTTATCCGCTTCAGTGGAGTGCGACCCCTTCTCTTTGATAGTAGGTAGTAACATTACAGTAGCTGGGAGCTTGCCTTGGTAACTCAATCTCAAAATGGTCCACATTATATGATATTGTTCCCACTTTATTGCCCGGGTCGACGAATCTTTTACGATTACATCGAGGACAAACCGTAAAGAGGCTATTATTAGTTGTTATAGCCATCAGTTAACCGACTACATAAAAATACGCGATGAAAGCAGGTACAAGATTCGACAATAAACACACAAGTTTATTACTGACGATTACGACTCCAATCGGAAACGGAAATGTGTAAAACTGATTGCGTTTGAACTTGGAAGCCAGATTCTCAAATTGAATAATCATCCTGGCTGAATCCGCGTTCCGAAAACTCTTATTCAAGAAATGGAAATAGGAAAGATTTAAATTTCGATCGTTTTTTTTTTATTTTACTTCCAAGGCACGCGCCCATCAACGGAGCCGCTTCCTGAAATCCGCCACATTATTTTAATAACGTTTGCGGCTCCATAAAAGTTTTCCTTTGCCCTTTTCTTGCCGTAAAAGAAAGTTAGATCGCCCAGAGGAGCGATTCAATTCTCGATTGATGTTATAAAATCGACGGGTGATATCGATTTGGGTTTCGGTATTTGTAGGCAGCGAGGATGTGAAGTTAGGTTCTTTAGGTCGAGAATTGAAGCGTCGTTATGTTATATGGCCTTGAACTTGCTGAGATTTAGGGCTGCTACTTGGAACTCAACAGTTAATAATTACATTTCGGTAAGTAGGTAAATATTTCATTTATATGAAAGGACACTGCCGTAAAAACAAGAAACAATTATTTCTTTTGTAATCTGTGTATTTATATTTATTTGTCGTAGGAACTTAAAAAAAATATTATAGCATACATGTAAGTACCTACTTAAAGTTAAAAAAACATGGCAAGGAATACCATAATAAAAAAATTAAATTGATTATTTAAAAACTAAACTTAGGTATGGTACTAATGGTAACGAATAAACTTAATACCTGTCTAATTATTAATTCGCGCACATCATTAAACCACTACATTCATGTAGGTAGGTACCCTATTAATATTCTACAAGTAGCAGCCCTGCAATGACGTCACAGCCTCCCTTCCCCATTCTGCCGGTTTTTGTAGGCCAGGCCCTGACAATAGCTGAATTGGTATTAAAACTTAATGCCAAGTTGAAATCAGCCTCTTTGATTGAAGCCTTTGTGTATCGGAAGGTTTAAAATCGGAATGATACTTTTAAATATAGAAGTAAATGAGAATAAAGTGATCAGCGAAGAGGTCGTTGGGATTTTAAGGCCAGTAGTAAAATATAAAGAGGTTTTATTCACAAAGCTGTTAAAGTTTAATGCAAGGTTTTCAGTTGGCGTTTTATTGCGTTTTAATGCTGTTATAAGACTAGGCATATTATGTAGAGATAATATTGTCATGGGAGGATCTTTGTTTTCTTTAATAGGTTTCTAGGAAGGGCCATTGCGTGACGTCATAAGGTATGACGTCACAAGACGAAAGCAAATATAGTTTTGTTTTTATAATTATCTATTATTTTTTTATAGACGGAGATATTTACGGCGGGGAAAAACATTAGGTAGGTAAACACAAGAAAATCATAAGATTTATTTATATTATTTATACATCATGAGGCAAAAGGGAGGCTGTAAGGATTAAGCCTTATTGCCCACGTTATAGCTGCTACTTATTTATATTCGAGCGCTTAATTTCACTATTATAATTATATTTGATCCTTTCATATAGCCTATGTCCATAATTCGTTGTACTAGTGGCCGCCCGCGACTCCGTTCGCGTAGAAGTCGGTTTCCCGTGGGAATGAAAAGTTTTCCCGCGGTAAAAAGTACCCTCTATGTTAATCTGATGTATAAGCTATATTACTGTAAAGTTTCATCAAAATCCGTCCAGTAGTTTTTACGTGATAGAGTAACAAACATCCATCCATCCATCCATCCATCCATCCATCCATCCATCCATACATCCTCACAAACTTTCACATTTATAATATTAGTAGGATTATCTTGCAACAATCGTCCTACTTAAATGCCATCGAGCAGACCGTTGTATTATTTTAATTTTCCGCCCACCTCGTCGCCTACAAAACAGCCACTAAGTTATTCCGTGCGCGCGCGCCGCGAATTGGTCTCGATCACACTCCATTGTGAGTGATGGAGGCCGCAAAACATATTTATTATTTTTATTTACGGTTGTAATTAAAAATAATAAATATGTTTTGCGGAGTTTTGTAAATGATGTGTTTTAAAATGTATTACGGCTTTTCGTGTTGGTATAGAATGTCTGATAGTTTTTGGTTGAGAATGTTTTTTTGTTAGATAAACTGTGAGTTTGTAAAACGAGGTATCTAGATTTTGTCTAAGGTAGATCAGTCGATTTTTCTGTTTGAAAATTAAGACAAATGTAAGAGTTTTCATGACGGGACAGTCCAGGAAATCACAGTCTATAGTTTTCTAAGGGAACTCTTAAAAATAGGTTGTTGTAACTGAAGCTATAGCTATATACGCAATAGCTATATCGCATGATCGTTAAGGTAAGGTCAGAATCTTATGTAGTTTACGTGTGTAGGCTTGCGTCGAGTAGCAGATTATTAATTATACAATTAGGAACTAAGTTTGTTAGTAATCAAACACGTGGAGAATAACTCGGCTTTCTCCCAAATACATTTGCTTGATATACCTACATATAATGAGAATTATCCGTTGAACAATAAATTATTAATGGTTATGATAAGGTTAAGTTCTATCAGAAGAATTCGTTGATAGAAGTTTTATAAAAAACTTAAGAAAACTTGAAACATATTGCGAGTAAAAGAGTTAAAATTAACTGGCCGAAAATATGTCCAACCATACACAGAAAGAAATTATTGCTTTTGCCAAATAAGTTTATTTAGCGCAAGATATATCCTGTTTTGTATATCAGGAAACAATAAGATATTTGTAGCAAGCAATTTTATATTTTAAAATATCAAGTATTTAAATGCTTAATCGTATTGACTAATTTTTTACTCCAATAAATAATTTCATCTTATCTCAAGAACTCGACACTTTGATTTGAGTTGTTACTTTTTAGGAAGAATGTTTACAATTTATTTATTCAAAACATTATCTTTCTTAGATATCAACTGCCTTCTGCTTGCTTAAATTTCGTTAATTCTTAGACTAAGAAACAAACAGACTTAAATGTAGTTATATTGCTACTCGGTACTAGACTGCATGGTTCTTGAAAATAAAAAGATTTACTTATTTTAAGAATTTCCTTTATTGAAACCAGATACTTAATTTTTTGATACAATTATTATAATATTGTTTGTGAATAATAATGTTTCTTCTTGCTAGTTCTAATTTCTTGAATTACCAAAACATATCCTTTGTCATTTTTTAAGGTATCGAGGTATTCATGGATTGTCTTTAGTTCTTGATTTTTTCTAACAGGGAATGTACTTCGCCTCTTTCCAATAACCTCTTCCCAGGGTTCGCTATTGTTTTGTAGCCATATAATATTTTCTTCAGTTGTTGCATCTAAAATGTAAAAATTCCACTTATTACATGATTGGTATCCATCTTAAATCAAGTCTAAACATTAAAATTATGTCAAAGTGAAAGCATTACAGACAGACATTGTTAGTTTAGAATTTAAAATATAAAGCATGGATAAGTATGAAGTATGGATTCCTCTCAGGATTAATTTTTTTATATTCATACCAAAGTCCTCTGTATTATTGATTTTAGTAACATCTGAGTCCCTGATTGCTGTCCTTCTTTTCGCTTCAGAAATGTATAATAGATTTCTCACTTTATCTACTAATTTCCCCTTTGCAGGAATGTATTTGCCCGTATACGATTTTGAAGTTGGAACAGATTTCATGTAATATGAGGCTATATTTTCTGAAGGGAAATTGTAATCTTCTGGTTTTAGTTTCCTGAAAAAAATTAACAGTTAAGAATCAATATAATGCCAGATTTAGATTAATTTGTTATTATGAGCCACAAGCATGACAAAAAAAATAGGTACATACCTTAAACTCCTACTAAGGGTGGTGTGCACCAAATGTTCATACAAAAATTGTACTTATTTAACAACTGATTACTCATTCACTCCAGTAGAGTTATTGTTGATTCCATTATTCAAAAAATAACGACGTTCAGTAGTTTTCGTTATCAAATAAAATAATACTTTTTAATAAAAACGAACCGCGAAAGGAAGAAGCACGAACAAACAATTTCAAACAAAGTCAACGAACGAAATAAAAGAATGTTGCCATTATCTTACGGTCAAATTAGGGCTAAAAAGTTGACAAAATATTTCCATCAAACAAATATTGATAAAAAAATATAAACAAGTGTCGTTATAAAATAATTAAAAAATCGTATATTAAGGATGAAATTAAATGAACTGGTTAACGAGATATGAAGAAAAAAAGGACTTTTCTTTTTAATGCTTACCTATATGTCTATAAAATTGAGAGGCAAGCACTTTTAAAATTTTGCTTAAAAATGTATGGAGACAATAAGATTTATTTTTAATTAATAAATATAACATTAAAAGTATCCTATTGCATGCTCTAATTCCGTATTAAAGTTCAATTTAAAGGATATCATTTTTTGGGCTAAAAGGCACATTTATTGCAAATATCTCGTTTCCTATGGATTTAAATTTATCCTACTTATATTATAAATGCGAAAAAGTTACCTATAATGTTATTCTAATGTATAACCTATATTACTGTAAAGTTTCATCCAAATCGGTCCAGTAAATTTTTCGTAAAAGAGTAACAAACATACATAAATACATCCATTAATCCATCAATCCATACATACTCACAAACTTTCACATTTATAATATTATTTGGATAAATACGTAGTATAAATAAAAAGAGATTTTAGGGATTTTAGTGTATCGCTGGCAACACTATATAATCACCAAGAAAGTTTATTAGTAAATTATTTATTCTAAGGAAGTTTGTTTCTTGGAAGAAGAAAGCCTAGGCTGTCGTTTTTAAAGGAAGAAATAAATAATAAAAATTATTTCAGTTGAGAATGTAACTATTTTGAAACGACTTCTTTTTCTTTCTCACTAATGTAAGAACTTATAGATTTGGATCCAGTATGTGAACTCTTTCCTTTAGAAAAGTAATTTTGAATTGAATATTTTTCTCTCAAGAACCAAAAAACTATGTCTGAAACTTATCAAATTTGATTTAATTTTCTTGGGTCTAATTTAAAACTCTAAATTCTTATTTCCATGAATATTGCGCTCTTTATTTAACATGTAAAAGTGTTTCCTCGATGGTTCAGTGCCGCCTTGTGTGAAGAGATATTTCTTACATGAAGTGAAATATTTTTTACGCAAAAAAATATTGCTCAAGACACATTTTCGTTTTGAATTTAAATACAATTTCTTTCTGTGTAGCTACGGCTCCGAATCTTACTAGTATTATAAACGTGAAAGTTTGTGAGAATGTATGGATGTTTATTCTCTCTTTCACGTAAAAACTACTGGACGGATTTTGATGAAACTTTACAGTAATGTAGGTTATAGGTACATCAGAATAACACATAGGGTACTTTTTACCGCGGAAAAACTTCTCATTCCCACGGGAAACCGACTTCCACGCGAACGGAGTCGCGGGTGGCCACTAGTTGTACAATAATTTCTATTCCAATGATTAATCCTCCAACAAAGAACACTGTAGGGTAACTTAAAATCAAAGTTAACAGTCCGACAAACAACCGTCTATCTTTACAAACATTTGTCTTAGTCCAAAATAAACTTTGTTTAAGAGAAAAATATCGTTTGGCATCCAAGTGTATTATTCTACGCCAAATTTAATGCGGACCATAACTGCGATGCCAAGAATATCTTTGATATCGCACTTTGGCAATTGTTAGGAACACTATTGTTATGTGGGTCTGTTTTTACTTTTTAAGTAATAAAAAAAGAAGATTAGGTCGCCCATTTATATATTATAATAGATTTTTTTTCGATTCGCATCTGTTTATATACAGACAGGAATCGGAACATTATGATTAAGAGATTACTTTGGAAATAAATAAGGGCTTGTTGCGGTTTTCACAGTTGTTTTTCTTCTTTCTCTACCTATCTTTAGAAAAATATTGTTTTAATTACTTCACATTAAATGTTACGGAATCAAGTCGTCAAAAACTGCACATGTGCAAAGTTTTGGCAGGTCTCTCTTGTTATATGTTAAACAAAACATTAACATAATTTATTCGTAAGATACTACTAGTCTGCCTTTTATATTGTTCCACGTGTAAAGTACCTCTTAAATCATTTTAGATTATTTATTTCGTATCAAAAATCTACCAAACATATTTATAATAACACTTAAAATCGACATTAGCCTTAACATGTCTTGTCCCTGTCAACATTATGTGGCAGCTTGTGTTACAAACAAAGCACACTGTAGGTAGTTAGATCCTACTAATATTATAAACGTGAAAGTTTGTGAGGATGTATGTTTGTTACTCTTTCACGTCAAACTACTGGACGGATTGGGATGAAACTTTGCAGTTATATTGGTAATACATCACAAAAACACGTAGGATACTTTTTACCGCGGGAAAACATCTAGTTCCCACGGGAAACCAACTTACACGCGAACGGAGTCGCGGGCGTCCACAAGTAGTCTATATATGCGATTATTAATATCGGGGTAAAACTTTGACATGTATTTAGTACTGAAAAACAGTCCTGCAATATTCAAACTTCAGTGTAACCTATACATTGGTACATTTCCTTTCATACACGAGTCGGCAGCCTCCCTTTGTAGGCCGGGTCAGGGTAGGGCCATAAATCACGGTGCCCTGGATTACCCGTAGCAAGGGCAAGTTCAGGACAACAGGTTGCTGTTGCCACACGGGGTACAGTCAGTGTAGGGAAAGGGCTATATGATTACCTAGATAGGTATTTGTTGCTACGACAGAAAGAGTGGTAAAATTTTGTTAAAATGTATGAAAGTTATTCCTTATTTTGTGAGCTCAAAATTGAAAAGTAGGGTTAATTAACGAAGATTCTTGTACAGCTAATAATTAGTAAAATGCTTTTTTAAATCATCACTGACTTGACTAACGATTCCTTATTTATCTAATGGCAGTCTGTCATATCGTAACGTGGGCTCAAACTAAAAATAGCCAAAAGCATTGGCTTTACACAAATAAATGTGAACATTAACCTTACTACAAATACACATCGCAACTGAAGTACACATATTTTTCTCTGATTACCCTCTCTTCTATCATTTCAAAATTACCATCAAATCTCGCAAATTAAACATACCAGTCCCGACTGTTTCGCATAATTTCACAAAGGACAAGCTCCAGACAGAATCCCTACAAGGGTTTCGTCCCCAGGATTGCAATTTATCTCAACTTAGCAGCTTTCTCTAAAAAATCCGACTCCCCCTTGACTAATGAAGCTGAACACGTGTAAAGTAGGTGGGGAGGTGACAAATAATGGGGGGGGGCAGTAAATACGGTAATGTATTGCCTTGAACACAGATACACATCTATACAAGGGTGTGAGGCAAGGACGCGCCTACAATCCTTAAAAAAATAATCACATCGTTGTTTTATTGGGAAATGGACATATTTTTTCTCTGAACACACACTCTGGATGAGTTGAGCGTGTGCATGTGGCATTGTAGAGGCTAAACGGACTTCATTTATTGTTTGAACAGGGACATAGTGTTCAAGCGATATGAACAGAGTAACTACCTACGTATAATATTTTTTCGTTAAATTAATCTATGTTTTGTCTTTTTAACAATTTAAGCTGATAAAGTGTTTGCATTATTGTTTTTTCAGTCTACCGAAAACCAGTCTGCCTAGTGCTTATAGCATACCTATCACCGTTCTATAACATACCGACAGTAACGAGACATATTGAAGCAAATATTAGCGTTGATACGTTTATGAATAAGGTCGTTAGTTACTAAAGATGACACTATTTTTAAACCTGTAGACCAACAGTCCAAGAAAACCACACAGTTTGGTGCATGGTTTCTTTTACCTGCTGGAAACAAACAAAAAAATGTAACTTGTGCGTCGAATCGCGCACAATACCACTACAACTCACTAAAACTTAATAAAAAATTTGTACAAAAAGCAGTCGCTGATCACAATCAATCAATTATTCGAACTTTTGACTCTACTAAATTAACGACCCCCCCCGTTATCAGCTTACAGAAAGCGTGTAGAAAAAACAGAATTTTCGCGACATTCACCCCTCCAAGGCCATGCCAAGATTCCTATGTTGATTCACTCACAAACCATCTCTGTAGGGACATTTGCATAAACAAATAATTTGTCATCGTGCTGTATAATTTAATAGAGCTTTAGCATATTTCGCTTTTTACTTGGGTATCCAAGGTGACAGAATTATGTTTGTTGAATAAATGTAAGTTCTAAGGGGTTGGGGTGTAATAAATCATGGAAGTTGGAGCTTTGTTGTAAAATACGATTAAATTGATAATAATTGTGATGAGTAGCGTTGCTTTGATATGTGGTTTGAAATCAAATTATTGGGACTAGAATAATTTAAGGTGCTATAGAAAATTCAATAAGAGTGTGTAGGCATGAATAAAATGTAGTTATATTTCGGTAAGTATATTTTATGTAACATATCATCAAAAATATAAAATAATACTTTATAATAATTACAAATAAATTTACTTCAAAAGTTACTTACTTTAGTAACTTAATAATATTTTATAATTTTACTATTTTCTAATTTTAACGCTTAAAACCATATTTTATCTACCTACCTACTCAAACCTTATACCTTTATGCAAAAGTTTCAATTTCCCAAATCCTATTCCAGTTGTCCGGAAAAGATTAAATAGATCTCCAAATTAATTAGGGGAGCGAGGGGCTTGTTGTAACAGTTTTCAGTAAAACTAGTATATCTTGAGATCTATTGATTCAATTTCTACTAAATAAAGATTGATGGATACTGTAACTCTTCCTCTACCAAATCAAGTAAAAATAATATCATAACTATTGGTCATTATTTAACAATCAATTATTTTCTAAAAGAAGTGCGGTGTTACAACTTACCTCGTGCTTGGGGCAAGTTGTAACGTCTACCGGGGCAAGTAGTAACGACACTAAAAAACGACATTAATACCTCTAATCATTTATTCTTTATTTATTTTTAACAAAATTGACATCTTTCCAAAGTAAGTATTATGTAATTCTTATCAAAAATCAACTCAAATACACTTTTTTGTAATCAACACTTAAAAATTAAGTAATTAAGAGTTTTATTTAGTTACACACTACTTATAATCATAATAGCACTTTTAAATCATAGTAGGTAATTAAATTATTTATTTCTAATACACTCTATCCAATCTTTTTTGTTTGTATCTGTGTAAGCTTCACCACATACCAGACAATGCATGGTGTAACATGTTACAACAAGCCCCGGGATTTTGTTACAACTAACCCCATGGTATGATTTTTAACATTTATCAAGATAACTTATTAAACAATTTAGCAATCATAAAAACTGTTACACAATATCAGAGATAGATAAATTTGTATGTAAATAAGATGTAGAAAATTTGAAAATAGGCAATATTAAAAACACAAACCAAAATTTTACGACAGTACAATTTTATATCACCTGGCAGAAATGAAGGGAATGCTCACATTTGCTCACTGCGCCAACCGGCGGAACACTGGCTATGGCAATATGATGTGGTGCGGTTTATGGGTTAAATTGAGTCAAAGATATACGTTAATAGTGTTGAAGATCCTAGTGAAAACAGCCTGTTACTACTTACCCCTGTAACAACAAGCCCCTCGCTCCCCTACTTGGGTGCCCAGTGAACCAAACCCAGCAGTTTTGGATCCTCTCAAAGTAAACCTCGTTCAATGAGACGCTTTGCAACTTTTAATCGTACTGGTATCGACCGGCGAATCCAGTTTGGTAGGCCGTAGGGTTCTTGGGAAAAATGATGATTAAATACGTTTTTGCGGTATTATTGAAAAACAACTAAATATTATATAATAACGTTAGCTATAAAGATTTCTAACAAACAATATAATTGCTGTATTATTAAATGAAACTTATTTTAAATACTAGTGGCCGCCCGCGACTCAGTTCGCGTGGAAGTCGGTTTTCCGAGGGAATGAGAAGTTTTCCCGCAGTAAAAAGTACCCTATGTGTTATTCTGATGTATAACCTATATTACTGCAAAGTTTCATCCATATCTGTTCAATAGTTTTTACGTGAAAGAGTAACAAACATCCATATATCCTCACATACTCACAAACTTTCACATTTATAATATTACTAGTGACCCGCCCACAATAGCCGCTTCGCAATAGTGTAATTTTGGGCGACTTGTTCCGGAAACATTGAATTTTAGTTAACTTAATTTTTTTTCTGAATGTTCTTTATTTTGAAATTTAAATGAAAATATTACCTAGAGGACGGTGAAAATCGCATCAAAATCCTTCAACTGGTTTAGGAGGAGTTAGCGGCCTTACATACAAACAGACAGAATTAGGGACTTGGATTTATACTATGTAATGATAGTAGGATAGATGGATTTCTTCTTTCTTGTACTTTTGTGAGCACGGAAATGTTTAATTTGTTTGAACTAGAAACAAACTTTTTACCTTTTTTCTGTTTGTTTTTTTTGCCACAAAATATTTATAATGGAAATTAAAAGGGAAATATTAAAAGAAGCAATAAGAACCTACAGGACCAATCTTTAATTTCTTTTCGTTATCTTCTGTCGCATTTTTCTTCAGATAATTTGAGGTGGTCCACCCTGATAAGTTAGAAGGGACGTTAAGGGTTATTAAGGAAGATTACGCCGACCTTGCCACTAAATGTTATGTAGGGAAAGTACTTTAGAAGTAGCTGCTTATCTGTAACATCTAAATAGGAAGGTTTTATCGAATTTACGATCACTTGGTTTGTAGGTCTATGTCTGTGTTAATATTGACGAAGTTAATTGATAGATCTCTTTTCTGTAACAAAGATTTTTTAACGAAGAAGTAAATGAATTGAAATATTATTAAGAACTTACCAATATTTTCCTTATATATGACTTCAAATACTCTAACGCTCAATTTATATTAAAAAAACTAGTGGCCGCCCGCGACTCCGTTTTCCCGCGGTAAAAGTTACCCTATATGTTATTCTGACCTATATTATTATAAAGTTTCATCCAAATCCGTCCAGTAGTTTTTACGTGAAAGAGTAACAAACATCCATACATCAATACATTCATACATCCATACATACTTACAAACTTTCACGTTTATAATATTAGTAGGATATAGCTCTTTATAAATAAACATTTAGAAGCTAAACATAAACGTATGTTTGCTAGAAATTTTCTGCCAAACGAAGGTTATGTCAAAAAGGTTATTTAAATGAAGGGATAGTAAAAAACTGTTTTAGTTTATATGCCGGTATTTATTAGACAACACTCGTGTTCATGTTTATGTAAATGTAAACTCTGACGGAGGTTTGGGTTGTCATTATAGTCCAGGAGCTGAGGAGATTATATCCATCTATATGCCCTCATTTAAATATATCTTTCTTATTATAAAACTATGTTTTAAACCACTTGAACTCATCTGCCGATTATAATACATACCTAAAACACAAAACTGCAGTAATCTGCCTGTTTACCTTCCTATTTTTATATAAAATCAATCCTTTCATATCCCACCCGTCCTAAATCACCCAGCCCTCAGCCTACAACATTTGACACGTCCCCCCCTCCCCCCGACAACTGACACCCTCGTAACGAAACTGCGCAGATTCCGAAATCCCCTCTGACGTCACACGATAAATATTCAGGACTACCCGCAATTTACCTGATTCGTCTCCACACTGACGTCGGAATTGACTCGCCGTCGGGAATTCTTATTGTTTTCATACTATTTGCACGCGAGTTGAAGAAAAATAGCGGGAAATTCCTTTTAAGGTTTTTGATTATTTTAGTAAAGACTGAAATTAATTGGGTTTTGGGAAAAGGTTACGTCTTCTAGTAAGTGTCTTGTTTTTTTCTCGAAATAATAAGTATACCTACATAAAGTAAACATTTAATGAAGATTAATTTTATAGTAAGAGTAATGTGCGCAACATTTAGTCTATTTATATGATAAATACGCGAATGACGTCATACGATGCTACGGCAGGTGGAAGGGCTGTAGCACAGAATTACTACGGCGTAGAAGCCTTAGGGCACAAATTGTTTGTTTCTCACGGCAATATCATTACATAGTATAAATCGAAGTCGCTAATTGTGTCTGTTTGTATGTTTTTCCGCTATCTCCTTCTAAACCAGTAGACGGATTTGATTGCGGTTTAGCAATATTTAGGTTTTTTTTTCATTTAAATTCGTAAATTAAGAACATTAGGAATATTTTTTTTTCAGGCAAAATTACACAAAAAAGTTTGTTTATTTACTCTCACAAAATCAAACATACCAACTCTTGGTTTAAAACATTGGTTTTGATAAAACCAGGTGATTTAAGTTACACGAGGGCAAGTCTGTAACCTTCAAAGTGTCAAGTGACGTTAGTGTTGCATGTAAGTTCTTGGAGTTCCAATATATGCAAAATACAGCCTCGGTGGCTTTTCTTAAAACTTATAGACTTAGGATTACGATCCTGTTTGGTTTGACTTAAATAAGTCACACTCATTTGCCTCGGTATAGTTAGGTACATTTTAAAACATTGTCAAATAATAAGGTTCTTAAAGAAAACGTATCATATATATTTTTCACGACCTCCAATTTTGCTACACGACACTTTTAACGTTTCTACACAGTTTCAAGCATCCATGCAAATAAAAGTTCATATAAATTATGCAATATTCCGCTTCAAAGGGCAGTTGCAAGCGCTCTCTGAAAGAAGCGTGTGAGGTTGAAAGAGGCCTATAGCAGCGAATGGAAACACGGCTCGCTTTGAAGTGTCACTGCGCAATTATAGGGTGAAGGTTGGCAATAAAAGAAAAGTATTTTTTTTGTGTATTGTAAAAAGGCTTATCGAAATGAAGAGTTAATCTTTCCAAACCTTAACTAGTACAAATAATGGAATATTACTCATGGTGATTCTGTAAATGTTGGTACTTGACCTCGTAATCATTTCAATAGCATGTGCACTAAAGTAACGTTCAATTAGTCTGAAAACTTAAGTTAACCCTCAGAAATAAATCCACCTTAAATGACTTTGGGATTGGAAAAAGTCTATTTTGTGTTAATTGGTTAGTTAAAGAAACTGATTGCTTGTGTTTCTGAAAACATAACTAACTTAGTATGTTCCGAATACCAAGTTTCCAAAGAAAAATATTACCACTTGCATATTTAAAAAGAAGTAAACCAATCGATTTATACTGTGTTTGAATCAACAATTCTTAAACACATGTTCAACCACATAAAGTATACAGTGAATTCTTTGCCACTTCGACCTGTCTTCCAAGTGGAGTCTTGGGGCCATTCTTTAAGTAGCCTTTCAGGGAAATGGGGGAAAAGTATTTTATTGGGCAACTTTGAAGTTGGGCTACAACCGGGTTGGGCCAAGTTGGTCTTATGAGGTCGATGAAAGTTGGATGTGTCCATTAGAGGAAGAGGTCGATGATTATAGCATGTTGTTTTTAGTTTTTAAGCTTTTATATTGGTAAAATTTATTTTTTTAAAGGTTTATTATAACGGTAATGCAGCGTTTTTGTAAAAATAGGTTAAAAAGTATAAATAGTTTTATTTAACACTTTAAAATCTAGAAAAAAAAGGTTGCAACAAGCGAAAAGAATAATAAAATTCAATTTTAGTTCGTCTCTACGTTTTGTTGCAATATTCTACTACTAAATGTTTTTTGATTAATTATTTTTACTCGCAACCATAAATAACACCATGACTGATCTACTTTCCACTATTCGCAGAATCCCGACAAAAGCACACTTTGATCAATGAAATACATGACTTGTGTTTTCCTCTCACACCGAAACCTTATAACCCTTATTCCTTAAGCAACAAATACTATATTCGCCTATCATAATCATTTCTAGAGCTTAGTTACCTAACCGCAGTAATTTTTACTGGCGGAAACGGTATGCAAACAAACGTAAATTTTCACTGACAAAAGATATTTCCACTATGTTTATATGCGCCTACGCCATTTTTGTCTTACGTGGATACAGAGTATTTATAAACCGCTCAAGGCCCGGTGTATGACTGTAGACGAAATGTTTTTAATTTGCAGAGCTATATGACAGGTTAATATAAGAATAGCAGTTTATTTGCATGAATAATACTTGTTTTTGGCAGAAGTTGTAGGTCGTTAACAATGGACTTTATGAGTTGAGTCTTTGCCTTATACAATGAAAGTGGATTATAGGTGAGGTAAAAATGATACTTTATTAGTGATGTTTACAAGGTGTAATACATATGTAAAGATTTTAATAATCGTAGCTAGGTATAATATTACTGTTATAAAATAAAACAAATATTACTGTTCACAAAATAACACAGTTTGTGCTAAATCACCAATTCGTCTTACGATCGGGCCGACGTCATCACTTCGAGTCTTACATAAATTTACATTTTACAACCTGAAAGAAAGCTTCAAATTTTCAGATCGCTATGTAAAAGAGTCACGTAAAAATAATCTATCTAAAACACCTTCAAGGTTAAAAGACAGTCTAAGTTATTTGAGGCTTTTCGTCAATACGACCACCTTTTTATAAAGTTTTTCAGAAGACTTTAAAAAAATAAATTAACTTCTTCTTACGCAATATTTTAGGAAATCACAGATGAACACAATTTTAACTAAAACAAGAAATAAAAATCATCAACCCTGAATCAAAGGTATTTCATGTGATTTTCTTTACTTAAATTAAATATTTTGTGTCAACCCTTAACAAACCTTCTTTAAATATAACTAGCTTTACTCTTAAGTACTTTGCCACGACAATGAAGTATTTTTCCTAAGTGTAAAGTACAACATAGAGCAGCGAACCAGTACTTTTCCGAAATCCACAACATTTCCTCTATATTCCCACGAGTGAAGCCTGATTACAACACATTGAAGTGTAACTTATTTCTATATATTGATGTTATTTAGCTGTAATTAGCTAGTATTCAATTGAAACGTGTTTACAAGGTGAGAACGTGTCAGTAATATTAAAGGAGGTGTAATGAATAATGTGTAGCTAAACTGAGGGGTAGAAAATTAAGTTCATGCAACATTATGTAAAGCTTTGGCAGTTTTTGAACAAAACCAAAAATATGAAAGTGCTATGCAAATTTTATATGTCAAGTCTTATTTTTATGTAATTAAATAATAATGTACAATGTTACGACATTGTTGATTATTTAATATGAAATTAAAATTATTCTAAACCATTTATCGAAAGTATGAGACCTAATATATGAGATTTTTTCAAACTTCACAAGAACATTTTGTCAATGTAGTTATAAGATAGTTTTTTTCAAGAATTAGAAACCTTTTATTTAAAGCAGCAACGTTATCTATTCTTCCAACTGTATCTAGGTATAAATCAAAACTTAAGGTATGAAAAATGAACCGTTCATAAATTTCTATTTAAGCCTGATTTATTCGATCGTTAGTAACTAAAACTTTTCTGTTATTTTAGGAGAAACGTTATTCTAGGTTTGTCTTCTAACTTTCTTATAGTTTTCTTTAAAATTTATTTAGGAATGGAATTCGTTTTTTTTTAAGTCGGAAAAAAAAATTCCGAGAAGTTGTTGATTTAAATCCTAGACTGTTGTTATCTTACAAAAGATTTCGGACCACCTGAAATTACTATTTTAAGTATTATAATATATAATAATAATAACCGTTGAAATTTACACTTCAAAAAGATCAAAGCCCTCTTTATTTGGATAAAAAGCAATAATATTATCCCATCTGGTTAATATCATAGCTAAGATAATAACGATAAATCACCTTCCAAAAACCCGATATAAAACCAAACGTTTTCCGATTGCCGTTTTTAGGGTTTCGTACCTGTACGGGCGTAAACCGCACAGTTAAAATGTTAGGAGGGTGGGTTATTTTCCTAATTGTGGTGTAGGTATGTAAATAACCAAACCCAACGAGTACCTTGAAGTAACTGAATTTATTGTAAAACTTAATGTATAATGTAAACTTATTAATGTAGGTTGCTAGTAAGCGAAATAATGTAGTTCACTCGGCCGTCCCTGAACATTGGACTCATTGCCAACACTAGGTCAAATTATTGTCAAATGTAGATTAATTAATGTAGGTTGTACAAGTAAGCAGAATTATGTAGTTTACTAGGCTGTCCCTGAATATTGGGCTCATTGCTAACACTAGGTCAATGCCTATAAAATATTATCTGTACGCATCGTAGATCGTACATCCTGCCCACTCAAGAAAAGTGAAGGAGAGCAGCAAGTTTAAATGTAAATTACAAGCAAATCAATGTAAACTGCAATGTACAAGGTGAAACAACAACAAAATGTAAAATGTAAATCTTAAACTAAAGTAAAAATTATCAATACATTATAAGATATTATTGTCTCTATGAATTGTTCAAAAAAACACATTATTCACTATCACTAACACGAGGAATGTTTAAAACGATTGCTGATCGAGATCGCGGTTTAGGTGCTGGGTTCCTCGCTGACGCCGGACATCCTGAACTCGTTGTCATCCGCGGCTGCTGACGGTCAGTACTCGCTCGGAAGACTACCGTGGCTTCGGGCTGCGTAGGAGTGGCAGAGCTATTTAACTTTCGCACTCGGTACAAGCAGAATGCTATTCCGGCTACTACGCAGAGTGCTAACAATACATATAGGGGAGAGGGTGGCAAGATGGGGTACTTAAGCTTTAGACGTCAAAAATATAAAAAATATATAAAGTAATACAATCATATTTATTTTTAAATTAACAAATAATAATAGCTTAACTAATATTTGGTGTCATTAGGAACTTTTAATTACTAATTTTAAGAAAAACACTAAAACAAAAAAAAAGGTATTTTGCCGCGTCTTGCCCCATTGTGCTGGTAAGATGGGGTACCCCCTAAGGTAAGATGGGGTGATGGGAATGGTCACTGAAAAAGATAATTATTTAGACTGGCAGAACTCGCAGACGTGAATGACTTCGTCATCATCGTCATCGATCCCTGCGCAGCTATTATGAGACCATCGTCCACAAAGGGAGCAAGAAATCCACCCTTCAATTGAAGCGGAATATACCTCCTCGCAATACATGCAAGGTGTATCCCCCTCTCCTTCGCTTTCATCCCCAGATGATGAGACTCTTCGTCGTTTTGCTGTTTCTGCTGCTCGGCTATTCTTCTTTAATTTTTTATTTTGAGTTTTTGTATTAGATTTCAGCTGTTTTTTTAATTCATCCTTTCTCTTCTTTGTTTCTATTTTCTCTAGTTTTTTCTGTTCAGCATCTTTTTTCTTTTGGGCGATTAATTCTAATTCTTGTTTGTAGGGAGACGACGTGATAATTGCTGTTTTTCCACGTTTTTTGGTTACACGAGAGGATTTTTTAGTAAGCGGAAGGGGAAGGAGTTGTTTTGGAGAAGTCAAAGAAAAGCTACTGTTGCTTTTATCACAGGTGGACACTTTAGGTGAATCAAATGTCTCTGGTTCCTGACGAACAGGGCTTTCTGCTGTTTCTAATAAGTGGGTCCGCTGGCCGCTTCGTTTGACATGGTGCTGATGGCGGTTTCTGGTTAACTAGCCTGGGACTCCAGTGGGAACAGCCTGGCAAAGAGTCATCAACAACATATCTAGTTAAAGTCGTAGCATTAGTATCAGCTGTTTGTGCAGCTACTGTATCTGAAGTTTGGACAGTAGTGATATTGCTCATATCTTGTAATACTTCTCGGTTTGAATAAGTTTGACTGCCATTTAACTGGATCTCTGTTGTTAAAGAAGGGGCAAAGTCTGTTTCGGAAAACACGTTAGGATTATAGGGCCAAATCCCACATTTACGAAAGCCATTTACTGCTGTTGACATGGTGGCTGCTTGAACAAAAGCATTTCCAAATATTTCAGCGACTTGGCGGATAGTAACGACTAGTCCAGGGTTAGAGCGCAGCCAGGCTGTAACGGCTTGTTCATAATAAACGCTCAATGGTCGCATGAACGCCACATCCGCTACTTGTAATCGGTGTGTCGTGTGAGGAGGAAAACACAAGATTATAACACCATGAGCTCTGGCTTCGTTGATCAGGTCAATATTCTGTGTGTGGGTGCTATGCCCATCCAGTAAAAGAAGAACAGGTCTTTCTCTAGTTGCTCCACTAAAAATAACAAATCTCTTAAACCATTGGAGGAACAGCTCCGAAGTAATCCAACCCGAATCACTACATTGACCCCAAGCACCAGCTTGTGAATTTACCATCAGCTCCTGAGTCATCCTTTTTCTTGGAAAAATAAGCATAGGTGGCATGTAGTTTCCAGCTGCACTAAAGCAAATCTCGACTGTTACTGTCTGTCCTCGTTCTGCTGAAACTAAGGCTCCAACCTGTTTCCGTCCTCTTTTGGCGATTATCTTTGATTTTGTCTTGGGCAAAACAGAAACTCCAGTTTCATCACAGTTATATATACGATCAGGTGTGAGTTGGTGCTCATCATACACGTTGCCAAGAAAAGTGAAGAATTTTTCTACTGCAACTTTATTAAAACCAGATGCTCTGGCAGCAGAAGTATTTTCAGGCTTTCTAATTGAAAGTTCTGGGTGTCGTTTTAGGAAGCCATTAATCCACTCTCTACCAGCTTCTTTTTTCTCAGCATTAAATGTATTAGGCTTATTGTTTTTAATTGCTAACTGATATACTAATGCCTTTAGATCTTTAATTGTAAGTCCATATAATCTTTCTTCCATTTCTAATAAATAGGCACAAAGCTCATCTTCTTCAGACACAGAAAAAACAGGCAGTCTAGGACCCAATGGTACTTTAATTGGTATGGGTAAGTTTTTATCGGATGTTTCGTTTAATATTGATCGAGCAACCTTAACTTTTCTCTCTAAAGTCGTCTGCGGCACGCCGAATTGTTTAGCGGCTTTATAGTAACCTAGTTTTCCATCCAAAACAGCTTTAACTGCTTCCCGCATGGATTCTTCGGACCACGAACCTCTGACAGTCGTGCGTTTGTAGTCACGAACCATTCTAAAATAAATAACTATAATAAACACACAAAAGACATACACCGTTTTATGAAAAACAAACATAAACTATATTTTCTTATTGGGGGGCAAGATAGGGTACCCGTTACCCCGTTTTGCCTCAACAGCAAATTTTCTAGCAATAAAAACAAAAACAAAAAACAGTCAGCAATTTTAAGAAAACACAATGCCTACCTTATAATAGGTTAGTATAAGCGTCAATCACAGCCACACTTCACCAGCTAGCGTTATTAAACAAACCACAGTCACGTGTCAAACCAGAAGAAAATATAACAAACAATTTGCAGTAAAACACTTTTTTTGGTATTTTTTTGCCATGCGTGCGCGTGCGAACCATTAATCCGGGCGACTGACAAGTGTCATGACGGCGCATCAAACGATGAATAAACGAGCGGGATTGGTCAGTTTGAACTGTGGATTTCGCTTACCTCCCCGTCTTACCCGCTACCCCGTCTTACCTCCTGGTCCCCTAGGACGATGTATTGATGTACGTCATGAACACTGAGCTTTATGCTGGACTGTTGCTTTAAATCGTCGATCTGCGTTTTTAAATTGTGCCACTCGTGTCGGTGGTCTTCAGGAGTGAACACCTCAATCGTGGAAGAGTTAGTTATGTGATTCAGGATAGAGGTCTCAGGAAGCGAAAGGATATCCGCGTCTATATTAATTTTATTGTAGTAGTTGTTATGACCAAAAATTACAAAACTCTTGTTCTTAACGTTGCATCCTTGACCTAAATCCAGAAGGCCATTATCGGTCAATGTTTTTAATTGTATTTGCTTCGGACAAAATATGCAGACTGTGCATTCTTCGCAACATGAGAACAACCACCTGTTATTGTTATGCAATTTGATTTGCTTGCTTAATTACTAAATCCGTCAAACGACTGAGGCTTGGTAATATTAATTGATGTTTTGCTGACATATTAATCAAGGAGTTCTTGAGCCTTCCTCCTACTCTCAGTAGTCCTTCCCATCTATAAAGGGAACCAACCTACTGTTTCTGTTACCATTTTGTTTTACTAAATTAATTTCCTTTGGAAAATGTCTTGATTGCTTATCCTTGATTATTAAGTTATAGGCTTCACATTACTCTCTTGTAGTTATGTGCATATTGTTGTCATTAAACTTACATCGTAGTTTTGCAATGAACCTCAATACCAATGCTACAGTTTTTGCAACCTTGGCAAACAGCTGTTATTCATTAATAATGTTTCTATGAATGTCGTTTCAATTTTCTGGCATAAAGAAACGTTTACATTTGTTTTTTCTTGTTTCGATATCGTGACTCTGATATGTTTTGTTTTTTATCGATGATGGGTCCATAGCCATAGCGGTCCGTTCCACCATAGATGGTTTTGTATTAATTGTTATGTTGTTGTATCCCTGGTTGCGCAATCAGCTGCATTATCCTCGGAGCTGACATGATGCCACGTTCTCGTTTTCTGTTGGTTTCGAGTTTGTTGATTATGTCAACTCGTTTATGATACGACTGTTTGAGTCTAATGACTTCCCGTTCGTGGGATGTGGTGAGGAGCTTGATGATATGTATCGCCTCTAGAAGCGTCTTTGGTTGTTGCAACTCGTTCTTCAAATCGTCCGTCATCTTTGGAATTGAATTTGGGTACTTTAACCCTTTCTCTCGTGTCCAGCTTACGACTGCCTCAGGTCTGCATTGTTGTCCTCAAGTCGTCTAGCTCAGGCGATGTTTTTATTGTTGTTTGTTTGTTTGTTTTTTTTTTTTAACTTCTTTGATTGTTAAAACTTCCCCGCACTTATGTTGTAACGGAAAATTATTGTTCACACTCCACTGTTTTGTTAACTCTTGCGCGACTGTTTGTCACTGTTAATTAAAATCTAAACATGTACGGGCGTAAACCGCACAGGTTACGTTACTGTTAATGTTAAGCGAATTATTCGCAAATGTTAATGTTAATTCGATAGTCACTGGTATCTCACAGAACGCGACGCGAAACGATAAAAACCACTATATCGAAGCACTCGCGAGATCCTTTTAACTGCTCGAAGCTGATCCGGCTCGACGGACCAAAACATGTACGGGCGTAAACCGCACAGTTAAAATGTTAGGAGGGTAGGTTATTTTCCTAATTGTGGTGTAGGTATGTAAATAACCAAACCCAACGAGTACCGTTAGGTAACTGAATTTATTGTAAAACTTAATGTATAATGTAAACTTATTAATGTAGGTTGCTAGTAAGCGAAATAATGTAGTTCACTCGGCCGTCCCTGAACATTGGACTCATTGCCAACACTAGGTCAAATTATTGTCAAATGTAGATTAATTAATGTAGGTTGTACAAGTAAGCAGAATTATGTAGTTTACTAGGCTGTCCCTGAATATTGGGCTCATTGCTAACACTAGGTCAATGCCTATAAAATATTATCTGTACGCATCGTAGATCGTACAGTACCCAAAGGGTAAAACGGAACCCTATTACTAAGCTTCCGCTGTCTGTCTGCCTGTCTTTCTGTCTGTCTCTAGGCTGTATCTCATAAACCGTGATGGCTAGAAAGCTGAAATTTTTACAAATGATGTATTTCCGTGGCCGCTATAAGAACAAATACTAAAAATTTAAAAAATATATATTAAGGGGGTCACCATACAATAAACGTGTTTTTTTTTCGTATTTTTATGCCCAATATTTAAAACGGTAACAGGTAGACGCTTCAAATTTTCACAAAATATTTACTTGTATAGGTATAACCCTTTAAAATAAATAATTTAATAACAATAAAGTAAATATTAAAGGGGGTTGCCATACAACAAACATAATTTTTAAGCAATTTTTACTTGATCTTAATAAACAGGTAAAAAATTATAGTTCGGACCCCTTCGTGCGCAAGTCCGACTCGCACTTGGCCTTACATCATTACAATCATAGAACAAAGCTAACCTATAATTTTATTGAAACTGGCAAACAACAATATGTCATTTAAAAATTAAAAATGGAACCCCCGTCTCTGACGGTTATGTAAATGTATTTATGTTGAGTGGTAGTTCCGAGCCGGTGGCACGGAAGATATTCTTTCACATCTCCCGTGCACTGTACTGGAAGATGGAGGTTTACCCCTAGCTGAGTTATGGGCGCCTGGTACTTTGAGACGAACTGTTTGCCCGATTTGACCAATGGACCATTGTAAAAATGAGGGGGTAAATTTTTTCTTTGTTGTGGCGTGTTAGTCTATTCCAATTAGCTAGTAAATGTGGTAGTTATACATAAATATAGATATATAATGCCGGCTTTAGGATTCTCCTTTTAGCCCTTAAGGCTCCTTCTCCTTTTAGGGCTTTCGAAAATGTTACTAACCAGTGGACAGCGTTCAACACTGCACTGCGTTCGCCTCCAAACATATCAAGTACCTATTGGGAGTTCTTTATTATTCCTTCACTAAAATAACAAAATAATGCAAAGGCAATGTGGAGGTAATTGTGGTTTTACCAAAGTTACAAATAAACGTCCCCAGGTGACGTATTTGCGTGTGATAACAAGCCATTTATTTTGATAATAGACACTTCACCTGCACCTCACACCTACTTGTATTTATCCTAAAAATAGGAACAAATTGACTGACTTCTTGTTTGTCAAATCACGACTTAGAAAATCTACCAGGGTTCATTTTCTTATATTAATTACAGCCGATTTTAATTTTTAAAAGCAAACTGCAATAACATTTTGATCACTGAGTACCTAACTGTTTTTTACAGATATATTTTTGTTTACCTCTTATATTGTAGTGTTTAAAAACAAAGTATTAGATAACAATATAATAATTTTGTTAAATACGTATTGCCTTAAGTTGTTATGATTCAACTTCGATAAAGATCATTTCTCAAAAAACCAGCATAAAATTAATCTGCAAATCCAACGTCGAAAACAACCAAAGCGGTGCCAACAAAAATTAACAATCTAGGGAATTGAATATGCAAAAAATTTGGTTTCTGAATAAAAACAACTCAGAAGGGAAAGGGTTGAATTCTTAATTATATTAGAATAAAGGGCGAATTCGGTTTTGTGGACACGGGCGAGCTCATATGGGTTAATTTATACATTTAATTTTGTTACTGGCAAATCATGGTTAATAAACGAAATGGTTTTTTTTCGAAAATTGGTCCTGGATTATCTTATTTTTAGGTTAATATTGAACGACAAAATTGCTTAGATTTTTTCAGTAGGTAATTAGGGATGCTTATATAATATATACGTTGTTATCTATATAGTTTACTATTTTTCGCAGCTAGTAAGTGAGACATCAAGTTATTATGTTAGAAATTGCCACTTCAGGAGCTGGCAAAGCTAGGAATAGCCGTGTATTGCAGTCACCATTTAAAAAACGCTTTAAACACAATGAGATGTAAGTGTGGTATAATATCTAATCTAAGTTTCTGCTAGAAAGGTTTCCTCAAAATCTTTCAAAACAGAATAGAGAAAAGTCAGTATTTCGTGCATTCAATGGTATTAAGCTCCCAGAGATTAAGCTTTCGTAATGTTTATGTTCTCTCTAATAATTACCCATTACCTATGTATTACAACATTAATGTTATACAAAGTATGACGTATGGAAGCCTTTATGACACCCACGGGACTACAAGGTAAACCCAAGGTAAATGTTAACAGGTATCCACAAAATATGATTATAAATTGCAAGACATTTACTCATAACCATTTCATCTTACGTACAAGCTTTATTTAGAACTTTTTAAAGACTTAATTTGAGATCTATTTATAAAATATGAATAAACAAACCAACAACTGGAAGCCTTGTTTCATTCGCTGTTCCTGAAATAAACATTTTAAGAAACAGTTCATAACTTTGCGACCCTAATTATGTGTTGGTACAATCGAAAAAAAGTGCCTAGTATTAAAATTAACTTATAAATTGTGACTACTTTTTTGCTTATGACGAACTAGTGTCATTGTTTTAATTGTGTAGTACATGATGTACACAAAAATAGAATAATACTAAATTATTGTGGATAAGAAATATATATTAATTTGTGAATCGTCAAAATGCAAGCGTGCGACTACGGCGGAGCCCAATATACGATCTCAATCCATTTTTAGGCATCCAAGACCATCAATCGGAACCAAATTTTCTCAAAACTGTTTCAATAAACGATCTACAGATTGTGGAACCAACCCAAAGACGCGATCGATCCATGGGAAGCAAGCGATCTTTTTTCTAGCATATTTGTTTGAAAATGGTGCCAACCATCATCCCAATAACCGATCTATAAATTTTGACACATCCTTTGAATCAATTTTTGGGCAGTTCGATCTTTTGTTTGAGTGACTTTTTATGTCAGTCCATGTTAAACAAAAACAATTACCATAGCAACGTACATTGATCTAAAACTTTTTAGATCTAAATTTACAAGAAGTGCCTTTACTGGATGTGCCTTTCCGGCAGATGTGTAATTCAAAATAAAGTTTTCGATAAAATAAAAATGTTTGTATAAACACAATGCAATTATTGCAAAAAAACAGCAAGTTTAGGGACAAAAAATATAACCGGCAATTTTTCCGAGCTAATTACATAAGATGTATGTTATTTATGTATATTAAACTATTTTCAGACAAGTAAATAGTTAAAACTAAGGCATAACTTTTTAAATATTAGTAAAACTAACTTTTTATTCACAATGAAGAGATCGATGGACGATCTTTTTGCATCACTGACATCGATTGCATATAATTGTTATTGGGACGCAGGTTGGAGATCGAACCGCAGATCGTGTACGATCTCAGATCGTCCCAACTCTCGGATTCAGGATTCGATATTGGGCTCCGGCGTTAAGCAGGAAGCCAGCTGCCAAATTAGAGCAAAGATAAATGACAACGGATTTAATATCTGAACATTAACATAAATCGTGAATAGATTTTCAGATTCTCATTTGTATTTACGAATCGATTAATGATATGATCACTTAATGATAACACCAACTTTTTCTTTATTCTTTTCAAATATATATTTTATCTTCCCATATACGTTTTACAAGATAACTTTTTCTGGTCAGGAATTTGGGAAAATGATTTTTTTTCAACAGTCAACGCGTCACTTCCTTGACTGTACCTACCTGATGCATTCGTAGAGCCTGCACTATCGATCGCTCGCCCCGGGCCGTTGAACTGAGCACTTCCTCAGTTATGACGTCATCACTCAGCCTGCGGTACTTTCCCTTATCAATTATTGAAGGGGTATATTTCTTGGAATATAAACGGAGCAGCTACAAACTTTTATCGTTGAAAATACATGCACGGAAAAAAGATTTTAAACGTAAAATTAAACAGGCCAAATAAACTATCATGAAAGAGTTTGTTAGTACCAAAGTTTGAAATTTTGGGGTCATCGTCAACGAAATCTATATATACGTAAAATAGTCTTAGAATATACATAGTATTAAAAATCCAGAAAAAACCTGCTTTTAAACAACGGATGCAAATACATGGAAGTGTTTACTAATAATGCAGAGTTCAAAGAAAAGTAGTATAAACATCCAGGTTATACGAGTAACAAGAAAACAGGTCATATTTGTTAAAATGGGGCATCCCGGCGCAGTACCAACTAGGAGAGCAACAGTGGGTAGGAACACTTATATTTCTTGTGGGGAACCTAGTGTTTAATATTGTTGTACTATCGTTACTATATGTATGGAAAGGGGTACATGAGCATAACGTAAGTTTTCAACTACGTTATTATGAATTGACACATCCTACTATCCTACTTATATTATAAACGTGAAAGTTTGTGAGTATGTATGGATGGATGTATGGATGTTTGTTACTCTTTCACGTAAAAACTACTGGATGGATTTAGATGAAACTTAGCAGTTATATGTATAGGTTATACATCAGAATAACATATAGGGTACTTTTTACCGCGGGAAAACTATTCATTCCCATGGGAAACCGACTTCCACGCGAACGCAGTCGCGGGCGGCCAATAGTATTATAAAAAATATGTATCTATTTTATGTTGCATTTTTTTAAATATGTTAATAGTTTAACATATTATGCTACCAAACCAACTGATTGTTTTTATTGATTGTTAGAGATGAAAAGCTAGCTAAACATCTACAACTAAACTTAAAACTTCGTTAAAATGACATGAATGTAATAAATGTTTACCAAATGGTAAACATATATTATCGTTTAGTAAGTTCAAGAGAAATATAAAAGTAACAAAATGGTTTCCCGTACCGGGAATCGAACCCGAGCCTCCTGGGTGAAAGCCAGGTATCCTAGCCACTAGACCATACGGGATGTTGTTAGCTGGGTTGAAATATTTATACAAAATCATTGAGATCATTATAATTGATTTAAAAAAATACCTTAAATAGTCACCTTTTTAACCAGAAAGAAATCTGCGCGTATTTCTGATAAATGAACACATTTAAATAAAACGTCAAACAAAATTTTGAAATAATATGGTGCTGCCATCTTTGCAAATTGATTAAAACTAAAACAAGTTGCGGCACAGTTACAATGAAGATACAAAAAACGCAAATATGAAAACGTTCTAACAGTAAAACATAGATGGCAGCAAATGCAATAATAGACATTTAAACCTTGGTTCACTTAGTTCTTCCCCACTTTGATGAATGCACACACTTTGGAAACATGTTCGGTCATAGATTTCAAGGGCGCTGGATAAGTATTTAATTAGTATTGTAGTAATTACTTTGCTTTTTAAAACTATCAGGAATAGTTACAGTAGGAATAGTTCCTACAGTTAATAGTAGGAAGGCACCAAAATATACAATATTTTCTGAACTGAGCCGCAATAACGAATATTTTGCAAAATGCATAGTTATTGTATCGATCTCTTGATAATCGGGCGGAGGTTGACGATAGCAGCAACCACGAAGCTCCTACGGACCGATAACACACAAATGATGACGTTGCAATCATACGTTTATAAATAATCAAAAGTAAAAAGAAATAAAAATGATTTGTAATAATTCTTATTCGCTAGATTTAGTTACATTTACGTCCGTTGGGGGCGCTGTTAAAATTTCTTACAAATTGTATGATGACGCTATGATTAGGTATCTACTGTTTGATAGTTATTCGTGATAAGGCCTAAGACGGGCGGTAATTGGCAAATATCAAAGATTTATAAAGTTTGATCCCGCTTGATATTGAATTGTAGTTAGTAATGCAAAAGTGCATGCATCTCTGTTTTTTCAAGCAGGAACTACTTAATCATTCATCAAATCATATTTAATCACTGCTATGTAAGGGGAGAGAGGTTTAATAAATATTTCATTTTATTGAATACCTACTTACCACTTTTTTTTCCCGCCGCTAAGCGTTAATACGTTAGAGATTCGAGTATGACTGTAGCCGGGGAAGATAATCTAATGTAAAATTGACAATGTCTTGTTCTGATGATCTCTTTCTCATCTAAATCCGAATCGTTATTAATTATTTCTCTAAGGCCCAATTGCAGGGAACGTTTTAACCTCGGGTTAGCTTCGGGTTAGCTAACTCAGGTTTAAATGGCGCCACCATCGATTGTAACTACTTCTTATTACAATCGATGGTGGCGCCATTTAAATCTGAGTTACCTAACCCGAGGTTAAAACGTTCCCTGCAATTGGGCCTAAGAATATTATGTTGAATTGCCACTATGCCTGTAAGTTGGTGACAGTTTGTCTTTAAAACTATATAGTTTAAACGTACAAAAATAGCGGCATTCTAGATTTAGTTCTGTTTAATATGGAATACGAAGACACTGTTTTTAAGTAGTTAAGAATCCTTAATATGGAATGTGCTGTGGCTATTAACATGCAAATACCTACCCTTAAAAGGGTAGGTATAAAAAAGGCCAATTAAATATGAATATCTTTATTTCTTTAACAATAAACTAGACAGGAGCGTCTCATATATCTAAAATAATCTAATCAAATAATTAGTGACCAAACATTTTATTGATTAATGACTAGAAAAACATATTAAAGGGATATTAACATAGGCTACTGGCTGGGTATCTACATTAACCTATTATTATAATAAAATACCTAAAACGTTACATACTTTAAGTAGTTTTCTGCGTATAGGCATATTAAAATTAACTATAAGTCGATACATTAGATCTAGAGATAAGCGTATTTATTTAGAAATAGGAAAATGCCATCACAATTTGTAGGAAAATACTAAAATAAGCTTTAGTTTTGGTTTGTTACTGTGTTGTTCGTACAATGAATCTAAACTAAACATATCTTATGAATAAATAAGATAAAAATATGTTCAGTAAATAAATAAGGCTATTTCATTAACAATGATTAAATGTAACATGGTCATAGGAACATAATGAAGTAAGAAAAAAGTTTACTTTTTATTCTTGCAGCAGCATTAGAAGACAGAGTTATTAAAAGGTGGTAACAGACGGCTAGACGTAGATTCTTCATATAGATAATTGATACAATTTAAAATGTATTAAGGCGATGTACTCGACACGTACCAATTGTATTACAATTGTGCTTTTCTCCAATTTTATTTTATTGTGGATAACGTAGGTGAAACACTAAAGGTGAAAATGAATAATTTCGTCACGTACCTGACCCCTGATTGAAGCAGAGTCACCGTTTTTGAAATGTAATCGAATTGGAAAATATTCTACACCCTTTGTTGCAGTGGAATGACACTCATTGTTACAAAAACCCAGGATAAATTGAAAAGAAACTCAAGTCGAAATGCTCGACAAAAAACTCACGAAACTTAGCTACGAAGTAAATTAATCCATACATAAGTTAGGCCTTTTAATCTACCGTGGGGTACATTCAAACTTGTACCAAGACTTTTTACACCGTTACATTCCCCTTTTCCCTATAGCTTCCTTCCTTAGCACTCTCAAAAGGAAATGAAAAAGGTTTTGTCAAGTACATCGCCTAGTTAGTAATTGTGGGTAGTTTAT
Source organism: Emmelina monodactyla (assembly GCA_916618145.1). NCBI lineage: Eukaryota > Metazoa > Arthropoda > Insecta > Lepidoptera > Pterophoridae > Emmelina > Emmelina monodactyla. The sequence goes on along the minus strand of OU745311.1, from coordinate 7,949,816 downwards.
TGTGCGTTGCGTCGCCTCCGGCCAGGGCCGCCCGCGTTAGCTGCTGCTGCTATTGCCATCAGGTGCTTTGCTTGCAGGGAGCCGGAGTACCCGCGGTTGATACCGAGGTCCAGACCACGCTTGTTGCTAGGGAGAAAAGGAAATGTTAACTATTGAGACGGGTTTGGTCGCTAATCAAAAATGTTGCTTGAAAAAGATTGGTCAACTTTTTTTTAAATTAAAATTATAAAAAATAATTTAAAACATGCATAATAAGCGCGTATACCAAATTACAGTTCAATCGGTAATCGTGAAGTGGATCAAAAACTGGTAGGATTCGAGCCAGAGAAACAAACATTATATAGTTAACTAAAACCTTTTAAAAAGGTAAGTAAGCAGTAACAAATTCAGTTCATGCCACTAAACTACGATTAAAGGTTAAACAATGAAAAAATATGAAAATTCTAAATCCTTATCTAATCTTAATAACATTATAATATAACCCTTTTCTACTTAAATACTCTACCTTTTTTCTACCACCTTGTTCCCATTTGAGATTCAAACTTAATCTTGCTAAAATGGTAATTTCAAAAGGGTTGCCGAATAAATAACCCGAAATAAAGTAAAAAAACGGTAACCCTGCTTGGTTTTAATAAACTGCTTTTTAGTTGATCCCATGGGTTGTGTAATTTAACAAAAACAAATTGTTTTCCTAAACATTAAAAATCATGCAATGAAACTAGCTTGAAATTGGCTCGAAAGACGCGAAGCTTTTTTTTTTATATGTCAGTGATTTCAATAATATTCTTACACGTGTATTTTAAAAACGATTTTATATGAACATCAAGTTGTTTTTGTTTTATGTTCCATCGTAAAGTATTTGATGATGGTATTTAGAGCTAGGACCTATGAACAAATATAAAAGTCAACCTGTATTAAATTTTACGGGTTCAGGAAAAAACGTGATTAGACTTTTGTTGGGAAAATCATTTATACCAACAGCTACTGTTTGAGAAATATTATTGATTCGGTTCAGTATAGGTTAAGATGTCGAAGCATTTACATGCATGGGATAACAAAACATAAAGAGAAGAATAAGTTTAAACATGCAAAGCATAGTATACCTTATTCTCTATATGAGTAATCAATAAGGTAAAAAGTATTGAACATTGTTTCAATTTTGTGTATACCTTTTAAATTTTGCTAAAAAGAATAACTTGTCAGAATATTGTGATAAAATTCAATTTAGTTTAAAACGACATATTTGGGTAAAGTTTGCTGTTAATGATAAAGTTTCTTTTACTTCATATCTTGTTGTTATCAATTTGGCAATAAGAACAGGCAAAATTTTCAAGGTGTAGACAAAAATCGATCTTCTACTACATTTACTATATGAGCTTTAGCATGCATATGCCATGGATGTTCATAACAGATAGGAAAAAATCGTAATAAGAAAAAGAATCTCTGAAGCACAATCTACTACACATACCTAGTAATCTCGTTTTTCAAGCTGGAAAAAGACAAAACACAATTAGAAAGGGACAAACGGTATTTCTTAACTCATATTTCTGTTAACAATGTAGTTCATTAACCGTCATAGATTTGGAAGATATCAAGACCTTACATTTAGGTTAATTAGAATGTTATTTTAAGACGTACAAAAACAAAATCATGCCGATATTTTTGAAAGTGACAAAAGTAGATTAAACCATGCATGTTATTGCAAACAATGGGATTTAACTGCACGTGAAGTAGGTGAAAAGTGACGAAATTAACTCCGTGATATTATAATAATGAATTTCAATTTATTTTGAAATGCTTCTGATTGAAATATGACAAACTATTTGTGAATGAAACGAGCAACGTAAAAAATGTTTTTATCAATGAATCTCATTTTTGTCGGATTATTTATATTGTTCGACTTATTTGAATACTTCTGTGGTTACGGAGAGCCTTATGGCTGTATTTTTGATACAAATTCAAATCTAGTATTTAAAATACATATAGTAAAAGTTAGTAAATTATCTAAGCTTTTAACCTTCATATTGGGAGCCCGTTGACTACCCTACGGCCATATAAAGTCGGATCCAGCTTTGGCGCCAGGGTGGGGTCTAACAACTTTATAGTGGTCTATCTAGTTATGGACCCAGCTCAGGGGAGGGTCATGATTCCTATGACCCCCCCTGGATCCGCCCTTGCGGCCCTAAGATTTTGGACTTTCTCTCCATGATCATATAAATTTCAATGGTACTATTTTCTTTTTACTTTTTTTTTATTTCCTTACTAGTGGCCGCCCGCGACTTCGTTAGCGTGGATGTCGGTTTCCCGTGGGAATGAGAAGTTTTACTGCGGTAAATGTACCCTATGTCCTTTCCCAAGTTCAGTTCTTTCTTCATACCAAATTTCATTATAGTCGGTTCAGTTGTTTAGACGTGAAAGCGTAACAGACAGACAGAGTTACTTTCGCGTTTATAATATTAGTAGGGATGTAACTGTATGATAGACACTTACGTCTCCATTTTGCGTTCGAACTCCAGGAAGTTGTTGAGGCGCGTGAGCATGTTGACGATCTCCTCCGGCTCGAACTGGCCCTCGTCGTGGTAGTAGTAGTTCGGACTGGAATGTTATACAGAGTGTTATATCGAACAGTGAAAAAAAATTTATAAGCGTACACGCCAGCATTGGTGCTTAGAGGTTTATTGAAAAAGTTATCGAAACCCATTACTTTTATTGATTGAGATTGTTTTTTTATAAGAAAATAGGTATGAATAAATGTATGAATTGATATACCCCTATAGTTTACATTATTATCCGTTTTCCACAGAAAAACTAGTCTTTTATAACGGGCGTAAAAAGACCACTTCCGAAGCCTGAAACCATGTATTCTTGGGCCTAAATAGTAACTAAATTCACTAACAGTATACCCAGAAAACTCAATATAAAAAGTTATTAAGGATTGAAAAGTGATATTCGCCGCTTGAGGTCATCGCTCACACATCAGCTAATGGTTCAAGAGCGATGGTTTACATAGCAAATAAAACTAAAACACTATTTTATTTGAAATAATGCGGAAATTTGGTAGTTTAAATGCAATTTGGCTCAATAACGTAAAAAAATAAAAAACATTAAATAATTATTTCTGATTTTAACGTTACGAGTACCCCACCAGCAATGCCCAGTTTTTGCTTTCGGAAGCCGTCTTTTAACACCCTGTATTAGTATACCACTACCTGGGGAAGGCTTCTGCTGGTAGACACGCCAGCGTCAGCATCGCGCAGCACACGGCCAGACAGAACGAGCGCACCATTCTGTAACAACACACATCTTTATATCCTTTATTGAAAGCGTAGCATCAACTTAACTAGGAAAAGTTGGCTATATTATCTAGCCATTATTTTTCTAGAGAACCTAGCAAACGAGCAAGCAGTGATGGTAAGTGATCACCGCCGCCCACAATAACATATACATTGAGGGTGCGTTGCTGACGTTTGAGAAAATTGGGCACCGGATATCGCACTCACCGAACGGAACGCAGAAACATCGTCCCTACTTCACATCGGTTTTCTGTGCGACGGTGGTATTTCACCGGTCGAGTCAGCCCAGTAATCGCTGCAGGCAGAGCCTACGACTAGACTCTACCTATCTCAAAACGCACTTTTAGGTACATCTCTGCAGAAATTAAGTTTGCAGTGGTTCAGTAATCACACGTCTATAAAGTTATAACATCTCTTTTAAATGTATTGCTGTTAATAGCTTGTAACACTTTTATTCGCATTATGTGCTATTTCTAGCTAATTTCATGCCATTTACCATTTGTTACACCACAGTAGAGGTTTCAGCTCAAGTATTCGTAACAAATGGTCAACATCAAGCTGAATTACCACGATAACCCCACATTAGTTACTGTTAGTACTTCCATAGTACTTACATTACGATTTATATTGCGGCTTTCTCTCACTTTACAAACCAGAAATTGTTTTAAGGAAGACGGAAATTCGAAGGATTTATGAAATAGGAAACTACATTTTCAAGTTTTTGCTAACTACCTACATGTGACTCTTTATGTAATTTTTATCTACTAGTACACCATTTTTTTAATTCAAAGAAAACACACGGAACCAGGTTTTGTTAACTTCAGAATTGTTAAAGACGTTTTAAAATAGTAGTTGACATAATATATATTGGATTCAATGTGTGATGATTTCTGAAAAAAAATCTCTATCATACCAAGTAAACTGCAGGAACAAATAGCACCGACCCTTTGCATAGGTCAATTAATTTTAAGACCTTTGCTGACAAAATGTTACCAAAATAACCCTTTTTATCCATTTATTTAAAAATAAAGGTATTTGTGGGCTTGTAACCAACTTTACGATATGCAATATAGATAGAGGAGGGTATGTCTGGATATTAGTTAGACGCGGAAGTAACAGAAAGAAAATGAATGTTTTAATCTAAAATATCAAACACAAGGATTTTGTTATTAATTTTACATCGACATTGAATGACTCAACAAATGTTTTTTGTTTTAACAACAAGATAACATTATTCTATTTTTCATGATAGTGGCACCAAAAAGTCAAAATCCTCAATATTGTTTTTGCTTTCTAAAATCCCTGTTCTTTATTCAAGCTTTATACAAATATTTTTTGCTACGTCCCGACAACGTTCAAAATGCATAGCTTATTATATATGTTAGCCTGCACTTTTTAGCTGTGAACAGAATTGAATACAGTTCCATCGCTTAAAACAACAATTTCTATGCATCCTTAATGTGTTTTAACCATAATCCTTTCATATCCCGCTTTGTTCACTATCGACACAACTAATTCCGAACTACCATCATCCTAGCTTGTTTCTATTGCAGTTAACTTCATGCTAGTTTATATGAGTTTCTGGAAGCTTCCATTTCTGGTATACATGCATTTTAAGTAGCTTCGTGGCTAAAGGTGTGTTCTTTTTTTTTTGATAAGGTATTTATTTACTGTTTTTAAGAAAAACAAGTTACTAAAAATGCTTGTTAGTTACTTATCATTAAATAAAGTTGCTAGTGCTCGTACACAAATATTACTTAAGTACTATAACTTAAATGTGATTTTACCATAAATAATAACAGTCTTTATTCATTTCACTAGTAAAGCAAAAGCATCTTTCTCGTAAATAGAAAAAAAAGTAGACACTGAGGTGAAATATTTACTATAAAATTACATCATCAAATATTTGCATAAAATGTATAAGAAAATAAAGTAATAAGTTTCTTGCTAGTTAATTAATAAAGTTATTGCAAATGTTGTCTAGTTCCTATAAAATTTTCATGTGAACACGTGTAAAAGTTTCTTTTACAGTCAAAAGACAAAATAATAAGACAAAATAAAAATGAGTTTAAAGTGAGACGCATAAACGAATTGAACTAAAATGACTTATTGTCCCTGAAGCTAGTCTCGACTTCAAGCCTGTATGATTCTCATACATTTTTGCTACTCAAGTGCTTGATTGGTATTGAGCTTCGTTTACTAATACGGACCCTTAGTTAAGTGCCATATTCCACTAGATACCTTTGAAGTTGAGTGCGCTCTATTGCCTATACCGAGCTATCAGACGCGCACTCAGACCTAAGCTCTATACCTTAGTTTGTATACCATGCTAAATATAGGTGTAATGTCGTCAATGGCTTAATATAGGCGTATAGTCAGTGAAGTGCTTAAGTGTGAATATAGGTTATTAGTAATCGATAATTATATGACCGTTTACAATTGTTATAGGGCGGTTAAGAGCGCTTGAATAGAAGATAACACGGTATGGTATGTGCGTGTGTTTTTGTTATAGCAATAGCATTTATAAGGGACAATTGGTAAGGAAACCAGAGTTGGTATGTGATATAAAAATGATCTCAAAAATACAAAAAACAAATAAATTAAAAATATTTCAATAACAACAAAAAAAAATATTTAATCCTAAGAAATATCTGTTATGAGTGTAAACCTTTAATGAAAAATTGAACTACTTTTCAACAAAAGACGAAAATAATATAAAAATGTCATTATGCCTTTGTAAAATCTTGATGCACAATTTTCTTTATGGTTCTACTATGCAAGGTTTGCATAAAACTTTTTTTGTTATAGAAATCATAAAATGATTTCAGCAGGTAGGTACCTATGTATTAATGAATGTAATCAACCACCTTACAATTATAACCGTATCGAATAGTTTAGCCTTAATTTGTTTAACTATCGCAAAACTTAGTAATTTGATTCAACAAATTTATGCTAAGTTTTGAATTACTTGATCCAATCTAAGTTGAAAAGTTTACCTATCTCAACACTCAGTGTTTATTACCTACAATGTAACTTATTGTTAGTATTAAAATTTACGTTTAAAAGGTAATTATTTCGGTTTTTCTTAAATTTTATTTCCTTAAGATTGTTGGGTAATCTAGGAAACCTTATCAAAATAATTTGGTATATTCAACTGCGATCGTCCAGGTGATATCCTAGAACGCTTTCCAATTTCCACCTAGGTGATACACCATCATCCTAATGGGATATAATATAACTACGAATTTAAGAATCAGAAAACTTTTATAAATATTCATTTTTTTAACAGAATGACAAGAAAACTAAGAAGTAAAAAAAAATAATTCGCATCTACTTTAAAAATCTGTAGGGATCTACGTCTAGTAGTAATGTAAACTTACTAAAACTTATACTAAGTTTCAATAAATAATTAGGAAAACTATTTTACCTTCTTTTTTATCGAAAACAACACTAAAACTTCACTCTAACACAGCCTTAGTCCCACATAGCCTGACCAAAATACGAATAACCCAATCCGACATAGAAACTATTTTATAAAGTTTGTATTATCTGACCAACCAAGCGTTGTGTTGACGAAGCGCTTATGTATTTCATTAGTGCCTCTGCCGACATGAAGTATGATATATTTGTTAACTAGCTTTTGGCTCGCAGCTTCACATACGGTCACTTAATAGGTTTTCACCAAATTAAGACATGCAGAATACTAAATACTTGTACACAAACCCTTTTCAGTCCCGTCTAGAGAATTTTAACATAAAATGTGTTAACTTAGTTTATAAATAAGTTATGGTATCGCAAACTTTGGAGATTAACTCTATAGGCACACACTTTTTAATAGTAATAGCGTAAATCGAACTAATTTTTCAGCAAACGCGAGTTAAGAAACTCAGTAACGATTTGTCATCCGACTAGTTTGACATGCATAATTCTTTTCTATAAAATCACTGAAATCACACCAAACCTAGACCTTTTTTATAAATGCCGAAGCTTCTGTTGATGTTTTTTTTTATTTTAAACTTAGTTATCTTTTAATAGTTTCAGAGTTAATTAGTTACGAACAAAAAGTCTCTTTATAATATGAGTAGGCATAGCTAGAGTTTAGATATAGATAATTTGTATGTAGAGTTTAGTTATAGATGATTGCGTGTTAACTACAAGGAAAAAGATAAAGATGTCCGGCGCACTTGAAACTTGTCGAGTACTAGTGGCCGCCCGCGACTCCGTTCGATTTCCCGTGGAAATGAGAAGTTTTCCCGCGGTAAAAAGTATCCTATGTGTTATTCTGATGTACAACCTATATTACTGCAAAGTTTCATGCAAATCCATCCAGTAGTTTTTACGTGAAAGAGTAACAAACATCCATACATCCATACATACTCACAAACTTTCACATTTATAATATTAGGAGGATTATTGGTGAGTTTGACGGTAGTTGGGAGAGTAGCAAGAATGGTAATACTGGGAAATGGGTTGTTTTCACATATGTATAAAGGTATATAATTTTTTCCGGATTCTTACAGCGTTATTTTTTATGATTTGAGTCAGCGGGAAGACTTGTCTAGATCTAAATTAATTTTACACACAGCTTTGATTTTAATTGATTGATTAAAATCAACGTTGAGCTTTCTTTTGTTGCAAACTGGAATTTGAGTAATTATTATATGTTTTTATAACAGATTGGAATGGGTTTTCAGTAAAAATTTCAATAGCGATCAATCCGTAATCGATTTAATACTATTACAGTTTTAAATAAACTATATAACAGTCAATTTTTTTTTTTCAAGATTAAGAAAAAAAATCAATTTTTATTTTATGATGTAATAATAAAAATATATAATAAATGCTTGTTTGTAAAATTAATTTTGTATTTAGAAGTTTTAAATACGATAACCATTATAATATTATTGATTTCTTACCTAAATGAACATAAAAAACAAACTAGCAAATTTTTCTGATCCCCGATTTAGTAGAATGGCCGTATTAAATATTTGTTGATTAAATAATACATTAAATAAGAAAACTAAAGACTTTTTTATGGTTTAAATATGGATATTAAAAAAATATATAAGAATTCAAAATGTTTCACCTAAGCAACGTTTAAAAATACATCTCATATTTATTCTGCCAAAAATAAAAATTAAAACGTAAAGCGTATATATTTTGGCTGTTTTTGACGCAATTTCTTTTTCGTTTATCATCAATGTTTGGTAAATTATTTTGTTTACTTCTAAAAATACTCATTATTTTTTAATACTTCATATTTCTTCCGTTAACATTTTGAGTTTCAATTCAACAAATCAATACAAATACTTGTTTTTTTTTACAAATCAAAAAATTAAAGTAAGTGCCTACATTCGTCAATGTTCTATATAAAATCATAGACAGTGCGACTGTCCTTTGTTTCGTCGTGTAAAATGTCGTTGCCTACAAATGTATTGTGTGACAAGCTACTAGCGAGCTCGTTAGAGGCAGCCCTGGCGCGGGTGTGACGTCAGAGGCTTGTACCCCGGACGTCCGGCTGCAGGGCTGCCAGCGAAAAGTTTACACGTCATTTAAAAAAAATGTAACTTTGCACAAGCTTGAAAACGTTATTACCTTAATGTTAAGTTAAAATTTCAATAATTTAGTTGTTAAAATAAGATATGTTAAAATTTAACCTAATTTTACAATGAAAAATTAGGGTAAGATTATTTGTAAAAAAACTTTAATCGTGAATATTGTTTTTTAACCAATTAATGTCATTTTTATAATTACAAATAAAATGTTTTAAATATATATTCAGAGTAGGTATCACAAAAAGGTAGGCTTAAAGGATTAAAAAGCATTTTTGTGTCGAACGAATTTAAAATGGGTCCTGAATAAATAAATAATGTCGGTGAGATCTAAATTAATTTAACACCCCAAAAACCCTTTCGGACGTACGTGAAGGTGAATAATTTTATATTTTTATATAAAAAAAAACAACTATTATAGGTTATTGTATTTTTTTTTCAAAAAAATACAATAACCTATTTTTGTATGTTAGGTTAAGTTACTGAATAGCAGCCCTTAAGGTTTAGTTTAAGATATATTCATAAAGTCAGACAATCGAGTTGAAAGTGACAAACAAGCTCAATTTGCATACAATTTCGGTATCGGGTGTGAAATAATGTGTGTGTAGTGGATATCACACCAAAGTTGCGGGTTGTGTGTATTAAATTAGTTTATATCTGATGTTTATGCTTTTTCTTGCTGGGATAAACTAAACGTTGAATATCTAAAAAAAATCCTTACAAAAATAGGTTATAATAACGTTGCATCGATTATAAAAGAAACAAAAAAAATTGAGTTTTTTCTACGACAGATCATACTTTAGATAGTTTTTCGTAGCAATTTGTTAACCGTTCAGTAATCGTGTTAATGAACAGTACTTATTCTTAATTGTTCGTTTTATAGTTAAATAACCGAGCTTTAGACTAAATCCACTAATAAACTAGTTTAATCTTAACTAAGATAAAGCTTTAGTATGCTTTTACTCAGTTTTATGAAAATATATTTGATTAGTGCTTTAATCTGAGTATGGTTTTATAATAGAACCACTAGGAAACTAGCATACATAACCTATATAGGTTGTCTTTGAGGTCAAATAATTTGTCACCTATAAATTATCAAAAACTTAGTTTTATATATCTATGGAAATAATTTTAACGGATTTATTCGATTTCAATGTTATTAATAATAATATAATAATAATAAATCTCCAGACTAACATCACAACCGGGGATCGAACTCGGAACCATCCGCTTAACTGTCCGGTATATATGTTACAGTCATAGTGATTAAATGGATATTATACATAATGACTGGTAATTATTTATAATAGCCAAATTGACTAGACAATGTAATAAATTAATCACTTTATCTGGACATTATTCATAATAGCGTGTCAAAGTTAGCCAAAGTAATAATATGACCTAGCCGACTTGTTTTACGGCTAGTACCTGAAGTGCGGCTACACCTAATTTTAGCCGGTTAGAATATCAATAGGTTAGGTTAGTTAGGTTACTTTTTTGATACCGCCCAAAAAAAGGAGTCCCGCCTAGCGGGACTCCGTCGACTCATGATTGAAGCCAGTTTTTATATTTATAGGAATATAATTTTTGTTACAGTATTCCATATAAAAAAGTCTACTAACCGGCTAAAACTAGGTGTAACCGCACTTCGGGTATTAGCCGTAACATAAATAAAAACTGGCTTCAATCATGAGTCGACGGAGTCCCGCCACGCGGGACTCCTTTTTTTGGGCGGTATCAAAAAAGTAACCTAACTAACCTAACCTATTGATGTTTCTAATCGGCTAAAACTAGGTGCAGCCGCGCTTCGGGTTTTTGCCGTAACACAAACGAATATCTACTTGTTTTATTACATTATCCAAGTCTTCGAAGATATTATATATAATAGCCAGTTAATGTGATTAATTTTGTGTCAATTATCACTTTATCTAAATTGAGTAGACATTATATATAATGGCTAGACAGTATATATAATATCCAGATTTATTACTTTGGCTGTAACATATATACCGCTGCACCACAGAGATCGAAAATAAAAACGACGTTATCAAAAATCAAATTTAAATAATTTACAAATATCATTGACACAGAGAGCATAAGTTCATATACGTGTTTTTAATGGCGCTAACTAATACCAAGTTGAATCTCTGTAATAAATCATAATTATTATTTTTAATTACTCAGCAATAATATAAAACGGAGACGGTAAAGTTATTTCAATCCGGCCGACCTAAAACTTACCGTCCAATATTAAAATGATTTGGACTCGATCTAGCGACACCAATATACCACATTTTTTGTTAGGTTTTTATTTGAGTGCTTTCAGAAACTCATCTTCTTTCTTAAACTACTGTCCCAAATTAACACAAAACACCATTACATTTCCACCTGCTAAAACCTCAAAACCGAAGTGTTTTCCATCGCATTAAGTTTTCATGTGAATTTTTGTACCCTTGTATTTTGATAAATAACAGATGAGGTAGCGCTATTTACACGCTTTTAGCAGGATTTCATACAATAAACCACTTTTTACTGTATGAAAAATTGTGGAATAGTAAATTTACATTTTGAAATCTTACCTAAGTGGCAGTATCTGTCAAAAACATAAAGATATTATTTTTGTTTCGCAGAAACTTAACTTGCTTATGGTAGCCTATGATACCAATAGATTTTTAATATTAAGCATTGAAACAACATTCATATATATGTAGCTGAGAGTGTATCTACGTTCTACGTTGAAGCGAAGAGAAAAACAATATGTGTAAAAGTTGCATGAGTGTGGAGTTAGTGTTCCAGTTACTGTCATTCACTCATGTCTGTGTTTACGACTGCTAAAATCAGAGTGGAAAACTATTTACATGAAGCTTTACGTAATTTAATATCTGACATGTTAGTGGTTATTTAAATATGACGGTATTACTAATGATATAACTAAAAGTCAGAGTTTTCCTAACGGATAGATGTCATAATACCTAGAATAAACATCAAGTCAAATATAACAAAAAAAACAGTTGACTTGAGGCCCATCTAACTAGCTAACTAAATATAATAAACACTATTATAAATGTCCTTTCTTCTCTCTCGATTAAAAACAATTTAATTTTGATTCATACATTTTATGTTTGTCTGTTGATTCGTTCCTAGTGTTTGTCTATGAAGTGTTGTTCTTATTTATATGCCTTTGCAGTTTTTTTTTAATAACAACTTTAAAAACTGTACTAACCCTACCACTATTATTAATTTTAATCCACTTTCTTAGTAGTTTCATCGAAGTATTTCCTACAACAATAATTTACAATAAAGCCAAGCTCGAGCTTGTAAATAGAGATCTCTCACCTGAGGGACCTCAACTGGATTGCTTTGAGGCCAAACTTCCCGCAGAACAAAAACAATAATCAGAGGAAGGCAAGGGAAGTTCTAGAAAGTGATGCATGTTGTACAAGTTGCTTTCTTAACTGAAATGACGTGTCATGTTTTTGACGTGAGATCTCTTTAAAAACGTTTATATACAGGGTCCATGTCAGAAAACCGAACCGTAACGAATTGGTCCATATCATTAGATAATAGAAACATTAATCTAGTGCCATTATTTAGCAAATATAGTGAGCACACTTTAATTACACTAACAGTGACACTAAAAGTGACTCGTTGATGGATGTACGTTTTACGTTAACACCAACGGCTGTGTGCACCGAACTCCACCCGTTTTTTTACCCGTCGGTAAACGATGTTTTTTGACGTGTGACAAATCTAAGGCTTTACTCTAGGCTCGACTTCAAACTGATGAAAAAAAGAACAAAATTAGTTATAAGTACATCTAGCCTAGAACCTACATTAAGCATAACCTAATTTATCTTTAATGCACTACAAATAATTGGATTTGTACCAATTAATTTGTGTCTCAATAAAAAGTTCCTTTTCTAAAACAAAAGTAATCCAAACGTAGAACAAAACGCGTTCCAAAGTCAAGTCACTGTCTTCCTGAGACACCGGAAACATTTTCTCAAAAGTCTTCAAAAGCACAAAGTTGTAGGTACAATAAAGTCTTCAGAACACCCTGTAGAAGTCATTTACAGTCTTTGTACACTCGAGAACACGTTGTAGTCTCAGAAAGGTAACAAGTTTGAGATTTAGAAAGAGCGCAGTTGGTTCAGTAAATAAAAAAAGCATTAGTTTTAAGAAAAGAATGGGATACTAAGTTTATTTTACAGAAGTCAAGTATTTAGTAATTGAATGTATTCACGTTATAGCTCAATCAATAGAAATGCAAAACCTGAGTATTTTAATCTCGCATACTTAAATAACTATACAGCCTACATATACCTCGGTATTCATCTTATGCTTCCAAAAAACAAAAAGAGATTGAGCCGTAATCCAATTAAAACTACGGTGATCCATCAAATGTGAAAATTCTTACCTCGCATATGATTACAAATGACTAAATTTAAGAACCAACACGTATCGATGTTATCTCCTCTAGTTACATACTATATGGATGTAGATAGGTATGTTAGTGGTAGCAAGATAAACTTGTCAACGGTTTGATTAATGAAATCATCGAATGGAACGATGCTTCGATGTGTGGCAGAACATACGTAGGCATATAAACGCTGGATGTGTGTGGCTAAAGTAAAATAAAATTATTGAAGGTTTTGTTTTGGGAAGGAAGGTTTTATATTTTGAAAAACGACTTAGGTTCCTTATAATATTGAAATAACATACATATAAAAAAATCATGTATGCTTTCTTTTCATATTTAATGTTGTCTCGTAAATATAATATATATTTTTTAAAAGTAGGTAAGATTTTTTCCCTTATATATAGCAATGAATTTGTAAGGTATCTTTGATTCTGCAAGTTAATCAACTAATACATATTGATATTAATTAATTGTTCCGGTAACGGATTATGGTAATCAACGTTTAGTATTAATAACAGCCCTTAATTATTTGCAGATTAAATATCAAAGATCGACTATACTAACATCTTTAGTAATTAATATATGTATTAAATAAGTTCATAGATAAAATACACAACTTTTTCTATTAAACCGATTTAGTTGTAAAATATCAACAAAAGCAGTCAAAAAATGCTTCTAAATTTACTGAATCCCACCAAATAAATGTGTATGTAGATTTTTGTATCTCTCAAAATCTCATAGTATAAAAGGTAGATTTTTGTACTTTCATAGAATAAAAGGTGGCTGACCAAACCAAGCTTAAATATTAACCCCAGAGGGTGGGCAGATTTATTAAACGAATACTTTTTTATTCCAACCATGAATTGTTGTTTTAAACAATAAACAAAGAAAACTTGAGAATAGATGGAGTTTCATGTTTTTGTTATGCAACCCACGATCTCAGTTACCTACCAACAATGTTAGGATGAGTGCTTTGCCCAAATTAATTATCTTCAAAGTTTTGTTTTTCATTACGTTTACTGTAGCTGGGAAGCTACATTTATTAAATAAAAAAGGTTAAAAATAAAAGAACTTTACCTTTTGCATAAGCTAAATAAAAGTAATTATTAAATTTGGATTAAGAATTCTAATTGTATTAATGTAAATGACAATGACGTAATTTGGAAAGGGAATGAATGGAAATGAATGAACGAACCATAATCAAAACAAAATTTTAACTGTTTAAAGTTCTCATAAAAGCCAACACGCAAACGAATTCGATTTGTGAAAATTTAATGTTCGTAAACGCATAAACGGATTTAATGTACGCCCTTTAATTTGAACAAATAATTACGTTGAGGTAACAAAATGTAATTTTGGGGATCCCGAGTTTAATTTGCTAATCCCGGGAAACGGGAAAAAAACAAGGGGATTTCTAAATACTTAGCTAAAGTGCTTTTGCATTTTGTGATGACTGATTGGTTATTTAAGAAGTCAAAAAACCGTATTTAATTTACATTTACTTGTTATACTTTTTGTCATAAATTTATTAGAAGAGGTGTAGAAATTATCTTTTCGTTTCGTTAAGTTAACAAGTAGCTTTGTCACAGGACCGCTATAATTTTAGGGAATTCAGCGAAGTATAATTTGGCACCATTGTTAATTGTTAATGTCGTCTTACTTATTTTTTTAAAGTCATTAAGGCATTTTAAATGCGTCACTTTATTTTATCATAAGACATATCAAAAAAGGAACCTATTATATTTTGAAAATAAAAGTTAAAGTTTCATGGAGAAGTGTAGTTCATACCCATTTTGTCAAAGACATAGTTTCACATTCCTTTCCAAAGGATACATAGTTTCGAACATATGTGTATTATATATGTGAATAAGAAGAAAAGTAAAGTATGATATGATATTCGCTGAATAAAATATGGCACGTGTTTTCACTTTATTTTGAAAGCTACGTCATATGTTGAATTTTATTTCAATACTTTATAAGTATTGCAGTTCATTTATAAAAAAGAAGTGGATTATAAGTGGAGTATTTAATATAATTTTATTTTGATGGGCAAGTAACCTTTTTTATTACTCAGCAAAAGTAACACAAAGACCTAGATCATTAAAGTTGCTTCAACATTGATTTTGTGACATTTTGACAGTAATTTTCCGGGCAAAACCATTATTCAGTACTTAATTGTATCCGGTTTTACACAGAATTATTTCTAGACTCTAAATTTGTTGGCAGTCAGCAAGAATTGAAAATTTTTCTTTATAATTCGACTTATGTATTTATGTGTATACCCAATTCAATTTCACTCATCACGAAATCGAGTAAAAACTCTCGATTTAAACCGTTTTTAATGAGAAGTGAATATTCATTATTTTCACTCGTATCTCAGAATAATTTGATTGGTCAATCCTTTAAATTAAAATAAAATTGCCGGCAGTGGACAAATTTCACGCGCGACGAATTTCAATTTTGCCGTACATTGCTAGTTTTAATGGCATGCATGGTTCAGATGTTCTATTCGACAGAGAAATACACGCGTAACAATATTTAAAGTCGTGTGTTTGTGGCACTACGTTTTTCTTTGCTTAAGAATTTTTGCTACCGTAAAGTGCTACGGCGTAGAACGGCTATGAATATCATTTTTGAGAGTGTTTTTAAACAATTTTGTGTGATATTGTTTGAGCTAAAATATATGAATATAATATACGAGTTTTTAAATTTATACTTTAATTTTTTTATTATTGCTTCTGAAAACGACTTTATAATCAAGACTTTAAAGTACTAATTTTGAATCCTGAAATAGCTTTAATCAACTGTTGTGATTATGAAAAGTTCCATCCGCCATTTCCATTGTCTTTTTTAATTATTCAAGAGAAGGAGTAGAATAGAACACAAGAAAAAATGAACCAGCAGAGAATACGAGTCAAACAATAACTTGTTCCGGGTTGTCGGTGATTAGTTACAACTGAAGTAAATATATTTTAATTTTATAACGACGAAACGGGTGTGTAAAATTTTATATTGAAACTATTATTATTTCTTTAAATTTTTTAATAATAAAATAGTTTCAAATAAAACCATACATTAACACATACGCGGTACTCTGTATGAAATGTCAGATAATTAACAAAATATGACAGAACTGCACAATCCAAAATGGCCGCTGTATTCGACACGGTTTTGGCATAGCAGTAATGAACGTGTAAAATTTAATTACGTGCCACGAATCACGGGGAACTGAATGATTAATTACCTAAAATGATTGGTTATTAGGTATCGCACGTCTATGGGTTATCAGAAAATAAACTTAGTGATGATCTCAAGGCTGTCAATTTGAAATCTCCATGTACAATGTTTATTACAAACAAAATAGGTTTTGTCATTATAGTAAAAAAAAAACACTTTAAAAGAATGAATTTTAATCATGATCCAAATATTACCTACAAACAAGCTCATCACGCTTCACAAATGTGTAACATCGCACAGTAGAAATCGATGTCCGGTAGACAAAACAACCCGACATAACCACAATCGTATTCTATTCGCAATCGAATGATTCCATCGAACCGTGTGGTGGTCTTTAGTAGGGAGGCAACGCAGCTAGTGATGTGGGAATGTCGATTGTATCAACGCAAAATATCTTCTCTTCTTAATATAAATAAATTTCGTATCACTCCTAAACTACTTAACAGAATTAAATCAAATTTGCACACCGGGTGCAGTTTCATCCAATTTAAAAGAAAGTAAAGCGTAATATTTTTTAATGCTAAATATAATATAACAAAAACCTTAGCCACAGCATCACGTAGCCCATCTACTACTAATTAATACATAATATGAAAAAGTATTTTGTTTCTGAAGTGTTTGCCAAAAAAAAGTTTGATTCGTCATTGGTTGCAATTTCATATGACAATTAGGAAAATATTTAAATTATAACTTAATCATATAATGTCACTTATGATTTTTAACTTATATGATGCCTAAGGTATAAGATGTCCATAAAAGTACCTAAAACCATACAATAATAAATAAATAAAAAGTTTTTCTTTTTATTAGCGCATTTACATACACTTTTACAATACTTTTAAAATTAAATTGGAAACACTAGCGTGTGAATGCCTCTACTTTCCACGCAATGCCCAGTTGACCACATCGAAGGCTCTAGAATCTATTCTTGGCATCGACAAACATGCCAGTATAAAATACATTTACTTTTTTGTAATTGTTTTTTTTGTTTTAACAAATATAATTTATATATAAGTATTTAAGTATTGCAATGTCGTAGTCATGGGCGTTATTTTGTTGTGCAAAGTATTGAAAACTAATTATTTTATTTATTATTTAATATTAATAATGATATAAATCATTGGGAATTTGAAGATTCAACTTTTATATCATATATTTAATGTATGATCTGGAAAGCTATTTATTACGCGATATTTAAATCCCTGGACGTAAAATTCCAAGTCGTTTCGATTCTTTATTATACTCATAATAATTGGAACGCATCCACTAAATGATATTCGTGACAGAATTAAGTGTGATATCATCTGATATTATTATATAGACATTAGTAGTTGCCGCCCGCGACTCCGTTCGCGTGGAAGTCGGTTTCCCGTGAGAATGAGAAGTTTTCCCGCGGTAAAAAGTACCCTAAGTGTTATTCTGATGTATAACCTATATTGCTGCAAAGTTTTTATCCAAATCCGTCCAATAGTTTTTACGTGAAAGAGTAACAATCATCCATACATCCTCACATACTCACATCACAAACTTTCACATTTAAAATATTAAGTAGGATTTTTACAACTTTAAGATTATCATTATCAGCCAACGTTTATTTAAAACTGAAAATAAGTCATTTTCTAGTAAATCATAATTGAAAAGTTATCTGTGGCAGGAATGTTATATGTTGATGCGAACGAAGTCAATCATAAAAAACATTTCATACCCACGTGAGTTGGCGTGATTGACTGATTGATAAAATGATTGAAATGTTAGGTTACAATGTAATACAATCTATAATCATATTGATCATAGTTTTACGGTTTATAATTATTAGAAAAAAAAGGAAATCAAATCAGAGGTGTTTTGTCATGTATAAAATGTTGATGTCACTTTCATTTTATTTGTCTTCATCCTATTTATTTAAAAATAACTAAACGGATTTTTTTCCTTAAGCTTTTACAGTAACTCTGAAAATGTATTTACGTTAAATGTTTAACAATATGTAAATCAAAGTTAAAAGCTTCCTTTAAAATCTTAACAATCGAATATCATAACTTTGCTGTACCATTCACCACATTGTTCAATTTCAAATTCAAAAGTTATTGAGAGTTTTACATTCACAAAACATTTTGTCCAAGCTCATTTAAATGATAGAAATTCATGATTCAAAGACATTTCTCCTTTCACAGACGAAAGTCAACGCAGATTTACATGGAAATACCTTTAAATATTTATAATTTGGAAATCTCGCTAAATAGGCGTAGGTATATTTAAAGGCTTTCGGCAGAAATACAATTAGAATGTGGGTTTGAACGAATAGTTAATATTCGCGACTTACTTCAGATTTTACTAATGTTTCTAGTTATTGATAAATTTTTTTATTAGATGTATTAAAAAAAAGTAATTTAGAGATTTATTTTGAACACGAAATCAAAAATCTTAATATTTTCAAAACACAAGTTAATTATACTAAATCTATTTCCACGTCTCACATTTAATTCATTAAAAATACTCAGCCGGATCAATCCGGGTTGAAAAGGGTAGTTAACGGGTCAAATTAGATTTTCAATAACTAGTTACAAGGGTTGGAATTATGAAGGTGAAATTATCGCCCTTGTTTCAGAGGCCCAAAGATCAACCCTACATAAATTATATTTCAATCGACGAGCGAAAAAAAATATATAAATATATACTTACTATGCTTCTATTTTTTTTTCATCAGTGCTTATACGTATGCTTTTGCGATGATTTGCTCACTAAATCTAGTTTATAAGTAACAAAGCTTTTTAACAAACAAAAAATATTTGATTTTTCACATTCTCGTTGTCTATACTGAAAATAATATTGAAAAATGGATTCCAAAGCAATGCAATCAAAACTGATAGATATCTGATAGCTGGCTGGTCGGAACAATATTACGTAGATATTGATTCTATGATAGTGTACCTTAGGGATTCTGATACCATATTTTTATTACAAAAAACTATATCTAATATTGATAGAGAATAAGATAGTGTCTAAAACTCAAATATTGATTCGATAATTATGACTTCATACATTTTTTATTATTATTGTTCCTATGAAAATAATGCTACTGGGACTTAAAGCTATCAGCACTTTTTTTACTGCGACAGTCAAGTTAAGGAAAACACTTTTAAAATTCCAATAACTCAAAGAGATATTTCAAACATTCTACTCTAAAATATTTTTTATTTACATAAGTATTATAATGATTATTTATGGAGCCTTTAATTCAGCTCTGTGACTATACATGTTTCCTTCATTCACTTTTTACCTACATACAATACGGCCCTTCATACAAAGGGACACACTTGCCCACAGTTCTATAAATGTACCTCACCCTTATGAGAAGTCGCCGCAAAATCGACCTCACACGTAGAAAACTCGCTTTTATATCTTGCAACACTGGTGGTATACATCCTACTAATATTATAAACGTGAAAGTTTGTGAATATGTGAGTATGTATGGATGTTTGTTACTCTTTCACGTAAAAACTACTGGATGGATTTGGATGAAACTTTGCAGTAATATAGGTAAAACATCACATAGGGTACTTTTTACCGCGGGAAAACTTCCCATTGCCTTGGGAAACCGACTTCCACGCGAACGGAGTCGCGGGCGGCCACTGGTCATTCATAAAAAAACGATAAATAATATCTAGTTAACAATGAAAACTGTTTTCAAATCTGACTTTATTGTACTATTTAGTTTTTAAACCTGTGAGCCCGTAACGTACCGATCTTCTTTTGTTTCGTTGGTTGTTATGGTGGATCCACACCACCCGGCGGCACTGCCGGCGGCTTACCGCAAGCAAATCCTCCAAAAAAGCCGCCGGCAAATGCCGCCAGCAGCCGCCGGCAAGCGCAGCTTTCTTCAATTACAGAATAAGTTGAAGACGCATGGTTGTAGAAGCAGTGGCGTAACTATACCATCTGGGGCCCGTGGCAAATTCTTATGATGGGGCCCGGATGGTATCATCAGTGAAAATTGTCACGTTGTAGTTACTCAGTTCAATTTTAATAAACTTTGAGCATTTTAGCGTTCTCAATTATACGTTGTAGGTATATATTCCACTAAGGGCCATAGGCCTCCTCTCTTATAATTTATTAATGGTCTGTAGCGCTCTCGTTAGCTTAATGCGTATTCATCCATAGAATATTATATCTCATCTATTCGCTAGCTTTTAGGTGAAGGAACATCGTGAGGAAATCTGCATACATTTAAAATTAAATAAAAGTTACAATTCAATTTCTATACGATAATTATTAAAAAAAATCTTTTTTTCGAGATTTCTGGTCCGCAAAAGTGTCTATACTTTAACATCAGGAAAGTTTAAAGATCGCGCCATAGAACTTTCAATAGAATGGCCAAGTTACATAACCTGTCTTGTCTCATAGAGTTTCATAAATAGGTTTCTGTCAATTATAGTTTTGGACACATTTATTTATTCCAAAAATGTAAATGGATTTTTTTTTACAACAAAAAATGTATTTCCCCACCAAATTGAAAATGCTCTGTTTACTAGCAGATAACTTGCAGTAGGTAAGGTACTACCTTAACTTTGTAGGGATCGTTATATTATGCGCTAGTGTGTAACAATATTACCACACAAGTGTGTTATAGGTCGGTTTAGGCCCGCAAAACGGTGTTTTAAGGCTCACTTTCTGATTCAAGTGTGTTGAAAAAAATGTTTACGGTCTCTAATACACGAAGATTTTTATATTTTGTCTCTGAAAATGAATCAAAAACTGAGAATTTTTCTGGCAAATTATTCAGATGTTTCAGCTTTTTAAATAGATCAGTGTCATTTAAAACTTTTTAAGTGGAGTTCTTGAAAAAAAACCCAAATCCTACTAATCCTACTAATATTATAAATGTGAAAGTTTGTGAGGATGTATGGATGGATGGATGGATGTTTGTTACTCTTTCACGTAAAAACTACTCGATGGATTTGGATGAAACTTTGCAGTAATATAGGTTATACATCAGAATAACACATAGGATACCTCTTACCGCGGGAAAACATCTCTTTCCCACGGGAAACCGACTTCCACACGAACGCAGTCGCGGGCGGCCACTAGTTTGAAATAATTTAGTTCATTGGAAGGAAACGTTATTTCAGTTGATTTAAAAATGATGTTCAATACTCGATAAAATATGTTCAAAGAATAAGAGATGTGCAAATACCATAAATGATGGTACCATAATGGATGGTCATAAATAGGTAAAATTACTTGACACGGGTAACGTGTACATCTCTAAAAATCAATCAACATATTTTTATTTAGGTTGGTTGAAATGCCTAACGATTAAATTGAAATTGTACTTATTGTGGTCTTTAGTTGTATCAATTTGGATTATTAACAGAACTTTAAAAAATATACTTGTCAAAAAAAAAAACTCATGTACAATGTAAAAAAAAATTGAGCTCTTGGGGCCCTCTTGGGTCGGGGGCCCGTGGCATTTTGCCACCCTTGCCACCCTATTGTTACGCCACTGTGTAGAAGATGCATTTGGCATTTTGACACTGACATTCCAGATTCTTCATACACGTTTAAAATTACAAACTCAGAGAGCAAAGCTTGTCGTGATGGCCTGTGTCTGTCTGCATAATTTTATAAGGCGAGGTTATAGAAATACCTCAGTGTGGAAGGTGGAAGTACCTACACAAATTAATATAATATTATTAATAATATTAATAAATACACCGCAAATTTTGTGCCGGCGTTTATTAGAAATGAGCTTGAGAATATAGTGTGGGGAATTAAAATGTATTTTTTGAACAAGTTATTAGGCCTAGTTTGTTTTAAAAATACAACGAAGTAACTACTAAAAAAAAATGGGTCTTTATTAAAATAATTTTAAACCTGTGAAAAGTGTGAAGATGTCGTCCTAATTCAGTTCCATAAGAGTCTGAAGACTTTGATCATTATAACTGTTATCTGAGCTGTATTGCGCTGCCGCCGGCGGGAACGTGCGGCTAAGTGGCCGCCGGCTTTGTTGCGGAAGCCGCGCACAAAACCGGCGGCCGGGCCGGCGGCACGGCCGTCGGCACATGCCGCCGGGTGGTGTGGATCCACCATTAAAGACACACGTCTTGCGGCTACTCTGTGTGTCGGGGGTCGGACGTCACGCAAGCCATTTTGTTTTATTATTGTGAACAATTACTTCTTTGATTTATTTGTATGTCTGTTAATATTTTTTTAATATGTTAACCGTTGTTATTCTTCTGCCGTTGTTATTTATTTAACTTGCTGCCTCTATCTTCGCTAACACTATAATTTATTACTACTCTATAATTTATTAGAATAGAAAACTATTCTTGTTTTTGGGTATTGTAGTCATATGTTGTATTTCTTTATACAGGGTTACAATATTCTTTGACCGTGAAAATAACTTTACCTTTTCAATATAAGGATAGATTTTTTAATTGGCACGTGTGTTAACTAATTTGTTATTTTAATCGTTTATATGCATAGAAATTAGTTATGGTGATGATTAATGCTCACTTTCAGCCTAAAACTTATATTTGGTAAACCCATATACCCCAGTACTAATGAATGAAAATGAAGTATAAAAATAATTAACACCAAAACAACCAAATCAAGAATCACTTCCACACAAAAAGATCAAATCCAAAATGGCGTAGATAGCCTTTACTAACGAAGATAATCGCTAAATTCCCCAAGTCTTATTGTCTATTGTTTATTTTAGCTATGTCTAATTGCTAGGGGGTGGTATGCACCCCCCGCCACCCCTCACACCCCTGAAGTCCTACTGGACAATAAGCGAGCTGTTAATGAGGCCCTTAGAAAAATGACTGCGGGTTTTGTTTTTTTTACGTTACACTTTCGTGTAGAGTTATTTATAAGGTTTTAAAGTTATAGTTCTTAAGAATTGGTCTTTTGGTGAAAGGAATAACTAAGATTTGCATGAATTTTACTTACATTTAGTTATCATATACTTTATCACTGTTAAGATAGAAATTGAGATACCTACAAAATTGTTACAGGCTCGAACGAAAAATAAATTATTCATTACCTACTATTTTATGTTTAATTTTATTAAAACGTGAACAAACTATTCGTTTATACTTGTATGTTAGACATGAAAACACTCCTAAAGGTTCCTTAAAACTGTAGAAATGGTTAAACGAGGCCTAAAGCATCGTTAATCTTCTAGATGTTTTTCTCTGGCATTATATGGTATTTAAAGCTAGAAAATATATCATTTTGCCTCAACAATACGTCAAATGTTACACCAGGTGGGCGAGTTTCTACTATCTTTTAAAGAAAATTCGATATAAACTCGAACCGGTAGTGTTTCTTTTCTTTTCTCCCACGTGTCAATATAGCTCGCCGTTCCTGTAGGATTAAGGAGGTAACCTTACATGAAGTTAATTGCGCTTGCCCATATAAAACTGCACTATATTGCCTTTCCAACAAAGTCTAAGATCAAATAAAGGGATAGTGAGATCGAGTTTCAAGCTGGTGAGAGTCCACGAAGGAATATTGCTTTATGTATGAAACAATCATTTTAAGTGTTTAGAAACAACGGTTATTTTTGGAATTGCTACGTTATGAATATATTTTGTCTTAAATAAGTAGATTATTTGTATAGTTTGTCATTAAAAAAAATATAATAATAATAAAATGTCCAGATCACCACACCAATTGTGTGTTTCTTAACTAAGAACTGGTTGGGATTATAAGCAGGCACCACATAATGGTCGAGAAGAGAATCTAGTAACGCTAATTTTTGAAGACATTAACTTAATTGGCGTGACCCAGGAATCAAATCTGGAAACTTTTGTGTAATAATCCGTTATTATTTCCCACTGCGTCTATAAGGTCATATGGAATGGAATTCTCAAAGCTCTTTACTAACTTCTACTTCATTACAATACACAAAAAACAGCGACGCAGTTTTTCTCCAAGCTTCAGAAAAGGTTTTCCATTATATTTAACCCTACAGAGACCGTGGTATTTCTATAAAAACAGTCAGCACTCAACATCTTGTAAAAGCTGGAAGGTCCTTCAGACCGAATGCATTTCCTTTAGACCAGGCCAGCAAGAATGAAAACATGGGCGTAATAGACCGTTTTATAGGTCATAACGGCGTGGGCTTCGGAGAAACATTGACGGGTTAGTTAAAAAGTAAAATAAAATATTTAATGCCGTTTTATGGTAACGATCACCATTGATGATGATAATGATCTTAAATGTTGGGTAGTTACCTTGCTATTGGTTGTTATAAAATGCATAAACGTGAAATGTTTTACGCTAGGTCTAGGTTTAGGATATACCTAAAAAGCGTCCAATTTCATACAATTTTGAACAGAAAAAATAACTATCATTGTAAAGAATCTGTTCCACCATTAGTGAGTATTTAAACTGTATAATACTTGAACAAAATTTTAAGAAAATCGTATTGCTAATATAATTTCCTAGTAGTCCCCCTAGGTAAAGCATGCTCCATTCGAGACGAAAACCAGTATGTAAAGAAACGTCTTGCATGATATGTTTCTAATTTTAAAATTCAATCATTTGATTAAGTGATTGAATTAAAATGGCTTAGCTTACTAACCTGAGTCTGAATCATATTTATTTAATATTTTCACTGATAAATCTTCAAATCATAATATTGTTTGCTAGTAAATTTCCAATTCGACTTTATTTCAAATTATCGAAACTTTCAGTATTACAATATAATTTCCGTTGTGTAATTTGCTCGGTCGTAGATTGGCTTCCGATCGGTAGTATCAAGTTATTTATTTACCTTATTTATTTGTCTCTAATATTGATTTTCTTCCAACATCGTAGTTAGCTATAAAACAATGTTATTCGTCTGTGGGGAAATTACAGTTCGGTATAAAAGGTTTCTACAGGTATACCTGGAGCATTGTGTTGTGGTGTCGGACTTAAAACTTAATGCCTTTCTGAGATTTATATATGCTTCATTTAATTTCTTGGAAATTAACTGACAAAACTATATTTAGAATTTATATATATATGTATTTATTGTTACATAGCATACATGTAAGTCGCTAATTATGTCTGTTTGTATGCTTGTCCGCTATCTCCTCCTAAACTACGTAACGGATTTTGATGCGGTTTCGGGTTTCGCCATCTTTTATTCATTAAAATTTGTTAATATGAAAATTCGAAAGTTTCTGTAAGTTAGTCAAAATTCAATATTTCTTGATCAAGTCGGCCAAAAATACGTGTTTACGTATACCAAATTTTAGCTTAATCGGTTACCGGGAAAAGGATCAAACATACAAACTTTGCAAGTTCAATGAAAGCTTTTTAAAAATATTTCTTAAAGTTGTCTTAAAATGTTTCGCACTAACTTAAATATTGGTTTTATTAAAACAGCTGGTGCCCACTCTTGTTTGGGCGTTAATCCCTAAAAATATTCAGCTTCGGTTTAATCCTTATTTTAATACAAAAGTTTGATTGCTTTTAAAATGTTTTTAAAGTCTTTTGTTAGCTCAGGCTCTGCTGAACTTCAATTTGTAAAAAATTAGGTCAGAAAATAATTATTGAAACATTTCAACTAAAAACGGTAATTTCAAAAAATAATTTTCCCTTACTCTTTCTAAGCTATTGGCGATATCAATACGGTTTTTATTTTACAATAATTGCGACTTTTTTTTTTTTTTTAAAGTTTATGGAAACAATTATTTTTAAGAGGGAAAAACATGTATTTTGTTATTGTTTAGCCCACAATTACCTTAACGTCGCTAGTCTTAACAATTGTATATCAGTCTCGCGACGGCATCCGCGCGAAGTGGTTCCGTGTAGCTCGCCGAAATTATAAGTATTGTTTACGTAGAATAACTCGAGCGTCGATCGTGGCTACTCCGTGCGGCAAACCGGTTTCGCCGGTGCACCGCACAGCAAACAAAACAATAGGCGTCGCAGAATAGATACACTATGGACATCTCAGAAGTATTATCGAGTGCGGACTCCATGAGTGAAGCTGGCCTATTAGAAATTTTAGACAAAGATGAGAACTATGCAAGTAATACTGAGGAAGGAGGATTTAATATGAGAGAAACAATAAAAAGAACTAGAGAAGAAGAAATTTTAAACATGGAAGGATGGAAAACAGTTAAAAACAAGGAAAAAAAACAGAAGATCCATTTAGAAAAAATTGAATTGTATATATCAAGCGATGAGAAAATGCCAAAACAGTTTATGCTAGCAAAAATTCTTAAAGAATATGATGTGAGGGATATACTAAGAGTTAAGTACATAAATGACTATAAAATAAGATTGGACTTCTCTAATGAGCTGAGCCTAACAAAACTAGAAGATTGTAGCATTTTTACGGAAAAAGGTTGGAAATCCCATAGGGCGTTTGAAAAAAATGAATCTTTTGGGGTCATTAAAAACGTAGATATGGATTTGACAGATGAAGACATAATGGAAAGGTTAGAATGCGAAGGATCTGTAGAGCTGATCTCAGCAACCAGATTAGAACGTCGTAATAGGGAAGTCAAAGACAACGAGTGGATAAAATGTGGCGCAGTAAAATTGTGTTTTCGCGGCTCGTATTTGCCTAAATATGTAAAAGTCGATAATATGAATATAAAGGTTGTACCATACATATTTCCAGTTACACAATGCTCCAAATGTTGGAGACTAGGGCACAAACTGAAAAAATGTCCGTCTTTAAAAATTATTTGTCCCAAATGTGGTAAAAACCATGAGAATTGTGATACTATATCATTTAAATGTGTTAACTGTGCGGGCAACCATATATCGTTAGCCAAAATATGTCCAGCTTATATAAAAGAAAAGAAGTTACGAGAAATTATGGCAGAATTCAACTGTACCTATAGAAAAGCATTACAGGTGTATGTTCAACCAGATTCTCCATTGCAGCAGTCACCAGTTTCACAAGCACCATTTAAGCAACAAAATAATTTACAAACTAATGCATTTAAGGCATGGAGCCGTAACTTAAAGGAAACAGAAAATAAACCAATATTTGCTGATGTTATACAGACTAGTGCAATAATACACACAGAGAAGAAAAGTGAAAAAATACAACGTGGGCCCAAGAAACCTTTCACACAGGAGTGGAAATTTGAGTCACAGAATAACGAGAATAAAAAAGATACCATCGAAAATGAAAACTGTGCCGATAAAACAAGTAAAGAAGTAAATTTTAGTGAGTTATTAACGAGACTAAAAGATATTATATTTTTACGGGGGGACAACTTACAAAGTAAAATTAAAAATATATTTAAGTGCTGTATAGAATGGTTGATTTTAGTCGTAGTAGATAATATTTCTGATTGGCCAGTATTGCAACTTATTTTAAACTATTTTAATAATGGATCTTAAGTCCTCAAAAATCGTTAGGCTAAACATGATACAATGGAATGCACGCAGCATTAGACCTAAGTTATTGAGTTTAGAAAACTTGTTAATACAGGATAAGATCCATATTGCGGCCTTATCAGAAACTTGGCTTAATCCTGAAATCATACTGAAACTTAAAAATTACACTATTTATCGGAAAGACAGAGACGAAACGTATGGAGGGGTGGCGATAATTGTTCACAACTCAATAAAGACTAAAGTTCAGACAGTCAACATTGTTAATACGGGAATAGAGGTAGTTTGTGTTAGAATTTATAACTGCGACCAGATTGAAAATATTATTTCGCTTTATTGCCCATCTTCAGTCACTACAAATCAACAGGACTGGGATCAAGTTTTTAATTTATTTAAACAAAAGACGCTCATTTTAGGAGATTTTAATGGGCACCATACAAGTTGGTCTCAAAAATTAGATAGTAGAGGAACTCAACTCTTTAATGCTTCTGTGGATAGCTCATTTATAACACTCAACAATTGTAAACCAACGCGAATGCAATTATCTAACGGTGTACTAGAAATATCGTCACCTGATGTTAGCTTCGTAACTACAGATATAGCTATCCAATTCGATTGGGGAGTCACTGCTGAAAATTTGGGTAGTGATCACCAGATCATCAAAATTTCTTTAGTTGGTAAATTTAATAGTTTCGTCATTAAAAAAAAAAACTTTAAAAAAGCAGATTGGGATTGCTATAAAAATACATTGCAAGACCTTTTTCAGAACTTTAAGCTAGACGGTGACGTGCAAAATGTGTACAATATGTTCATTAAATATGTTAATAGTGCGGCAAATATGTCTATTCCGGTTATAAAAATTAATAATTGTCCTAATTCCAAATTCACGCCTAAACCTTATTGGAATAAGTCTCTATCTAAATTAGTTGCAGAACGAAGACTAGCACTTTCAAAATTTAGGCGTAACCCTACTCCTGAAAACTATAAACTACTTAAAGATAAAATAAAACTAGCGCAAAAAGAGATTCGTAAAGCATCTAAGGAGTCATGGCAGTCATTCTGCAGCTCCCTGGATGAGACTTTATCACCAACTGAGGTTTGGAACAAAATGAGATGGTTTAAAGGCTTTAATTTTAAAAGAAACCATGTAGATGAAAAACAATCTGAAGAGTTACTGCAGAGCTTGACACCAGATTTTGCTGTCCCTTATATTCAGAATTTCGAAAACAATAACTTCACTTTAGAATGTCCTATAAAAGTTACCGAATTGGCTAATTGTATTAAAAGCAAAGATACCAGTCCTGGAGATGATGATATTTCGTATTCTATGATTCTTCATTTACCTGATAATGGAAAAAATATTTTGATTCATATATACAATAAAATTTTAGAAACAGGGTGGGCTCCTTCTCAATGGAAAAACATCAAGATAATACCAATTCCTAAACCTGGTCGTGATCAATTTTCACCAGGAGCGTTGCGGCCAATTTCAATGATATCGTGTGTTTGTAAAATCTTTCACAATATACTTAAAAATAGAATAGAATGGTACGTGGAAAGACATGGCTTTTTTTCAGAAAATACAACGGGTTTTAGAAAGTGCAGATCGACGCTTAATAATCTCACTCATTTAGTAAGTAGTATTCAAAATAACTTTGCTAAAAAGAAATCTACCGTTGGTATATTTATTGACGTAGATAATGCGTATAACAATGTAAGTTTAACTAGCTTACTAAAAATTTTGGAAGAAATTGGAATTGGTTCACGAATTTGTACATATTTAGCAAATTTTCTCAAAGAAAGAATCCTTAAAATTTACTCAAACAATAAATCAATAACTCGATATGCTTGTAACGGATTAGCCCAGGGAGATCCTTTGTCGCCACTTCTATTCAACATAGCTACTATGGATTTATGCAAAATGCTGACATCTGTTAAAACATCCCAATATGCAGATGATTTTGTAATTTTTCATGGTTTTTCCAACCCAAATGAAGCTGAACAGAAGCTACAAGATGTTTTAAACAAAGCAGTACACTGTCTAGGCGAAATAGGATTAGAAATATCACCTCGCAAAACAAAAGTATGTATTTTCACTAATAAGTTACGAAGAGAAATCATTGATTTAAAAGTAAATAACATCAGTTTAGAGTTAGTTGACAATATAAAATATTTAGGTATATGGTTAGATCGGTCACTGCGATGGTCCAAACACATTAACGAAATCGTGTCTAAATTATCAAAATACGTTAACATTTTAAAGGTATTGGCAGGCTCTGGTTGGGGTTTACACCCTATACATCTACGTAGACTATACATTGCACTTATTCGAAGTAGGTTAGACTATGGATGTTTCCTCTATGACAGTAGCGCTCAAACACATTTAATGAAACTCAATAGATTGCAAAACCAGTGCATGAGAGTGATAGGAGGGTTCATAAGAAGTACGTCTATACATGTCATGGAAGCAGAGTTAAATCTTCTACCATTACACTTACGAAGATACTATCTTGCAGGAAAATTTTGGTTGAAATTAAAGTCTATGGTAAATAATCAAGTGATAAGCATTTTGGATGATTTACTTGCTAGTGTTTCAACATCACAATGGAGAAGGAAAAAACCTTTAATGATGACAGTTCATGATTATTTAAAAGACACGCCTTTACATTCAAGCGCTCAACTGGAAATGTTCTCACTAGACTCATGGGTTAGCAATATGGATCTTACCAAAAATATTTTTACAAATATTCCTAACGTTGAAGATGGCAAAAAAAGTTATGATGCTCAAAACTTGTTAAAAATCTGTAATACATTTCTGTTTTTGTCATATTCAAATTTTTACCAAATATTTACAGACGGTTCAAAAACTCATAACCAGGTTGGGGCAGCATTTTATGATCCACAAGTGGAGTCTCATATAAAATTTAAAATAAATATAGGTATAAGTATTATGTACGCTGAGCTGGTTGCCATCCTGGAGGCTGTATCATACATCGAAAGCATAGAGCATCACAACTTCGTTATTTTAACGGACTCAAAGAGTGCGTTGCAACATTTGGCTCGGTGTACCTCGAATATTCGAGGAATGCCGATTGCCTATACAATTTTGGACAGCATTAGAAAACTATTATTGCATAATAAAAATATTGTGCTCCAGTGGATTCCTTCTCATTTAGGAATCATTGGGAACGAAGTTGTTGATGCGTTGGCTAAAGATGCAGGTTCGGATGGTTTGCCCTGCTACTGTGTCCCATACTTTACTGATTCCATTAAGTTAGTTAAGGAAAAATGCAAACGTAGTTGGGAATTATTGTATGATGAGATATCGTGTACAAAAGGGATATGGTATAAAACTATATGCCCAAAACCTAGAGGTTTATTATGGTTTGAAAACTCAAATACGAGTAGGGCAAACATTATAATTGCCGTACGACTTCGTTCTGGTCACATTCCTCTAAATAGTTTCGCTTTCCTCATGGGTAAAACGTCATCTCCTAATTGCTCAGAGTGTAATGTCATAGAAGATGTGTATCATATCATGCTGGAATGTGTCCGGAACGGAAATGAAAGAAGAGAATACTTAATCAAGTTTAACATTAATTTCTTAGACGTAGGTAAATGTAATAGTATATTAGCTTGTCCTCTGTCTACGGAAGCTAAAGCATTGATTAAATTGGTAAAAATAGGTATTAAGCGTAGATAATAAGTAATTTAGTTTTAATTGCTTCTTTTCCTGTAATCTGTTAAGAACTGCCACTTAAGAAAAATATGTATTGATTAACCTATGAGGGTGGTAAAGCCTTGCATGGCTAAAACTCTCTATAATAAATAAAAAAAAAAAAAAAAAACAATTGTATATAAATTTCAACCGACAACCGACAGAATTCGAACCGACAGTTGATGTGTGTGCGATGATTTCAAGTGGCGAATATGACTTTTCGAACCTTAATAACGACTCCGTTCGCGTGGAAGTCGGTTTCCCGTGGGAATGAGGTGTTTTCCCGCGGTAAAAATTACCCTATATGTTATTCTGATGTATAACCTATATTACTGCAAAGTTTTATTCCGCCGGCTTTTTTCTCTCGGTCTACGGTTAGGTAAAGTCGAAGTTTGTAACATTGACGTTCATTAAGTATATGTTACATATCTATGATGAATAAAAGAATTTTGATTTTGATTTGATTTGATTATTAAAATCCGTCCAGTAGTTTTTACGTGAAAGAGTAACAAACATCCATCCATACATCCATACATCCTCACAAACTTTCACATTTATAATATTAGTAGGATTGATGCTCAAGAATACATGGTTTCAGGCTTCGGAAGTGGTCTTTTTACACCCGTTATAACATAAACCTTAGCCACAGCAACGCGTGGCCGGTCTACTAGTTTAAGATGAATTTCTGCAGCGGCAATATTATGAAGTCTAACTCTATCGGTAAATATACCGAATTACATATAATATGCTTGTTATATTAGAGTTGTATATGTTACGGCTAAAACCCGAAGCGCGGCTGCACCTAGTTTTAGCCGGTTAGAAATATCAATAGGTTAGGTTAGTTAGGTTACTTCTTTGATACCGCCCAGAAAAAGGAGTCCGTCGACTCATGATTGAAGCCAGTTTTTATATTTATAGGTGTATATATTTTTGTTACAGCCCCCATATTAAAAAGACTACTAACCGGCTAAAACTAGGTGTAGCCGCACTTCGGGTATTAGCCGTAACATATACAAATAATAGACAAAATCTTTTAGTTGACAATTCGATTCTTATTACACTCTCTAAACTAAATTAAAATATTGTCATCACTTTGTCATACTTCGTATCAGATAAAGACGGTATATTGGTCTCGTAAAATTTAGTCCACATCATTGTAAAATATACGAAATGCGCTGACGACGAGTCTAAGCTTGCTTGCGCCGTGTCGAAATGCACGCAAATTTTAGTTTGACAGGACTAAAATGATTACCCATCTCTTTCTTTTACTATTGCTGAGAAAGTGATAGCAATATTTTTAGTTTAATTTAGAGAGTCTTAATGTAGAATCGGCACCAATACCGAATGTTATAAATTATTTTTTTACTTCTCCATTCAACCAAAAAAGTAATCTAAATATAACTCAATAAACTTTGATAATATCGTGAAACTCCACACATCCATTAAGACTTGGTTCAATATGATGAACAATATGCTAACGAGTACAGTTTCGGCACCAATTGTACCAATCCATCAGGGCGAGGTGATTGATTTGTTAAACTTTTTGCTAGCACCTGTACCGAATTCTACTTAGTGGAATATGCCACCATTATCATTATTACATCATAGTATAAAACAAAGTAACTTCTCTGCCCTTATATATGCTTAAATCTTTAAAACTACGCAACAGATTTTGATGCCGATGATGAATGTTTGTATGTATAATAACATGTATAGCGAAAGGGGTTTTACTCCGAAATTAACGCGTGTGAAGCTGCGGGCAGAAGCTAGTATTATAGAAGATAGAAACTTCGTGTCTGTTTATGCTCTAACTCTTCTAATTATAATGAAGTTATCAGAATTTTTTTTAGGGTTTACGATTATTTTTATTTTGATTAAGTCATAATAAATTGCATCTTGAATAACTCGTCCGTTTTAACGAAATTATCGATAAAGCTTTCGCCACTAATTTAATTCCTTATT
Organism: Emmelina monodactyla; assembly: GCA_916618145.1. Taxonomy (NCBI): domain Eukaryota; kingdom Metazoa; phylum Arthropoda; class Insecta; order Lepidoptera; family Pterophoridae; genus Emmelina; species Emmelina monodactyla. The sequence continues at coordinate 7,916,279 of OU745311.1, read as the reverse complement.
ATGGTATTAATTTTAATATAATTATTTAGTAGTCTCCAAAAGATTTAACCTATTCTCCTAAAAGACGATAGGTACCTACTTGTAAGGTTAACATATTTGGTTCGTAATTAATTATCATGTTTATTGCCGTAAATTGAAGCTTTTTCATTCCAAAATTCTATCGTGACACAACCTGGTTCTAGTTTGTTACATTTTGTATTTTTATACAATGTATTAACAATATGCCGGTATATGTGCTAGCATATATAAATGTATGTGGGTGGCTCCGTAACAATCAAGGCGTTTGTAAGAATGAATCGGTTTCAATATCGATCATAATTTAGGGTTATTCTTATAAGGTTAGAGCGATATATATTTTTCTTTAGAAAAGGAAAAGACCAGAGTTAATCAAATTATTGAACATTTGATTAGTTCTTAAATATTTGTGTTTTTTGCTTAATCTCAAAATTTTCTTTAAAAATTATAAAGACTTCTCCTTGAACGAATTTTAAACCATCAAACTGTTTTTTAAATTAAAAGATTGCTACTTATATTTAAATGTTATTTTTAAGTTTGCTTCTTGGTTTGATTAAACTTCTAAATACCTACATTTCAAAATGGCGTTAAGGCATAGTGAGTTTATATAATAATTTAAGTTTGTGGTTGGTTTGATTTTGATCAAACGTATATTATATAATGTCAGACCAACCTTAATGACGGTAGTGACAATGAAGTAGGTTGCTCATGCAAAATAAACCGGTAATTTATAAATATTATAAACGTGAAATTTTGTGAGTATGTATGGAAGTAAGGATGGATGTATGGATGTTTGTTACTCTTTCACGTAAAAACTACTGGATGGATTTGGATGAAACTTTACAGTAATATAGGTTATACATCAGAATAACACATAGGGTACTTTTTACCGCGGGAAAACTTCTCATTCCCACGAGAAATCGACTTCGACGCGAACGGAGTCGGGAGGGCCACTAGTATTTTATAAGGCCGCTTATTATATATTTTTTAATGGTTTTAACGAATTATAATGGCAATCAGACAGGAACAACCCTCCCCATTTGTATACCATTACAAAGTAAATGTGACAACGCGGTGTGCCTGTGACTTACCTATACGTACGTTATTGTTCCTGTGAATTTATTACGACAAACAAAGCTAAAAGTTTGTTCAGACTAACAAACAAACAAGCGTTCAAAAGGCGATGAGTAAAGGGGGAATGGGGGAACAGTTCGTTTTCGATCTTTGAATTAGGCTTAGTTTTTTCACTTTATATTAAGTGTTAAACTAAAGAGAGTTTTGAAGAGAAGAAAATAATTTTTTCAAACGCACTTTAAGTAAAAAATGTTGTATGAAAGTTTTGTACAAAATAAATCGTGAATTCGCGCCGGTCTGTATATTGCAAGAATTATTTATTTTATTTTATTCGTATGAACTTCAAATAAAATCCAATTAAACGTGTTTAAAATGTTGCCAAAAAGGAAACCTCGCTTTTACTGTTTAAAATCAATACAGCGTTTTCTGCATGTATTAATATTAAAATTTTAAGCAGAAGAAGTATATAACATTTAATAAGAAACCCAAATGGTGGGGATTCTACAGATGTTTCACCATTTAAATTAAAAAACACACACTAATTAAGTGTAATTTTGTCTCAATCCTTCTCGCTAGATAATAATAATAATAAACTATAGTAAATTTTACTTCATTTCTAAATTAAAACTTTAACAGTGGTTGGGTAACCTATTAAGTAGGTATTATCTGTATCAGGTGAACCCAGATCAGATAAGGAAGAAGTAGGATACCTTGATGGCCTGGTATTATTATTTTATTTTTCATATGAGTAGCTTTGGCTAGGGTTACCTTGAATCATGTTTTCGAACTTTGAATTGCGATTGCGTCTATTCCTGTCATATTTATTCATTATTCATTTATATTTTTTGGTATATTTTTACCTTTAAAAATTTGGTGCTATAATGAACAGAATTTACATATTATGTTATTTAATGTGGAGTATACCTTTTGAAGTTATCACATAGTTATTCATACCATATACTTATAAAAAAAAGTTTTTAATTAACTTATTGTAGGTATTCTATGATCTAAGTAATGTACACCATTTGTCTAGTTCCTGTTTTTAACCACAACTCAACGGAGGTACAAAACGGTAATTAAAAATAATTTGCAATGCATTTTTATTAACTTAAAAGTATTTTTTAGAAAATATTAAATAAACATTAGAGATGCGCCGAGTAACACTTTTGCCGAGTACCGAGTATTTTTTTTTAATTTGATAGAACCGAGTTACTCGGCCGAGTACTCGGTTCTATCAAATTCCCAATTTCGCGCGCGTAAACAGGTACAAACGAACTCGAGTATATTTAGTAGAAAATTTATTGGCAAATGGTGGACAGAGCACCAAACAAGGCATCATAATTTACATTTATTATATTTTTAATATTGATTATTTTTATTACTGTTCCTTTAATTTTGTGTCAGTAGTACTCATGCATTAGCATAATTTTGATTCTATTACTTGAGGATGTCAAAGATTTCCTCTATCAGTACGTTTTGATTAACACTGTTGTTTCAATTATATCTACCTAAATATATTGCTTCCTTTAAACAAAGTATATTACTTTTTTGGTACTCGGTACTCGGCATTCATATACCGAGTTACTCGGCCGAGTACCGAGTACCAAAAAACCCGCCGAGTACGCCGAGTACCGAGTATAAACCGAGTACTCGGCCCATCTCTAATAAACATTATGTATTATCTTGTTCTTATTAAATTGATTTGCATGAAGTTAATTTAACCTCTTAATAAGAACAAATTAATCAGCTCCAATTAAATTCAAACTCTAGTTAAAAATAGTATGAGGAAATAAATTACATTAAACATACTAAACTGTAACGTGTATTAGCGTAGATCTTTTCATACGTGTCTATAAAATAATAGGCGTTTAAAAATAAATTTTCTCTAACCTTTTTGTTTTAAAAATACTGTTTTAGTTTTTACTTAAAGATTCCCAAGATAATTAAAGCGATAACAGCATTGTTTTTTGCACAATTGAAGTAAGGTCTGAACTAAGCTTTGATTAAAGTTTTCCTTTCTTGAGTAACCCAGATTTGGCTTTTGTGAGGGAGGCTTTTAGATAAGTTATGATTGTACTTTATAATTAAGGTAAGAAGTTGCTATAATAAATGTTTATTCATTATTTGTTTAAACCGAACCGCTTAATGGAAGTCGTAAGTAACTATGGTTTCTATTATGGTTAATTGTGATATTACTACTAGATTGAAGTCCCTTTCTTGAAACACTTACACTATCTTAAATAGACGTCTCCACTCACGAATTTAAGGTATTCAGCTAATCCCAAGGGCCCTTCGCAACTATTTCCTCAAGATAGTCGGGCTAATAAATTGTAGGCAACAAAATACTTTGCTTACCCGTTTAGAAGTGTTAGTGTGTTCTCGACCGCAACGAATAGGGTACAGGGCCTGAGTTATTGTCATTCTACAACTATCAGTAAGATGTCTACAAGCTATGTTGGTAAGAGCTTTTCTCTCTTAGTGTTACAGCGGGTACTTACAAAGTACCTAAAGTTTGCGTTTTTTAAGCAAAAATAGACTTTAATTCAAGCGCGTTTTGTGCACTTTACAACGGCCTCTTTATAAGACGTATTAGTCTCATCTTATGAAATAACATACTTTTGAAGAAATACGAATTTTATTAAATTCTGTGTTTTGTTGGTAACAACAAGTTCTCTATCTTTCTTATAATTATGTGATGAATATAGCCGTTTTGCATAAATTTATACCTATTTTCTGTCAGATTTTTACGAAACTTCTGTTAGGATTTGCCACAAAATAAAACCTTATCAAAACTGTGATAATTTGTATTATTCTTCCTATCTTGATTAGTACAAACATACCCCTGAACTGTGACCTCACTAAACATTACATGGTTTAGCAATAGGTACCTACCGGAAACCCAAATAACTAATCAACACAACGTAACCTGTAAAATTTGCCCACTAGTTTAGTTTAGCTTTACTTGATTGAGTCGATCCACAAAATTTAATTACAAGAGCATAGGTACCACATTGTTAGTGGTTACGCAGAAAACTTCGGAACCTTTACCCTCCTTTTAATTATTCCGACAACTTTTAGGGATCCCTAATTAACTTAAATAAATGGTCTATTAGAAGTGTCCGATTATTTCGAGTAAGCTTGTTCTAAACTTCTGATTATCCAAACCCTTGATTCTCAAATTGAATTAACTTTTATTTAGGAGTATTTTTGGGAGACAGCTCGTGTTTCAAAGGGCAAAATCAAATAAAAACGAGTCAAGTACGTGATACGTACCTTTTGTAAGAAATAAATAAATAGTTAGTCCAAAAGGTCGGGAGGTAAGATAATAAAATAAAGCTGCAGTATAGGAGCTATTTTGTGTTTTATTTCTCATGCAACGCTTGAATAATTTTGTCAAATGCATAATGCGTAATCACTACATAGTATAAAACAAAGTCGCTCTCTGTCTGTCCCTATGTATGATTAAATCTTTAAAACTACGCAACGGATTTGTTTAAAAGATGGAGTGATTGAAGAGGAAGGTTTATATATATAAAAATATATAAGGAGAATGGTTTTACTCCGAATCTAACGCGTGCGAAGCCGCGAGCAGAGGCTAGTATTGTAAAAAGGTACCTCATTTAATTTTCGACTTCACTACCGCATAATACTAAAATTAACGTGTTTATATTAGTCAAGAGGGTATTTACTATTAATATGCACTTGTGATAAAGACAGTTGCGTGTCCTCACAGCAAAGACAGCTTTTCATTTTTCAGAACAAAATTTCGCATCAAAAATTGAAATTCATGGTCTTCCTTTTATTTCTGACACAATTTTATTTATCAAAAATGTGTCCTTATGAAGATGCCTTTCTATTGGTATGATAAAGCTACAATGTATTTTTATCTCGTGTTGCGAGCTCGATTCCTGATCACCATGTAATTATTTAAAAATCAATGAATGCAGTTGAAATCTTTTTTTGAATTACAACAATGTTTTCTAACAGTAAAATGTTCCATCTACAATATTCAAGGTACTTTCCCTCCATATAGCATATTCGTGGGACGCCCTGTATAAATTAACAGTAACGCAAGCAAACGTCAAAGGTGAAAGTTTTTAAAAATGGCGGCTAATTTCCAACACTGATGACGTCATGGTCACGTCCTAATTTTCTCATCAACACCGCTCTATAAAATTACCAGGCGCGAAGGGCGGTGAACAAATTTGTCGTTCATTGTAACCCAGTGGTTCCCAACTGGAGGGTATCAAATCTATATTACTTTTTTTGATTTCACTTTCATAACATGTCATTCATTTGAATTGTTTAAAAATACAAAAAAAGCTTTTTTTTAGTAGTAATTTTAACACAATTTGACTAACGCTTAGGAAAATCACATAAGAATTTTGTTGAAGTATGTAAAATTAAACTGTTTTATTTTAACACTTCTGTAAGTAAGTAGTAACTATGAGTAATAACATAACAGGACATTAAAGTTCTAACACAAATATTATATCATGAAACTTTGCAAAAGTGTGATGACGGGTCCTATCCCAACAAAGGTCAATGATAACAATTTTCCTAATAGCAAAACCTTAACATTTAAAATTACGAACTAAACAAATATCAAGCGTCAGGGACACCCTTTACTACAAAAAGTTTGAGAACGCGTGCTTAACTCGGTGTATTTCCGCTAATCTCGGGGTTAATATATGAGATAATAATTATTTAACGATCACAAACTAATTTGGGTATGCATTATTAGTATTATTACATTAAATTAAAGTTTGTAGCTCACAGAAACTTTTACATTCCGGATAAGCAAATAAATTACTTTTTAGAAGGGTCCTCTATTTCATGTTGGGGAGTGAATATAAAATATATTTGGGTTGTGTAGTTTTGTAGCAAACAACGTCTATCACCTACTAGCTAAGGTTTTAATATTTTTTAATAAAATAATATTAATATTAATGTAAAATACCACGAATAATAATTGTTATCTCATGTTCAAGGTTGCGATTAGTATGTTATTGTGATACTAGGAACCCGCGGCTTTGCCTGCTATTAAAATGATTTTCCCATGGGAATGAGGCATATTCCTGTAGTAAAAATAGCCTACTTTCATCCCAGGCTGTTGAAGTATAATTATACCAAAATCAATTTAAATCGGTCCAGCCGTTTCGGCGTGCAAGCGGATCATACAGACGGACAGACTTACCCTTTTTTAAATTTGTAGCATTAGTAAGGAAAAGGCAGAAAGTATTAAGACATAAAAAAAGAACGTTATCATTTAAAACATATTAATAATTATATTTTATCCTCATTCAAAATGATATCGTGTATTCTATATTAAAAAGCTTATCATTTATAGTACGTTTAAGTAGAATAAGTTTCATACTTTAAATATATCGGTATTGTATAAATTGTATCGATAACGGCGGCATTTACAAAATACCGGTATTTATCGCTGGTTTAAAAAAATTATAAATATAACTTTTTGGTTTAAATAATTTATTACAGGGCTACGAAAGCAGAAGATTAATTAACCTATGCACTCAGCAGCAAATTTTGAGACTAAAATATGCGTTTATGAGTCATGTTTTCCGATATAATCCTACTAATATTATAAATGTGAAAGTTGTGAGGATGTATGGATGGATGGGTGTTTGTTACTCTTTCACGTAAAAACTACTGGATGGATTTTGATGAAACTTTGCAGTAATATAGGTTATACATCAGAATAACAGATAGGGTACTTTTTACCGCGGGAAAACACCTAATTCCCACGGGAAACCGACTTCCACGCGAACGGAGTCGCGGGCGGCCACTAGTAAGTGATAAAACCCTTAAGCCTATTTTGGGTAGGTATCATTATCATTACATTAATCCAATTCGCTATTTGTGTCTATTTGTATGTTTGTCCGCTATCTTCTCCTAAGCAACACAACGGATATTAATGTGGTTTACGACATTTTTTAGGGAATAAGTTTTTTTAAGTTAGCTAAAACTCAACGAATCGTTAACAAGTCGCGCAAAATTACATTATTGCGAAGCGTGGGCGGGTCGCTGGTATTTTATAATTCTGTACCTTTGAGTTTTAACCTATCCTAACCAATTTGGTTAAATACTCAAAGTTCTGTTCTTATATAAGCAAATAATTAAATACAAATAAATAAAGGCAGTATTGGCCTATACATCGAAATAGCTTCAATATCTTATAATAATATCTATGTAGGTAGATATAAATACTTAATATTCTGAATAAACCATTCTATACAGGACTATAAAATAAACCGTTGTTAGAGTCATAATAAAGCTTAAAAGTTTGTCGAATTTACTTATATTTTTTTATATATACGTAATAATAAAGATCGGTATTTGAATATCGGAAAATATACCGTTATTTAGCGCGACTTGGTAAGTCCCCGCAGCTATAGGAACGGATATTTTAGTCCTCATGTTATCATTTCGAGTGTGACAACTATACCTTTAATGCGTGTAATACTCTACTATTGTGATATTATTATTTAGTTATATGTATACCTAAAATAATTATGACGTTTAATATTATGGATCGTCCATATACCGTGATTGCGGTCGTTATTTTCAAAATACTATTATGCGCTTTGTATGCGCTTTGCAAATGTTCCTCATCTATCAAGGATTCTGAAAGTAAGTGAAATCTAGTATTATACGATTTTTCCTTCAAAAGGTTTTATAACGTACCCACTTGGTTTGAATGTTAACGAGTTAAATTTTAAGCAATAAATTCAATTAAATTACAAATTGTGACGATACCTTACATTGAATCTACACAAGTACTTGAAAGTAGGTGTTTTAACTCCATTCAATTTAATTCTGTGATTCCTGCTATTTCAGTTAGTTAGGGCTGTTTTTAACCGACTTCCAAAAACGGAGGAGGTTCTCAATTCGGCCGGTATTTTTTTATGTATGTACATCGATTACGTCGAGGTTTCTGAACTCACTTATGTGATTCTTTTTTTGTTTGATGCGGAATAGCTTTGAATTGGTTCTACAAAAATTCGATTCAGGTAGGTCCTGTAGTTTTTATTTTATGAGCATTTTTTATTTACTTTTACCTATCCCGATGTCTGAAATCAAATATCGCAAGTAAATTTGATCCACTTCCCGGTTACCGATTGAGCTGTAATTTTGTATACGTTTGTAAATTGGATGGCAATGAAAAAATATTATGACATAGAGCTGATCTGAAGATGGAATCGGAAAGTGGCCATAGGAACTCAATAATTAAATGACAAAACTCTATCGAATTTGGGCTCGTTTGATTTGTCTTGACGAGCACTTTGGTGCTTGATGGAAACTAGGATCCTCCAGGGTCCTTGAAGGAGCCAAAATACACTAAAACTAACCTAACCTATTGATGTTCTAACCGGCTAAAACTAGGTGTAGCCGCACTTCGGGTTTTAGCCGTAACATATATACACGCGAGAATTATATATACATACATACGAGAATTATATATATCAGATAAGAAGGTATTTGAATATTTTGTTTTAGGGCGAGTTGCTTCGCCTGTCAACGCTGTTACCCCAGGGAATATTCCACCCAGGTTCACTGCAGCAGGACCCCCAGACTACACCATACGAATTAATTAACTTACACTCACTAGTTAGTAAGTTAGTGCGGCCTTACACTTAAATATCCTAAGAAAAAACTTAATATGTGATTAAAAACCGAATTTAGATTTAAATTTTAAGAAAGTGTTTTAGTATTTTATGTGGTAAAATCTATACTAATATTATAAAGCTGAAGAGTTTGTTTGTTTGTTTGTTTGTTTGTTTGTTTGTTTGTTTGTTTGTTTGTTTGTTTGTTTGTTTGAACGCGCTAATCTCAGGAACTACTGGTTCGAATTTAAAAATTATTTTTGTGTTAAATAAACCATTAATCGAGGCAGTCTTTAGGCTATATAACAACACGTTGCAACTATAAGGAGCGAAGGAATAATGGAAAATGTGAAAAAAACGGGGAAAATTATTCATCCTTGAGGGCTTCCGTTGCGTGCGCTGCCAAAACGGTTCTAGAAACCAAAAATATATGCATGAAAGAATTAAGGGAACTTTTTACCGCGGGAAAACTGCGCATTCCCACGGGAAACCGACTTCTACGCGAACGGAGTCGCGCGCGGCCTCTAGTTGTAAAGATGTGTTCTGAATGATGTTTAGTTATTTAGTTTGCTCTTCGTCAAGACAAATCATTTCCGATTGTAACATTATATTTGTAGGTAAAATTATAAATTGTACTAAAACCGGTCAGTAATTAAGGTGTGATTAAGCTCTGCCTCAATCAAAGTAATATTTTTTTCTGCGATGCTAATTCAATTCGCATTTTGAAGAAAATGAATGCAAGTATTTAAAATGCTCAGTATTTTTTAATTTTTATTTACTTTAATATTTTTCAGTTGTTAATAATAAATTGTTTCTAACTTTACCCTATACCTTGTGGATATTAAAACTTAAGTTTGACTTGCAGTGATTTTCTTTTGGAAACTTAACCGACTACGCTATTTTTTATGAAATATTGTGTGTTGATATTTATGACGCTGAGCGTTTCTATCATAAGCCTTCATGTGATTTGATTGACATAGGATTTGATTTTTCCATTATTTTTGAACAGTATTTTGGTTTGTTAATTATTACCTAAATCTGAATAAGCAATTTAAAAGTCGTAATCTTCACTAAGCAATAAACTGTTCGTTTTTTCTTTTAATTACCTAGATCATATTAAAATATGTTTAAATTACTTAATTTTTAGTAGACAGTTGCATATTTTGTTAAATAGAAGTAACCATGGAAATAAAGCATCAGATTTAAACCATGTGGATTTGTGTTTTTATTTTGATTCAGAATCAATAGAATTTGATTATTTGATTGACAAAAAACGTAAAATAATAGTTTAAATCCATACCTATTCATATTAGATTATTATATTTTTTATTCAACTTACTTCTCTACTTAAAGAGTATATATTGATAATATATTTACATCATTTTTATTATAAACATATTTATTCGCTTTATAGAATTAATTATTTTTTACTTACCGTCATTAATTTATTTAAAATTATATCCTAATGTAGGCTTGTTAGAATATGTTTCAACAAAAAGTATACATTATTTAAAAGGTTTATTGGTTTATATTTTAGGTATTTTAAAATTTTTTTCCCATTAAAAACGAGTTCCAATTAACGAGACAAATGAAGAACCCTTTCGTTCGCTCTGGAGACCGATTACGGAAATAAAAAGGAAAATTATATTAATGTTGATGTGCTTTTGCTTTTAAAAAATAAAAATAATTCTTAATCTATACATATAATAAAGCTGAAGAGGATGGAAAGTCTGTACATAAAAGATATTCGAAAAAAAATTATTGGGGATACTTAAAATTTATAACAGAACACGTTCCAATAGTTTTTAGAATTTTTGTCTGTTTATCTGTTTGTCTGTTTATCTGTTTATTTGGCTGAGCATCACGCGAAAACGGCTGGACGAATTTTGATGAAACTTTTACTATTATGTAGAGAAAATTATGGACCAGGTTATAGGGTAAAAAAACAACCCCTAAAAGGGGGGGGGGGGTTGGCAAAAACTTGAAATACGTTTGCACGTGAATTTCATAGGGGTGCGTGGTAGTATGATGTGCAAACTACACTGAAACCGAGATTTGAAAAAGTACCAACATAATTATAATATTAATCTATCTAATATCTTATCTAATCTAATAATAATATAAATTCTATAATTTTCTAAGATAAATAATGACACACAAACATTTTTTGTTAAATAAATACTTTTTGTAAGGATGACTTGACAGTGACTGTTTCTGACGTCTGGTTTTATAAACTCTCATCTCAAAAATAAATTTACAACAATTAAACGCATGTTTTATTAAAAGTAATACTTCACCAATTCGAAAGAATAAAAGTGGATCAATAATCCATAGCGGAGAGAGACGTATTTTACAATGTTTATAAGAACTTTAAATTGTGTGATTTAAATGCAACTGTGGAGAGTATAGTCATAAAAACAGCAAGTGCATGCGGTGTGTCCAAAAATACTGTTTATTAAATTATTAAAGAACAAAAGGATACTAAAACATTAAAATCACCCGAGAAAAAAAGAGCTCGACTATCCACAACAGAGATGTACAAAATGGTTTTAAAAAAGCATTTAAATACAAAATGCAAAATACTTTTCAGATTAACTATTTCAAATGCAAAATACCAAATAGTTTTTTGTTTTGTATTTCAAATGCTAAATGCAAAATAGGTATTTTCAAAATACTTTTTCAAAATAAAATACCTTTTGACCAAATCGAATGATATTTTTATTTATTATAGGTATTTATCATGAGAAATAGAATAGAGATACAATGGCGAGCCAAATGGCACTTTATGCATGACATTTTGGTCATATTTATTTATAAAATACTTGACAAATAATCGAGTTAACGAAGAGTAACAAGACTAACGAAAAGATAGCCATAGCTCCATTTTGTGAATTGTGTGGCCATTTATTTTTATACAGTTACATATTTATTATAAGTATGGATTATTTCAACGCATGGCAGGCGCCTCTATCGGTCAAATTCGGCATACCTACAAGCGTCATTCTTTCATTTCATTTGGTTTGACTGGTAATGTTGGCTAAACTAAATCACAAAGTATTTTGCATTTCGAAATGAATATTAAAATACAAAATACATCTCGAAAGGTATTTCAAATAAAATACAAAATGTTTGACACTAAAAGGTATTTAAATGCAAAATACAAAATAGGTATTTTGCATTTTGTATTTGCATTTTAAATAGAAGTATTTCAAATAAATCGCATCTCTGATCCACAGTAGATAAATTAAATGATCTAGACAAATGTGCAATAAGAAGAAAAGTTCACTCAATATATTTAATTAAATAACGACTACGCCGCACTTGACAGCTCTGTGGTAAGTACCTATTGTATTTTAGTGTGTAAGGTGCCGCAATTACTTGAATAGACTTATTTTCTTCTTCTAAGTTGGCGAAACGAAGTTCGCGGGCACCAGCTAGTATTGAATAATAATTTTGTAATTTCAATTATTTTATGCAAATCATTAATTAATTCTGAATTAAATATTTTAATAAATAATATCACAAACATGAAAAAGTAACCTGAGAATTAATAAAATATGTACGTTAATTTAGTAGCTAATTGACTATTTTGATAATAATATGTATACCTATATTTAATATAGATTTGCAAATCAAAGTTAAACTTTCTGACATCTTTTTTATATAGAAAAACGGCTTCAATAGATTTTGGGCCAGATAAATATATTTATAAGAAATAATGCTTGCAATGTTTTTAAAGATATTTTGTAATATAATATCAATACATATAAATATAATATAATAAATAAATCCTATAAATTTATTTTTAAACAAAACATAACATTAATTTAAAAAAAGATTAACTGAAAGAGGCCGGACCATTAAGGTTTAATTAAGTACGTAAATGTAAACCAGGTGCAATTATACTTAATATTTACTTTTCTCGTCTTAATTTATTATAAAAACGTGAAGAAGGCAGCTCCTCCCGAGCTTCATCTAATAACGGAATTGAATCGGTCCTGCTAACAAGCAAGAAGGAAGCCGGTTAAAAAAAATTAAAATGTTCTACCCACATTCTGACACAGTTTATAAATATTTTTTAAAACAAAACCGGAAGTGATCTCCTTAGATTCGATATAACTCGCGTGCAGACCAATAGACTCAACGTTTCAGACCAGAAAAAGTATTTTTTTTTTCAGACACGGCATAACCTATCCACGCAAATCTGATATTGGTGAAAACCTTAGTCTTTTAGCTTTAAAATGACACCATACAATATAAAATCTAGCTACTTATGAATTCTGTATTTACATATGATTTTAAAATTACAGTAGTTACTTGAACCAAAGTCAGTAAATTTTAAAAACTTTTGATGAGCGACTGATGTGTTTTGTTTTTTTTCGGACTGTAGCCGAGGGTGTACAGAGGGCGTTATATAGGGGGTAACATCGCACCAACTAGCGGCTACAGTGATGAGTTGATTTTCGGTTACTAACGTTCATGTGGCGATAGTTTAAAAACTTATGAAACGATATTGAATAAAATCATATTCGTTAAAACCCAAATCATTAAGCTTTTAAATATTATCAGATTTGCGTGAATAGGTTAAGCCGTGTGTGAAAAAAATCTGACTGTTTGGGGTCTGAAGCGTTGAGTCGATTGGTCTGCACGCTAATGTGTACTTGAAAGTTATTTGAGATGTTTAAGAAAGTGCTTTTGTTTTTTAGAATATGTTTTTCTTTCCTTTAATCATTTTAAAACAAAAGGAGCGGCAATTTACCCTAAGTTATATGTGGCGGTTATACTTTGTATTTTATTTTTTCAGTTTAATCTATTATTTATCATAAAAGAGAATAATTGTTTATTAGCTGAGCTAAAGACAAGTATTGATTTAAGTAGAACTATTAAACAGACATATTTTTAATCAAAAATAGCCTAATACCTACGTCAAAATAAATAAAGAAATAGGCTTGGGTATTAGTAATTTTTTTGATTCATGCTCCATTGCCCCGGGGCAGTTTTATTATTTTATTTAAATATATTTTTTTCCCCACTGACCCGAATCTCTATTACCCACTGCCCCGAATTATTAGTTAAAATTTTTTATTCCCCACTGACCCGAATTCGTATTCCCCACTGACCCGAGACGTATTTTTAATAGAAATCAATAATAATTTTGTACAGTCCTGAACAGAACGTCTTAAAAAATAGTGACAAGTTTAACTTGTATTGGCCTAGCCGTCGGCATTCGATGATGTCAAAGCTGTTGAATTTATGGTAGTAACTTGGTATAAAACAATAAGCATTGTAACCAAGTGGTGGCAATTGAATAGGGATAACGATTGTGAACCCAGCAGTTCATCTCCTAGTGAATTAAGTTCTGTGGACTCTGAACGAAAAGGCCTCATTTTGCTTCACGCGGGTTATCAGTTTCATAAAAGAAGCGCAACAAATATTATTAACTAAATCACCAGTTCCTAAAAATCATGTAGCGTTGTGTTGTGCCTTAACATTATTACCAAATAAATTGGTAGAAGATGTTTTTTCTATAAATATAATGCAAGATTGTCCTGATCATAAAAAAAATATTGAGGAATTCAATGATTATTTTGTAAAAACATAGATGGCGCATAAAGTTTTCTTAGGTAAATGGTCATTCTATGAAGAAATTTTGAAAACAACCAATATCATTTAGGGTTGGCATTCTAAAATTAACAAGATGTTTAATACAAATCCAACTATTTTCAAGGTATTAGAAATTTTGTACAACGATGCTTCTGTTTATTAAATGAAAGTAAATAATTTTCTAAAAGGTGTCCTATATCTCTAAAAATAGAAACAATATTGAATTATCCTACTAATATTATAAATGTGAAAGTTTGTGAGGATGTATGGATAGATGGATGGATGGATGTTTGTAAAAACTACTGGATGGATTTGGATAAAATTTTGCAGTAATATAGGTATATATATATACATCAGAATAACACATAGGATACTTTTTACCGCGGGAAAACATCTCATTCCCACGGGAAACTGACTTCCACGCGAACGCAGTCGCGGGCGGCCACTAGTATACTATAATTAATGATTCAATTCAAGATAATTTAAAAGGGAAAATAACTTTAGGACATTGTTTAGAAAAAATATGTAGGGTCAAGTGGGGAACAGTGTAACAAGGGGCACAATATAACAACGAGATTATCTCAGTCTCTCTCTAGTTTATCAGTTGTGTCTCTTTACGTGTTTGTCAACCTCATGTGCTGCCATCTTAAACAGCTGTCATCGAACGTCAAATTGCTGAGTGAACTGAAAAATCTCGAATTTATTGTTTTATCTAAAAAATTTGTGAAAAATTTCGCTAGTGAAGTTTTGTTTTTGTTGGAAAACTATTTTTTTCTGGTGAGTAAATATATGTTTCCTATAATCTTCAAAAGGTTGGTGATTAAATAGAAAACAAAGTTTATTGCATTTTTCTTACCTATAAAATATTAACGATTTTTTGTTTTTTGAGTTAGGGTGCGGGGTACAGTGTAACGGGGTACAGTGTAACATGTTATAGTGTGCCCCCTTTGATGTTTTTAGCTATTTTTTTCAGGTACGCATCTTCTAAACTGGTTTGAAATCGGAAAAGGAAGACAGAAATTGGCCTGCACCATGCTAATGACATGAAAGAAGCTATAGAGCTGGTTGAATAGAGAGTACCTTTAAGAAAAGCAGCCGAGAGAAGGAATGTGAACGGTATTTTAAACATATCGATGTTAAGAAAAAAGGCGTGTTCAGGCATAGAAAAGAAAAAAAGGAAGAAAACGGGGAAAAAGTTACTACTGTTATAGTGTACTCCATCTTGTTACACTGTACCCCTAGGGCTGTTAAACTGTACCCCACCCCGGGGGCACACTATAACAAATTTGTGATCTCAGAAAACTAAAAAAATAAGTAGTTTCTAAGTACAATTTTAATAATATTTCAAGCCTAATCTGAAGGTTAAAGACTTCTGATTTTATAGGAAATAGTAAGAAAACGTTATGATAAACAGTTAATTTTCTAAAAATAAAAAATACTTTTTTGTTACACTGTCCCCCACTTGACCCTAGAGTCACAAAATAACCGTCTCGTAATTAAGGCTTAGAATAAGAATTTCTTATTTAAATATCTTTTATGCTAGTTAATTAAAGATGTTTTAACTTTTCATGTTGAGTAGTGGTTAATAATGAATGATTGTAAGAACGAATGGCAAACAAATAATGTTGTTGATTTAATATATTGTTTTATTACGTCACCTTAACAAATTTGTAACTATCTGTACGTTCGCTACTCGGGGCAATGGAGCATACGTTCGACATCTCGGGTCAGTGGGGAATGATTTTAAAATTATTTAAAAATTGTATAACTGCCCCGGGGCAATTGAGCATGAATCATTTTTTTTGGGAAACCGATGTTCACCAACTATTATTAACAACAAATCTACATACTGACTTTAAATTATTACATTCTTTTCAACTACCTACAGTTCAAAATAACAAAGATATAATGTTACCAAAAAGGAGACGTTTGTTTATTGTAGCGGGAATTCAGATAAGGATTGGCTTACTTCATAAGTACCTAGTGTTAATGTGAGTGTTTTAATTTGATATGCCGTCTGCTCACGGCAGCTTTCTTACTAAATTATAGTCTGTATAACTTCCCGATAATGAAACTTACTACCGGTGAAAGAAGTTTAAAAATCGGCTAGGTAGACAGATAGACAGGCAGAGGTACACAGATTTCATACACACATACAAACTTTACTTCTTTATGTTTTTCTTTACTTAAGAGTTACGTTCCACTTGGTTTTAAAAAAAAGATTGACGACCACTTTACCAGTTCTCTTTGCTTATACCGGACTATACAGAAAGGTTCGATTCCCGGGTCGGGTTAATTTAGCTCAAAATATTTATATAATTTAGTTCAAAATCCATCTGACGGGTGCAACTAGATTCTTTACCAGTTAACTAAACTAAAGTAAGGACATGCATAAATTTCATTTCTAGATATTTAAAATGTTGCCATAACAATCCTACTTTCCTACTAATATTATAAATGTGAAAGTTTGTGAGTACGAGTATGTATGTATGGATGTTTGTTACTCTTTCACGTAAAAACTACTCAATGGATTTGGATAAAACTTTGCAGTAATATAGGATATACATCAGAATAACACATAGGGTACTTTTTACCGGGGGAAACTTTTCATTCCCACGGGAAACCGACTTCCACGCGAACGGAGTCGCGGGCGGCCACTAGTCATTTCATAATACAATATCATATCATATGTCGAACAAAACAAAATGTCATTGAACACCGGTAGCATAGAACACAAACAAGTTGCTATTTATTATTTACTTTTCTTCTGAGAACTAAACTAAAGCACCGGAGGCTATAAAGTATAAAAGATGCAATGTTAATAAAAAATCGACTACAAAAAGTCCGGGGGAAAAACCTAGTTTTGAAAAAACTTTACAAATATTAGAGACATACAATTTACAATCAAGAAGGCTAACTTATTTTTAATTTAATAACAAGTTACTCGTACATTAACTAACATACTTAGGTGCAAACCAAAATTTCATGTATTATAACCGTTAAAGAAAATGAACTTAAATACACACAAATACTTCGCCTACGAAAAAATGGGCTCAGATTTTCTGTAAAACGCATGAGAATAACTTAGTTTTCGGATGAAGTAAGTGCCATTACACTTAATCCTTTTATATGAAACGTTGTTAGCAGCGCACACTCAGCATTTCGGGTCTTAATTCAATGTACCACGATTTTCATACAAAATGCGGAGGCAACAGAGGAATTATGCATGCGGCTCAAATGTGGAAAGTTCTATTGGAAAAATGCACAAGTTTTAATATGATATAAATTGTAAAAGGCAATAGGGATGGATAAAAGTACCGGTATATTTAACAACATGTTGGGCTCCAGATGAAGAATTTATAAATAGGTACATCGCTGAAGATGTGATGCATATCAACTGCTTTATTACTTATTTCTGACCCTTTACGGCGCTCAGACTAAATTGATCACAGTTTTTATTCGTTTTCGAAAAACTCAACTGCTTAACTCAACTGATTATCATCCAATCATGTGGGTTGATGATGTTTTAATGATCAATAATTCCCATGAATCATATTTTATTTGTCGTATCTACTGAGAATCAAGTAAGAACTTAAGTTTGCGTTTAAATATGGCAGCCGTTAAATATAAGACTATGGAAAAAATGTCTATGCTATCCAAATTACCCTATCGTAAGATTATCTAAGAAGTTACATTATTAGATAAACATACTTAGTCGCAAACCCAAAATTTTTTGTATTATACCCTCATACTGATCCTCCTAATCTATACTGATTTTTTGTTCCAAAACAACAAAAGTCATTGGAACTCGCTGAAACAATTGGCTGAAAACAAAATAAAAGGCTCGATCCAATCTAACATTGGCCATTAACCGTTAGTGCTACTGAAACCAAGTCCGAGAAACACCCTGTATGAGCTGTCTCGGCTAGAATGCTCTAAAATGTAAACATTTACTGAAATTTTATTTAGGTATATTTTTCGGTTATAAAGCAAATAACTTACATTGGTTTGAACAACGCAGAAGGTTTTTTTGTGTCTCATATATAGTTTATTCAAATTTAATTGGTTATAATTAATTAATGTAAGTGAACAAGTTCATATAGATAAATTTCAGCGCCTTTGCTCTTAATCACAATTAATTTCATTCCATAACATAACTCTTTCGAATGTATCAGCCGTGTTAAAAAACGAGAACAATTGTCAATCGCATTGTAATTGCAACTCGTAGCAATTGTAATCGTAGCTTTTAAAAATCTTTGTTTACTGATTGAATCAATTACAAATAAATAGTACATATAGGGTGTGTCTTCTTGTATTCAAGGAATCTGAGCCTTTGTAATGTGTAAAGACGAGAAATTGAAACCGCGGAGTTTTATTTGTGCTATAGTTGGTACAATAGGTTGTTTTTCGTTTAATGTTAATGAACTTTCATTTTTGGTTATCAATTATTTAAGTATAATGAAAAAAGTATAAATTTTATCTTTACCCTTTTTATAATACTACACTATACACTGAATAGAATTGTGTAAAATGATGACTGGTTAAAGGTTAGTAATTTTGTAAAAAACGTAGGAGAGAGAAAATCGTATCCTGTTCTTATTTCCTTAATAAAGTTTATTTCTTATATTATGTGTTGCTACAACTCAACGTAACATTAAGTAAAATATAAATACGGCTTGATTGCTCACATTAGTGAAAATGTCTAACATTTTGCCTAATTTTTGTCTAATCTTTTCATTCATTTAGGAATAAATACATTTTTTACTCAATTATTAACAATTTCATATAAGTTTACCTAATATCGTTTACATAATACCTATTAATAGAAATGTGATAGTCTAATACCAAATATTAACGAAACTCGATTGATATTCATTGATTTATATTTTGGGTCGTTAAATAACAGAAAGAAACTTTTACTGAAAAACCGTTATTTCACAAAACTGACAACTAGTGTTGTCCCGTTATGGGCCACATAATTTATGGTTTACGGCTTTTAGCTGGACTTGTTTTTTTGTAGGTTAAAGGATGAAAGGTCACGATTTTACATACTCGTAGCTATCTGTAGGTAGAATATTCGAAAAGGTATTTAGGTCGTAAAAAATATCATGGGTTTTCCGTATCTAAATAAAACAATGGACATAAAAATGATATGTATAATATATATTTTTTGAATAAACTCTATTTTAACAAATAAGAACACAGGAAACGTTACGTCTGTCATTTAATGGGTTTAGATACTCGTACTTTTATGTCCCACACTCACACTAAATTATTAAAATAAATCAGGTGCTACTTAGAAAAAGTTATTATACAAGTATTTTTAAGTCCCTGTGTTTTAGTAATATAACTCTAAAAAGATAAATTCCATATTTAAATAAACTGGATCGGTCAGTAAAAACTTATTGTTATTGTTAACCACCGAAGAAAACTTCATTTATATTGAACATTCACACCATTAAAAGTTAGCGCAACCTATTATGTAGAAATTTGAAAAATATTATAACTTTTATGACTTATGCAAAATGAGCCGCAAGCAGTCCCAGTGGACAGTCAATTTTAAACTTTATCTCGTTCGTTACTAAGTTTCATTTTCATTATTAACTGCACATTTTTGCTGGACCAACTCTTGAATGAATGAATGAATGAAATGTTACAAAATAAAAGACGAACGATAGATATCAATGAATTACTATTTATATTATTTATATGGCTTTATTATCCTTTGAATATAAATTTTGAATAGCAGTAAATAACATAAATTGGTATCGAATTTGTTTAATTTGCAACAACAATTCGAAATGGACTTTTTTATTGTTAGGAAACGATTCAATTATTTTTGTTACCGTTAGATGTAGATGTTATTACAATTACAAATTCACTTATAAAATGGATCTGCAATTTAGTAGATCAAGAAAAAGTTAAGTGGTTTACTTTCATAAATTATATTTCCCTTTTTTCAAATTTACCTAGAACTATCATCAAATAGTTATTCATGGCAATCTGTTAAATAATAGAAATGACTAATCTTTAAATTTAATGCTAATTTTTAAATAATGAAGCCGTTTATAAACACTATTGAGGTCTTTTTCACTTATCGCCAGGAATTGATAGTTTAAAGTTTAGTAACATTTAAAAGCTGTTTTAGTATCTATGACTTATTAGTGAATAAGATGAAGATATAAATAATTAGCTTGGTTACAAGTTAAAAAATATCTGTACTAGACCTTGTCTTCGTAATATTTGGTAAGCATCTTAATAAATAATATATGTAATAAAATGTTTTTTCCACTATACCGTTTCGGTTAAATTTAAAATCAGGGATTCAATTCTACGGCTAAAAACATATCTGCAGCTTGATTATTCGCCATAATTTATCAACGTGCATGACTGACAGAAAGAACACATTTAATACCATCAATCATACCGCAAAGGTTTTTAACCTTTCAATATATTGATTTTTGGCAGTTAGCAAATTTTCACACAGTTTAGGTTCAATTATACTTCAACGATGTGGACTTTAAGATTGGGTTCAGTAATAGGCAGAAAATAATAGTTATTAAATTGTAGGCAGATGATAATAGTTATATAATAATAGGCAAAAGATAATGGGCCAGTTATCGAGGTTTTAATTGGGACCCAAAGTCGTCATATATAAGTGTTATTATTAAGCGTATAGGAGAACTTTACTCAATCACCCACATTTCTATGTAAATTGTTGTAAACTTTACAGAGACCTGGACCGTGTAATTGTGATGTCCTTGTTAAAAGTATGACATTACATATCAAAAATGGTGTTAGAATCGATAACCATCGCAATTTTTTTCGTAAAAGAAGGGCCAAATCGTACAAACAGCGCATTCCATATATTGCCAAGCTTTTTGAAAGTGTTTTTTTTAAACGAATTCTTACATCGTCGAATCCTTTTGATACGCTTAAATCTTGTTTCATAAACAGTAATATTTATTATTTAGTATTTTTTAATTTTAATGATGCAATCATAAGTAAGCCCGATTTTAAATATATGCAAGGCCATCTAGATTAGTTACAACGTAAAAATTGTTGGTACACCAACTAGAATTCGTTATTTATATATCAGTACATAGTGTAAAACAAAGTCGCTTTCTCTGTCCCTATTTCCCTTTGTATTTGCTAGCGGCTGTTTTAATAGATAGAGTAATTCAAGAGGAAGGTTTACATGTATACCTAATAACTTAGTACAGGGAAAGGAGTTTTACTCCGAATTAAACGCGTGCGAAGCCGCGCGGGTAAACGCTAGTAAGTCTTTTTATTATTAATTGTTATTAAAACCTAACACCTAAACTAGTGCGATATAAGATTATATTGATTGTTTTGTGACTAAGCTTTTATTTTCAGTAATAATATAATACGGGCCCAGAATATTATCGCTTACTTTCGAAGCAATACCTACTTAATATTCCAAGCAGAAGGTAAAACTAGTAAAATCGTATAACCTGTATAAAAAATTATGCAACCTTTGATATTATGTTTAATGTGACAAAATAATAACTCCTGCGTCGTTGTCAAAAGATTATATTAAATTCTTATTCCCAAGAAAATCCTTTTCCGATCCAAATCGTAACTCTGGTCCCCTGTGGTTCAACAAATTTGCATTTCGTATGAAAAAAACGCTCATAAATATTATGGGATCGAATATTCAAAGGAGTATTGGAATCGGAATTAAACGTCACATGAAAAAACCTCCTTAAAACAGAATAAGTTTCGGAATCATTCTTCGTTATTTTCTTTCGCAATGGCGTAAACTTTTTTTATTGTTTTGTATACATCATTTCTGACAAGAATAAAGCTACACTCGTCCTTCGAACCGGATCATATAACACCCTGTATATAAAAGGGTGTGATATTGTCTATAGTAACTGATGCTTTCCGGAATTTAGGGCACAAACAAATGGAGCCAATAAATCAAATGATAGTTGTGGAATGGCGAAATTGAACAAGTAAATACATGAAATATCTGTCATTGGAAAGAGAAGAAAGTTAAAAAACATCTTCAATAAAAACCACTCTCTTTGTGCGGCAGTCGGGTAAATAACTATTTATTAGTTTTTTAATTATTACTTCTAAGATATAACTGAATTCACGATTAGATAGGTACATTCACAATTAGATCAAGTAAATAATAATATTTCATTTCGTCTCTATAGCAAACAAATATTATGGAAAACCTTGTCACCTATACTTAATGTACCGTTGTAAAACAATGACAAATATTTTTCTTATGTTTTTGTTTTACAGTTATATAAAAATATTCGTAAGGTTCAACATCTAACAATTATATGCTTACTCTTTCTTAACTACCACATATTTATATATACTTTTATAACAGCATCGTCAAAAATATTCTCCTTATTACCCTGTAACTAGTTATCATCTTTTTTGTTCTAGTTTAGTTGAGCAAATTTAATATGACCACATTAATTTTCGTTATGGAATTATGCCTACTGCATTTCAAACTGATTTATGTATGTTTTTGATGACGTGCGACACATCTGGCTGGCTTCGACGTATTTCGTGTCATTTACACGTTGCAACGCTCTGACTGAGCTGCGAAATTAATTTTGACGATTTTAATGGTACATTGTGTGAATTGTGAAATTTTGAAAAATGTGTAACGTTTGTTTTGCTTGTTTTGGATGTGCAGGCTTGAAGCGTAATCATTTGTGCATACTTTATCAATTAATTTGTTAAATCTTTAGGTTTACGTTTGATTTAGGAATTTATCATGGTTGATAAAGCGAATATTTGATATTAATGCGTTGAATATTATTCAGATATTCATTAATATTTTTTAAGTAAATTATCTAATTTTTTCAAGCTCTAAGAATTTTACCATCGTTACAAGAGAGCTATTATTCATTACATTTTCTCTACCGTATAACTTCTCATTTTACCCACAATTTTTACTTACAACGTTCTTTCTTAGTAATTAACTTTAAACGTAAATTTAGGTAGGTACATTCGTAATTTACGTTAAGTACATTCTGAATAATCGTTATTCTGTGATCAATAGTCCGGAAGTGTATTACATCAGTAACAGTGGGCAGTTAATGGTATAACTGTAATGATGTTAACTATAACATATATAATTAAGAAACTGTGTGGCAGTGAAATATATATTCCTAGTTATAATATACTAAATATTATAGTCGATTGATTATGATGCTATTTGATTTATGGATATGTATTAAAATATTTGTACCCGACTGCTTTCTGTTAAAAATATCCTACTAATATTATAAACGTGAAAGTTTGTGAGTATGTTTGGATGTATGGATGTTTGTTACTCTTTCACGTAAAAACTACTGGACGGATTTGGATGAAACTTTACAGTTATATAGGTTATACATTAGAATAAAACATAGGTTACTTTTTACCGCGGGAAAACTTCTCATTCCCACGGCAAACCGACTTCCACGCGAATGAAGTCGCGGGCGGCCACAAGTACACAAAAAAATGAAAAATCGTTAAGTTAACAGCTGCGGACGAAAAACTTAATAAAGTATAAATTATTGTTATATTTTTTTATTTTGACGTACCTTTTTTTAAATTTGAATGATAAATTACAATCAGTTATATTTTTTTTAAAGTAATCGATGATTTGCGGAATAATAATCATTCTAATTCATCATGAGAAACGACTGCTAAGGGACCAAATAATAAAAAAAACGAGAAAACAATTCCAAGAAACAATTGTTTCTTTTAAAAATATTTGTTTGTATTATTACTATAAGATGGTGATATTAAAAACTCATAGTTCTTACTCCTACGCATGTGTCAACTATTTTCAGGAAACATAATGACGTCATAATACGACGTCACTACACCTTCTTGATACAACGAACATATTTACAATCACAAAGCAAATCATACTCAGCAGGTATATGCTTACAATATATTATGTAATATGTATAGCAATTTCTGACCCTAATTCTAAGTCTGTCATATACAAAATGTGAAAAGGTGTATTTTGTGCGTTTTGTTTTTCATGATTATTAATACCGTAAATGTCAGTATTTCATAAATAACGTAAATATTAATCCTACTCATATTATAAACGTGAAAGTTTGTGAGTATGTATGGATGGATGTTTATTACTCTTTCACGTAAAAATACCAAACGAATTTTTATGAAACTTTACAGTAATATAGGTTATACATCAGAACACATAGGGTACTTTTTACAGCTGGAAAAGTACACATTCCCACGGGAAACCGACTTCCACGCAAACGGAGTCGCGGGCGGCCACTAGTATTTCATAAAAGCACATATTAATATTGTTATTTTGTGAATTAAGATACAAATATTCATCTTGCTCGTGTAAAAATGTCGTATTTTGAGCTCCTGCAAGCTATCAATAACGCAAGTTCAGTAGTATTTGCACTTTAAACTAAAGCTCAACTGACTCCAATAAGTAAATTGTTTTTAAACTAAAAAACTTTATTTGAGCGGCGGGGATAACCAACCATCAGGTGAACCGCTTACACATTGCCAACTCACCACAAAAAATAAAAAAAATCCCTGTTGACCTAAAAAAAAATTCCATCTTACCCAGTCCCTACGTCATAATAGTATTATCTAAATGCAACTGTTTATATAGCTTTGCACAAAGTAATTCAATTTCAATCAGATTCAACCAACATCACAAGCCTTCTTAAAGAAAGCACTCCAAATTATTTCATACCACTAAAATCGCATATCTATCAGTTTTATCGCTATTTTCTCATCGAGATTGGTCATCAGTGACGTCACAGTGGTGTGAGTGACGTCACAAGGCGGGCTAACACGTCCAACAAGCAATTTGCGTATACTTCAATTTGGGGTAAGTGTAATATTCGGTACGTGTTTACAAACTTATGGCAGATTGGCCTTTCGATGGGGAAGGAAACAAAAAGGAATCAATTCTTTTATAGTCTAGTATAATTCATATAAAAGATAGATTTAGGTTCTTAGTTATAAGTATTTGGTGGAATATGAAAAAAAAAATGCGAAAGGTGCAAACATAACAACAGTAGAAGTTAATAGAAACTATTTAAACAAATATCCAGAATTTAAACCGAAAGCGAATATTTTTAATAAAAAAAGTCTTCTCATTCAAAAACACTTTTTGTACAAAATTCAATTTTCAACCGGTTTGTAGTGATGGTTCTTTTCATTTGAAATTTCATTGAAATTTTCGCCTAATAGCTCTAATGAAACGTTACAACACAAATTTGTAAAAAAATACTAGATTATTTTAATAATCCTGTAGGTAAGTACAATTTTATTTATAATGGAGTATTTCTATCTGTGGTTGAAGTGGCCTTTAAATCAAAGAAAATTAATGCTATATGTTATGCTATACTAAACTTCCGAAGCACACACCAGTCTACTAACTTTAGCATAAACGTCACTAACACGTATTTGGGTTACACGAAAAAGTTTTGGCATTTTACTGCTAACGAAATTTTAATACAAAAATATATGGTCCGTAACAGTTGTCGAAAAAATATTTCAGTCAAGTTTTCCAGTTACAAAAAAAATATTTATCAAAATCTATACGGCCATTGTATTCTCTTGATCATACCAATAAATATAGAAACTAAATAAGAATTGAATTAGTGTCATTTTAAAGTACTTTTTCATAATAAGGAACAAGTGGAAGGCAATAATGGAGTTATAGCGTGATTTCTTTGAGAAAAGAACTCCTAATTGCTTTTAATGCACTCTTAAGAATAGATAGAAAAATGCAATCAACTGCGCTTTAATTCTACAGTACAGTCATATGAAAAGCTCTGTCTTATTAAAATGAACTTTATGTATAAAGAAAATTAATTTCAGTATCATCTGTAGAATAAACAACTTATTTCTATATATAAATATAAAATATAAGTTATAAATATAAGCTTGAATTTTGATACGAAAATATTTTGTTTCATTTGTGCATGGAAAAGCCACTTTCAAGTGATATGAAAAGTAAACGATGATTTCATATTAAAATTGAAATCTCTTGAAAATAGGTTTGCTGTTGAGCTCGCGATTGCAAAAGTGCCTTTTTAACGCAAATATATTAATAATAATTAATTTTTTATGCAGGTGTAACTTCACATTTTTTTTTAAGAGGTACCTATGTATAATTTCAGGAACGAAAAAATATTTCGACCAAATCCTTCTAGAATTGTTATATTTGGGTAAGAAGCGTACCTAAAATCAGCTATAGCAAGTTAAAAAGGGGTATAAAACGCAATTTATGATAGTTGCAACACAAATAACTGGAGTCCGTATCACTGCGAGCCAGAGAATCTGACTATTTCCTTTTTAAGTACACGCGGAAGTAATTTCGTTTTAAATGCTGACTTTTTAAAAAGATATAAAGTCGCATGTTTATATTAAGCCAGTATCAAAGAGGTTATTTTGAAAGAAGTTTTAATTTTGCGACGGAAAAGGTTGCGTTTGTTAATAGAATGCAGGTCGCTTTAATTTTTTTATCTTTTTTATGTTATATATTAAACAGAAACGTGGGGCAAGGTTAGGCTATAATTAGTAAAGAAAAGGTTAATTAAACGCACCCTAACGTATTTAACTTGGTATCGTCAGGTTTTAGGTAAATGTATGCACTTGCAGAAAGCTCTACACGTAAGCCTTAGCTTATAGGGACTTAAAAAATACTGCAGATGTTAAATATCCGGCAGCCGAAACGTTTCACCGCAACGTTTTTAATCCAGTTAGTTTTTAAACAATACATTTATTATAATTAATTAGGCTACAATCCAGTTGTTATTTTACTGCACTTTAATTTTTGTAAATTAAACTTTAAACCTGTATCAGAATGCGGAAAAATATAGATATTATCAAAATTAATTTTAAAGGTCTAACAGTGAACATTTTGTAGGGAAAACGACACTCCAATTCTCAACACTCTCTTAACAACACAATTACTCTCAATTATTCGAACACGATAAACATTCGTTAAATACGATTTATCACGACTCATTTATTTATATTTTGTACGATTCGCAGACTTTTGGACAAAACAGAGGAAACCTTTTACTTGACATTGTTTTGAGAAGCTGATATACTTTTCTATTTCCATACATTCAGGATTATTAATAGCTTTCTTTATTTAGTTCAGGATGAACAAAAACCAGGAGAAATCTAACACTCACTTTTTATTATTAGATACGTTGTTTATTTATATATATTTTTTGTATTCTTGAGAAACTTATTTTGTACATACGATAAATAACTTCTGTTACATTCGTCTGGTGTTTAATGTTTGATGAATCAATTTCAAAGTTTTAAAAACTGTACAAGAGTAGTACACTAAATTTTCACTGTGAAAATCCAAACGAACAATTTATTTATTATTTGTGAAAAATATTTTTAAAAGTAGTCGCGAAAAATAACGTAACTTGCAAACACCGACACCAAAAAATAAAACGTCATCAGTTTTTCACATTGTACAAATAATTTTGTCTGTTCGTGTAAAGCTGATAAAAAAGATGGCGTAGTTAGTTAAAATAAAAAATACTGTGAATTCTTCAAAACATGACTTTTTGTGTTTTTATTGACGTATTTTAGTAAAGGCTCGTAAGAGTTGTTTAGAATTTTAAAATTACGCTACTGAACCTAAAAGGAACTTTTTTTAAGGTTTTTTCTTTAGATTTTGGACGCAATAATTATGCCTTTGTCTTTGATATTCTATTGCTGCGGTTTTCTTAAAAGTTTTATTAAGCAAGATAAAATAATCAATATAAAATAAAATCAATAATAGTTAAAAGTAGAGTTTATGTATATATGTTTTTTACCTCAAATTACTTTTTTGACTTCATTAATATTTTAAAAAATATCTTAAAAACTTTCCTAGAAATTATTTGAAATCAGAAAATCAAAACTTCTTCTATTTTCCCAAGAAACTTAAACCAACTTTCGTTTCCTTCCGACGCACTTCTTGTAACACAGAGATAAGGTAACAACTTAGTTGGTACGACTTACTTGGTGTAGCGACGGCGGTGGACAGTCAACAAGTGAGTGTTGGCGTCGCAGCCCCCTACTTATATAGCAGCTCAGGGCGGGGGTTCTCGCCGCCCGCCCAGAGGGGATGTTCCCGTTGGCCACTGGATATTGAGTCTGTAGACAAAAAAAATTAAAAAACTTTAGTTATTAGCATGGATTGTGACGTTACGTGGTGGATCAAGCATCTGAGTTTCCACTGGATGTTTAAACACGGGAACTCAAATCTGAAAACAGAAACCACCTCCGTCAGAGCTAAACAAATTGCTTATAGAATAGTGAACAACTTACTATCTACTGCGTTAGTATCATCAACCAACCGTAGAGCACTACTGGATATAGGAGATTCCTAAGGCACGCCGTGACTATATTTTGCTGCCAGATGGCTTCATTGCTGATTTCTTCCTTTAAAGTAATTCCACGTCCTTGCACTATAATTATATAAAAAGCGGGTAGCTTCCAAAAAGTAAACACCATTTTAAAAAGCTCTTGCAAATTTAATTAAAAATTTATACTTTAAAGTGTACATTCAATGAAATTTATACTGTATTGAACAGATAACCTACCAGCATTATCTCCTTTGTCTAATTCTTTCACTTCACTTAACAAAACATACACATGGAGTCTCTGAAGCAAACCATGGAGGAGCTTTCTGAGCTATTCAACTCTAGGATGGATAAATTTCAAGGTGAGCTCGACAAAGTGTCCAATCCTTCTCCAACATTGTCATCACTAGCTGCAGAGTTCTTCAGCTTTCGCACTTTGATGTTAGCCACAGTCAAGACAGTTGAGCGGCAGGTGCAGATTGTTGCAAACAAGTGTGAGCAGCTCGAAATGCACAACCGTCGCAATATTCTTCTTATACATGGAGTCCCTGAAGAATCTAAGGAGAATACTTCGACAGCTGCATTGAAGTCCTTGCAACTAACAAAGGTGCCAAACATCTCTGCACAGGATTGGGTCCGCTGCCATAGATTGGGACAATCTGTGAACAACAAGCCTCGGCCCCTGCTTGTTGAGTTTAAGGAGCTCTCCCTCAAAAGCAAGGTATGGCTGTCTAAGACCAACCTTAAAGGTTCTGGTGTTACTCTGTCGGAATTTCTGACCAGAAGTAGACATGACACCTTCATGATGGCACGCCAGAAGTTCGGAGTTCCGAAATGCTGGACTCGTGACGGGAGTATCTTCGTGGTGACTGAGGATGGTGCACGTCATCGTGTCGACTCAATGGCAGACCTTTCACTGCTCCCAGATCCTGCTGCTAAGGAAGCTGTTCCCGCCGTGTCGAAAATTGTAAGGACTCGCAGCCGGACAGCACGTCGATAGTTTTTGCCATTATTATTTTATTTCTCTTGAATTTTCTAATCATAAATAGCTTATAATAGTTTTTCTTAATTTTCTAACTTTTCTTTGATGAGTTGAATCAAATGTCTTGATTGACAGACGTCGGTGTGTAACACAGACAGTGACAGATCACTTGGTCAGTCAGTGTTGTCATAATGTTGCGTTCCGTTTCAGTCCTCAACTACAGATCTGTTAGTTTTTTTTTTTTTTTTTTTTGCAATTTAAATTGTTTTCGTTTAATTTTCTTTTATTTTTTTTATTATTTCTTTTTTTACATTCATCTTGTGTTTGTTTTTAATATGTTAATATTGTTGATTTGCTGGCAGGTGTATAAACCTATAAACTAGTACTTTTACATAAATATTTTCTTTATTATTATTTAGTTCATCTTATTATATATATTTGTGTATCTTATTATAGACATATTTTATATGAATACTTCTGTAAATGCAGACTTTTTTGACTCGTTTTCGTCAGGTTCTTCTGATTTGAGTGATGATAGTTTTCACAGTACCCCATCTCTTTCTTCTTCCCTGAATTCCTGTTTTTCTAACTGTCCTTTTAATTTCAATGTTATCTATATAAATGCCCAGAGCATTCCGGCACACTACTCCGATATGCTGACATCCTTTCCCAATTCTAACATCCACGCAATCCTAGTGTCCGAATCATGGTTACGTCCCTGTCTTCCTTCCACATCTTATGCTCTCCCTGGATTCCACCTTTTACGAAACGATCGTCCGGATCGTACTGGTGGTGGTGTGGCAATCTACTTGAGATCCAAAATACCTTACTCAGTCGTCAGCATATCGTCTCATGCGAATCCTAGTCATACAGCTGAACATCTGTTTGTTGAGATTACCCTTTCACACACCAGAGTGCTCTTAGGTGTTATTTATAGTCCAAATGCGACCATTAATTATTTCGACAGCTTCGAGAGTACTCTGATGCAGCTCCTTCCTTCCTATGAACACTTTATCCTTATGGGCGATCTGAACACTTGTCTTCTTAAAAATGACTACCGTTCAAGAAAACTCTGTTCTATTATCAACTCCTGTAACCTTCATATCCTCTCCACTAGTAATCCTACACATTTCTATCCCAATAGTGCTCCCTCCCTCCTTGACCTAAAAATTGTTTCCTGTCCTGATCATGTTTATGAGCACGGTCAATACAGTGCCGATGCCTTTTCCTACCACGACCTCCTATACTTATCCTACAAAATTCGCCCACCAAAGACCAAACCCCGTATCCTTCTCCAGCGTAATTTTGGTGGTATAGATCATGATAAACTTCTTTGTGATGCTGGTGACATAGATTGGGCCTCTGTCGGTTCTTTGCTGTGCGTGGACGAGCAAGTTCAGCTTCTTACCCATAACCTGATTCAGCTTTATGACAAACATGCTCCAATACGCCCAGTCAAGCTTCAACATCCACCAGCACCGTGGCTGACAAAAGATATAAAGGACATGATGTTACAACGCAATCGGGCAAAGTCAAAATTTAAAAAGAACGCGACTGAACTTAATCGTGCTAAGTACAAATCTCTTCGTAATCGCTGCAATACAATGTGTAGAGATGCACAGCGTCGCCACATTCACATGTCTGTTGATGATCCAGATCCCAAACGGGTCTGGAAATTTCTTAAAAATTTAGGCGCCGGCAAACGGTCCGACAACAAACTCCCTACTGACCTTGACATTCATAACCTTAATCATCATTTTTCCTCAGCTCCTCCCTGTGATCCAAATATTAAAATTACGACCATAAATCATCTATCTTCCTTACCTACTCCAAATTTCCCGAAATTTGTATTAAGCCCATTTAATGAGACAGATGTTAAAAAAGCTATTACAGCCATCACCTCAAATGCAATTGGTAATGACAGTATTAGCCGAAACATGGTTTTACCGCTACTGGAGATCTTAGCTCCGGTAATAACCAACATCTTTAACAATTCAATACAGTCCGGTGTTTTTCCTTCCCTTTGGAAAGATGCCAATCTTATCCCACTTCCAAAAAATTCCTCGCCTACCTCCTTTTCTGACTATCGCCCTATTTCAATCCTACCTTTTCTATCTAAAGTCCTAGAACGTCTGGTTTCCAAACAACTTAATAACTTCCTTCTTACCAACAACCTCCTCAATCCTCTTCAGTCAGGATTCCGACCTGGACATAGCACTGTTACTGCGCTTGTTAAAATTGCTGACGACATCCGCCTGAAAATGGAAAATAGACAAGTGACTATTATGACTCTCATTGACTTCAGCAATGCCTTTAACAGTGTTGACTTTGACATCTTACTGACTGTTCTTGTCTCTATAAACATCTCTCCAGCTGCAATCAACTGGTTCAGCAGCTACTTACATGGCCGACGACAACGCATACGTGTTGAAGACACGTATTCAACGTGGTGCTCTCTGGATGCCGGTGTCCCTCAAGGTGGCGTGCTGTCTCCTCTTCTCTTTTCTATCTTCATCAGTTCGATAACCTCCCAAATATCTTCTCTCTACCATTTGTATGCAGACGATCTCCAAATTTACAGACATTCCGACATTAATAATGTTCAACATGCTATCAGTGCTATTAATGATGATCTCAACGTTATTACCGACTGGAGTAGGCAATTCGCTATAAGGATTAATCCAAAGAAAACTAAAGTTATGATTATAGGTAGCTCCAAACTCGTTGATAGAATTAATACAGACCATTTGACTGCAGTCAATTTTGCAAATACTGACATTCCTTACAGTAATACAGTAAAAAATCTTGGTTTAATCTTTGACAGAACCATGTCTTGGAATGCTCATATCGATGATATAAGCAAAAGACTGTTTGCCGCTAATGGTAGCCTCAAAAGGTTAAAAAACTTTTTGCCCGTATCCACCAAAACTATGCTGGCTCAATCTATTCTTCTTCCTGTCCTTGACTACGCAGATGTTTGCTTTACTGACATAACGGAAGAACAACTAGACAAGCTTGAGCGTCTTCAAAATCTTATCATTCGATTTATATTTGGCATACGAAAGTATGATCATGTCTCCGAATTTCGTAAGACGCTCAAGTGGCTCCCAATCCGCTTTCGCCGAAATGCTCACATCCTGTCCCTTCTATATCGTATCCTGTTTGACCCGAGAACCCCGGGGTACTTGAAGCAAAACTTTTCATACTTAACAGATAGCCACGATCGCAATCTGCGCTCCGCAGACAGGTTAACTCTTGTTACTCCTCTGTGTCATACCAATTTCTACAGCAAGTCTTTCACTGTACAAGCTGTAAAGCTTTGGAACGAATTGCCTGTCTCAGTTCAAAGAGCTGCTAATATAGACTCCTTTAAAAAACTTTTACACGATCATTTCCTTTCACTATGTGAATAGTTGATGTTATTATATTTATTTTATCTATATAATATATAAGTATTTTATTATTTATTTTATTATAAGTATTTTATTATTTATTTTATTATAAGTATTTTATTAGTTTAGATATGTCACGTATTATATACACTTTATGTTTATCTTAATTAAATTTATAAAATTTTATTATAGCTATACATATTGCAATCTGGAACCTATCCGCAAGCATTAGCACTAAGTCTCCTTTTTAAATTCGGTTTGCCAGGGAGAAATCGCTCAAAGCGATATGGCCACCAATTGTAATTGTTTAATTTAATGTTTTCTATGTAATCTACTTTTGTAATTGCAATAAAGAGTTTATTATTATTATTATTATTATAATTAAGCACTCTGTTGGACTCTTTTCGACCCAAATCGGCCATTATGACGATATCATCAGCCAATCATAAGGGTGGGATGTATTGGCCGTTGTGATTAGGGCCCCGCAGTACCATTACAGTCTTAAAAGAGTAAAAACTCAAGAAAAAACCACTCACTATTTTCTTTCGACTGCGTAAAGCCGAAATGTATAAAAGACGGCTTAAATTCGCATTTTTTTCATTTAAATTTTAACTTAGTCCTTGCTTACTTCGTAAATAACCAATAATAATATAAAAATATTCGTCGTGATTTCTTTTAATAAAAGAAGTATCAGGTGTCACTTCCTACATTTTTTATTTCCATAGACCACATTAAAGCAATTTGACCGGAATCACCCTAAGTTGTACCGCCCTAGTACGGAGTGCTACTAACACAGTTTGAATTTCAATTTTAGGAGGAAAATTAAAAGTTTCGCTGACATTGAATTTTGAGGATGCTACAAATTATTTTGTTGGAAATGTGACGTAAAAATATAAATAACTTTATGGTTTTGACTGTGGTATGCCCTAGTTTTTATACGTTGTTAAATGAACAATTCTATTCATATAATATTTTACTTTTAAAGTAG
The DNA here is from genome assembly GCA_916618145.1 of Emmelina monodactyla. NCBI lineage: Eukaryota > Metazoa > Arthropoda > Insecta > Lepidoptera > Pterophoridae > Emmelina > Emmelina monodactyla. Next base: position 7,882,242 of record OU745311.1, on the reverse strand, counting down.
CAAACAGAAATGTTTTTAATTAATGCGAGGTAGGGAAAAAAATATCGCGGCAAGTTTTCACAGATTTAATTTAAAAGAGATCACATGCAAATGAAAAGAATTGATGAAATGATTTTTAAATGATATTTTTTTCCTACACTTTGCCTTTTAAACGATAAAAAGTAAAATAATATCATAATATAGTGGAAATCCTAAAAGCTTCTATAAAAGTGTTTATGTAGCAAAAATCTTACGAAAATGCGGTATTTAATCTTTGACTTTCTGTTTATTAAATAAACCTCTGGGCCAGTGAATCCCATTTCTCTTTAGGCAAATATTCGTGCTAATATTCAGTATTTGTCTAAATAATATATTGAAGCAATTAAATTGAGAAATAATAATGGCTGCGTCGGTGTATTCAATAGAAATAATACGAATACTTATACAGGGCGTGTTTTATGAGCAAAAACTTAAATATTCACATTTTTTATTATTTTATTAAAATTATAAATGCAAAAGTTTGCTATTATGTGTTTGATACCTACTCTTTCACGCAAAAACTACCGAATTTTGTTGAAACTTGGTATATAGCTTGACTTTTAATTCACACCTATGGGAAAAGCCGTTTAAATGCGGGAGAAACCGTTTCTGAAAAAATGTTTTAAAAGTTTTAAGTGTTTCCTCAGAATTCCGTCTTTATTAAACGATTTGGATTTTATTTTATTTGTATATATGGATATGTTTCGTTAAAAAAATAGAAGATTTTTTTTACATTTTGGAAGAAGTATTTTTTGTAACTTCACATATTTTCCCTTTTTTGTTAAATTTTTTTTCCTATAAATACCGTCTGCTGTCACGCAGAAACTAAGTTTTTGGACGACCTTAAGGCTGTAGAATTAATAGTTTTGATTACTTGAGCGTTAATTATTTATTAATTCTATTTATGAACTCCCCGGTTTAAAACTTTTCTAGTTCTTACTAGAGGCCGCCCGCGACTCCGTTGGCATGGAAGGCGATTTTCCGTGGGAATGAGAAGTTTTCCCGCTGTAAAAAGTACCCTATGAGTTATTCTGATCTATAACCTAAATTACTGTAAAGTTACACCCAAATCCGTCTAGTATTTTTTACGTAAAAGAGTAACAAACAACCATCCATACATCCATACATACTTACAAACTTTCACGTTTATAATATTAGTAGGATTTTGAAAGAATTGAGGTTGACATGTTATAAATAATGTTTTTGCTCTGACAAATACATACTGTATGTATGGATGCTCAGTAAAACGTTTGTTTAGTGTAAATAGGATATTGGGTGAATCTCGGATTTCCAAGTATCAAATATCTGTTGCTAAGAATATCAGTACATATAAAAAACATTTCAAGTTGCAGACAGAATTCTATAAAAGCTTTTACCTTCGAATTTTTGTGCGAAAATTAATAATAATAAATAAAAATAAATGATCTGTTGTGTCACATGTGGGACACCCGATTGGAACGAAGTTAACTTTAGAAATTCTTCTTTTGTATGACTCTTAATTTTTTAAATGTTATAATTAGCAACAATCCATTGTTTATTTTAAAAAATAACTTAAACTTCATACACACGATCACGACAAAACAATGTACGCATACACAGCAAACGCGCGCGAAAACAGAGAGAGAGAGGAGAGAGAGAGAGAGAGAGAGAGAGAGAGAGAGAGAGAGAGAGAGAGAGAGAGAGAGAGAGATATATCCGTAAGAAATATCGGTAAAATTTACTTTTCTTTACAATGAAGAGATCGATGGACGATCTTTTGCATCACTGACAGCGATTGCATATCATTGTTATTAGGACGCAGGTTGGAGACCGATCCGCAGATTTCGGACCAAGGATGCGATATTGTGCTCCAGCGTTAGCCAGCGTACCGCGCGATAAGGAACTTCGTTCCAATAGCATACGTGCTTGTACCTTTTAATACTACTTTAGAATATACTCGCACCTTTAGAATTATAGGGACCTAATTAAAAAAAACAAGATTTTGACTTTATTCAAAATAACGACCTAAAAGGACTGTCACTATCGACTTTCATTAAACCTGGACTGATTTACATTTTTGTACATATAGTAAATTAGATAATGTAATCAAAGTGTAACTCTTTAAACAATTACTGACTCCATTTATTATTTATAGAGATCAACTATTTGTTTGTAACAAACTTCTAATCTACTAAAACGATTTCAGAAAAAGCTTCATATAGCTTATTTCAAGATAAAACACTTAAGTAGGTACTAACTTGTATTACTGCACAAGTTACATTATTGCTGATAGAGTTTGGTAAGTAGAGATTTTATACAGACAATCATAAATTCTTTTGTATTTTTAGCAAGTACGCATTATAACCTCTCTATATTATTGTGCTAACCATGTCATACGCATTATAATCTCTCCATTATTGTGTGTTTAGCAAGTGTACGCGTCATAATTTTAATAAATTCATAAGCAAAACATATTTTAATATTACAATATCAGAACGTATGTATATAGCAAGCCGTGCGTGTTTTACCCTTTACGCTGTTGTGTTTACTAAAGAACTTCGTTCCATTCGGGTGTCCCTTGACACCTCTCAACTTTTTTTTCTTACGCGGAAATGCATTTACGCACCGGAGTGCGGGTACACCGACCGTGACCACGGCGACTCTCAGGTTACCATACGTCACGGTCGATTAGAAGGTAAAAATAAACTGCAGTATAACGTGACGTGATATATAGAAGATACCGTACTTGCTAACTTTAAAGTTAATTTAAGAATCATATCGTAATACCTAATGGATGATGAGGACAGAACTGTGGGGGTGTCCTCTAACTCTAATATCAATACCTTTGAAAGGTATCGGTGTTGGGACTCTTGAACGAAATCGGTTTGCGAGTCGCAATCGCGTAAAATTTTGAATGAAATTGCTGAATGATGTTGCTGCTTTTAGTATTAGATTATTATATGTCCTTTGGTAGATTTCGACATGAAAAAGATTTTAACCTTGGTAATTGGAAACTGCTAGTTTTGTTTTTCGTGACGTGTTTCTGTCATTTCCATATCAACAGCTATCTACCATAGTTTATTGCGACACAAAAACACGGATAATGGTTACCATAGTTACACAAATAACAAGGTGTCAAAGGTTAATAGAATATTGGTTTCGGGCGTTAGTTAATGTGAATAAGTAAGAGTGGTTAGCTTTAGTTTTGTGGCGGTTTACTTATCGTGCTTAAACTTTCTGTGCTTGTATTGCAAGGGAAAAAAAGCTTGGCTAGTATTTTATTTTTATTCCCCTAGACTAGAGCATCAAGAAAAAAAGATGTTTGAATATTAAAGAACGTTCGATTTGTTTTTAAAATTTCTTTGTTACTATAATGCTAGGCTTTTTTATTTACTTGGGTTAAATTTAAAATATTATACATTGAACAGTAAATATCGGTGATTATTTTACTTGAGCTTTAGGTTCGCATTTAGAATTATTTATTTAGCATTTTAAACATCAATATTTCATGAATTTTCAAAGCCGTATCCATTTCTCTTTTTGAAATAAATGTTCGTATTTATCACCACTGCAATCAACCAAACGCAGTCACTAAATCAACCACCACGCAAAGTAGAATCTTGTAAAGTATAACGCAAGTTAATTATGAAAACTCAGTAGGTAAATACAGACACTTGTGTCAACATGAGGGGCTCAACACGATCCAATCGCAATCTTTGTCCAGTCGCCTCGATCGCCCACCGTCGCCATTGCGATAGTAAAACTATAGGCGAAGGTGGAGGGAACAAACTGTGGGCATATTTATATAATCGTTTTTTTTTATATAATTGGTTCAGTGTTGCAGAAAGTTATGGTCACAGTCAAAGTGTTTTTTAAAGGTTTTTTTGCTTATTTTTAGCATAATCATAGGAACTTTTTAATGAAATGTTATAAGATGTACTTTAATTAATCGACATGTCGGAGTCTAGAAATTGTCTCAAAAGTGTCATAGAGTTTCATCTTTGTAACTTTAGTTTGGTTTGGCTGAATTGATAACAGAAGTGATTTCTGCGGAATTTATGTTCTATATCGATTTATATATTCAGAGATTTACTATGTCTTCAATATATCTACCATTATTACAGCTATGTACGTATAAGAAGGAAATAATACCTAAATATATTTTTGGACCATCAGATTTTCAATACATCAATTTAAACTGACCATTAACATTTTTTATAAACTTTTTATTTATCACCTCATTATTATTCAAAACATATAGCCTTCATTAGTAAAGTTGTTCTAATTAAACCGCAATTAGTGGCGTTAGTTACACCAGAGAGTTAGATGCAAATGGGGTTGTTAAGTGGATGGGGCCATAAAACTAAGATGGCCGATGTTTTCTTCAGACTTGGGTGGGGCTAGAAAACTGGCGGTGGAAATATTCTATGTTTTTTACGCTAATTGTTGACGGATTTATTTCATATCCAATTATAATTTACTTATGCCCCTTCATCGCGGCGATATTTAGCGTGCTAACTTAAATCTTGTAAGGAAGTCACGTTTGTATCATATTTATCAACCAGTCTTCTTGAGTCTGTTAAATGTATTTTTTATACCACGCTGTCATATATTCATGAAAATTGTATTATATATTTATTTTTTTTTATTTTAGAAAAAATGCTTGTTTAGTGGCCTACCAACCCTCGTGCGTAAACCATTTTTACACAGTGATAAAGTGAACTCCAGACTATGCATCAAAAATATTAATTCTAAATACGACCACGTATTAAAATTCTATCTAATAATACGAAGAATAAAGAATTATTATATTTTTAAGGACGGATCGTTTAGCCGTTTCAATTGTTCTAGCAATGTTATTAAAATGAGTATTTGCTATGCAAAAAGATACGGGGCTCGGAACAAAAAAAAAGTATTTTTCGGAGTGTCGGAGAGGAGTGTCGTATTTGCATCTTTATCAATTTACTGTTGTGTAAAAGGTACATCAATAAGGTACTTTGGCAAAGCAAAGTGAAGCAAAGTTTTTTTCAAAATAAAACATTTTTACACTAACGAAGCCTTCATAAACTTTTGTTTTAACCTAAATTTGAGTTACAACAAGGCAGCAGACTTTTTAAATAAGTACTTTTTATAAATTTTCTTCGATGGATATTTGTGAAAGCATAAAGTTTTGATTGATTGTTTAAATTATATTTTGCGTGTGGCTTGCTCATATCTAGAGCAAGTTTACCGAAAAAAAATGTAGATTTTTTTGTTTCAGCTTCACAATTATTTTAGTAAAACACATGTGTATACCTACATTTTACTTTACACCCCACTTATGAAATGCCAAATACCAACAGCAAGTGTATTTTTTTTATTTTGTCTGAATAATGAAAAGTCAAAGATATATTCGAACCTCTTTTAAAGTATCTCAAACAAATAATTAGTTAACCTGTGTTACACATTACACAGCATAGATATATGTTTGTTCAAAATTATTTGTGGTTCAAAAATACGGACGGTAAGAAAACCGCTTCTATCTAGGTACCTATTCTTTTGACGTCATAGCAAAATGCATTTTAATTCTACTTATTTAAAAAAAAAATCTTCAACCACACAAAGATCTTCACACATCTAATACCTAACACCAAAATGCCTCACAAATTAGAATTTCAGTGCAAATAGTAATTTGGATCGGTTTAGCTCGGTCAAGTTTAGTGCGCATAAAACGCCGTATTACGTCTTAGCTACGTCGTTACGTGGGACGTAGTGTGTACTATTCCTTATATACGACACTACGCCGTGACTACGCAGTGGACTTATAGTATCTGTGGGAAAAAGTAAAATCGATAGTATAATCATATTATGTAAAATTTTCGCTAGTTCTTTGTAGTTTATTAGTAATAATATATCAAACTGAAAATATCAGACGGTATAAGTAAGGTTCTACGTGTAGGTAAATAAACAATCAGATAGGCTTAAAAGTAAGTATCTAACAATTAAAACTAAAGGATAGCAGATAAAAGCTGATCTTAGCAAAATTCTTATTAATAACCTATAGCTATTTAAATTATTCGAAGTATATAGATTTAAACTTCGAAAAATATATAATTAAAATACATTTTATTAAAAAACTAAGATATCAACTTGGCTGCTGTTGAACATTTTAATTTTAAATAAAAAAATACTCTCGGGTTTGGATTTAAGTCTACCTACAATATAAATGAAAGTGGATAAAATTTATTAAGGAAAGTTTTAGGTCACTCAGTCCAAGTTTTAAAGACATCTTATTTAGCCAAGCAAGCAACTAAATAACTAAGTACCTGAAGCATTGTTTTGTCGGTTAAACAAAGTATAGTTTCTCTCTCGATATATTTATGATAAGAGTTAACTTTAAAACTTGCGTGGGAGTCATTTTATGTGTTAACATGCGTCAGGAGCAAAAGCGTTATAACTATTTTTAACTTTCTTTGAAAGGTAAAAAACTGGAAGAATTGTATAAAAGCCACACGTTGTCCTGCTCGACATATGAAAACTATTCAAAGCATTGCTTGCGTTTTCTTTTATTTTTTTTTTATAGCAAAGCAAACGAGCATGCGGGTCAGCTGATGGTAAGTGATCACCGCCGCCCATGACTACCCGCAACACTGTGGGTGTTGGAGGTGTGTTGCTGGGCCTTTGAGTAAATTAGGCACCGGATACCGCACTCACCGAACGAAACGCAGGAACATCGTCCCTACTTCACGTCGTTTTTCTGTGCGACGGTGGTATTTCACCGGTCGAGTCAGCCCAGTAATCGCTGCAGACAGAGCCTACACCTAGACTCTACCACTCTAAAAGTTGCGTTATAATTAGGCAGCTTCATTTATTTCTTCGTTACTTATTTATCATTTTATTTGACGAAGATCGCGTAGAGACAGAAGTAGTGTAGGACGCCCTGAAGCATGATATACTGAAGACTTGAAGAAGGTGACAGGCAGTGGATGGATGCGGGCTGCCCAGGACCAGGATAGTTTGTGATTATTATTGCAACTATCCATTTCTTTTGTATTTTGTCTCCTTTGCCAGGTTTGCCTGGAAGAAATTGCTTGAAGCAATAAGGCCACCTCTTGCTTATGTGTTTTTTTACTTGTTTATTTTTTAAGTTTTGTGCAATAAAGTGTATTTTATTTTACTTTACTTTAGTTGCTCCTTGGGGCTTTTGTCCAGCAGTGGACGGCAATGGGCTGATAATAGACAAGTGTTTGGCCGGGGATTTTTATGCCAATGATTAAGGTGAATTCCATCCCGGAATTCCACAACAACAACTAATTAAATCGTTGTTTATATTGTGTTGACTATTATTAACTTTCATGATTAACCAGTTCAACACTCGATTATAGTTTTATTTTCTTATTTACACAGCTAACCTTTGACTCAAATCGCAGATAAAAACAATGTTCTGAGTAATCTTTATACTGCAAATAAAGTGTTCATAGAAATTACAATTACTTGCGTTGGTATTAATCATAATTAAACTTATTTATATGTATTTTTTATGGAATTAGCTCAGTTTATCTTCTTGTTTGTGAAAGTGCAGTAGTGTTAGTGACAATGATGAAGAATTTATTGATTTTATTTGTAGTTTATGAGGTAAATATCAATAATTCGGTTGCTATTATGATTTTTGTTGTGTTTATAACAAGTTTTAAACGTAGGCGCAGCGATTCAGATAGCTTAATCACTACATAGTATAAAACAAAGTCGCTTTTTCTGTCCCTATGTCCCTATGTCCCTTTGTATGCTTAAATCTTTAAAACTACGCAACGGATTTTGAAGCGGTTTTTTTTAATAGATAGAGTGATTCAAGAGAGAGGTTTATATGTATAATAACATAGTACAGGTAAAGCAGTTTTACTCCAAATTTAAGGCGTGCGAAGCCGCGCGGGTAAAAGCTAGTGTTGCATAAAGTAGATAGTTTTTTTTTTAGTAAGAATGATTAAGACATAAACTAAAACTTTTTATGGGGTCATACACCAATTAAAAAAAATGGGTTACAGCAGCTACGACCGCATACATACTACTTATATTACAACAAAACATTTCGCGTAATACTGTTAGACATTAACATTGGTGTGCATTGCAAAAATAAAACTAAATTTGTATGTTTTGTTTATTTTGTATGTTTTCAGATTGTTAATGTCGCATTGTCATTAAGTCTCGGGACTGGAGGTGCATCATTGGTAAGTCAAATTGTTTTTCATACTTTCAAATAAATCATTTGGTTTCCCAGCACCTTCACTTTAATAAACGTAGTGGAAATCTCAAATATTCAGGACGCGCATAAGCATCATATTAGTGATAAGTATAGTAACTTTTAAATTCGGATTCCGCAAACTGTACAGTGACAGTTACAAACTGTGACAAACAAACTTACTAATACTTAGATTAAGATAAAATATGCATAGTAAAATAATTCAGTCAACTTGCACTAACCAATGCTATTACTTGTTTTTTTTGTTTTTGTTTTTGTAGAAGCCGCTGTCGGCATGCTGTGATATTCCCAACCTCGGAGACCCGAAGCCACTGGCAGAATGTTCCAATCCTAAATTACCTGGTCCCGTAAGTAAATGAAGCTTTACAACAAAATAAACGCACTGTGTAAGGACCCGATGGCCCCATACTGTACTCGTGACAGACAGACCAACGGACAAAAAAGTCGTACTATAAGTGTAAGTTACAAGACTAACCTCCTAAGATAATGCTAATTTTAAGAATTAATGCTCTAAATATATAAGAAAGGAGTAACAAAAAACATCGTCCTATTTGTATCTATGACCACTTTCTAATCGCCGCAACAGATATTCAATAACTTTTCATCTTCATTTAGAGTTATTTTACAAAATACGAGTATCTATCTTAAACTACGTAACATTCAACTGCATAATATACAAACAGTTAAACCTGTGGGTCGACGACATTTCGGACACAAAAAAACTCGGACGCCTTGGCCATTGTATGGTAAAAAATCATATTAAAATTGAAAATCCATAAATTGGCCAAGGTGTCCGAGTTTTTTGTGTCCGAAATGTCGTCGACCCGAACCTGTAACCCTTCAAAAACTTTCCCCTTCAGTGCCTCGACGTGCAATGCGTCTTCCAAGCCTCTGGCTTCATGGTCGATAACACCACGCTGAACAAGGAGGCCTACAGGGACCATCTCTATAAGTGGTCGGAAGAGCACCCCGGCTGGCGCGACGCCATCGAGCGGGCGGTCAAAGACTGCGTGGAGACTACCCTGAGGCAGTACCTCGAGTACCCGTGCAGGGCCTATGACGTGTTCACTTGCACGGGGATTGCTATGTTGAAGGTAGGTTTTAGATATTGGGTTTAGCTGGACTAACAAGAATTTAGGCGTATCTTTGTCATACCTTCAATTTATGATAGTTTGATAAGTGAACATATTAAGGTAACCACTAATTCTTCGTCAAACTGAGGTCAAGTTTAGTAAAAGGTGCTTTAAGCAAGTTCAATTTTAGTCAGACTATAAATCAGGCAATTGTAGCAACTTAAATTTGAGTGATTTTTGAGTATTAAATTTTGAACAACTTAATTTTTTATAGTTTTCCAATGTCTACAGATTAGCCGATTTTGTTTTTTTCTTGTTTTGCATCATTTTTTTATACTCTATCAGCTAGATTTAAAACGTCGAAAACTTTGTATTCATCGTTGGGCTAATAGGCGTTTATTTTTACTTTCTTTTTTTTAAATGCAAACATTTAAAATGCCCATCCTGAAGTTGGAAATACTCTCTTATGACACCCACGGGATGAAAGTTTTGGGGATTTTCCAATTCAGGACAGCTAAATAATAAAAGCTTATTTAATAATTAAATAAGGATTTAAATTGAGATCCGTTTTTCATCAAAATATTGAAAAACAAACACAGAAAATACCTACATTCACATTAAAATATTTTTTTGTTGTTTGTTACAGAAATGCCCTGATGCTGCTTGGAAATGCTAGAAGATAAACATAAAAATAAAATAATAATAGAAATATTTATGTTACTGTATCAGTGTAAATATACTGATTAATTTAAAGTCACCTTAAGACTAAGATAATACTTATTAGTCATAAACGCACTGATTGTATAAATTAAAAACATTCTCTTACCTAAAGAAAATAAAATTATTTTGAAATAAGTATAGTATACTTAATTATTGATTTATTTCCTTACCTTATATAAACAAATACCTACAAAAATAAATGTTTTTTTTTGGCAAGCAACTTCCTGGGTTCGATTTCCAGTCGCGCAATGCTCGGAGACCCACGTTCCTTTTTCCAGTATCTATAACTTCTAAACTAATAAATTAGCATTTAAAATGCAAAACTAGAAGTAAAATCTCAAGAAACTTACAGTTGAAATAAAAATGCAGCTTCACTCAAAGGGTCATTGACCTTTAATAATAGATAACTAAATACCTAAAATTACCTTCCCAATTATCCGTACTAAATTATCAGGTAATTTATTGTCCGTAAGCATTGTAAGTGTTAGTAGTCGGATGCAGCGAAGGAGGTCGTCTACCACGGTTCGTGATTTGTGTCAGCGAATCAACCTTCAATTTACAGCGGGGATATTCAATTTTAGACAGTACAATTATTCCTATTTAACTTTTTTATGGTACGTTATATACGTGTTTGGAGATAATTAATTAAAATCAAGAAAATTGCTTTCTTAATGGGCGCTTTATGAGCGATAATGCGCATCAATACCTTAGGGTATCAGATAGGTACTCTATTTTTTTGGATATTATATTACCACCTATTGATTTCAAAAGTATGCATTAAGGAAATTAAAATATTATGGTTTTAGACATCAGAACATTATCTTTACTTTAAACAGTCTTAAAAATAAAACGAACAAAAAGGTGCTGTAGTAATAGCTTGTCGGCTCAGTAGCCATTTTATTAAGTACCTACTTACCATTTGCCGACCGCGACTCCGTTCGCGTGGAAATCGGTTTCCCGTGGGAATGAGAAGTTTTCCCGCGGTAAATGTACCCTATGTGATATTCTGATGTATAAACTATACTACTGTAAAGTTTCATCCAAATCTGTCCAGTAGTTTTTACGTGAAAGAGTAACAAATATCCATCCATACATCTATATATCCGTTCATCAATACATCCATACTTACAAACTGTCTCGTTTATAATATTAGTAGGATAGGATGGTTTAGTCTTGGTGCCAACTAAAAACAAGGCAGCTTAGCTTTTATCTTATTTGATGATTTCATGCATAATCCAAATTGCATTACTTAAAAGCCGGAAAACACCCAAGCCAATACAAAGTAACTGTTTTAATCTGCACAACAATAACATAGATCAAATATCATCTCATGATCTCTCAAAGATTATTAAATTATACGCTGGCTAATTGTTGTTGTGATTGCAATGACCGATAACGGCAGGTAGTTGGTAGTTCCAGTTGATTATTTTTAATTAAACTAAGAGCAGTGTTTGATATACCATCGCACAAAAATTTCATGAAAATTTTACATATTTATGTCAATTTTACATATTGGATAGAATGAAACAAGTAGTGCCCAGCAAGAAAGCATCAGCTTATTGCATGGTATAAAAAAATTTTGGCTAAATAAAAATATAAATGTTTCGAGATATTGACATTTAATCTTTTAAGAAGTACGTCCGTACTACGATTAACTTTTTAGGTACTAAGTCATTATAATCGATCAAGTTCATCTGATGCTAAATTCGATTAAATTTTTATCAGTGATCATAAACAGCATAATGTTAACTCTTTTTTATAACCAAAAACTAGAAAATACTATTATTAAAACACTAATTTTATTAGAACTTACTCCCTGCTAAATATACGACAGGCAAAATTGGAGTAAATAAATTAAAAGGTGGCCATAAATTTCTACGCCCGCAGCTTCGAAAATTTTCTAACCAATGGTTTCACACCTACATTCACAATTTTCAATTTTACGTTGAACAAACTACTCATTTTACTATACACAGACTTTTTTGAGATTTTTAATAGTACTTGTATGTATTTGGGTAATAAAGTATATTATCAAACTTTAACTTCTGAAATATGTTTTGACTATTAACTTATTTACAACCCAAAAAAGCAATGCTTGAATACAATGATGTTAAGCAAACGAAGATCCTCATTTGATGGTGACTTTGTTCATTTTTTTAATAATACCTGTTTAAACATATGAACACGTGTTTATTACAGTCATTTCATAATAAATCACATTATAAGAATAGTTGGATCGTGCCTACAATATGAAATAAGTGTTCAAACACAAAGAGATATTTATCTACTAAATGTAATTTTTCATAGGATGATAAACGTTCGCACGGAGCAATTTAGAAAATTATTGTTGCCTGTAAAATAACCACATGAATAAACAACATGCTGCAATTAAGAGTGTTTTATTTATTATGAGTTTGATAAATAATATAAGGAGTTGGTAGAAACTTTCAAGACTGAAGAAGATTAAGGCATTGCGGGTCCTCCTTTTTGGAATTTCTGAAAGAAAATGTACCAAACAGTTTTAAACTGAATAAAATTTGAAAAGTTCCCCTTGATTACATCAGCAACAATGCGTTAAGGTATCGTCCTTTTTTAAAGTCAGGTAATGAACGGTAAACTTTGTGGATGAAAGATCACGTATTTGATGGAGACACATATACGACATTCCCTTAGTATGCAATAGCTTGTAGAAAAAAATCGTTTGTAATAGGGCGGCAAAATGCACTTGAGCCACTCGAAAGTACGAGTAGGTCCAATACCTATGCAGTATGCACTCTGGTGGAATCAGTGGCCCTGTTCTCTAATTCGAATATCAATACCTTTGAAAGGTATTGGTATCGGGACTCTTGAACGAAATCGGTTTTCGAGTCGCAATCGCTTTCAATTTTGAATGATATTGCTGAATGATGTTGCTGCGTTTAATTATTCACGAAAAAAATTATTTCTTTATTTTTTATTTATTATTAAAACAATGTAGGATTAATTTTTAGTATCAAACTTTAATCTTTGATGTCATTAATTTATTATTAAACTCATTTTTGCTTTAATTTAAATAAAAAAATTAAGATCTTTTCGGACTTCAAAACGCAATTGACACTTATGAGATATTGCGATACCCTTCAAACCTTACTTTCCGACAACATCCTTCATCGAAAGGTGTTGATTTTGAGACTCAATCTTGAATGAGCCAAATGAACTTTTTGAACGATATTTATCAATTTTGAAAGGTGTTTGTGATTGCGACTTGTCAAATGAAAGATTTCACTTTGGAGGTCCCTCTTTCAAATAAGTATGATACCAATGCAGTAACTTATGAACAAATTTTTAAATATGGCGCTTTTGATAAAAAAAATTAGTGTTGTTAAGGATATAGGTAGGAAAGTATTTAGTATAAGAGCAATAAATAAAAGGTAAAGATAGGTATCGCATAAAGATACTTTGTAAAGAAGTGAAAATTTTGTAGGAAATTACTTATTCTATGAACCTACGAATAACCTACTTATTTACTTATTCAAGTTAATGAAATCCTATGAAATTCATATATTTATTTCATTTGGGTTTGTAAAGATGGTACTTACCTAGAATTTTATACCTTTCTTGCAAGCACGGCACAACCACTAGCAACTTATATTCGGCTACTTAATATGTGGTTTATAATGTTTGCAATAACCAACGAGACTTAAGTCATGGTAATTAGTGTAGTTAGGTAACTATATCTTCAGCATACAGCGCACTCTAGTAATTCTATATTTAGTATTTGTTTATATGATGAGTAGGAAGTATTAGGATATGGTGAGGTCAATGTAATTTAAAAAACAAGCCCTAGGAAAGTTGAAATGCAACGAAACACAAACCATTATTTCTGTAATTTAAATATTTAATAAAAATTGGATATTTAAATAGAACTATACTATATTTGAAATTAAACTCATGTAACAAATTATTAATAGTACCTAATTGTGTAAGTCTTCTTTTTAATAATAAATATTTCTTTGCTACTTCAAAATAGGCACTTCCTATTTATTATATTTTTCACTGATCGAGGAAGGTGAAATGAGTTAATATATATTCAAAGTCATATAAAACACAAAAAAGGAACATTATTAGAAATAAAATACTCATAAAATTCATTAAGAAGCTTATATTAATTTCAAATTCACATTTTTGTGAAAAAATAGTCAAAATGATGCATCTCTTTTATTTTACATGACAGGGAAGCAAATAATTTGAAGACAGCTAAGAAAATAAGTAGTTATTTACATCCTTTCAAACTAACAATTCTTTTTTGCAATTCAATTAACACCTTTGACTGCCGCTGCCCTTTCACTTAACAGATGGTATGATCTTCGATGATATCTTTTACTTCTCTGTAGAATGTGCGTCTGAAACATACAAGTAATATTAATTATACTATCAAACTAATTATTATTACTTAAAAAAAAGATAGGCTGGTAGCACCACAATCAAAATGCAAAGAATTCTCCGCTATCATGATAAAATAATTATATACATATTAACCAGCCACATGTTGCTGTGGCTAAGTTTTTTGCTGTATTATATTTTGCAATAATAATAATATTATATAGCTTTTGCCAGCGGTTCAGTAAGCTTCACATTTGGAGTAAAACGCCTTTCCCTATACATAAAATCTTCCCCTTGAATCTCTCTATCTATTAATAAAACCCATCAAAATCTGTTGTGTAATTTTAAGATCTAAGCTTACAGACACGCAGACGGCGGCAAGTGACTTTGTTTTATACTATGCAGTGAAGAAGATAAATAACGAAAACAAGTACCTTTAATAACAACAAAACTTTTCTCGAGACACATGAAGTTTATTACTTGTTTGTATCGTTTGGGAACCTCGGGTACATAAGGACTGTGTTTCTCTTATATGTTGCGCAACTTTATTTATAAAAATATGTAAATTATTGATATTATAAATTGATTTGAAAGCAAATAAATAAAACGTTGCGGTTGCGCTGATACTTGACATTGACATGACAATTGATTGACATTGACGTCAGATAAGTTTTCCAATTTTTGTTACTAGCAATGCAAATAAACTTGTGTTTTCATGAAGCAAATAAAAAATGCCGTGGATATTATTATAAATAATATTATTCTTACTACTTTTAATTAAGTTTTTTTGAGTAAATTTTTACTGTTTTTATTTGTATTTATCGCTAGTAAATTTGTTTTGTGAATTAATGAAAATACAAATAACATAAATACCTACGTAAATTGCTCTAATTTTAACTTAGAATTGCACTTTGTATCACCAATTTACTCTCCGTTAGCATGACTTTTTTATCCAACATTCAAAGTCTGTAATTTAGAGCAAATAAAAAATATGTTTTAAAAATATAAAATTTAATACAAAATAAATTATTGAATTAATAAATTCTTTTAAAAAGAAAAGCTAAGGTTTTTTTAAACTAGGCTGCGCATGGTTGAAAGAACCTTTGCCTCATAAATAAACCAAAAAAAAAGGTACGTATGTCACTCACTACCAATGTTATTGTTTTGTTTGTTTACTTTACTTTGCTAGGCTAACTAACCTTAAAATAAACTCAATAACTTATTTAATGTTGTATGAACGTTGGAAATACTCTTACTTAGAGAAAACGTAATGTTTTATCATTAATATTGTTTGTGATTAAGCCTCTCTGTAAGTTATAGTTCTATATTTTAGGTAGGTAACTAACGTATGAAGGTTATGTTCCTAGATTTATGACTTAAGATTTGCCATTATTTACAAATATTTAGTAAGTTGTTCAAATGAAGAAACATTCATTCATCAAATTTATATAATAAATTGTTGAATTCAAGGCATATCTGTAATTTAAAATTATTGATTTTAGTACGAATCAAAAGTGTTGTATCAACTGTGCCAACATGCTGCTAATGGAGAACTTAGACATCGAACAATTAAAGAAGATTTTGAAACAAACAGAATCATGGGTGTCAACAAATATTGCCTTCCCTTCATTACTAATTAACTAAAACTTTGTTAACAAAAAAGATGGTTATGAAAGAACCACAACTGGGGCTTGTATTATTTATTTATTTTTAAAGTGTTACATCATATGAAACTTAATTTGTAAAGATATCAAAATAATCAAGGTTTGTTAACTAAATAATATTTACCTATTTACCTACATAAAAAAAAATATAGCGGCATGACCTCTTAGCTTTTCAATTTATATTGTAGCAATATCTAAATATTACTTAAAATAGTGGATTCAGAAACAAGGAGTTACCTACTAATTTATATAACCATTATTTATATAACAAAACGATGAATATAACATTTAATAAAATTGACAATTGTAGTTTCTTTTGTATTACCTACTAAAGAGTAGACGGCTGTTTGATTTTAGAGTGAAATAGGTATTTTATAGAACCAAAATGGATAGTTGAGAACCTACTTGAGTATGCATGCATCTACAATGTGTGTTTCTTCACATTTACCTTTTATCTGAGACATTTTGGCTTTTTTGAGATCAAGCATGGCATGAAACTTTGTTTGGTAAGTACTGTGCAAAATGTAGTACATTTCAAATAGGTTCATTTAGGCATAAACATTATTTAGAAATCTTGAAATGATTGGAATTGGACTGGAGTGGTCAGTAGGTACCAATAAATTAGAATTATTGCTAGCAAGGTATTTAAATTTTACTTTTATACCTACCTACCAAAACCGACTCGAGTTTGCTTCTATTTCTGTGACTAAACAATGCATAGAGCTAGGTTTAATGTGTGATTCCGCTTCTATGCACCATTGATCCACTACGCAGTATGCACGCTTACAAGTTAAGTTAGACATTAAAAACTCAAATTTTTAAATGCGCAATGTTTTAAAGCTTTTTTCAGTAGATACCTACCTAAATGAGAGAAAAACACCAAAAAATAGCGGTAAATAATCTGCTACTTTCATTTCAATAGTTGTTATTTGTAAGTGCCTTGTTTGATTTGACAAGTCGTATATCTTTCAAAGCAGTTGAAATCCTTCAAAAAGTCAATTTCGTTCATTCAATTGTAGTCGCAATAGCAATCGCTTTCGATGAAAGGTGTTGTCGAAAATGTCACGGAAAAGTTCTCTACAAAGGGAGTTTGAAGGCGATCGAGATCGGTGTCAGACTTACAGAACGGGGCCACAGGATACAGAAAATTTCAACACATATACGACATTTCAACAGTTTATATGTTTACCTACATACCTACTGTTTGAAACTGTTTTGATGACTTAGTATTTTTTTAAACTAACCATTTTATATTATTTATTTACAGTATTTAAAACTAAGTTCCAGCAAGCCCCTTATTTCATTTCTCACTAATGTAACTTTTTGCCCTATAAAATTATGCTGTTTTCCTTACCTTCCATCATACCTTTGAAACTAAATCCGTGGGTTATTATGACGGAAGTTAATAGGTAACCAGCCCGAGCCCGAGCCTGAGGCATTATCACTTGCATAAGTTAGTACGAGTATTGAACTTGATTTGATTGGGAGGTAGTATTGCCTCGGGATTTTCCTTCTTGACAAAATAGGTGCAATTTATTTCATAGTATTACAGAAATTCGAATGATCTAGCTTTAAACAGGAACCAGGTAAACCAGAAGAAGGAGAAGTATTAGAGTAACTTTAAAAATAAATTGATGAAATATTTTTTTACTAATAGTTTAACCAAAATCAAGACCTGGATTCAGCTAATAATGTTCATCGACAACGACATCGCAACGATTTTCCGCCACTTAAATAATGTTTTTTTTTTATTTTATTTTTTTTATCTCCAGACTGGCCCGCCAACTGTGTGACCCTAAACTAAGCAGAGCTTGTTCTATAGGTACCAGACAATGGACTTAGAGAGAACCTAGTTACACCCAGACACGAGCCAATTTGGAAAAACCATTTTGACGAAATTGGTTCGACCCGGGGATCGAACCCGGAACCATCCGCTTAGCAGTCCGGTATATATACCGCTGCACCACAGAGGTTGTCATTATTAGTATTAGTTCGTGTCGTATCTTTGATGTATTTTATCAGAATCGGGAGGACAGAGCCGATTGTTGTTTTATTCAATTTATTATTAGCCTAACATTGAAATTGTCTAGTCAAAGGACACACAAATGTCACCGTGTGTTACCGAATAAACCAACTAGATGTTTAAAGAAAACTATACCTAATTGTATCAAATATAAAAATAAATTTCACCAATAAGGTCAACATTATAAAAAATGTCGCAATCTCTAGTACAAATGGTCACCTATAATGAAAGGACAACTTTATTTCTACCCTTGAAATTGGACTATAAATAAAACTGGGGAAATAAATGAATCCTGTAGATTTTATTTTGGTATATAGATCATGTATATCAGGCAGGGGCGCAACCTTTTAGCAGGCAAGGGCCGCATGGTGAAAAAATCGACCAAAGGCGGGTTGATATATTATTATCACACTTGTGATAATAATATATCAACAAAAATTTCAATGGTTTTAAATTTAATAAACATGTGAAAGCGTGGTGGATTACGGCTCAAACCCTCTCGCTATCCGAGAAGGAGGCCTGTGCTCAACTATAGGACATGGCTATTTATTTATTTATTTTAATTTATGTCAAATTTTATTTTATATGTATATTTTTTTTTTTTATACATTCGCGGGCCGCAAAGAAGACGTTGGAGGGCCGCATGCGGCCCGCGGGCCGCGGGTTGCCCACCGCTGATGTATATAGTAAATTGATGACCATTCTCTTGTTTATATATTTCTTAGAAAAAATGTCCGGGGTCGTACTTCGGCTTAACCATTGTGTGATGGTAAAATAACTACTTAGGCCACAACAAAAAAAACAACAATAATAGCATGATCTATACCGTACTGTTAACCGGAAGATTCGGGGTTAAATTTCCAGGTCATGCAGATAAAGTTAAACATGTTTTTATTTGGTTAGGTTTTTTATAGTGTGACTACAATATTCAATTTAACGCCAAAAACAGAGATGTAACAAGTAGATATGATATTATGTTTTTATCTGACTTTTCATAGGTTTACCAAATGCTATTCGGTTTATATTTTTTATTAGATTAGGACTTTATTTTGATACCTACGAGCCGTAATAAAAGTACCTAATAAGAGTAGAGAAGGTTTTTATTAATTGTATTTTCATTCATTAAAACAAATTATTGCTTTGAGTATCTAAATAAGTACATTAATTTTAAGAGATAGGCACTGTATAATTTTATTTAACGTGTGCAAAGATTACGTTTGTTAATTACGAAGTAAGTAATTTAACTGATTGTAGACTAAGAATGGTTATTGTAACAGAATAGTTACAACATTCCTTAGGTTGCAAAACTAATAACAACTTTATATGTAATTAATACCATTGCCGAGGAAATTATAACATTTGCACGCTCCGCAGTTATTTATAGAAATTAATATGACATCTGGAAAAGAGTTTCATTTCCTCTAATTTACCTTTTTAATCAGTTTTATAGGTTGAATTAAAGAAAAGCGCTATACTCCTGCAAATATCAAACGGTATTCTTTTTCAAGTTTACGGTTCAAAGGATAAGAAGCTCATAAAAAAAATCGGGACCTAAGTAAAAGTATTCAGATTGTAACTTGTAATGAATTAAATTTAATTCAAATGTCTAAACTTAGAATATAACAAGTCCTGTCTGACTGATACATCATCACCGAGCGTAAACTGTATAAGTAAGGGTCAAGAAATTCGGGAGAGGCGTTTCAATGATGTAATGTCACATACATTATTATATAATTAGCTTAGTGCCCACAATAGAAAGGATTTTTAGTAATTCCCACGGGAAAAGCATTTTTGCTGCGGGTGAAACTGCAGATCAAACAGTTTATCATTCTGTTGGGATATAGAGTGATGAATCTACTGTCAATCTAATTAAAGTTAAGTTTTTCTGACCAAATGCCCTGTTCAGTTGTCTCTTTAATCCCAAGATTAAGTCTAATAAGACGACAACAAATCTGTGTATTAAATACACATATGTATATTTAATACAAATATTGTGTATTAAAGTTAGTTGCAGTCTCTATTCACTTATATTTTCAATTGTAAGGGTTTTTACGCAAACTTCTCATCTTAAAGGTATCTAATTCCAAACTCGTAGATCATCAGCCCCTTACGCTGAACTTAGAAATGCGTCTGGTGACATTTCACCTTTTTGTCTTAATTTGCGTAATGATAAAAGCCTTTTTAAGAGAATAATAATGTACACGACAATGCCATCCTCTGTGGCGCAGCGGTATGTATACCGGTCTGTATAGCGAAGGGTCCCGTATTCGGTTGACCCGGGTCGAGTCAATTTAGTTAGTAAGTCCCCTTCGTCCATTATGTGGTACCTAATGGCCTTCCTCTTAATTCAGGGCCACATAGATATGTGGTAGTAAAATGAAGAAAATTCCTCCTTTGAACCTACTTAAACATCTAAAGCTCCCAACATATTTTTTTTAAGTTCACAGTCCCAAAGACACTGTGACATCTATTCGTAATCACTGTTCTATGCTGCACCTTGATAGTTTCCTGCGATGACACGCTGCCAAGGTTACTGAAGGCTATATAACTAGCTGTCTCCGTGTGAACCCGCCATTATAAACATAGGACACCAATCTTCACACAATGTTATTACTTTACTGTTTCGCTGTAGTATCTACTATACAGGTAAGTGATTAAACAATTATAAAAAAATTGCTATAGGGCCTTTTTAAGATAGGAACCTAATTTCCATGACAATAAGTGTTAAATTCGTTTGTTCTGGTTCTAGATAATATCAGCACAGGAGCCCCCTCCAGGCCCTCTTCAGATTCCACCGGAATGCATGAAACCACCACAAGGAATTGAGGTATTATTGTTGCTTTAAACTTAGTGAAATAACAATGCCAAGAAAGGTGCTAAACTTGGTCCAGGAATTTTTAGGGGAAATTTACTCCTAGTATGGAGGTCAAGTTTAATTTCTTCCTAAATAACCTTTTTTATCACCTTGAATTAAGAAAAGAGCTTTGTCTTGCAGATGATAAGACATTTTTTTTTCTCTTGAGTTTAAAGGATGCATAGCTTTATTTAAAATCAAACCAATTTCGGTGGCTAACGACTTTTCAGTTTTCTAGGATCACAACGGTAATTAACGACTTCTTTCTGTATCTTCTATTCAGAGACACCCAGCCACTTGCTGCCACATCCCGACTCTGGTCAGCGATGCTGAGCTGCAGCAGTGTGGCATCGACAAGGCTAGGAAGAGCCTCGTGGAACCGCCTTCAGTAAGTTTAGTAGATTGGATGTTTAAGTAGTGGCCGCCCGCGACTCCTTTCACGTGGAAGTCGGTTTCCCGTGGCAATAAGAAGTTTTCCCGCGGTAAAAAGTACCGTATATGTTATTCTGATGTATAACCTATATTACTGCAAAGTTTCATCCAAATCCGTCTTGAAGTTTTTACGTGAAAGAGTTACAAACATCCATACATCCTCACATACTCACAAACTTTCACATTTATAATATTATTATTATAGTAGGATTATTGTAGTGCTAAAGCTGTTGTGATGGACTATCTTCAGAAGCTTTGGTGTAGTGTAGTTTCAGCAGATTCTTGTCTTAAATTTTAGTTTTTAGAATAATAGTTAAATTCCACAGGCCAAATAAAAAGAGAGCCTGTACCTAGCCAGCAGAATAACCCTTTGGCTGTTACATAAAGTGCACTTGATTTGTTTTAATTAAATAGATACTGATAAAGTCATAAAACTATACCAATGTTCCGGTCAGAACCTGAACAAATCGCTTACTGAATCATTTGAATAAGAAATCAATTTTCCGAATTAAGATTCGATTTTTTTGCGATTAATTTTGAAGGTGCAATTTTAATTAATAATGTTTAGATAGCAGAAATGTTTTAGGAACTTTTGTTAAAGTTTTTTCATTAGAAAGATTGCATTTGTATTACATATATTCTGGTCAGACAACCTTTTGTAAAATAACACTTTGGTGAACAATCATAGTAAATAGTATTTAATTGAAAATTAATTGATTATGTACAATATCTAATTTTAATTAATTAGGTACTGTATTGGTTTATTTATTCTTATTCTAACATCATGTCACGAGTTAGGGTTATCGTCTCATTTAATTATAAACCTTATTTCACAGTGCGAGAACTTGAATTGCATTTTCAAAGCCCACCAAGCTTTGACTCCCGATGGTCAAGTGGATCTCAATGGTTTAAACAAGCATTTCGATGAATGGGTGAAAAAGAACCCGACTTGGGCTTCCGCTTCGAGCATAGCAAGGGAGAGATGCTTTGGCAAAAATCTACCGGGGCCACCACAAGCGTGCGAAGCTCAAAAACTGATATTCTGTGTTAATGACTCCTTTATGAGGGTAAGATGCATTATGACCTTATTTTTGGTTAAAGATTTTGATATTTTAATTTAAAATACTTTAACATCGTAGAGAAGAAATCTTCAGAAACCAATACAATAGTGTTTACTTTACCTTAAATACAATTTATAGCAGCCTGAATAATTAATTTTCTAATGGTCAATTTTAAGATTAATTTTAGTATTTAGGTTCTCAAAAGTCGGAGTAAGTGTCCAATAACTGTAATATTATTTTTTCAGAATTGCGTCGACTGGGAACAATCTCCGGACTGCAAAGTAATTAAAGATCATGCCACCCACTGCGATAGGTTACTGCAGCAGCAACCTTAGTATTTCTTTCTCTCAATCTTGATTAGTCGTTGAATGTAAAATTCAATATAAAATGTCTAAATCTAAATCGACTTCTTATTATTTAACTTCTCCGAGATTAAGAAGAGTTTTTTAAGAAAGTTTTTTTTGTTAAAAATAATTACGAGAAATAGATTTTATATCATTTATTTTAAATTCATATTTAAAACTATAGAGTTGATGTGATTTTTCATCTATTATTGCATACCTACTTAACTAAACTATAAAATTCATATGATTTACTCTAATTACAGCGTATTTGTAATACTTTCTATTTTTAATTTGTAAAACCTATTCTCTATATTTACGAACTATATTTAAACTGGGCAGCACTCATTCATATTTCATACACAGAATAGAGTATGCTAAGTCTTAAACCGACGAACAGTTCGCATACAAATCCACGCCTAATACTGTCACGTAAATGCTCATTCACAATATCACACACACAAAAAGAAACCTCTTCACTTTCCTTTAAGGAATATCTACAATAAAACTAACAGTCTTTCTAAGTGTTTCAAGGCAGGAGTCTGGGATTGTAGCGGCCAACGTAGAGAATCATGCCGGTTGGATTATGTCTAACGAAGTAGAGGAACGGTCTGTCGAATTTTAGCCTAGCTGGCTGTGCTTCTCTAGAAGGAAGGCGCGCCTGTCTGGGCCTTAGGTGTAGCGGCAAGTTCATAGCTTCACCGAGATCGTGCGGGTCGTGGAAAGCTCGCTGGTAGTCTCTAGGCTCATCCCAATCTGCTGTCCACCTCGAGGTTCGTCGACGCTTCGTCAACTCTAAGCTGTCCGGATACTCCTCAATGTGATGCTGCTCAGCTATGGCTCCTTCACCACACGTCACGAACGTCGTCTGCTGGACCATGTCGGACAAGAACAGGTCTTTGGAAGGCCCGATCAGTCCACCTAGATCTGCGTGGTCGGAATCAAACAAGTCTTTCAGGCCCATCTTCTTCAGAGTGGACGAGACGTTGAATATAGATTTGTGTGAGAACCTCGGTATCTGTAGTTCAAGACCGATGCGAGGCAGCAGCGTGCGGAGTAGGCGGTTGAAGATGGGCGTGGTCGGGTTGGACTCTAGTAGTCTCTTTTCGAGTGCCTCTAGGTCCTCAGCATGAACGACGTTTCCTTGCTGTCCGGGCATGAGGAAGATGGTGGTGACGACGGAGGCGGGCGTGCCGAGCGCGGCGGCGGTGGCGTCGAGCGCGGGGTCGTAGCCGGCGAGGAAGGCGGCGCGGTACAGCACGGCGGGCACGGGCACGAGGCGCCGCTGCCGCACGCTCGGGGACACCACGAAGTACATCTCGCCATCGCGGCCCTCCACCGACGACTTGCTGCAGTCCGTCTGGAATTTAAAATTACAATGCTTAAAGTATTTAGTTTTCCGGTTCACTTTTTACAATGAAATTTGATTTAAGTGGAAGCTACTAGACATTATTTGTTTACAACAAACGCAATACCAAAAACTTGTACACATGTTTACGGTAGAAAATTTAGAAACTAAGATAAAGTCAGTTTTTGCATAATTAACTCTTATCATACAAATAGAACGGCGACTTACCAAGAAAATGTTAGCAGAGAAGGCCGCTAGAGGTGGTTGCATAAAGATATCATTATATTTCATGTATTCCGACATTCTTCCCCAGGTATATCTTTTAACTAAAAGATTAGTGCGACGACGAATAATATCACTGATCAATTTAAAGTTAACTTCTTCGACGTGCCCATTGTAAAAGTGTTGAGCTCTTTCCTTGTAGAACGTTAGTACTTTTCCTTTGTTTTTATCACTGTACAACTCCCTTATAAACGCTGAGACTACGACACCTGAGTCAGGTGATGTTTCAATGGAATCAGATATATTTTTCAACGTGAAATGAGGATTAAATGTGACCATGTCATCCAATTTCAGTATTTCGTTCATTTCTCCAGATGTAGATCCTCGTGCTCCCATAAACATCATTGCTAACATCGATGTAATGGAGAAAGGTGATAGGACAAAGCTACGTTTTTTGTCGACATTCTGTGCAATTGTATGCCAATATCTAAATGCTAATTCATTGCACAAATCAGTGAACTGTCCAATATCCTCGCTTAAATCTTTAGTAGTAACTTCTAAGCCTTGATTTTCCTGCGAGTAATCTAACAAAACGTTTTTGTCATCACTATACTTAGAATCAGTTTTGATTTTGTCTTTAGAAATTTCATTAGACTTGGGCGGTGAAACGGTAGATATTAGTTTCCAGGAATTATTTTGTTCATTAGCTAACTCTTTATCATCAATGTTTACCTTTTGGAATTTTTTCTTTAATTCTTCCTTTGGAGGATTTTCTACAGTTTTTATAATGTCAACTTTTTCTTTTTTTTCTTTTTCAGGTTCAATGTTATTAAAATCAGTTAATGGTCTGCTAGTACTAATGTAATTTGACTCGGTAGTAGTTGATTCCAATTTAGAGGCATTGCTACCTGACTCAGTAGTATTCTGTATATTTTCAACTTTATTTTCTATTTTGTCCTTTAGTGGTTCGATGTTAGCAGTCGTTGAACTTCCTTTCTCTTCCTCTTTTAAAGTTGTTGTAGTAATTGTGGTTGTGTCTGTAGGAATATTATTGCTTTCAACTGTAGACATTGAGATTTTAATATATTTTTCGGTTGTTACACTTGTTGATTCGGAATTAAAGTCTAAGGTGGTGCTAGTTTTTTTCTCATTCAAATTGTTATTGTTAACTGTTTTTATTTCTATTGCAGCAGTTGTTGAAGGAGCAGCTGTCGAAAGTGCAATTGTAGGTTCTTGACTTTGTGTTGTTGAAATATAAGTAGTACGTATATTTTCGGTTGTTTTTTCAATGATAGCTTCTGATTTCTCCGATATTTCATAAACAGGTGAAGTACTTGTAATGGATTTACTGGTTTCGGTTGAGTATTCATTTTTAAGAGTGCTGTTAGCTGTGTTAGCTGGCGGTGCTTCTTCTTGGACTATGTTTTCTTTCTTCTCTTCAAGTATGTTTTGAGCGGCGTGATTTACTATTTGTGATAGAAGATCATCCATAGATTCAGAAAGTATAGGATCAATTGTAGTTCCTGGTGTAGTACTAGGTAGCTTAATAAGTTCGGGTTCTTTTACCGTAGTTTTGCTAGTAGAAATCTCATTTTGTGACTCTGCAGGATATTTTGATGATTGGGTACTTTTGTCTTTTGTTGCTTCATGTGGATCAATAGTAGATATCTTTATAAAATTATCCGTTTGGTCATTAGTTGTTGTCTCAATGGTATAGGTTTTATTAGATGCTGCATTTTTGTCGGAGTCTGAAATATCAATTTCGAAATTTTCTTTACTCTCTAAATCTAATGTTGTTAATTTTGTTGTGTCTAACAAATCGCTTGTTGTAGGGATTGGTTGATAATTATTTCCTAGATCAGAAGCAATTTGACTAATGCTTAAAGCTACGTCAAACATTGGGGGTAGGGGAGGAATCTCTTCATTTTTAATTTCAGTGTAATAAATATTTTTTTCACTAGTAGCTGATACAGTTGTTGATGGAGAAACAGATTGAGTGGTGAGAGTTGTTGTATTGATTTTATCTTCTTCTTCGACTTTTGTTGTCGTTATTGTTGGAGTGTTAGTACTAAAAGAAGTTAAAATAGCTGGTTTGTAAGTGGTGATTGTCGAACTATCAGTAAGTGGTTTGGCACTTGTGGTTTTTACAGGAGTGTTGGCAGTTGACAGTTTAATTGTTGATTCGAAATCAGATATTGTTGTGGTTGGTTTAGCTGTCGATCGTTCTGTTAACCTCTGTGTAATGTATGACACAGTTGAAACTGGGTGATATGTTGATATCCTATCATAAGCTGGAGTCTCTTTATTTTCTTCCTTTGTAGTGACTGGTTCAGATGTAGATGATTTTGTAGATTGCTGAGTAATGCCTGTAGTAGAATCTGGTTTGAAAGATATGGTTGTCGGTGAAGGTTTTAATCTTTGCGTAGTGGAGGCGGTTGTTACACGAGGGATACTAGTAGTTGATGTTGTAAACCTATTTTGCGTCACTGGGCGTGGCTTGGTGGCAGTGATAGTTGGCTTAGGTCTAATAGTAGAAGGCTTAGGAGTATTAGCTAATGTCGATAACGGTTCCTTAGAAGACGTGCTAACTGTCACATATTTTTTTGTAGTGATGGTACTAGTCGGTGCTTTTGTAGTATATTTATAAGTACTTTTTGATGTAGCGGTTGATGATCTTGCTGTAGTTGGTGCAGTGGTAGTTGTGGTTAGCTTTTTTGTAGTTGATTGCGTTTCTGTGATTTTTGCCTTGACAGTAGTTGTTGTTGGTTTTTCTGTAGTAGTAACTTTTTTGATTGGCTCTGTTGTAGTAACTTTTGCCTTGACGGTAGTTGTTCTTGGTTTTTCTGTGGTAGTGACTTTTTTAATTGGCTCTGTTGTAGTAACTTTTTCCGTGACAGTTGTGGGTCTCTCCGTTGTAGTAGTGGTTGTTGCTTTTTCTGTTGTTGTTGTCGTTATTTTTGTAGTTGTAGGTTTTTCGGTTGTGGTAGAAGTCGTTGTTGTAGGTTTTGGTGTGGTAGTAGTAGAGGTTTTTACTGTAGTCGTGCTTGTTTGAGTTGGCTTACTTGAGGTAGTTGTTGAAACTTCTTTAGTAGTAGACGAAGCTTCAAATATTGGAATAAGCTTCAATTCTTCGTGCTCTGTCGTAGTCGAGCTAAATAACTGATTGTTACCTTCCTTACTTATTGTGTTGGTATTCTGGGTATCAAGATCAAAAGTCTCGGTTTCAGGCGTCGTAAAAGTTGTAGGGTTTTTATCTGGTACAATATCAACTCCACCGGTGTTCCCAAATATCGAAGGTAGAATTAAACTCCAAGAATCTGAAACATCGGGTGTATCTAGAGTAGGTTTTAAATGTGGTTTGTTTTTGTGTGCTTCCATTTGTGCCTTGAGTACATTTTGTACGTTTGTGACCACACTGTGTACTTTGTTGTATGGTGGTTGACTGAAGTTGAATGTGACTGTGGGTTGGTTTTCATTAGCGAATGTAACCAGACCATCGGCTTCGTCTCCTGCGGCTACGATGGTTTGAATCTCCTCGAGTGTCATCAATCTTTTGACGAGTTCTCCAGACTCGTCAAAGGTGTAGAACTCGTATCTATCGGGAGAGATGAGGTTGACAGGACTTCCGACAGTGGCCGGACCGCTGGACGGCGGTGGTAGAGTGTTTCCGACGGCATCTACGATGAAAGGCGGCTTCGTTTTCCTGAAACGTGATAAATGTGAAATTAGATAGTTGCAGTGAACTGAATTAATTATTGAGTAATTTAGTACTCTTATTAATTTTGTAACTACGGTATATTTTTCGGGGCCGACTAGGAATTATATTCCCAATTGCGACCATGTGGCAACTATCACGTACTAATGGTACGCAGTTGGAACCGAATCGGTTGGAACGAAAGTGTTATACTTACAAAAATATTTTAAATTTTCAGTTAATCGTTTTTTCTTAAAACATTAAAAATATATTGTAATTTCTGTAACGTACCTCTCCTGAGTATTAACAGCAACAACGCAGACTGCTGCGAGCAGGATACAAGGTGTGAACCTCATGGTGGCTCATGCACGGAAAACCTGGAATTGAACATAAATTACTTTAGTCATGGTTGTGGTTTCCTATGAGTAGAATTGCAGCAGACTTGAGTTAAGATAGCTGCAAACTTAGCCGCAAAAAATCAGCCTAGTGTAAAAAAACTTCCAACTTTCATAGATATAGATTTAGGAGTTGAATTAAGACAATAAAAACTATCAAAGCTAAAGTTTATAATGATTGCACTAGTTTTCCGAGGTCTATTCCATATGATCGATAAAAAAAAAGGTTTTATTGTGTGATGTATTTTGTACCTCGATTTTCGCATGTCTCAGTAGGTATTGACAATTGACACTTACTGCTATAAATAGTTGAAATAAAAATAGATAAATAGAAATCAATAGCTGCGAACCAATGATAATTGATATAAACATAAGTAATTTTCGCTACCCCTCATTAAATTGTTTACCATTTCAATTTTTTTTTTGTTAATTAGTCACATGGTCAAAGTTATGACATTTAAAAGCTTTAAAACAAAGACTTTACAACGGGTAAACTACAAATACTTATTCATTATTAAATTTAATCTAATTCAAACCAGTCACAACAAAAAGTAAATTCTTCGAGCCGCTAATATCGAAAACAACCTTAACATTGCGCATGCGTCTGTTATCTAAGGAAGTTCATCGCCGATCCGATCTCTGAGCCTCAACACCTAATTTACAATCATTCGGACACTATCCGCATTTCTGCAACATATTTGCATCTCATTACCAGGGGTCATCGACCTCCACATCGTAAAAATATTACGTAGATATGCAAATACTAAATATAACCGTTTACGAAAATAACCGACGAAGAAATGGTGAGAACGCGTTTCTATGGATTGTTTGTTTTTTGGTTAGAATGCCAGTTTACTTAAGTTCGAGGTTACGAGGCAACGGTTAATGGTTTATGAAGTTTACATGACTAGTTGTAACACTTAGTTAAAGCTATAAAGTAAGTAATTTACACTAGTTAAGTTAAGTACTTAATTATAAATAAGAAATGGTAAGGCTTTTCCTCCAAATTTTTTTTTTGGCTTTGCAGCACATTTTCATTTAATCTAAACTTAGCAAATAAAAGTAAGTTACAATATTTGATTAGGTATAACATATAAAAAAACTTCAGAATTGAGATTATTTATTAGATTTAAAAATTTACGCATAATTCTTGAATCCAAACCCCATAACATCAACATTTACGACTTGTTTTTATTGCTATCTGTACGTTTTAGAAGACATTCATAAAATATGAGCGCATTGTGACCTCGGGCCGTGTCAGTTGTTCCGTTGTGTTTTGACAACCGAGACTTGAATCTGGGACACCTGACTAGCCCACTCTATAAACGACGAGTGGGTACCCGCGACGGCGAAATTAGGGGATCGTTCTTTGGGTTACAATAATGAATGAAAATATACAAATAAAATTTTGACGAAGAAAAAAAAATGTAGTGGAAAATGTTAGCATTTTAGGTTTTTTATACCTTGATTTCTTATTTTATCGTGGTGTGGGACTCACGAGTGCAAAGTTCAGAAAAACCTTGATATGGTTCTTGCAACGAAAAAACTATCCTACTGTCTGGATTTGTAACCAATAGGTTTGTACCTGTAAGGCTTGAAGAGGATAAGATGATTTCAAATGGAAAATTATCCTGGACCATAGACTAAAAGTTCCCGACAAAGGGCTTTACAACTAGGGATACTACAAAATGTCTATACTAACAAAATAACCACTAAATGTTAACTGAAAAAAAAACAGTTTAAGTTACAAGAATCGTATTGTAAATAGGATACCACCCAGCCTTAGCATCGTAAAATTTGCCGGCGAGTGTAGTTACTTATTTATTTGCTATGGATACATCTGTCAGGTCATTCACGCTTTTAGTAGTGTGACCGGTTCGTTCTTTTATTTATTTTTATTATTCTGAATTAGTGACGAGAGTGATAATATTGCGGTGGTAAAACTGTGATGGTGCTGTTGATAAGGTTTGAATTGCTGTCTTGATTTGTAGGACTTGTAAAAACCTACCTAAATTGGGAAAAACGGTACGGTTGATTTAGTGCTAATAAGCTGGTTGTGTGGCTTCAATCGAAGTGCTAAAATGGGTAAGTACCTACGTATGTGTATGGATCAAAATAATGAATCGACTTAAAAACTCATTGAAGAAGAAATCTTTTAACTTATTATTTATATACGTAACTAACTCTATAAAAGTGCGCACAATTTCACAGTAATTTCCATAAAAGAACTTATTAAGCTTCAAGTATTTTACGACTACATAATTAATACTTATATCTCTATTAAAGCAGAGGCTTGCTAAGACAGGTTAACTAAAACAATACAAGGTAACTAACCACAATCCAGCTGTTAACCATTTGGTAAACAAGTTTATAACTGAAGCCTCAATATAACAACACCGTGACACTTCACCGCTATTTACGATCATCGATCCGTTCAATATTTCCAGAATACACCAACAATCAAATCATAACCTATTATGAGACAAAAGACTTAAACTTGACACCACCACCACGCTCTGTTGACTTCAGACAACCGTTATGCAAACCGCAATCCCAAATCACTCTTTAGACTAATGGCATAAGACTGAAATTAGCTTGGTAAAGTGCGTGAGATAGTTTACAAGAATCCCATGATTGACATTGACAAGTGATGTAATAGAGATCTGGGTAAGAACGATTAGTTTGATGCTCTTGCATATGAGGTGATTAGGAAACGCGATGGTGTCGGCCGGATTGCAAGGCTATTGTTTTTGAAATCTTTGGAAATTGAAAACAAATGATGTACAGGTTCTGGTTTTTGGACACGACACGTTAACTAATTATATAGGTAGTAGGTTATTTGCGGTTGCAAGTTTGCAGCTATCAATTTTGCAAACAATTTTGTGTTTTAAAACTAGTTATTGTTCTCAATAGGTTATTTCACATACAGAATATCAAAGATTAACTTAATCCAAATAATGTCAACTAGAAAAACATATCTTCTGAAATGCAATAGTTATTTTTTCTACCGTCTCGCCGGAAGCCATTTTCAATTTTCTTTTTAATTTCCCCGCTCGCCAGGAAACACAATCAGTGTTGCCGATAAACTCGTTGGCAGCTTTTATTTCACAGGAAACTGTTTGTTTTGTACACTTTGTCAGTTGTATTTATTTTTAACATAGCAAGAATTGCCATTAATTAAAAACGTAAAATATGAGCTGTTAAATGTTTTTTTTTGTTATTTTGTACCGTTTATTTTGAATCGTTTTTGATTATGCTGTTTGAATTGATTAATACGGTCCAATTAGCGTTTTCCGCTACCAAGAAGTTACACTTAAGTTCTCAGGTAGGTATTTTAAAACGTGTATTCTTAGCTAACAGGCCACACACAGGTTCTTTGGAAAACATCCTGTCATTACCATAAAACTGAAGTATCTGCACACACCATAGAGTATGTAACCAATGGAGTAAACACTGGTACATTTCTGTGTGATTTCTGTGTTCCAAAAAGTCGTGCGGGGAAAGAGGTAAAATCGTTCGGTCTAATTTGCTGCTACCATTTTAGGAGAGTGTGTAGTTGGCAATTGACGCAGAGAGAACGAGGTAGTTTCGAATTGAATCATTCATTGGCTGCAGCTGTGTGCGGCAATAGTATAGCTAAATAGCTTTTAGTTGGAAAGCCTGAACATGACAGGAAGAAACCATCGGGAGACTATAAACGTTGGATCAGCTAGGTTTTGGCACTTGATTTTGGTAATTGCTGTTACAACTAACAACTGTCAAAATTCTAGGTAACGTTGACTTTCTAAAACTAGTATAGTTTCATTGGAATATCATAAAATTATTTGAATATAACGTCAGTCTGGAAACAGCGTCCCTGCATTAGTTCTCTATTGGATATTTACTCCACGGCACATGCTAATGTTGAGGGTAGTCTGCAAAGTAATGCGTTTACATTCGTTCCGCTGTTTTATTTCCTCAAATCTCTGGAGATACGAGCAGGAAGCCGATGTTTACATGCAGATGTTTTTAAATAAAAAGGTTTTATAGCTTGGTATATCATTTATTCAAGTTCCTTTGGAATAGATTATTAGCGATCAGGTAAGGTCTAGACTAATAAGACCTGTCTATTTCAAATTACGGAGACTATGCGGTTGGATTTACTACTTATGTATTTATTTAATGAGAAAAGAGAGCCCATTTTTGTAATGTAACCTTCTGCATGTTTAGTTGTTAGCTTAATTTTTTTTTATAAACAAATGAAATCTTTATAGTTTAGCTTCATAAAATACTTCTCAAAACGATTATCTAAAACCTTATCGATCGCGTCGGCCCGTAGACAAAACGTCGTAATCGCATCGTTACTTTCTTCCATTGTCGACCGACCGTCAATATCGTCGCCTACATCCCGCTAGGGCTAACTCGAATACAATCTCTACACCAGAGTAAATGATGATAAATCGCCGCGGGACTTTCATACACATAAATCAGCCGCTCCAGTTCAGGTAAGTACATCACTAATCTTATTGTCTTCTCTCTCACCTTGATTTTGCAGCGGGATATTGGAAATGAGAGTGAGACTTTTTATATCTTGGCTTAGAATTGGCTTAGACTTTAAGCGGTCTTATATTTACTACATGATTCTTTGGTGGTGGTTATGAAAATAATGCTTTTAGTTTTTAGAAAATAAACTTTCGTATTTTTTTTTCTGATTTATGACTCTTTAATCGATTCTTCCTATAGTTTTAAGCAAATTCACTTAAATTCAAAAGCTATTAAAAATCACATTGCATAAAAAGAAACAGTGGCTCAAGATTTGTAATTTTGACATTCGAAAGCATTATGCATTAAATATATGACGATCGTTCTCAAATCAAACTCGCGACTCCATTACGCAAGCGATTCCATTAATTCAAATGTTTTTTTTTCTTTTCGAGTGTTGGCAGACCTGAAGCATCATTATAACGGTATGAAACATTGAACTGAAACCAAGGTCGTTGACCTATCTCCGCAATGACACGTTAAGGAAAATAATCCAGTAATCATTGAGTAGCGAACATTCCTCAAGTCTCCACTATCGTAATAGCTACTTGTATGACATGCACTCGTCTGCATGAATAAGCTTTCTTGGAGAGGACAAAATAAGTTTATCGATTATTTTTTGAGTTATTAAGGTCAATGCTATTTGCTTCAAAATATAACAGATATCGATGTAGATCATTAGATACTATAAATATTTAAGTATGCATTAAGGCATGATAAAAAAATTGCCATGGATTTTAAATGTTGGTCGTTTCATTGATAGACAAGTTGTTTGATATAATTCCGCTCTAGCTCTGTATGTAACCTCACCATAAATGAGTAAGTGAATTCGTGAGTACTCTTGAGAAAACACGATGTACATTCAATTTTTAATGAGACTGTAAGGAAACACCGCAAAGAGTATAAGAAGGTTTCTAGAGTACACGAACTCCTTTGAGTTTCTCACACTGGCAGGTTTACATTTTAAAATTGGAACGATTACTTTTTATTTAGGTACGTCTAAATGATATTGACATTAATTCCCTTCCGCCTAGTACTAGTATTAGTGTAAACGACTTTTTATAAACTAGATGTCATCAACGTATAAACTAATACCAGGTTGTCAGTAAATATTTACCGTAAACTAGGCACTTGACGGACCTATGAGATATTATTAAACCCGGCCTGCAGAGTTCCGAGCCCGTAATAATTATTGGGTGCATAACCGGCTTGAACGGCCTTAAACTTGATTACGCGTTTATTCATTAATAAAAACAACTTTTTAAGCAATACGATTTTCCGGTTCGCAATTCGAACAATGAGGAGTCAAATCCGGTAATTGGAATTTGGGTTGGCGCCAAAAGCAAGTGACATACGTTGCCATATAAGTACATTTCCAGTTTTTAGTATTCCGAAGTTACAATGGTGTTGGTTTCTCTGGTGACTCATTAGCCTGGAGTCACGCAGAAGAAAGTTGTATCTAAGTAATATCCATTTTGCAAGTGAACAATGGGTATAAAAGGTTTTGTTAAAAATTGAGGTTGTTGAGCCAAATCTGGGCATATTGTGCCGCGGATGAGTCCATTATGAATACAAATTCAGAGTTTTACTGTCTGAGGGGAGAAATTCAAATTGAATTACATTTTTACATACGTACATATCAAGGAAATTACGTTTTTATCAAAAGGAATACTTACATTCTAAAGCTTGACGACTTTTTCGCCAATTTTCTTTTCTTCGTATTTTTTTTTTTTAAGATCCTTTTCTTTACTCCCTTTTCATAGTTCAATGTTATCAAACCCAAAACTTCCGTTAATGTAAAATAGTTTCTAAAATTAAAGTTCACCGGCCCTTGAATCCCATTATCTTTCGGAGGCCCTTTTTCGATTTATGGTTATTTATGGTGGGTGATCACAGCTTCTTATTGGCTCCGTTTTTTATCAGCAACTTCGGTTCCAGATGAAATAGATGCCAGGGTTCCCGAGTGAAAAGTTTCCGAATTATATTTACATGTTATCTGGCTGTTTGAAATAAATCTATTTCGTTTGTGAGCTGAAACGTAATTTCGGGCTCTTTTGATAAATAATACCGGTTATTTGATATTAAATGGAATACGTGGTAAAATTTAATTGGTTTTAATTTCATTTGGTACGTATTTTTATTAAAACATTCTGTTTAACTTCCTATGACTAACTTAGAATTTTTAAACACTGTTTAAATAAGATCATACGTAAAACAATATTCCAAATCTTTTAAGCAGTTTACGACTATGTTTCAAATACCTTTAAATTTAAACCCTATTTTTCCATTCCTAATCTAGCAATTTTTAAAAATAACTTTTACCTAGACTCTTTTAATTTAAACCCATTTAAAAAATATAATTAAATTTACTAAGTCATTAATTTATTTATGTTGCCAGCGTTAGAAAATAATTTGCAATTTACTTAGAAGTGTTACGGCTAGCAAGTATCTTCAAGTGCTGCCATTATCACAAACGGCGCGTCTTCGCTGCAAATGACGTTTTGTTCAGAGGTGAAGCCGGTTTTTACTTTATTTTCTAGAAACAAATCGATTCTGAGGGTATTTTTCTACTATCAACAAGGAATTAGTTGTGATTGATTATTTATTTAAAGGAAAACAAATATCGGCAATTTTATATATTTTTTTTGCTTAATTGAAAAGAACGTTTGTTAGTTTATTAACAGCGTGTACCTAGTTTGTTGAATTTATATTTGTTTCGGTGAAAAGTTACTTACCATGATTGCCATACTTCTTCTGCCATACAGCTTCATGTTAACTAGCTGTGTTCCGTGGTTTCACCCGCTTCAATTAGATTAAAAGCTAACATTGATTTTTGCGTAACTTACTGTTACCGTTTACGCAGCGCTTGCGCGTAGGAAGCTTTTAAATGAAATATTTTTTTCCGTTTTTGCATTATTATTCATTGCTGCTCTACTCCTATTAGTCGTAGCGTGATGTTACATAGCCTATAGCCTTCCTCGATAAATAAACTATTTATTCAACGCCTATTTTTGCAATTCAAACCAGTAGTTATTGAATTTAGCGCGTACAATCAAACAAACTCTTCATCATTATAATATTAGCACAGATGACTTTATCAAATTGCACCGGCATAGTTGCCAGACGCGTCTTCCAACTTCCAACAGACAATGTAAATACACCATTACACAAACTGTACTTCTGCCGGTAAGTACAGTGTGTACCTACCTTTGTAGCACAACTCATTAGGCATAATATTGTTCTAGCTTCAGACTATATGCGCTGTGAAGTTTGCCCCGGTCGGTAATGACGTTTGCAATAGTCGAAACTACGATTCGAAGCAAATTTTTAATCATGGAATTGGAATTTGGTATTCGATACGTAATTACAAATTCTACTGGATTTAGTAGCAAAACTTTTTAATTACCTTGGGAGAATGTCTTTTGTTTCTGTTCCTAATTATAAATGCGAAAAATGACAAACTTTACTGCAATTAAAATTCGCCTAAAACTAAATATTTTGTAAAAGACTCAAGTTTTTTAATTGTTACAAAAGCAATTTCTCTTAGCTTCTTGAAAATTTGTAAGTGTATTACCATAATAGCTCTATCCTGGGAGAAGACAGCAATATCCGGGATTTGAAGGCATGCCAACTACCGGATATAGAGATTTGAAATCTACGTTCAGCTTTATTAGATGCCTGAGGCAACGTCTAATAAATTAGAAACTGTGTTGACTTTATGGAAATTAGTGGCTTATTTGACTATTGCTAATGTTTTTAATATACCTATATATAGGACAAAAAGGTTAAAGAATTGAGAAAACCTAAACTTTTTCCAGAAACACTTTGTCATTAAAAAACAAAAAAAAATGTTTTTATCTTAAAATGGTCCTTACTTTAATCATGGCAACCGCAATATCTAACTAAAATTATAAAATAATAAATCTTTTCTAACCCATCATCGTCGCCATTACCACCTTTCTCCACAACCAACAAAAGATTAAAAGCAATAAAGTTTATTGTTATGGCAACACCTTGAAATCCATTCAAAGGAGTAGGTTATAAACTCAATAAATACTCGGTATGTAGTGAAAGTTTAATGAAGCTTTGGCGTAAAACTTAAAGCTGTTTTTGCCGTCTGTACTTTCGATAAAAAAAAAAAAACCAAAGAATTAAGTCAATATTATGCGTTTGTATGTTTGTTCGCTAACTCTTCCTAAGCTGCATACCTAACTACTGGATTATATTTTAATGCCCTTTATATCATTGGTTAGGTTGTATTTTTGAAAATGTGAAATTAAAAATAAGTGTTTTTTGAATTGGCCAACATTGAATGTTTTGAGAAGTAGCCGACCAAAAGTTCTTCAACCAACAATTTCCCATATAATTTCTCAATACTACTTTCTTCTAACCTTTCCTTGGGACAGATGAGAGGAGAAATCAGGTTGACTGTGACACGACATAAGGAACGGCCTTAGCCGAGTCCGTCTTTAATATTGATGTACTTTTGTTTTAGGGGCAATGCAACAAATCTTTGTTGGGCGCTGTCTTATTGACAACAACGCTAGCTTTGGCAGACTGTGAATTGACCATGATTTGTATTGATCATGAGAAGGTGGTAAACCATTTCTTTAAATAACACTGTTAACTAAGTAACTAAACAACTTTTAAAAAAATATATGAACGTAAATAATAATACGTATAGATAAATTTTTTTTAGGAAACCATTGATAGAATTAATTGAATACAGTTTTTGATAAATTTTAGAGTAAATTAAACAAATCTGCAAAATATTATCAAATATTTCATACCAACTTTGGACCATGAGTTACTTTAGTTAGTTCAGGTAACTTATAACCAAAGGCCATGTATAAAACATGACACAGAGTTTTCACAACATATTTTTCTATTTGCTTCAAAACCCAGCTTTCCCTTAGTCTCAAGATAGATATAAAATCTTCCATATTGTCAGCTGAGAGACCTACAAAGTTACGTTCTCATAAACTTTTATTATTTTCTTCAATGTATACAGAACTTGAGTATGAATAAGTAAGCTAAATTTGTAATAAGATAGGTATGGTAAGGTAAATATATAGGTATAAGGGTGTATACTGTTTCATACTTAAAGGTGTCTCGTTTTATTAATGTAGTGTGATATAAAGTTAGCAGTGACAACCCTATTATAGCACGATGCAGGTAAATTAATCATATTAAAGTAAGCTTGTAAGGTAAATGGATAAACTGTATTTTTTTTCATTTTCAGAAGGTTGAATTGTTTTAACTGCTAGACAAAAATAGGCAAAGAAATTCAAACATGTAGGATATATGGCACGTATAATTTTACTCAACACAATTATTTTTAATTATTAATAATAATAGCCTTTTATGGGTCCCAATAGTGGGCAAAGGCCTTCCTTTCTATTTTCCAATTGCTTCTGTCGGGTGTAAGATTTTCCCAGTCACTTTTGAAACGATCTAATTCATCGCGCCATTTTAATCTGGGCCTACCACGCCGTTTTTTGCCTGAACCCAAGAAGATGTAATTTTTTCCAAGAATTTTGAGGCATTCGACAAACGTGCCCAGCCCAATCCCATTTAAGTTCTGCAGCCTTAGTGACAGCATCGATTGTTTTTTTCGAGAACGCAGCACGGAGTTTTAGACGCGGTCTGTCAATCTAACTCCGAGGATGCTGCGTTCCATTGCCCGCTGACAAACCCTGAACTACAATATACCTATTTGTAAAATATGTAAATTATTTCGTTCATAAATTGTTGTGAAATAAGTAAAAATATGATTAACGAAGACCAAACTTTTTTACCAATGTATGTCTTTACTGTTTTTTATAACCACTAACTAAGTAGCTGGCTAGATATACAATTAGAATCTAGGTAAAAGGTTTGCGTATTTAAAATAACTTAGTTGACCCAGATGCAAAGTAGGTACACCAATTTAAAATTGAGGTTAAATTTAAACTCCTAAAATATAAAGTACCTAAATATAAGAGGTGAGTGCAAATATTACGTTTTATGAGCTTTTTAGTCTACATCTTGCATTCTAGCAGAATTTTAGTGAATATATGACACAATTTCATAAAACTGCACTGAAACTCGGTAAAAGCTCTCAGAGCGTGTCGTTATATGACTCGGGCGCATGTGGTTATGGATTCAAAAAGTTTCAGAGTAATATTATTATAAACACTTTTTAGTACTTTTTAGCTAAAGTTAGATGAAAGTTTATTTTTGAGTATGTTAAATAAGCGTACTCGTATATTATCATCCTAATCTTAGTAGCTAACTATTTATCTGGTAATTTCTACTGCAAGACAGTTGACAGTCCTACTATCACTATAGTTGTTGTCATCACAAATTAAAACAGGCTCAAAGAAGCCCTTTGTAAGGAACTTGTTTAAAAAACACATGCACGAGTGAAAAGAAAAACGTCAGACGTTGGCAACACTTGTCCAACAATTACCTTCTCAGAAAATACGTTGTTGTACTTGGCAACACCGGCGGGGTTTGTGGAACAGACGGTGAAAAGAAAAGTGGTTGCATCCAGTGTTTCTAAGTTGGTAATGTGTGGAGGAAATAGAGAACAGTAAATTTTGGATCGGAAACCATTGCAAAGTGCAGTAGTTGTTACGGTGAATCGGTTGTAGGTATGTTTACGAAAAAGGTACGTTTATATGTTTTCTTCTTAAATTAGGTACAATTCACAATTAAAAGAATCTTTTAAGGATATTTGTCTTTGTGAACTTTTGTATAGTGCAACAGTGGCAGCATCTGCTAGAAAACATAAGTAAGCTTTAAAATTAGAACTTCAATAATCGATCGCAAAATCTCATAGAGATTTACGAACGTTGTACCCATCAAGTTAATAGCATTATCTCCCTGCCGCCGTTAGCTTGAAACATCGATAAAATCCGATGCACCGAGGTCTATAACACTTATCGATATCTTAGTGATGCGCCGATTATCGACAAGAGAGCTGGAGGTTCATAAAGATTCCTGAGGTTAAGCTTTTAACCGCTAAATAGCTGGTTAGCAGACGCGTGCTACCTTTTCACTTCCGCCGTTTTAAAAGCTCCTTTTGAACGGGTCTTAAGGAAATATTTTGAGGGCAAACGTGACGGGCTTAAAAGCTAGAATATGAGGTCGGTTCGCTTTTAACAGAAGTTTATGTAGCTGTTAGGTTTTGTTCGGAATGTAGAAGAAAATTAACTTTAGGACGTTAAAGTTAAGTACTCATTACACTTTGTAAGAAGTAGGTTCACTCACGTATTTTGCAACGCCCCGTATTAAAATACAACCAGCTGTACCTAATTCAGCTTAATTTGATACAAAAAAAGTGTACAAATCATGAAGATCTTTTTACAATAGCAATCAGCTGTGAGTACCAAAATTACTGCAAGACGAACCCAACATTAACTACTTATCGAATTTGTAATAACAAATAGCCATCTAATAAATAACGGTATATAATAACGTTATTATAGTTTCCAAATACTTAATCAGTTTCGTTATCGGGTCATATTTATAGTAACCCATGCTTCTATTGATCTTATTGTTATATAATAATTGGTTGTAGATAATATCTGGACTAGTAAGTATGTATTTTGTTATCTAGTTACGGTTAAGTTAAAATTGCTATATTTAGTAAATTGGCCAATAACGGAAGATTGACCTGAAATCTGTTTGAGCTAGTGAGTGTTTATAGGCTTTTTGGTTGAATTGGAGATGGTTCAATTTGATCAAATAATTAACAAATATTGGTTATGTAAAACAATGTAGAGTACGGATCTAGTTCAAACTTATGTAAACATGAGATTTTACTAACACTTTTTTGGACGTAGGTAACTACTAGTAGACGTTAATGATACGAATACAATCAGACGTAAAAATTTAATAACTTTATTATTATTTATCGTAAAAAATAGGTCTTATATATTTTTATTAAAATCGCTCTAAATCAGTTAATATTTTTTAATATTCTTTTGGTTAATTTAATTCACTATTGCTGATCATACCAAGTACTGAGAACAATCATGGTTGTTTCGATAACAGGAAACCACAAACTGGAATCACTTCAGTTATTTCTGTCACGTAATACACAGTGTTACAGATTATGACTCTATTGTTATAACTTACACCGTTATATATCACATTAATATAGTAGACACCTTTATACGTACAAAAGAGAAGATATATTGCTTTGATGCTTTTGGTTTTTATCCCTTTTCAACCCATGCAAAAAGAGTGGGATAGTAAGCATCGTACTTTAACTTTAATATGGCGTGTCTACGTTGACCTAAAGTTTTGTGTATGGTAGCGTTAAAATTGAGCGTCGGTAAGTTTTATTGCGCACCGTGGGATCAATCCGTTAAAAACGTATAAACCGATTACATATAACTAGTACCTTACAACTGGTATAATAAGTACTAATAGAAGCTAAATTTAAATAAAATTATAATAGAAAAAAACTGACCGGTCCAAAACTATAACTTGAAGAAAAAAATATTCTTTCCATCGCATAAAAGCATCTATTGTGAAAGCTTAACTTGCAAATCTCTTCAATACATTACCCGACCCGAGATTTCATGGTATTTGTATCCTGGCTTGCATAATATATCTATCAAAACGTATTTTGCTTCTCTGCTGTGAAATATTATGGAATATGCGAGCGGTCCATTTAGTAAAGAATTTAAGAAGTGAAGCATATACCTACAGATTTTATAAAAGGTTTAGTGTTTAACGAGTATTCCAGTTGTGAAATATTTAAATAAAAATAAAATAATAATTAATTTGAATTGTTTAATTAATTAAAAAGCTAAGAAACATAAAAAAAACTTTTCGGTTACCCGCAGTCGTAAAGAGTGTTAAAAAAGTTATAAGTATTGAATGTTTTAATCTAAACTTGGTTATCTATCCCAAGCCATTCATTACATGAAAGAATTTTATTTTATTATAGGTTACGTACTCTGAGGACAAAACTCAGAAAAAAATAAGTTTAAATCTATGCTTTGATTATAATAATGATAGAAGCCTATAAACGCCTTACTATCTTCGCTTAGGCTGCGTTCTCAGATACCGAATGGCACTAAATGATATTTTTTATTACTCAAAATAACAGGTAAATATAACGCTGAGATCATTTTAACTTAATAAAAACCGTGTTGAAATAAGTACTATTATTTCTAATCAAATTAGCTGCCTAATGCATTATTGCGATATTCAAAACTAAATGAATACATTCGTACACACAGTTACACAATTACCACTATAATTTTCTCCTGTCCATCATTCTTGAATTTGAACTTTGAATAATGAAAATTTAATACAAATTGATTGATTCTGTATCGCAATACAACGATACAAATGAGCCAAGGACGGAATGCAAAAATCATTTGGTTAACGATGTCCGAAAAAGATCTTTCGTTTATTAAATTGATTGGTAAAAATTGTATGGAAATTTACCGCTTGAATTTGTAATATGGGTAAATTTATGGTATTGGTAGCGATAGGACCCAAAACTTTGGGGTGGGTAATAAGTTTGCGATCGCAAATTTGGGAACTGTAAACAAAATCTCACATGTACATTTACTACCTTTATATTTATAACTTGAGCTCGAAAATGCATGATTTAATGTTAAAATATCATTAAAGGAATCCTATCCTATCACATAACTAGATATAAAAAACAATGTGGGTTATAGTGACCACAAAATAAACTGCTATACTTTTTTAATACACTTACCATGAAAGAGGATGTCAGGTAGAATTTCATAAATTGTTTTAGCCTGTTCAAGTAGGATGCCGCTTCAATTATCACAAAGTAAAATTCCAATTGGAAAGGTTTTTTATTTCGTTCAAAGGATCCTTCAAATGTTGTTAAAGCCTTCATCGGCTTTGATATCCCAATTTTCAATATATATTGTGTATGTGACTATATTTTTTCGTAATCATAAAACGTACGGCATGAAGAGATTGACTGTCACAGTTGTTACATATTTATTCAATTTAAATCAACTTAAAGTCAATTAATGTAAAGTGGCGTCCAATAACGATTTTGTAGCTATGAGTGATATTTTTGGAAATTCATAATAGGAAACTCTTATATGAGTGGGCTTTTATTTTTTGATTCTTTACCTACTAGCATTCGCCATACGGAGTAACTCGCAGCTAAATTTATTTCTTTGTAGAAATAACTAATTTTCCACCCGCAAAAAGCACTCAATACAACTGTATTTGTTTCGACTTTCACAATAATTTCTACATATTAGTTACACTTTTTATTTACTCGAAGCCCATTTCTATGATCAAACAGGACCTAGTAACACGATTGTAAATTTACAGGTTCCAATTCCATACGTTTGTGAAGAAATGTTTACTCGGCAACACATGTTCGGAAATTCTTCAAGAGAAATGTGATTCAAGATACATTTGTAAAGTAAAGGATGGTTTAACCTAGTTAGGAAGGGAATGGAAATATTTATATACCTTTCTTTAGAAAGACAAAGTAACCAACAATTTATATTGAAGATTTCTAAACTCGAGAAAAGTAATGAAAGTTGGCAATACCTACGTTTTTATGAGTTTTAAAAAGAAAACTAAAAAGCAATGCTTGGTCGTATCGTAAAAGCAACCTAGGTAAACGCTATATATGTTCCTTCAACAAAAACAAAT
This sequence comes from Emmelina monodactyla, assembly GCA_916618145.1. Classification (NCBI taxonomy): domain Eukaryota; kingdom Metazoa; phylum Arthropoda; class Insecta; order Lepidoptera; family Pterophoridae; genus Emmelina; species Emmelina monodactyla. Next base: position 7,838,640 of record OU745311.1, on the reverse strand, counting down.
GAAACACTCCATTTGTCCAGTTTATTTGTTTTCAATAACCAAAGAAAAGCCCGACAGCAAAAGCAACGAAGCAAATAGTTAAAGTCAACAATTCATTCATCGCAATAAAAAATGTACAAGAGCTAAGCCGCCGACGTGAATTACAAATGCATCTCACACACACCCACTCGTGCGCACACTGGCTGAACGACGCTAGTGATGGGTAATCGTGAAACGGTATAATTGTTGAACAGTTTAAAATAATTGGAGGGAAGAGAATTAGGAGTTAAAACATCCTAATTACTTTAAAATTAAATGAAATAAATTTAATGTAGGCTATAATTAAGAGTTAACGTCACTTTACTCTTCCAAATTACGCTAACACAAAACCTACTTTACCAAAAAATAACATGACACGAAAGTGAAACAATCAGTTTGTTTGACGCATCATATCTGAGACCCCAAACATCTCTTTTAATTAAACTTTTCGCTCATTAAACATGTGTGTTAACTCTTTACCAGATTACTTAACCGCCATCAAATCTTAAAGAAAAGTACCCCATCCCTAAAGTAAACAAGTAAACATGACCTCACAGCACTTGCACTAGTGTTTGGCAAAAAATCCGGTTTGACGTACCACTCCATTTATGGCCGCCAGGTACCTTCCCATGCACTGTGTAAACATTAGTCGGCGATAAACTTCGAAAGCTTATTTTACCGAGCTTTTAAATTTATGGGCTGTGGCGGGTGTGGAATTATGATGCTTGAAATTTTAAGGTTCTGTGTAATTGTTGGGCAGTTTTCGGTGGTTCAATGTTTGTTAAGATTTTTATTATAATGTTAATTTTTTTGTAAGACTTTTCATAAGCTCTATGATACGTATATAAAAGACAATCTGAAGTGTTTTATTGCGGTTTTTTATAAGTAAAAAAAAACCTTGTATGAAGAGATATTTGAATAAGGTTATCTGTGACCACATTCCGATTTTGTTAATTAAAAATTTATATAACCGATACACAAGCATTATTTTGCTATTGTTTTCATTTTGTGTAAAACTCATGTAATTGCAAAGTTTTTTCTCTAATTAACTTTTTACAATAATACAAACTCATCTCGAGGTTAGCAGGTGAAATCGACTTCAATTAGCCCCTACTACGGACCTCATTTAAAATGACTACTAGAAATACTAAGAAAAAGGATTATTAAGATACCATCTCCGTTCTAATTACGCTTCTTGTATTTAGTTCGAGTTCAAGTAGTTTTGTAACTTCGTAATGAGTCGGGCATACACCTGTGCCAACTTTAATATAAATAAGGTTGGTTCTTATGAGATTAGAGGTGAGATGAGATAATTACACTTGTGAATAAGGGCGTAGGTTATTCGACAACTTTTTGAACTAAAATTAAAATAAAACGTGTGTATTAAATGAGATATTGAGTTCTACAAAACAAAATTATCATTTAAAAACACTTTAACAAAAAAAAACTAGGTTACCTATTGAAAATTAATGACCTGCAAGCTAAATACATGATGATCCTCTAACCAACTTTAATAACCTAGCTTTTAGAGCTTATTCCAGCTTCTGACTTTATTTCCTAGAAGTCTAGATTCAGTCGCGACTTAACCAATTGTATCCAAAGTCCACGGAACACAAACAGTAAGAAATTGAACAAAAGGAACGACGCGACGTTATAACTGAATCACGGCAAATAACGCTACTGGAGACTCTGCCTTAACTGTGCCGTTGTCTAGATGGGAAATAAAAAAAAATAAGCGGGATTTAAAAAAGTAAGGTACAAGAAATTATTAAGTTTAAATAAACAGCCTTATAAGCGCATTTTAGATTTTTATCGAACAGATTTAGTGCTTGATTGGTTAAAATGGTTTTGTTTCGAACGGTTATTTTACACAAGATTGAGATACAATATATTTTAATTTAAAAGTAGGTTTAAATAGTAATAGATAGCTGCAAAAAATGATGTATTAATAAAATGTCAACTTTCGTTATTTACGAAAGCCTAGTTACCTACATCATTGTCGCTATTTGTGTCTGTTTGTATGTTTGTCCGCTAACTCCTCCTAAGCCACGTGTCGGATTTTAATGCGGTTTTCAACATATTTTAGGGATTGTATTCTTTTAAATTTGTAAATTACGAACAAATTTGAAAAAGTTTTTTATGTTAGCTAAAAACCAATGGCCAAAATTACACCATTGCGAAGCGTGGACGGGTCGCTAGTTATGTATAAATCTTTTAACTCTACGAGTCGCACTTACCTAATTATAAACAACAATGCAGTCATCAAAAATGTCTTACAAAGACAAAACCGAAATATAACTGTTCTTAGAACCGTAATCATTGTATCATTCATATTACCACATACTATTAAAACACAATGAGCCTACAAGATACCTTTATAATCCCACTGACATTGTAAGCGCGTTCAACTTTTTCCAATAAGAAAAAAAACAAAACAATACATACGGTAAAATTAATTATATCTATAATTGTAGTTATTGAACGAATACGAGGGTGTGAATAAATCGGAATCGATATTCGAATAACTGTTATTGTTTCACAACGAATAATCGATTTAATTATCGAATGTAGATAATAGAGAGGTTCCCACGAGCGGGAGGATATATGAACTTGTTTGAAATTAGAATTGGTTTTAAAGGATTCTAGCGGAAATCAAAGTGATTTGAAATATATGATAACGATTATTTATATTGTTTTAAGATCTGATAGCATTGTGTTTTATTGAAGCAAAAGCTTTAAAAAAAATCTAAATGCCTTAGTATTAAAGTAGATCCCTATTATAAAGTATAAAAGCCTTAAACAATAATTTGTAACTACAGTCCTATTAAAAATAACTTTAAACATCTAATCCACGATTAGTGCCCACATAAATCATCAATTCGTAATTTATTTCTCAATATTGATTAATGATCTTCTAACAATACATACATGCATCTTTCAAAATGCGTTAGCCAATATGCACTTTCGAAAGTGATATCAAATAAACGAAAAAAAGCGTCAAGGACCATCGCTAAAACGAATAATCATTTGTTTCTATGAGCCGAGACTAACATTCGTTGTTCGATCGTGACTCGATTTCATTCGGTATCGATATAGGGTACATCATTCGATATTTATACGCTATTCGATTGAGAAAGTTATTAGCAATGTATGTCGGTCTGCAGGGAACCAAGGGATAGTTTCGTTCAACTTTTAGTTGTATTTACCTTGTTTTTATTAATATTAGTTTGAACCTGAGCGCACGTGCTGTTACAGTGAAACTTTGAGTAGAGCCATATTGTACGTTGTGAGACGATAAACAAGTTTTAATACATCCGTTGTCATGGCAACGATTTATATTACTTTAGTTATAACAAAACGCTACGTTCATTTGTTTCTTTATAAAGTCTTACATTAGGTACTTAATAAAATAGTGAGAGAGAAAAACGGAGCAAAAGCTGAACAAAATTGCTCTTTCTATTTCGATGCGTCCAGAGCTAATTCAACCCTTGAAATGCTGACGCCTTTATTACAGCTAATTTCGTCCAAAACATCGCTAATGTGAACTCTAATGACAGTAGTTACACTTCAACCTGACGTAGGAACAGGCATATTCTGTGTGACCTACTTTACCCTTCAAAAACATACAGTTAATATTTAGCTGTATCAAAATTGACCCATTTTATAAATTCACAGCGTATTAAATTAAAGCGCTTATGAACTTACTCGTAACGTTGCAAAATGTTGAGATAATTTGCAAACTATTAATTACAAGGTAACTAATGCACAGAGATGATTACAGTTGTTAAATTCGAAGTCGGATAAACACGGTGTTACTGATGAAGATCTTAATTTTATTTGTATTAATTATAACATTTATCTTATTTAATACGTATCTAAACATAAATTAAGTAACAATTTTTTTTTTGTGTTTTTTGTTAATTAATTTTAAACTCTGGAATATATAAGAGCTTTGCGCTGTACAACACAGATTGAAATTGACGGTTTTTACAAAATATTTTATAGTCCCATTAATAATTCTTCTAAGGAAAAATATTTTAATAACTTTTTGAAAATATGAGGGTTATTGCATAACTCTGCCTTAATCTTTACTAATATTATAAAGAAGTAAATTTAGTAAGTTTTGTTACTTCTTAAAGGTCATTGCAAATTCTCATCCGTAGAAAGCAACGTTATCAGTGACATAGCTTAATTTAAAGCAAAATACAAGGAAAAAATCTATAATTTCAGCTAAATATAAGTAAAGTGACACTATTGAAACACAAGCGCAGTGTCGCAAATACAGAATACTCTGGAACCGCAAATTGTAAAAGGCCCTTTAGAAAGCTCATTTCGCATTCGACGCGGGAACTGAAATTTACGTACAAAATCGCATTTCGCGTTTTTATATGACGATATATTGTTCGCTGTTATTGCGTGTTTTCAAAGCTTACCTTATATCAACAAATATCGAGTAAATGCAATTTGTTAAACTAAAAAAAATTTTTGCAGCTTAAAATTTCCAAAAAAAAAAAGTTACTTTGTAAATAAACTGTATCATATATTTACTATGCAACGACCCTCATATTTTTTATTATTATCTGTGTGTACTACCTTAACAAACCCAAAACTACTTTCCATCACCAAACATATTCCCAAACAGCATTAATCTTACTTATTCGACTTTCCTCCAGAGGCTGTTAATACAAATTGAGTAAAACCTGAGCAGAATTGAAATAATGAACTTAGTTTTAGTCCCCCTCTATTGTAGATACGTGAGGGAAAGTACTTTGCCTGTGTCATTTGAATATTAAAATGGTTTAAACATAGAAAACAATAAGATGAAGAAAGCATTTGTTTTATGCCAGTGGCAGAAACTCACGAAGTTTAAAAAAAAATAGGTGAAGAAATGATTTATGTTGTGCCAGTAGCAGAAATAGCACACGAAGTTTTTTAAAAAAGGATTGTTATAACAAGAAAAAAATGTTTGATCTCAAACTCCACGGGTGATGGCAAAATGATTTTAATGGAACAACATTTCGAAGAATCGCTTATGGTATCGCTTATGATGTTTTTAACATACATTTTTTCTTTAACCTTTTTGCTAAATATATTGGGTGATATTTTCAAGTACTTTGTAACCAAATTCTTCTTTTATTTATTTATTTATTTATTAACAGTTCTTGCACAAACAATCTTCTTAATTCTAAAATTATAAACATACCTAGAAACATCTAAACGTAGTTAGTAAATGAAAGTTTATGATTTTACGTCCCTTCATTATCATCATTACATAGTATAAATCTAAGTCCCTAATTCTGTCCGTTTGTATGTTTGGCCGCTAACTCCTCCTTAAGTACGTAACGGATTAAAATGCGGTTTTCTCCATATTTTAGGGTATTTATTCATTTAAATTTGTAAATAAAAAACATTCAGAAAAAGGTTTTTTTAAGTTAGCAAAAATGCAAGAGTTCGCGAGCAACTCGCAAGATTACACCATTGCGAAGCGTAGGCGGGTCGCTCGTTAATAATAAACTTGAACAACCATTCGTATTATCATAGAATATGAATCATAGTTACTCACAAACGAGGCGTTTTTGTTAGCGAATGGTTGTCAAAGTAAGTTTTTATAGTCTCATAGTTAGCGACGGGCCAACAAGACAAGTTTTATTACAGCTTTACTATTTGCGATATAACTTGATACATTACTTCTTGAAACTACTTTTTTAACTTTGTTGTTATTTATTGAGCTAGATATTTGTAAATAATTATGTATTATTATGATAAATGTTAATAATAATATTATGTATAGTTTCGTTTGTTGTTACTGTATTTAAATCTATATGATAAATCACACTTATCAGCTTTTCTTAAAGAGAAATTGGACTAAAAGAAATTAAGTGCAGTCAGTGTCTGGCATAGGCTGTTTTATTTATAACATAATTTGCGATTTTATTAGTAACTTTATGATCAGTTGTAAGTTGCTAATAAAGGCATAAATTAACGAGTTTACGATATTGTTTATTCATTGAGATTATTGCAATTAACGACTGAAACGTTTACAGATATTATCACCATTTTATGATCGTAATTTTATTTCAATTCAAAGTAAATTAATATGAAACCGTTTTAATTGTATAATTGTATGATATTCATTAAATTGAATGAATGCATTTTATGCTTTCATAAATACAACTAGAAATTTGATTTTCAGTTTATTTCTATAACATGAACATTTATTTTTATTTCTTTATATTATACGGAAAAAAAAGTGCCTCCTTCTTTAAAAGTCGTATCATAATTAAAATAAAAACCGACAGATATTAATTTATGGAAAAATCCGCCTCCATACCCAAGTATTGACCTATTTTTTCTCCTAGTCTGCAATGCAGCAATATCTATTCGTTTATAATATTTTTAATGTGAGAAAAATGAAAAATATTTTAAGACAATGGGGTGTGGCAACGAGGTATTAAGTTAGTTAAGGTTTCGTGACAAAGAGATACAAGTATATAATGTATATGCAGGAAATTTTATATATGCAATGTACAAGACGTTTTTAACTACATAGTTGAATATTATAGACTAAACAATGGATATGCGAAAAGTTTTTTTGTACATATCGAAATATGAATAGCAGGAATATTTATGGTAAATCATAGATGACAGGCCATTAATTAATTAACGTTTTTGCTGTGTATTGTAATATGTGTTGAAGTATGTATGTCAGTTAAATAGTTATGGGTATTATAAATAAATAATAATAAAAATGACAATGCCGGCCTACGCAACGCACACTAACCTACAAAACTGACTGCTTTTAAAACTTTTTACTGTTATTTACCCATTTAAAAGAAGCGATACATAACAAAAATTAATATGACCACAAATATTTTTTTTACATTATTCTGTAGTGTATATTATTTTGCTTGCAAATAGTTTATAACTATTATAAAATGTTAACCTTAACTCAACCTAAATTATAGATATCTATCGGTATTTTAATCACACGTGAAATATGCATTTCGATATTAAGTAGGTAAGTACTTAAGTTAAACGTTCGATGTATAAAGTTTCTATTTACTCAGATGTAGGCTGTGAAGCTTTACGTGAAAGTTATTCCTTGACATATATTAAAACATAAACATTTAAAAAAATATTGAGAAAGCACTGATTTTACTTACCTACTGTTTTAATAGCATTTAGTACAAACTACTTTTTAACGATATTTGTACGAAATAGTACCGGTAAAAATACGTATAGGTTTTATAAAAACCGCAACTGGTAAATGGAAGCTGAAGCACAAGAGTAAAGAAACTGAACAGAGACAAAGCTACATACGAATGCGCTGTGACAGGTACATCACTACAAGTGCAACGCGTGTGTGTGCGTGACCACTGGCCGCTTGTCACGTATGAGCCGAAACCGCTTCAAACTAGATCAGCCAGTGGTCAATCTCAGGGCGTGCAGGCGTGACGCGACGCTCGAACGTTGTGCGTGTTTTGTTTTTGTTTTCGAGTTTCTCACATAATACGTAGTAATACTTTTGTTTTAGTATTTAAAAAGTTTTGTAAATATGGTTGTACTTCGCCACCTGATGATACTGTCCCTGCGTTAACAATGGGTACAAATGACTATAGATTTAATATTCCAGAAAAGAATGGTTTAGTCTATGTATCGGGCTATTTATACAGAAAATGTCTGGAACATCACAAATGTGAGAAAATAAAAGCCTATGTTAATAGATCCGAACAACCCATAAATATAGGAAAAGATTCAGGTGAAATCAGGTTTTTTGATAATACCTCCTGACAATTTTATTGAATTTGTTGAATTGCTTGAGCAAAAATTTCGCGAATATTTTGATCTTCATATTAAAAATGTTAATATTGGTAATGACATATTAGCACGTTTGCAAGATTGTACATTTCATATGCCATGTGAGTGTTTCCCATTGGTTTATTTGAAAAAACTTTATATTAGATTTAGAATTTATCATTCGATTAAAAGACACAACAAATTATTAAAAACCAAAAGTAATAAAAAGAAAATATTTAGAGTATGTAATTTGTAAAAAAAAACCTATTTTAATAAAAAATTTGAAAAAAAAGTACATTTATATTTTTAATTTATTCAATTGTGCCAACCCTACCAAAATAGGTATAAATTTTGCTAGCTCTTTAGAAGCTTTGTCTCTGTTCAGTTTCTTTACTCATGTGGCTGAAGCTAAAACTATTGTCCCTTAAAATTATTTTTTAAAAACGAATATCTTCATTATTACGTAAGTACTTAATTTTTTATTTATATAACATTGAATACTTGTTCTTTTTGCCATATTTTTATACAAGCGTTTTGACAAAAGTCTCAAATAACAAAAATATTTCTTTTTTTTTTTTATTTCTTGCATATAAGAATAAATTTCTCATCATAATATGTAATCAATAAACACGTATGTTTTACTACTTAATTTTCCAAAAGACACCTAACAAATGAAAATCCTATCTGCAGATGCATGCTTAGTAGCTACCTATAACGTCCAGTCTTCCAGAAAAATCCACAGCATAACGAACAAGAAATACAAAAAATAAACTCACTTACCTGTTCAAATAATTTCAATGTACGATCGCGTTCTTCAAATTCTCATTCTGTCCTTACACGAAAATTCGCGGTCGATTCGAATTTGGAATGTTATCTTTTTAATTCGGCGCGGCAAAGGTGCGTTGCCCGGGAGAGAGGCACGGGCTTCGTCTAGAAATGGCGACTACACACTGCTGGCTGCATGGAGCGAGTGCCTTTGCCCCCGCTGGCTATCACTCTACTTTTGGTACCGCGTACCTCTAGACAGATTTATCTCTACTACCTGAGGTAGTGAAGTAAGCCAAGTTTTGTCTGCTAGATTGCGGCTTGTTTTCGAAAACAATCGGAAGGAAACTGCATTTGCAATAACGTTTTGTAATAACATTTATGCGTATCTTTGTGTGGAGCCTAATGTAGTTATTCAGGGTTGTACGTTAGGTGGAGTTACTAGTTACCCGCATTTTTTTTTGTATTTTTGAGAAAACTTATTAATATATGTAGGTATATCTTTGTTACAAAAATATATTTTTGATATTTCTCATTTGAAAAATATTTTTTCAAATTTATAAGACCAAGACTCTAAGAAGTAATTCAAGCAGTAGTTTTAATTTCCGTTTCTAGCACAGTTTGCGTACTATGTAAAAGGTTCATTAAGTAGTCAAAGAATTTCCGGTTTAAAAGAAACTTGTGTATTTTCCTGTCGTTTGAAATTCCATCGAACGTCCTGTGTGCATCCATTCGTATTAACGAGAGAATCCACGACAGTCTTATATATTGGAAACATATGAAATTATTCGAAAGATCTCAGATGTAGGGTAGAAAATTTACGTAGATATTGTATTTACAATGTTACTGAAATGAAAATATGGAAATTTTGGCTACAGTCTGTTTTATTTAACATCTTTTACGGATGGATACCTTTTTTTTACTTTATAATAACTATTTACGAGTAAATTAAAAATAATATATTGACAAGACCTGTTTCAATTTTTTTTTTACGTGTAGGAACAGATATTTTATAACTTTTTTACAAAATGAAACCGATCTAAAAATATACGTATCTATCCAAGTTCAAAACACATTGTGACTCGATTTAAAGTGCCTTTCGCCGAAAACGGATTTGTAAAAAGAGGCAGGGTTGGAGTTTGAAACAAAAATTCAAATTTAAAGCAAACTTTTCATTTAGTTGATATCCAACTAAAAAAAAAAACAAAAAAAAACAAAACTCATACTTCAAATCGAATACTTTCATACCTATAGAATATTTTTTACGATGTTTTTTGACTAAACAAACAGCCTGAAAAACGTTATATCGATAACGCATACGTTAACTTCACATCTCTATTCTCTAAAATATTTCCCGAAGATGTTTTAAAGGAAACTTTGTTGATTCCGATATTGTACGTAATGGATGAATTTGTTTGAAAGTTTCGAGCACGCCATCTATTTATTATCATATTCTTTTGACAAGGGTAAAGTTTGAGTTCGAAGTTTGAAGATCATTCACAATGTGGTATTTTTATTAAAAGTAGCATTATTCTTCCTACCACGGACGTATATCTGAATATTTTAAACAAAGAAAAAAGGAACATAATCCAGGGAATCTGATAAGAATAAAGTTACTTTTGTAGACAGTATGTGTATATTCAAATCAAGTGAATGCAACCCAATCATAGAGATTGTTAGCAATCACATTTTTAAAACGAACGAAGAAAAAGAACTAACTTTTATTTTGCTAGCCGCCCGCGACTCCGTTCGCGTGGAAGGCGGTTTCCTGTGGGAATGAGTAGTTTTCCCGCGGTAAAAAGTACACTTTATTCTGATATATAACCTATATTACTGTAAAGTTTCATAAAAATCCTTCCAGTAGTTTTTACGTGAAACAGTAACAAACATCCATCCATACATCCATCCATACATCCGTACATCCATACATACTCACAAGCTTTCACGTTTATAATATTAGTAGGATTAGCCGCCTGAGCTTTACACGGATGCAATTTTGTTTCGTTCATATTACATTGTATTTTAGCTATTTATTATATATACACTTTTTTACATATCTTATGGGTTTTTTTTTTTAGGAATAGTAAAAAAAACTATAAGGTATTCAAAAACTTTTAGTAAGTAGATAATATATTCGCAACAACTAACACACGGAAAGTGATACTATTAACGTCATGGAGCCTATTCATATACACATACAAAAGCTAAATTATGATATGATTATGATTAGTCTTAATTATGATATGATTTAGTTAGTAATAAAATCTGACTTATGAGATTGACCATCAGTTAAAGTTTAAAGTAATGCATAAGGAGTATACCCATACTATTAAATAAGAAGAGGTGATTTGGTAGTCTTTTTCCTTTTAAGCCGCTAACAAAAATAATGGTGTAAAATTTCATTTTTCCGTATTTTTAAATTAAAAAAATTATTAGTTATTCCTTTGTACTTTACGTTTAAATTATTAAATTCATTGCCATCATGATTTTAAACAATATTATCATATATTTCTTTGAATAATGGATTATAAAAGCAATATTATTGAAAGTCATATCATGTTTAGTTTCTAGGTTATATTCTACGGTTCCCAGGAATAGTTTTTTCAATATTTAAATAACCTTGACCTTTTATTGTGACTTACTATCTTCTTTTAATGCTACTGAATACGGTTTTATATTTATTTAGGAAAGTCAACCCTTGTGTTTTTTTGTAACTAAAGAATGATTAAATTCAGAACTTTTTGGGAAATAAGTTGGTTAAAGTTTAAAAATGTATTTTTAAAACATATCGTTAGCAATTTTAAAGTATCTTCTCACTTTTTACCTCAAAAGCATGCTTTTTCCACAAAAGAAAACTTTCATGCTAAAACTAGTACGTTACCAAAATTTAAAATCTTATTCCTCCCTCTTTGCTCTTGTTATATATAATCATAATACAATAATAACTTCCGCAATTTACTAGCAGAAGCTTAATGAATCTGTGTAAGTGAAGTACAAGTTTGGGCCCAAAATTAGCATATTTTGACCAAAACGTGCCGAGAGTGGTAACTACTTGGGAACACCGGGACTTGAAGCTATTAGCCGGTTAATTATATCACAGTAATTATCTCACATTACTGGAGACAGTAAAGGTACTTTAGAAGACATATTGTTATAAATATTTGTTTTATTTAAAGCTGTGAAACCTATTTAAAATCGTAAGACCTATTTAAAAACATATGTTTTAATAGACGATATGTGGAACATTATGATAATTATAAAACCGCTTTATTTTTGATCCCAAAAAGTTTTCATATATTAGTTCTGTTTGTCTAATGGAAATTTAAAACTTTTTTGGCAGTTTGCTTGCTATTAGTTTGTGAAACGAACAAACTAATTTAAAACTAAATAAGTATTTTATTAGGTAAAGATTTGGTTGTATGTAAACTATAATATGATTCGTACCTATATTTTTATGTTGTATACATTTGCCCAGTTGTAACAGGAATATGACATTCATTTTTAATGAAATCTACATCAAAATAGAGTAAAGTAAGGTAGGTACATGTAATAAAAACTTTGGCGTTTACTAAGATACTTGGGCAAAGCACCTATAGAAGAACTTAGAACTTATGATGTCTTTTTCTCTGTCACATAAATAACAGAAGTTATACAAAATAAACTGAAAAACACTAAAAGCTTTCTTAAAATGAAATATTTCAGAAGTATATTTTTATCTAACTTTTTACTTATCTTTTTCAGGTATCACTACAAAAACCACTTTTTTTTGGAAAAATCTTACAAATTTACTATAACTATAAGGTATCGTTAGTAAGTATATATATTTTTCTAATTTATAGTTAATGATATACACAAATATCTGAAGCAAATTTATTTTTTTGTGCTTAATTTAATTTAAATTACGGCTTAATAATGTCTCACTTACATTTCTAACTTTCTTTTTTTTCTATTTAAGACAACTTTATGTTACAAAATAAAATATAGGTATTATTATCCTACTAATATTATAAATGTGAAAGTTTGTGCGTATGGATGTTTGGATGTTTGGTACTCTTTCATGTAAAAACTACTGGACGGATTTGCATGAAACTTTGCAGTAATATGGGTTATACATCAGAATAACACATAGGGTAGTTTTCACCGCGGGAAAACTTCTCATTCCCACGGGAAACCGACTTCCACGCGAACGGAGTCGCGGGCGGCCACTAGTTATTATATACCTACAATAATTGTAGTCAAACCTTAAAGTTTTCAAATACATACCTATCGTAAAAACCAGCGAATATTTCAAGCATGATATTCAACTTGCAACTGGCCACAAAGACGAAGTTATATAATACATATTTCAAATTTAGAATTTAGATATTTTTCTTAGCGAACAGGAAGTTTAGGTAAAATTTTGAATTGTTTTTGGATTAAGATAGAGCTCCTAACTATTACTGTACTTTCAATACTAATATTATAAAAAAGAAAAAGTTTATGATATTTAAGTTAGGACACAGTAGGGATTTTCATCTTCGCTACTTCTAAACTGATTTTAGAAATTCTTTTACCAATGAAATGCTATGTAATCAGTGAGAGATAAGCAACTTATATTTGGCCTTTTTGGATTTCCTTTTATTATTATTAGATATAACTACCTATACATTAAATTATGATGTACTCTTATTTATCTCCTACCTACCTTCGTGAGTTTGGTTGTAAAATGCACGTCAACATTTTATCTCAACAACACAAAACAAAGTTTATTCCAACGAAACGGGACCTGAAAGCCGGGAACACTGGCAATCGAAAAAATCAAATTTAGAATAGTTACCAGTACCGCAACGTTCCGCTACACGCTCCATTCGTTAGGGACTGTAGATTTAAAAAAAATAAAAGATTAAGCCATTTCAAACGTTAATAAAAACGGCTGAAGCGAATCTTGAGCGTAAAATGTGTCGCGTCTAGTGACTGCAGAGACAAAACACAACGGGATTGAAGAAGCCGGTAATTGGTATAACTGAACTTATTTCTAAATTCAATTGGATTAAATAAGCCTTTTTATTAAAAATATAGATTTGAGTGAATGAAATAAAAATATCTAGGAGTATTAAGCTCTTGGTTTTGTAGTTTTAGAGAGAATTCTTCCATTATTCTTCTATTATTTTACAATTATTATTATAAAACTGCTTTATTTTGTGTTCGCATTTTCTTTTAACTCTGATATAAATGTGCTTATCTATTTTTATATAAGTATACTTTTATCATATTATTAAATAATCATCCTTAACATTTCGACTCGCGAAACAATTATTTAAATCGGTTCCAATGATTACCTCGAAAGCCAAAACCCACAAATTAACCTCTTTATAATATTAGTTTAGATAATAAGAACCACTAACCCAAAGAGACAAAGAACGTTAACTGTTCGTGATCATAACTTAGGAAATAGAGCAAGATTTGCCAACACAGAAAAATTTTAGACCAAAATTGTGGGTGTAATTACCAGCTGAGTCGTGATCCACTTAAATAACTGTGCAGATAAGATTGCAAGCCATAATAGAGCGACTCATTTTTTAGCCATAGCTTTAACCGTTTTTTAGATACCGGTAAATTTGGAATGTTAGATTTTATAGTATTTTAGTTGAAACATTTAAAACCAAACGTAAATATAGGAAAAGTCTTAATAAATAAGCCAAAATAAACATAATTTCAGATGATTTCGTTGTAAATATCGAAAACAGTAAAAAAAATAAAATAAAAGAAGAGTCATGAATATGATTTTGATTTAATCAATCGGTTAGTGAAACAGAAATTATTGATACGATAATTTTAGTGAGAGTTTTAATTAGATTTCTGATTGGTTGGTGGATAATAATTCAACTACCTTCTATTACCACATTTCATTGAATTCAGAAATTAATTAGATATTAATTAATATATTTTGAATTAGTGTTTGGTGAAATACACTAAAGAGAAAACATATTACAATTTTTCACGAGTCAGAAACATTACATGATTTTAAAATAATACCATAACTAGTATGATATCCCTTCTATCAATGTTTTAATTTATAAAATGATATTGGTATAATTTATATCACATGCATTTTCTTTGTAAACTTTTCTTAAGCTTCCTTATAGGTATTTCACTAATAATGGGACCCCTATGATAAAAACCATTGATCAATAAATAGCTGCTATGTATACATAACTATCTTACACACACTAAACACTACTACTATGACACAATTACATTAACACTACACACAAATACTGCCTGTTATTTTTTACTTTAATTTCATTTTCTTTCTGTATTTTTTATTGCATTTTTTTTGTTATTTTGTTACAGTATAACTGTCAATTCCTTGTTTTATAATTCAAACCATCTCACAAAAGTAGAACTCCCTCACTCTATAAATACAAGTATTAACTTAGTTTAGAGGTAGGAGCTGTATTATTTATGCTACTTAGTCTTTAGTACATAATTCTTAATTCATAATGTACTACTTTAAGACTTTTTTGAAATAAATATTATTATTATTATTATTATTATAAAAACACCTAAAAGTTATTATCACATGTGTCATCGGCCATAAACCAGACATATAGCTGGTGTCAGTAAATATCTACGATGTCGTCGAAGTTTATTAGTTAAATCGGGACTCTTGATCGGGAATCTAGGATATAAGTAGGTACTAATTTGGTCATTTCGAGTGCAGATTACAATCAATTTTAACCACCAAGTCACCATATAACATTTTTAGTCCCATCGTCCCATCAGTCATAGCTTAACTTTAGCTTTCGTCGTTTTTTTTTCTGTCAAGGTTCGTTTACACGACTACCTTAGTTACTTGCTACTGGCGCCAGCCACTCGCCCCAGAGACAACGGTTAACCGTTGGTAATCTAATTCCGTGTGAAGCTCATCTAACATAAGTAGACAATGGCTTTATTGTACCTGATAAATACTAGCATTGATTTGTAAAAGAAAGGAAGATTAGGTTTTTGTTTTATACGAGTGTCTTTTGTTAAAGTTCATGGTTACACGTAGAGCGAAAAGCAAAAATGCTATTGCGGGCTATTATTGACTTCAGATCGACCGTATAAAGGAACCTAAAATATAATATTCTCGTGTCACAATGTTAATTACCTTACTCCTCCGAAACGGATTACCAATCCGTTTCGTTTCTCCGATTTTTACCAAATTTTATGTGCATATTCAGTAGGTCTGAGAATCGGCTACTATCTATTTTTCATACCCCTAAGTGATATGGGTTGTTCAATCTTAAACATTTTCTTTTTACACCCGGCAAAACAACATTTGCGTGGTCAGCTAGTAAGGATAGATTTCCGAAGATCACACGATGCTGCTTTAGTAGGATTTATCGCTAAGGACAGTATTCAAAGTCAAATCATTATCTTCATTAGTAAACGGATTTGAATGTGGTTTTCACCATCATTTAGGTAATTTTTTCATTTAAATTTGTAAATAAAGAACACTCAAAAAAAGTTTTTTTAAGTTAGCCAAAATTCAATGTTACGCGAGCAAGTCGGTCAAAATTACACCATTGCGAAGTGTGGGCAGGTCGCTAGTAAATTATAAATGCACTAGCGACTCACCCACGCTTCGCAATTTTGTTTTTGCGACTTGTTCATGACACGTTGAATTTTGGCTAGTTTTAAATATTTTTTTCTGAAAGTCCTTTACTTACAAATTTAAGTGAAAAAGTTACCTAAAAGATGGTGAAAACCAAATTAAAATCAGTTAATTGGTTTAAGAGGAGTTACCCGACAAACATACAATTAGCGACTTGGATGTTTTGTATATTCTACTCATTTTTTCAAGTTTAAACTCTTTGAAATAAAAGTAAATTGATTTCGTTTGTAGTTTTCTAAATGACTACATAAAAGAGGTCATGAAAAACTCACTGAAAATATTCATCGTTAATATTACTATACATGAAATGAAATACCAAATTGAATTTCACCAACGCGTTATTAAACGACATACTGCTATGAACCAAACTGCGAATTACTATTTCATACAAACTCCAAACTCTTGGAAGTTCGGACAGAGTTGCCAACTACTTACATTTTGTCCCCGAATAATATCTGCTTGTTGCAAATTAACGACGCTCAAGGCTCTTTCAAACTTGGAATACGGGAATTTGGGGTTGCCAAATTTGCGGAGGTTTCCCTTTTTACGTAACAAAGTATACATCTTTTAAGGATTTGGAACGAGGAAGTCACAAACTTAAGTAATAAGGCGAAGTTAAAAAGCTATCTTATGTTGTTTTTTGCATTAAAATAGAAGTTTTAAGAAAAATAATACACGTATCAAATTATATTATGACAATGACTTCTGGAAACTCACGTCATGGTAACTTGGTAATCTCATCCTAACAACTTCTTGATTATCTTAAATTTTTGAATGCAATATATATTAGATACATTTAATACAGGGTCCAATAAAACTGTTATTAAAATCAAAAACAGGGTATCCGAAAACAGGGTATTCAAAAACAGGGTAACGAAAATTATGTAGGTACTTATACTTCAATCTGATATATTTCTGTGAACATTGTTAATTAAAATATAAATCTACAGTGCTTATTCCACACGGAGCTCAAAACTAATTTAGGCATTTGTACCTTCAGCTTCAAAAACGGCTTTCCATCCCTCTGTTTCTATTTCTAGATGCTATGAATTGAAAATGATCTTTCCCACCCTGCCCTAAAATTAACCTTATCACCTTCGTAATAAAGACTATCAGCCACCCAGTATTCAGTATGCAAGATGACTGCCACAGATGCAGCTCTGCATACAACCATAGGAATTACCATAGTATTGACTATATTCACTTAAAAGGCACGATTGTGAAGTGAAGCCACAATTCGTACTATCTGAAAATGTTTACGATTGTTTGTTTATGCTCCGTCGAAATGAACCAACCCGAACTGAGCCAGCGTAGTGGATTACGGCTCAGTGACTATCGTTATTTGAGCAGAAAGACTTGGCAATTAATCGTTACCAAAATGTTGTGATTGATATGTTTTATGTTCAAACATAAACGTAAAAAAATTCTTTATAAAGTAATTAGTACTATTTTCATGTTTTAATAAGTTACAGAAAAAAAACACTTGTTAGTGGTGAAATACCAAATTATACATAGGTTTTTTGGAGTGGTAGAGTCTAGCTCTGTAGGTTCTGTCTGCAGCGATTAGTGGGCTGACTCGACCGGTGAAATACCACCACAGAAATCCGACGTGAAATAAGGACGATGTTCCTGCGTTTCGTTCGGTGAGTGTGGTATCTGGTGCATAATATTGTCAAAGGCTCACCAACACCCACAGTGTTGCGGGTAGTCATGGGCGGCGGAGATCACTTACCATCAGGTGACCCGCATGTTCGTTTACTTTTCTATATTATATAAAAAAGGTACCTAAAATACCACATACTCACTAAGCACAAACTTTAGCTTACGTTGCTCCTAATCTATTGCTTTCAGCACCTAAAAATGTCTTATGCTTTACCTAACAGTCCATATCATAATACTATTTCCTTCATTTACTGTAATTCTATTTATTGCAAGCTACAAAAATAGTACAGCTCAGACCAAGCGTTAAGTGCTGTACCAGCTATTCCAATAGTCAACTGCTTTCGCTGGAACCAATCGAAGAATAAACGGATTTAATTAACTATATGTGGAACCGTGTCAAACATACAGACGGATATTTAACTATTCATACACCTGTAATGGAGGTATTATTTATACATACTTTTATGGAGTACGTATGAAGAAGAGTATACAAGTTAATGTTTCGACTGCCGAGGGTAAGCTATTTAAGGTTTACTCAAAGTCAGTGACTGCAAATGACGAGCATTCTTAGTGTGCCGATAACAAATAGCTCATTTAAAATGGCAGCCAATTTGAACATCAATCTTAACTAATTGTTAGGATGCCAGTTTAAAACAATTATATTCAATTCAGTTTAAAGTTTTGCTGAAAATCTTTTAATACACGACTAAAAACGATATCTATATCATTTTATCCGTAATAACTCCAAATCTAGTTGACTGCAATGTCAAACGTTTTATGTTGTTTATTTTGATAAGCATTTACTTAAAGCTTTAAAAAACCTTTTTTACTTTTCTACTTTTATGTAAGTAAGTTATTTACCTATGATGTTTCCTCATTCTCAAACATTTACAATTATACTAAAATTCATTAATACATTTTAAGGTCCCCGTAACTTAATTATTTTACCTTGTCGTCCGTCTGTTTGTCTTCACTCCATTATCAGGAATGTGTAAGCTTACCTAAAGACATCAAAAACCCTATAGGGTTTTCCAGAAAACAAGTTTTACATTATTAATTCTTAAGGTTCACCCTTCTTGTCAGTCCCCCGCTGACACTGCAGCTTTAAAATTTTCTTTAAAATTAGGTACTTCTTAGTTTTTTTTATAACTAACTAGCGAACCGCCCACGCTTCGCAATGGTGTAATTTTGGCCGACTTGCTCACGAAACATTTATTTTTGGCTAACTTAAAAAAACGTTTGCCGATTGTTCTTTATTTACAAATTTAAATGAAAAAAATACCTAAACGATGGTGAAAACCGCATTAAAATCCCTTAACTGGTTTAGGAGGAGTTAGCGGCCAAAAATACAAACAGACAGAATTAGCGACTTGGATTTATACTATGTATTGATGATTAGGTGATTTATACTATGTAATGATGATTAGGTACATTACTGAAAACCTTTGTAGGTGAATACTATGTTTCTGCTTAGCCCTCTCAAAATCTGAAATAGACCCAAAAATTTCTTTACAAACAGCTTGCAAATAAGCCTCAACTATTCCAGTTTAGAGATCGCATTCACAATTCAAACTCCCGTCAGAATTTGCAACTCAAACTTCAGTTATTCAGCAGTCGGGAGTTCCGACACAAAGAAAGATTTCACTCTCAGGTCATCAATAATGCATACGACGCTGCGCCTGACCATGACCCGATAGCGCACGCGCATAATAATGACTAAGAAAATAAAAGACGTTCCTTTCCAGATTTCTAACCTTTCTACTAATGTTTTACGTTTCAACGATTTGGGATTTTGGAAATTGAGGCGATTATGCCGTACAGAAATTCGATACATAGTTATATGTAAGTGAAGAAATAGTTATTGGATATTTGTTTCCAAGTTTTTTTATACCTAAGTAAACCTTCATAAGACCCGCTAAAACTACGCCTTGGTTTCCCCACTTTAGCCTTACTGATTTCAAACATCCTTAAATTTCATTTCACTTATAGATGACAGACACAAACAGTAAAATTTTGTAGGAAAGCTAAAGTTAAATAATAAAGTTTATTTTTAATTTCAAAAAAGTGATTTAATTAACTTTGCTGGTAGATCTGCCGGAGAACCAGATCCTCGCTGGAAGGCTCTGGTGAAGAAGATTCGCTCATCTATACAAGAATGTGATGAGAGAAGCTTGAACAGGTTACCAATTTTAGGTATTGTGTTTCTTATTTCAGATTCGCCATTTCCCTTAAAGTTGGAGGTCTTGTTTGATAAAAATAAGGCACTGTCAATAGATTAATATGTGTTCTATAGTCAAATAAAAGAACAGCAAGAAGAGAATAATCTACAAAATAGGCACCAATTAAACAGATCAGTTTGAGTTCGTATTATGTGGTGATAATAGTTCAGCAGCGCATATTAGGTATATATAATCGGAATTCTGGGAAACTCTGTCGTAGTTCTGGTAGGAAAGTGGCTACTGTCAATTTTCTATCTTTTATTATCATGTGAATAGATAGAAGATATAAATTTGCTGCAATTATTCATATGTGCGTTGTGTCAGAGTTTCAAAAACCAGCGTGAAGAAATCAGCACAATGTTTTCTGAAGCTTAGTAGCCATTTTATTACAGTTAAAAACCATGGGCTATCTTTCTTTCACTGATTTACATCTGTGGATTTACATCACAGATTTGCAACAAAAAGTCAGATCAAATCATGCCAAAATGCGTTAGTAAATAGGTTCTTAGGGTTTTTTTTGAAATACGGAAGAAAATGTAGTACCGTCCAATATGCCTACAGTATTGTCAAAAGAACTAAGCACCACAGACAATTAAAACGAAATCTATGCGACCACGAATGTCTGCATTCATTAGACTTATACAAATATCCTGATGGCTTCAACAAAGTTGAAGACTATAAGTATTCACACTTTCCTAAAACGAACAACTCAAGGCAGCGTGCCTGGAATATCTACAGATAATTTTACCTTGTTCAGGTATCTACTTAATTTATTTTAGTTTTTTAATTTTAATGCAGTGCTAATTGCTTTCCTGAGCCATATTAAATCTTTGTAGGCTCATGTAGCATTTCAAGACGCACCCAAAAAATGTAGTACATTGTGCGCTTAAATTATTTGTTGTTGTACTCTCGGAAGCTTTGATAAGGTTGGCCTTATATTAAAGGCACGTGTAGGGTTTATTCTTAAATTTGACGACCTCTGTGGTGCAGCGGTATATATACCGGACTGCTAAGCGGAAGGTTCTGGGTTCGATCTCCGGGTCGGGCCAATTTCGTAAAAATGGTTTTTCGATATTGGCTCGTGTCTGGGTGTAACTAGGTTCTCCCCTAGTCCATTGTGTGATGCCTATAATACAAGTGCTTACTGCAACTTACTTTAGGGCCACATAATTGGTGTCAGTCTGGAGTTTTATTATTATTATTACTTAATACGCCGTTGTTTCATATACCTAATGTGTATACCTAGTTTATAAAATGTTAACATTCGGACTAAATTATCTTAACTTTTCTTTGACAATAGGTATTATTCGTATATTGTGTTTGATTTTCAGACCATCAGGCGAGCGTAATTCGCAATGGGAGGCGCTTGTCAAGAAACTGTCTTCATCAACAGACGACGACGGAGGGACGAGGTAGTAATAATTATTTAAATGAAATAGGAAGTGTTAAAAAATTTAGATAAACAAGGGACAAAACTAACCTACTAATAACTAAAGATCATGGTGATAAGGACCTGGCCTCCTACCGCGTAACTAGCGTCGATTTGAACTCGACGTCGACAACTGTTTTCATAGGCTAAATTGTTAACAATGGCGGGTCTCTAGCCAATGAAAACAGTTGTCGACGTCGAGTTCAAATCGACGCTAGTTACGCGGTAGCCCCCCTTTTGTATTATTAAATTTAAACTATAAGAAGTTGTTATTCAATATTTTACTATCTTTCTAAAAGTAATTGTTTTTTAATTTCCTTTAGACAAAAAACGAACCTTAAGACCCGTATTTATAAATTGCTCTCAAGATCGATCTCAACTGATACGCTCTCAAGACGTGATTGCGAACTCAAGTTCCTTCCTAGTTTAAAGGATATCAACAAAAGGATAAATTAAAATAGGTTTGGCGTAACGTTTCTGCATCATTCCAGATTTTTAAATCACCTATTTTGAGATATCCCTACTAAAAAATAGTAAAAGAATATATTATTGGGACAGGTTAACTTCAATCCCAAGAGTGACCAGATCCAAGAAGACTTTTCCGACTGGTTCCACCTATAAAGGAACATGGAATATTCTAGGAATGAGCGGTTACGGAGTCTACACGTTTAGCACTGGTAATAATGTTCCGAATTTTAGTAGTAACTGACTTCAAGTAGGTTAAGAAAGCTAAGGTAGTTACAAACACTTTTGCGTTCACTATGCTTCGGTTATTAGAAACACTACCTGTACATTAACCAATTAAGTATATATATCCTGTTAAAAATAAAAGTCAAACAGTCTGCATTGCGCCTGCGTGGTGAATTATGGCTATCCCTCTTGCAACTCGAGAAGAAGATCTGTGATCAACTAAAGCCGGGTCCAGACATGATCATTTGCCCGATCCTATCACCGTATCCGATCACCGTATCCGTATCTTCACAATAGTCATAGCCTTTTGATGATCTGACAAAAACCGACACGACATGGGATGGGCCGTATCATAACGGCGTATTGAGATCGCGTATCATTACCCGTCCACATATGCGATCATGATACGCGTCGACGATACGGATACGGTGATCAGATCGGGCAAATGATACATGTCTGGACCCAGCTTAATGTGACCAACCATATGTCATCATTACCAGGCGCAGTCTACGAAGGTCACTTCGACGACGGTATGTTCCACGGATCTGGTAAGCTGTGTTATCCTAACGGCACGGTGATCTACGGGACCTGGGACAAGGGCGCCCTGGTGGAGAGGCATCTCATCTTCGTGGATGGAGTGGAGTACCGGGAGGACAAGTGGGAATATGTCGTCAAGTCTGACAGAAGGTACCTTAGACTAACTGTCTCGTCACAAAGATATGACGAGCGATTCTGTGACTCAAACTGTTCTAAGTCACTCGACAGTTACGGAATTGCTCTGCTGAAAGGTATAACATGCTGAATGAGTGTTTTATGAAACAGTGTTTATTTAGATATTTTGTTTTGATAAAAGCGGGTTCTCGCGTGGCAAACATACTAAAATCAACATTATTTGCAAGTATTATCACCAAGATATTTGTAAATATATAACTGCCACTTTGTTGTGTGTGTAATGTGTATGAAAACTGAATTCAATACTAGTAAAGCAATTGACAATGTATGTAAACGTCTCCGGATATTGTAATAAGGTTATTGAATTCGCCAGTGACATCATAAATATTATTTATGATTTTTATTTCTCCTTAATTAACTATACTGAGGCTAGTGCATTGAAATCTTTAAAATCGTTTCGGCGCGATTGGTCTAATTCGCGATTGGTCCAATGGTAAAAAATAACAAATCCGCGATTAGTCCAAAGCATTATTATGGCCAATTCGCAATTGTTCTAAAATAAATGGTAAAGTAAAATTTAACAAAGCATGTATTTTTTTATGCATTTACATGTTTGTACATATTAATACTTAAGTAACCGGGATGCATTTATTAACAATAAGTATCATATTCACCCAAAAACTAAAAGTGGTAAAAATACATTAAATCAACATTGATGATAAAATTTGACTTTTTACTATCAACAACTACGGGCTAGTACAAAAAATAGATTATATTAACGACCCTTTTCGATTTAGCACAAGCGTGTTAGCCGTTAAAATTAAACGTCGTATTAAAACTATCTTGTTGCTTCCTTCATTACTTCACGACAACATTAAATATATGTTTATTAGTGAGTGTTAATATTAAAATTAATATCGTATTGCAACTTTGACAGCATTAGGTATTGTATCGTGGCATAATAAAAACAGAAGAGCGATTTTACAACTTATTTTCGAAATGCGTACTAAAAAGGTCAGTGTATTGCGTTTATTTAAAGTCTTAAAAGTGAGCAAAGCATAAAAATGGCAATATTTTTGAATCACCGATACCAATGTTTATTTTATAATGTGAAAAGCTAAAAATCGTTTTTTTGGGAAGGGTTAAAACTAAATTCAATTAAATTCACCTTGCGTGATATTACTACATTAATACCTTTTAATTATAAAACTCCCAGCAGGCACATTATTTTATACTTGCACCCCAAGATTCTTTAATCATGGTACGTTTGGATAGTTATTTTGAAATCAATTTTGTCAATAACTTTATTTTCAAATTCAAAACAATTACAAAGGTCCTTTTTATAACAGCGTTATTTAGTTTACTAGGTCTGGTATTTAAATAGTTCGATAACAAACAGATACGATTGTGCCTTTTAAAGAAACCCCTTAGACCGCAGATCAAGTACATTGCAAGACAACTCGCAACTCGGCAATTGGCGGCGACGGGCCGTTGATTATCATGATGATGATGATGATAAATCTGAAGATTCTGATTAATCAATTACCTACTAGCATTTCAACGCTCATCGAGCCTTTAAACTAATTCACGAGCACTGGGTTTTTTTCTTAGCTCGGTATTTACTTATACCTATAGGCCAATCCAGTATTTACCAATCCAGTATTTACCAATCTTAATTATAGCTCAAAACCATATACTTATTGCTGCAATTAAAAACTTTATCGTTTTATTGAACGTTAAAACTAGAAGCCGCGATATAATTGCGCATGCGTTTACAGTTAAGATGGCGATTATATTTATATTCGTGCGTTAAACATCGGTTAGAATTAACTATCAATTGTTTTGTTGCGGTTAGTAAAAGTGTAAATGTTGGGAAAGGATGATCTGCGTTATATTTAGTTTAGTATTTCTATTTTTACGAAGGGTCAAATAGGATAGGGTTGTTGTTAGACCTACTTATTTGTGGTACCTTGTTTGTTGGCCTTTTAAACCTTTGTAACTAGATGTAAACTGTAATCAATAATTAATACAACAAATTTAAAAATTATGGGGCTTAAAAATTAAAACATATTTTTCTAGACCTAAGCATTTACTACTGTTCATGCTTCAAACAATACACAGTTTATTATTTTTTAAGAAAAAAAAGATGTGTTGAAACCCTAACATATTTGAAGGTAAAAATACACAAGATATTTTAATATGAGATATGGGAAGGAATAAATTTTGACGATGATATAAGACCAGTATTTTAGCAATATTTCCCCAAGTGGAAAGCTTTTATGAAGTTAGATGCGGTTTCATTTTGGGCGACCTAATTTGCGGAAAGTTTATGAATAATAGATGTTTTAAACAAACCCTCTTATTTAAAATCAGTGCTTTTACCAAAACTGCGGTGATAATGTGACGAATATATGTTTGGTAACTTAGAAACTAGTTACATCTTTGATTCAATTTCCAAAACGAATAAATACACTGCTGCTTCTTGATGCCTTTGCATTTTATTTTTATTTAATATATTTTTCAATACCGAATATTGGTACTTTTAAGAAATAGCGAGAGACTTTTTTGAGAGATTGTAATCCAATTTGAACCGATTCAAATACTGGAGGCCACAAAGACACTGAAGCCTATTTTGAAAACACGCTCTAACTAAACTAATTAAATATTATTTCCGTCACTTTCTCAAACTTAGTATCTAATAAAGACAGATATATTGGTCTAGCTGAATTCAGTCCACATCACTGTAATATTGGACAAATTGCGCTGAGGAATAGCCTTCGCTTGCTTGCGCCGTACCTATCGTATGCACGCAAATTTTAGGATTACGGAATTAAATTTATTACCCCTCTCTGTCTAATTTTTTGTTTCATTTAGACGCCACTGACATTCAGTGACCTATTTTGTATCCCAAAACTATGCTATAACACCATGAGAGAGATCTGCATCAGACTGCAATGATGATGATTGATTTATATGTAATTCTTAATTTATTTTTTAAACTGACATTTGCATGCCCATAAGGGCTAATATTCTGTAATTTTTTTTATCATCTTTAATTTTACCCATGTTGGCAAATAAATATTTTGAATTTGAATTCGATGATATCCTCCTTCTCTTTCAGATACCGCGTAGAGTTACTCCACGGCCTGCAGCCTTCCACCAAGTCTCACATAACACCCCACACCAGTAATAACATCCCCGAAACATGCTACGACGCAGGGGATGGTTGCTACAACCCCAAGTACAAGAGCGTCTGCAATTATACTGATCATTTAGACTTGGTCAGGTAAGTTGGTAACTTCAGTACATTCAGTTGGTACATTCATACAGTTACCTTAATATTTTAATACAACCATAACTATTGAAAATAATGAAAGCCCAATTTCGCTATGCTTCAACCGTTTGCAAATATAGAACTATTTACCACTTTTAACTTGACTGAAATATAAAAGTTACGTACCTACATAATTTGTTCTAACCTTTTAGGAGGCCATTACATTAATACTTCTTAAAAAGAATGGACGAAAATAATATTTGATTCGGCATTCGGTTTCTTCATAGTTCATACAGTTATTTCTAAAAACAACAGACCGGAATAGACCTGGAAACCGACAGTTTTCGATAAATTTGGTCAAACAAGATCGTTAACTCGGTTCAATACACAACTCTATCAAATTACTGCAGGGTTAATTGGCAAACTGGTAAATTTTGTCGATGAATTTATCTGTTTCAATTAAAAATACAATGCTAAAAAGTCGAATATAATTGAACTTTAGTTCCTAATAAATTTAATTAGCAAAAGCGCCTGATATCTACATTGGATAACAAAAACCGTTTGCAGAAGCAAATTTTATTTTAGACTAGTTGCCGCCCGCGACTTCGTTCGCGTGGAAGTCGGTTTCCCGTGGAAAAGAGATATTTTCCTGCGGTAAAAAGTACCCTATGTGTTATTCTGATGTATATATAGGTTATACTGCAAAGTTTCATCCAAATCCGTCCAGTAGTTTTACGTGAACAAACGTCCATCCATACATCCATACATACTCACAAACTTTCACGTTTATAATATTAGTTGCATAGTTGGATAGAATTCCTGTTCTTAAAATACAATGTAAACTAAATTGGAGGCGTCACAGGCTCATTTTATTAATATCATAGCTGAAACTTAGCTTAAAAAGTTTTAATTTCTAATCAGCACCAAAAATACTTTGGTTCACTTAAAGTTTGCACTAAATGAGACATATTACAGTATACTTTCAATAGAAAATAAATATCTGAGTATAAATTAATAAAACTATTTATTATTCCAGAACCCCAACATTGAACGAACGGGAGTGGATAATACAGAATTGCCGAAGCGGGTCGACCGAGCAAGCAGTGGGTCCTAAACCAGAGCTTTACGAAGCCTTCTATGAACCCACCAACTATCTAGACCCTACTGAAGTCATTATAGATATTCATAAAAATGTATGAAACAACCTAACTTCTTTTACATTCTATAAGTTTTAATATCATCAACATATTTTCAGGCGTCTTAAGACAGAAGCGACATTAGTTTTTCCAATGTTTAAAGAGTTTGTATTTTATTGCATTTAACATATTTTAAGCATATTCTCTCCATTATCTTATCCGACATAAATATGGCAAGAAAAATATCATACAGCAAGCACAATACCCATTGTAACCAACGCACATTGGAAACTACTGGCAGGCTTTTGGCTGCCTTATTCGTCTTTTGCAATACCCAATTTATTACGACACTTATATTTTACTAGCGACCCCACCACGCTTCGCAATGGTGTGATTTTGGCCGACTTGTTCCCGAAACATTGTTTTTTAGCTAACTTAATATAACTTTTTCTAAATGTTCTTTATTTACAAATTTAAATGGAGATTGAATATGGAGAAAACCGCATTTAAATCCGTTACGTGCTTTAGGAGGAGTTAGCGGCCAAACATACAAACATAAAGAATTAGCGACTTGGATTTATACTATGTAATGAAATGACGACCTCTGTGGTGCAGCGGTATATATACCGGACTGCTAAGCGGATGGTTCCGGGTTCGATCCCCGGGTCGGTCCAATTTCGTAAAATGGTTTTTCGAAATTGGCTCGTGTCTGGGTGTAACTAGGTTCTCCCCTAGTCCATTGTGTGGTACCTATAACACAAGTGCTTAATGCAACTTACTTTAGGGCCACATAATTGGTGTGTTAGTCTGGAAAAAAAAAAAAAAAGCCTAGATCAAATCATATGATCAATAATCAATCATTTATTGTTTTAAGGAGCCAGCAGAGACAGAGGAAGCCCTTCGCTTTGCAAGAGCAAAACAAAAGAGCCTCGGATTTACAAAATGGAGGGAATATAACAAAAACAACGGCGCAGACGCAAGTCAAGACTCTACAGGCAGTATTTAATTATCAGGCATTTAATATATTAATTTATATTCTGCGTTATTCTGATTTGGTATTGTTAATAATTTTATGGCTGTAACTTGTTGTGTTTTGATAATTTTAAGTTTTTAATATATATTTAGAGGAAGATGTTACTGAATGTTTGAAATATTATGGTAATATTTTTAGTAGGAGTGGTAGTATAGACTTCTGCAGTACCTACAGGGATGGAGATGTTAAACTATCTACAGGGTGTCCCAAAAGGTTACGTAGCTGGGAAGGGGGGTGGTAGGGGTGGTCACAAGGGTCACCAGAAAAATAATAAAAAAATTCCCCTCTGGATATTTCATTAAAAAAAAACCATTTTTTAAAATCTAAAAATTTTACACCTTGTTACCCTATATTGCTTACTGTACCTACAGATATTGCTTTATTTGAAAAAAAAAACCTGTTATGTAATCGTCAAAAACCCTTTATCAAATTAAAATAAAAAAAACTATACATATCTAACCAAGTTTTAAAGAAAATTGAGTTCTTGTCCAGTCAAGGACTTAGTAATTACGACTTCACTCAACTTCCTCCAAGCGTACTGAAAAAAAAACGTACTACGCAACTCCGGCGAGTAACTTAAAAAAATAGGTAATTTTATTGCAATTCCAAAATGGTATAACACTTATTTGAAAAATTCATACTAGGACATTTAAAAATATTTTTCGGGAACAATACTCCTGCAAAAATAAAAATATCAAAAAACAATAGTCTCAAATTCGTACACAAATACATTTTTAAATGTCTATTCTGTTGCTTTGATGTTACTGCCCGGTATAATTCTCAAGATTGGAGTACAGACATACCTCAAACATTCGAATAAGGCTAGATTAAGTTTTTCCATATGCCAGGGAAAATAATCTTTACTGCATTTACTCAAGTAAACGAAAGATGTAAAGGATCAAGCTTCACCTTGTCTGGTCTGTACAAAAGCAAAGGTTGATAGATTTGATTAGCTTATCTAACTGGTCTCTTACCTAAAAGTGGCTTATTAACTAATACTTTCAGCTCATCTCTAAAATAGTTTTGGTAATATTCATCATAATTTCAGTATAGGCCATAGACATCTATTACCCTGTAGGTACAGTCTAAGACTAGGTAAGCTGTGATAACAAATAAAAATAAATCCTATTTCCATACAAAAAAAGTTCGGTTAGTTAGTTTCAAAACGGCCACAGCTTACTCGACATTACAGTTGCGGTTTTAAATGAAACTCGAAAGAAAACAAAATTATAATTTATTATTTTAATAAAATGCTCGAAATGTCTACCACTAACTCAACTCAAGTCAACCAAGTCCTTGATGGGTTTTTCATAAACTTTTTAAATTTTTTATTAAACGAGCAAACGAGCATGCTAGGCACCTGATGGTAAGTGATCACCGCCGCCCATAACTACCCGCAACACTGTGGGTGTTGGGGGTGTGTTGCTAACCTTTAAGGTGGGAATACACTCTCGACTTGAAGAGCCCCATGTTGTAGGTAGCCAGGAATACCGCTGCAGGAAGTTCATTCCACATCTGCGTAGTGCGCGGCAAAAAAATCCGCGTGACACGCACGGTGGTACGCACAAATGGTAGCCTAGACTGTACTTGAATGTTTGAAGTATGTTTGTACTCCAATCTTGAGAATTATACCGGGCAGTAACATCAAAGCAACAGAATAGACATTTAAAAATGTATTTGCGTACGAATTTGAGACTATTGTTTTTTGATATTTTTATTTTTGCAGGAGTATTGTTCCCAAAAAATATTTTTAAATGTCCCAGTATGAAATTTTCAAATAAGTGTTATACCATTTTGGAATTGCAATAAAATTACCTATTTTTTTAAGTTACTCGCCGGAGTTGCGTAGTACGTTTTTTTTTCAGTACGCTTGGAGGAAGTTGAGTGAAGTCGTAATTACTAAGTCCTTGACTGGACAAGAACTTAATTTTCTTTAAAACTTGGTTAGATATGTATAGTTTTTTTTATTTCAATTTTATAAAGGGTTATTGACGATTACATAACAGGATTTTTTTTCAAATACAGCAATATCTGTAGGTACAGTAAGCAAAATAGGGTAACAGGGTGTAATATTTTTAGTTTTTTAAAAAATGTTTTTTTTTTATTGAAATATCCAGAGGGGAATTTTTTTACTATTTTTCTGGTGACCCTTATGACCACCCCTACCACCCCCCTTCCCAGCTACGTAACCTTTTGGGACACGCTGTATAAAGAATTTACATCCCCTTGTCAGTTTATATTTAAAAAATACATAATAACGCACCCTTTTTATTGGAAAATGTAAACCTTTTTTGAAACTTATATTTTTTTAGGTCTTTATTTAAGTTTAATAATACTGACACTCGTGACTAAATACTAACCAAACAAAAAAGAAAAACGAGTAGACAGTCAGAGCCTGTTGTAGTAATAAAACCGCATATACCTTAACGGTAATTACATAACATTAACCAATTTGGTTAATTAATAACCATATTGATTCAGTCATTAAAAATAGCAGAAATGTCTCAAAAAAGGAACGCTAATAAATCTGTAGGATTGCTATTCGTTGATCAAGTTATTTCGTAAAATATGCATAGCCTGTGGTTGCTATTAAAAAATTAAATCACAAGTCTAACAACATGTCACAATTATGACATAATTATGTTTCAATTTGGGGTTATGACAATGTCATAGTGATAATGATGATACCAAATATTGTTTTATTTTAGTTATTTAGTATTTTTTATATTTGTTTATCTTTTTATAACTGGTGTGTACAATTTAAACATAATTTTAACGTGTTCCTATCGTAGTCCTTCCACTTTACAATGTTTATATTAGATAATTAGTCGCCAGAGTACCTATATACAATCTTTAACTACGACCGGTACATTTATGAGCTTTGCGTAACTGAAATTACATTCTATGGCCAAAAATCATCTTTAAGTAGTCTCCATAGAACTTAACCATTCTTAATGAGAAAAAAGGGCGTCGTAGCCTTTACAAGGCACTTGGTCAGAAAACCAAAGTTCTCTTTAAAGATGGTGGACTATAATGAAACTTTATGTTGATATTTATCACGCGCTTACGGTGAGGAAAACTTCGGGAAGAAAACCCACTCATGAACACCCGGGTTGAGTATAAAACGTGTTGCATGATGGATTTCACCTTAGTCCCTTTGCTATCCTTGAAAATGATCTGTGTGATTCAACTAGAAAGTCGAGGATAGGTTATTATTTTTGTACATTTCGGCCTCCATAAAAGACAAAAACTAAATTGTACCCATAGTTACAATGAAACCCAACTTTCTTTTTACTTTCAGTTTTTTTTTATTTTATATCTACACTTACATACGTATAAGGTAATATATCATGGCAATTTGTGAAGCTACTCAACTTCCATGCACTTGTCCACCTAGGTAAGTATCTATAGTTTATTGTATGAAGGTAACAGTATAATTTTAACTAAGTATATTATTATTATTTTTATTTATTTGGGAAACAAACAGTTACAAATAATTCTTATTGTAGTATAATTAGTAACTTTTAAACTAGTGAAGTTTCCACCAATTTATTATTATTAAGTGAGTGAGTTTAAAGCAAAGCAAACAAAAAGTAAGAAGAGGAAATCCATCACTGAACTCCCTACAAATTAGATACACAATAAAGCGAAACTATACGTGATTTAAGCTGTTAAAATTGAGAAGTTGTTTCTTAAACTCATAATACTTTAAGTTCAAGTGATCAAGGTCAACTAAATTATTGATATAAAATTCAGATGATCTTTTAAGAAAAAAGATTACATGAATAATTAGTCTTACTTTAAGGTACATAAAGTAAATTTTTTTTTCCAGAGTTAAGTCTACGGCAGTTCAGAAAAATCTCTGCCTGTAAGTAATATATCAGATGATCGTGCTTTGAAACAAAACTTAAGCCTGAAATGGGTATTGAATCTAGTATTAAGCCGTTTTTAACATCAAATCATAAAATAATGCAGTATTTATTTCAATTGACTAGATCAGGCAGGGGCGCAACCTTTTAGCAGGCAAGGGCCGCATGGTGAAAAAATCAACCAAAAGCGGGCCACACTTGTGATAATAACATATCAACAAAAAATTCAATGGTTTTAAATTTAATAAACATGTGAAAGCGTGGTGGATTACGGCTCAAACCCTCTCGCTATCCGAGAAGGAGGCCTGTGCTCAACTATGGGACATGGCTATTTATTTATTTATTTTTATTTATGTCAAATTTTATTTTATACGTATATTTTTTTAATCATTCGCGGGCCGCAAAGAAGACGTCGGCGGGCCGCACGCGGCCCGCGGGCCGCGGGTTGCCCACCGCTGGACTAGATAATATTCAAATATACCAAATGTTTAATAAAGAAATTAATTAGATAAACTAGCTAAAACAACGATTAAATCTGAGCTTCATTCTAAAACACTATCATTGGAACACTTTCAATAAAGTTGCAAGTTAGTAGAACTTTAAATTCTATTTTGAAACCATATTTTTGCCCGCGTCTTCGCTCGCATAAATGCAGTATTGTAGGTATTGATAAAAGGCATATTCAGTAGAACCTGACTATTATTATTAGACCCAATTCACACACTTTAATATTTAACTTTATCATTTAGTATAGATACATAAATTTAAAAATATGTTTTAAGGTGGCGTGATCATAAACCAAAACAACTGAAAATACCTTTCCTTGAAAAAATGCGAGAGTTTTGTCAATCACATAAGGAAACATGTTTGTAAGTAAAATTTCATTTATAATAGGTAAACGCCTTACAGTTTTGCCCGCAGCTAAATTGTTAATACTATAAGTTTTTAACGGGAAAACCAATACAAAACTTTATCAATATCGTAGTCTTTCAAATATTCAATTATCCTTATTGTACTCCGCGATTCGCAATTTTTCCTTAGGGGTACTCCGCATCTGTATAAAACACATTTTTATTTTCCAGCTACATATCGGAAGCCCTGAAAGACCCACCGGTTCACCTAGTAAAGCGGTTCCACAATGCCACCGTTTTCAATGGGATGTGGGGCATATTCGGAATCACAGGCCGTGGGTCCTACAGAATGCCACATAGTTAGTCATTATTTCCTATATCTAGATTTTATTTAATAGCCATGTAGTCCCACTACTTAACAAAGGCTTCCTTAGTTAAATTATAATAGAGGAGCTCGGTGGCCGATTGGTCGTTCAATTGTTATGGTTAAGCGACTTAAGTCAGTCCCAAAATGGGTGACCACTAGGGGCATTTTATCACATTGGATTCGAAAGGCATGTTAAGCGGTTTCGGCTAGTTTTCATTTGGCAGTGTGAAATACACTTGACGATAATTCAGTTGTCTAACTTCTTCACAACAGCAATCACGTCAAAGACCTTCAACAGCGGTTTCCAGAACTCTAAAACTATCTTTCGGTTACCTTACTAACTTTCTAACTAACTATCTAACGATTATGCGTCAGTCAGCCAGACATCAGTCTCTTTAAC
Organism: Emmelina monodactyla; assembly: GCA_916618145.1. Classification (NCBI taxonomy): domain Eukaryota; kingdom Metazoa; phylum Arthropoda; class Insecta; order Lepidoptera; family Pterophoridae; genus Emmelina; species Emmelina monodactyla. Next base: position 7,804,819 of record OU745311.1, on the reverse strand, counting down.
TGAAATAAATTCACATTATGTAGGTACTTTCCGCTTAACAATTTCAATATATTTCTACATTCTTCCAAAAGCTAATTGCCTTACCAAAAACTTACACCAGTTCTTTTATTAATTGTAACTATTATAAACCAACCTATGATATTAGATGTTCAGTATGATGGAGAGTTCGATGAGGAAGGCATGTTCCACGGCGATGGAGAGTTGAGATACCCCAATGGAGACAGATGCAAAGGGAAATGGGAGCATGGGACCTTCACTGGAGAGCGACAGATCTTCTTGGCAGATTCCTTAGAATATAACGGCGATGGATGGATTTACTGTCGACCACCAGATAGAAGGTACAATTTTTTCGGAAATTATTATTATTCACGGTACAGTTTCAGTAGGTTTGTAAGAAAATTATTGATCACGATTAATTACTAAGCAAGATTAATTTATAAGCATGCTAAGAATTTAGATTTAATTTATCAATTTTTAAACGAAATAAAAACTTAATCCGTGACAATTCAATTAATCTTTCAATAATTGCATACATTTGGATGCCATAGTACGAAATAACAAAAATTACCTGTACTATAAATACCTAATATATGCATTTTTTTGTTACAGATTTAAAGTTGAGATAAGGGAAGGACTAAAACCGGCGGGAGAGTCTTATATTAGTCCTCAGGGGCGAACAGAATCTATTCCTGATGGGTTCTACTTCTGTGGGGCCGGGCTTTATTCCCCTGCAAACAAGTTCATATATCTAGACAAACAACTCAATGCTATTGTAAGGTAAAATGTTTTCAGTTACTAATTTTATCGAAAAGAATTGGATCTTTGAAAGTGTCGCTGCGCTGCGATCCTCAGTCACTGTATAAAATTTATGTAACATTTAAACAAGCGACCCATTGCAATCGATACTTAATGCATGTGCAAATAGAGTGGTGATAGTATCTAAAGTATTTGCTTGTGAAATAGTAGATTATTTTCTTATATAATAAAGTAAGAATAAGGATGAAGGTGAAGATACTTTTTGAGATATTGCAATTCGTAGCCTGGCGTCGACTTTGCTGTTTAATATAAATTCGATCTTGGAAAATGTTACTATTTCTTGAAATAAATTATATGTTCATACATTATATGTTATTAATATAGCTATTTTTTCTAATATGTCGAATAAAACAACATATGGTAAGTAAAATTTAAAAAATGATTAAAAAAAAACTATAACAACACGCATCGGGTTGAAAGTCGCTCAATTAATCATTACCTTATTATTTGAAATTATTTTATAGGTCGTCGTCTGTAAATGAACGTGAATGGATAGTAGCTAATTGCAGAAGGGCTCCGGACAAACCCTTAGGACCACTGCCAGATTTTTACCTAAACAAATATGCACCCACGCGATTCTTAGACCCAACAAAAGGTGAAAATACTCCCGAAGAAGAAGAAGTTCCTTACTATGTTAAGTATTTCATTTTCAGCCTTTTTTAAAACGCACATCTGACTCAGGCCAATTAAAAACAGCGACATTCGTATTAATGTAAATTACAACAAAGTTTTGCAAATAAATGAAATTATGCCGATGGTACCTATCTATATCATATTTCAAAATAAGCTTCGACACTCTAGTAATTCTATTTTTATTGCAAAAGCCGCAAACTTAGCTTGGTTTTGAATGAGCATTTGGGTAGTTAATTCCATTATGCAACGTCATTTATATTTCTGTTTTGCAGTCCGAGTCTGATGTCACCCAATGGTTGAATAGAGACGATTCGAAGATGTATACTGAGAGTGAATTGAGCCTATTGCAAAGAAGAAATCGCTTTCAACAAGTAAGCGTCGACGATTATTTTAAGCAGGCACCCAAAAACCATGATGTTTCAACAGTCCAACCTCCACTTACTTTCATTGAAGCCTTATCTGAGAAAATAATCTCAGACAAATATGCTTCTCTGTTTAATGAAAAACAACCAAGTGATACAATTGAGCATAATGCAGAAAGTAATCTAAATTCAGTTGACGATAAGCACAAACTTGGTGTGATTAAAGATAACCAGGTCCTATCTTTAGATAAAGGACAAAAAATACCAATGGCTTTAAATAAAAATAATATGTCACGTTATGTTGATGCACGCTATAAAGATATAACTGAAAATACACAAAAGGCAAATACGAGTGACATTATTTTAAAGCCAAATCAATACCAATCCAAAAGAAATGCTGAAGAAGGACCACTGAAAAATAAACAGTTTGATGAGAATGCAAGTCAACAAAAAATGATAGTTTCTGCAAAAAAAACACATCACGCAACTGCAAGTACAACACATGAAATTAAACATCCGCAAACCAAAGAAACAAAGACAATTCTAGATTTTAAAGAAATACCCACTAATTACGTAGATAAAGATCTAAGTAGATCTGACGCTGATATTAACCCACCAACTAAGATTCCATCTAAAACTTCAAGTATGACACATGAGATTAAACATTCTCAAATCAAAGAAACAAAGGCAATTCGAGATTTAAAAGAAACACCCGCTAATTACGTAGATAAAGAACTAAGTAGATCTGACGCTGATTTCAACCCACCAACTAGGTTTCCATCAAAAACTTCAAGTATGACACATGAAATTAAACATCCTCAAATCAAAGAAACAAAGGCAATTCGAGATTTTAAAGAAATACCCACTAATTACGTAGATGAAGATCTAAGTAGATCTGACGCTGATATTAACCCAACAATTAAGATTCCATCAAAAACTTCAAGTATGACACATGAGATTAAACATTCTCAAATCAAAGAAACAAAGGCAATTCGAGATTTAAAAGAAATACCCACTAATAACGTAAAAAAAGAACTTAGTGGATCTCAAAACACTTTGGGTGCTTTACCATCTAACACTGATATAAACCCACCAACTAAGAAATCATCAAAAACTTATTCAAATAAATATAAAAATAACAGAACAACCCTTGAGATTCCTATCGCAAAGATATTGTTTTCTTCAAAAAGTAGTTCAATTCCAATCAAATCAACTTCGATGGTAAATATAAAAAAACCGCTGAAAAAAAACATCACCACAACGAAACATGGGAAAAATTTACATGCAAGCTCTGGAATATTAACGAATGCATCCAAATCTGCATCTGTAATCTCTAAAAGTATAATTAAATCGGCGTCTTCAAAGCGTACTGCTAAGTCGCAAATGTCTAAATCCAGACTTCACTTTTTAGCACAAATTGGCAGTCAAATGATGAGACGCCCTAATTCCGGTATTTATGGCGACGACAAGATATTTAAAATGAATGCATCTGACACTAGCTCCCATTCTGGAAAGAAGGTTGCATCTGACACTAGCTCCCATTCTGGAAAAAAGGTTGCATCTGAAACTAGCTTTCATTCTGGAAAAAAGGTTGCATCTGACACTAGCTCCCATTCCGGAAAAAAGGTTGCATCTGACACTAGCTCCCATTCTGGAAAAAAGGTTGCATCTGACACTAGTTCCCATTCTAGAAAAAAGGTTGCATCTGACACTAGCGCCCATTCGAGAAAAAAGGTTGCATCTGACACTAGTTCCCATTCTAGAAAAAAGGTTGCATCTGACTCTAGCTCCGATTCTAGAAAAAAGGTTGCATCTGACTCTAGCTCCCATTCTAGAAAAAAGGTTGCATCTGACACTCGCTCCCATTCAGAAAAGAAGGTTGCTAAACCTTTAAAAAAATAAAATACCTCATAGAAATTTAGTAACACTATTAAAATCCGCAAGGAGCACTGACCTGAAACGTTTTAAATAGCAAAACGTTTCGTTGACCAATGTTTTGGACGAGTAATAAAAAAAATTACATCCAGAAAGTTTCATATAAATACTTAAAATGTTATACATAAGACCACGTAAAGTCCAACCTAATAATTGTTTTTATATACCTACTATAAGTTCTTTTGGCTAGCTCCCATCAGAATTTTAGGCAGTTGTTTTCAAAATACATGATTTGAGAGACATTTTATTCAAGAAGGATAATTTTTTAGGTAGGTATAAAGAGATTTGGTAAAAAATTCAGCTATTTATTTTTCTTATTTTATTTTTAAGTAAAATTGGAAACTATTTTTCAAAAAAAAGAGTGGATCAAAAATACAATAGTTAATGTAACTTACTAAAAACAAGACAAAAAAATAAGCCGCCGAAAAACCTAAAAAAAATATTATTATTTATTTTTCTTTAATAACTAATTCTTAACTCTAAAAATCTAATGAGGACTTGTCAAAACAAAGGATATACATAATTGATTTGGATATTATTCAGAGTAATCAGAAATCTAGAGGTATATATTTTATACTTAATTTTTATTTTACTTTTTCTTCTTTACAATTTTGTAAGTCGTTGAATTGATTTTTGATGTATATTTTTTAGTTTTTAACCTATTGTTTTTATTGTTTTACCCTTATACGAATAAACTACATTATTGATATGCTTAAAATTATTTTATTGTGCCTGCCAAAATAATTTGATGAAAATTATCAATTTTGTTCAGTGATAAATTATGAATAATATGTGATTAACTTACAAGACCTTGTGCAAGTTTAGTGCCAAGTAAAGAAAGATCTCGCGAAAATCCGTATGATATGGGGGGCGTCTGTATGGCGTTCTCAAAATAACTGATAAATAAATGTATTTTTTTATATTTTTTTTTGTATTGGTAACTTAGGTATCTATTGTTCCAATTATCTTTGGGTCAGAAGATATAAAATGTTTTCAGTGTAAAGAACCTGACCCGCGTAGATAATAACTTTCTTTCACAAATAAAATTATTGCTGTCCTGAGAACGCAATAGATAAAAACAAATTAGCTTAGAGTACGTTTTATTTCTTTATGTTTAGACTGGGACGGATTTAAACTCAGGTGGATGAAAGGCCATTGAACTAGAGATGGACCAGTGTCTCAATCACGAATATTCTGCAAATCGCAACGAAGACCATAGAAGCGATCACAAAGCACTTTTGTACAGCAACAGATAACTCGATACGAAAGCTATGCTGACGTCGTATTTGATACGTTTGACCACAAGTTTAAACTTGTCTGGCCACAAGTTTGAAGGCGCGCTGGGACACAACTTCGTCAGCGTCTCCCCCCACACGTTCTCTTGGTTAGCCACTAACCTAGCCCTGTGTCGGCAGCCTGGTGACACTCTCACAACAAGCCAAGGGTCTGTGGCCTTCCGCCGCCGACCCCGGACCTCACCGGCTGGAGTTGCCGACGCGGCACTGTGGGGACGAAGAAAGGGGTTTTCCCCCCACCTCCTCCTCAACCCACCTCCGAACCAACCGTGAAGCACCTGGTACCGCGGCCGACACACCGCACCACCCGACACTCCACGCTTTCCCCCCCGGGTGCTATTTTATTATTATTATTTTTTTATATAATATAGGGAGCAAACGAGCATGCGGGTCACCTGATGGTAAGTGATCACCGTCGCCCATGACTCCCCGGAACACTGTGGGTGTTGGGGGTGTGTTGCTGAGCCTTCGAGAAAATTGGAACCGGATATCGCACTCACCGAACGAAACGCACGATCATCGTCCCTACTTCACGTCGGTTTTCTGTGAGACGGTGGTATTTCACCGGTCGAGTCAGCCCAGTAATCGCTGCAGACAGAGCCTACAGCTAGACTCTACCACTCCAGATATGAAATGAATGTTTTATGATGTGGTAATAGATTTTCCCTATGACAGTCACTTAAAGATAAGGAGAACTACCGAGTACAATCATATTTTTTGCTCGTCGGAATAACTATTCTTTAACCTTTTTATAGGATTAGGATAGACTTCAAATATCAACTTCACCACGACTTTACAAAAAATATGTCAAATAGTCTACTACAGATAGTTATTGTATTTTTACATCTATTTAATACATGACTTTTATTTTACGTATTTTGCGAGTAATCATTGACATATTTATTTTTTCTTTAATGGTATTATAATAAAACTTATTTTGATCGATCATGTCCGAGATATTATTAGTTACGAAACGACATGAGTAAGTATTCCTTTCATCACAATTTTTCCTCATAACTATTGTATCGGACTAGAGTTAATCTAAAAAAAAAACAAAAAAGAGAGCTTATTATACCTGATGCTTTTAAAATATACCTAGCAACTATTATAATTTAGCTAATTTAACTAGGCTGTAACTAGGTTCTCCTCTAGTCCACTGTGTGGTACCTATAGTACAGCTCTGCTTAGTTAGGGCCACACAGTTAGTGTGTTAGGCTAGAGAAATAGAAAAAATTTTGCTCTTAAAAACTACAAAATATTAAACATACAAAGTTACTCGTCGAAACATAGAATCACCCTGTAGTAATACACTTATCATTTTGATTGTGCTTGTATTTTTTCTTATTTAGTAGCTGTGATCTAATTTACCCTCTTATATATTATAAATTTACATCTCAAAAATATTTATTTAAAATTGTTATGATAATTTCACCAGAAACCTAAAGAAAATTCCCGGTGAGGAATTAATGCGAAAGTTTTCAAGGAAAACGAAGCAGCAGTGCAAGTTAGTACCTTCTTCGTCTTGAAATTATAAACGTAGAGATAATCATAAGGCAGAACATGCTTAATATACTATGGGATTGGAAACACATCATTAGCAAATTTTATAGAGCTTGCTTGAATTTTATAGAAATCACAAACCTTTTATACTTATATCAGTATCTTGTAAGCTTTACTTTTGCTAATGAACACAAAAATTGCATATATCTTCCTGACTGCTGTCATCACAACGCTTAGGTATTTGTTATTGTGCATGTACTTCTTTAATTTCCTATTATCCTTCAAATTAGAAGTACTATAAAAGTGTTGCTTTTAGATACGTGACAAATATCGAAGACCTTCCACCAATTGTATCGAGACCTAAGAGAAATCCTACTGGTTCCACGTATACGGGTACTCGGGACCACTTCGGAATAAATGGACTAGGAGTTTACTGTTTTCCTGATGGTACTTTCAAAATTTTATAAAGATGCAAATGTGTGATTGTAGGTATAGCGGTGATCATTTACCGCCATGTGACCCTCTTTGCTCGTTTGCTAGCTTATCACATACAAAACCGAAAAAAAATATCAAGACAACATAGCATTCAGTTGCTGCCCAAAATGAAATTCCCTGCGAAATATTTATTGTTGTGAAACTGGTTTTACTAAATGATGGTTATTGGTTTAACTTTACGATTTTGAAACAATGAACTAACAGAAAACTTTATTAGCAGTTATAGCATGAACAGTGAACGATTTGCAAAAACACTGAGCATTACTATAGCGAACATCAGTCCTCATTATAATAGACTATAATTGACTTCTGTAAGTGACCGGTATATTCTTTTATAGGCTGGATTTACAACGGTTATTTCGAGGACGGTGAGCTGCATGGTTTCGGGGAGCTAACCACCACCCATGGTGAATTAGTCCGGGGTATCTGGATTCATGGTAAACTGCAGTCCAGCACTGCTACCCTGTTCTTTAGAGACGGACTAGAGTTCAAAGAGTTCGACTGGAATTATATCAGAATGCCAGATAGACGGTTTGTATGCTTTTTCAAAAAGAGTTTTTATGTTGACTTTTAGCGTAGCGTAGCTTTTGTTTAGCTTCTCTACTATTTTTATTCAAGTCGAGACCCTTTATATTAATCATGGTATTTTTTATAGATTCCACGTTGAAATGGCAACGTCTCTCCAACCTGCTCCTATGTCATACAAGACAGCTCAACAGCCGACCAAAATCATCCCTCCAGGTCACATCGACACTTGCACTGGATTTTACAATATCGTCAAGAAAGCTGTCTTTGAGTATCATGACCTTGATATATTGAAAAGGTTTGGCTTCCACTTATTTTCCTCTTATTAGGATGCCACAAAATATTTCTTAGTTCTGCGTTGTCTACTTGGTTTATTTCTCTCTATTTATTTTTTTATACTTTTTAAAGCCTGAGACTGCATTATAAGATATTTGTTTACCAACTATTACTATGTCTAGATCGCCTAAGCCGAAGGAGCAGAAATGGATAGAAGAAAACTGCAGGAATGCCGATGATTCTCCTGTTGGTTTCCATCCTGGGTTGTACGAGGAGTTCTATCGACCCACCAAGTATTTAAAAGGGGATACTAACCCTAATGACGAAAACCAGGACCTTTATTTCGTAAGCTCACCACCGGGTTATCAAATTCTGTTTTTTCATAGAAAGATCATCTTCAAACATACTTTTGTTTTTCTTTCAGACCGATAAGGAATTCCAAGAGCGATGGCAAGTGATTCAAGAATCCAATATAACCTTGCAAGACGCATTCAACAGAAGCTTTACGTTTTCGCTGCCTCTATGCAATGCTTCGGAATCAGACATTGGCAGTAAAAAGACAGCCGACGCGACTTCCACTGTGACTAATGATGATACTTCTGTCATAAGTGCTGCTGATTATGCTATTCGTAATAAAAATGTTGGTAGATATCCTGGTTATGCCCAAGGCAGAAACACTACTTCTGAACAGAGCTCCCCGTCTGCAATGTCAAACGAACCCATGTTTAAAGTCACTTAAGACTAAAAATATATAGAAACTTTTTGCAATCAAACATGAATTCTGGCAGAAAGAAAGGCAATGAGTACTTATCGAAAGAAAAGGATAGGGGAAGAACTTGATTTTTTTTTGACTTTTTACGGTTTACTATTTTAACTTAATTTTGGCTCTTAACAACGTTGGTTTAAAAATAGTTTATCAATATTATATTAATTAGTCATCTAGATAATTATAGTTGAATTAATAAATTAACCTTTCTTAATTTTTAATCATTAGCTGTTGTTTCCTAGATATATTTTTTAGATATAATTTGTTAATAAATATACTTAATTTTACAGGCGTGTTATATTTATTTCCTTAGGGTGTAGTATTTATCACAGATTTTCTATTCTAAGTAAAAAATTTTCTCTTACATACATAACTTTCTTCTTCTTAATCCTTATTGTCCTTCAAATAAATAAAGTTAAAAAATATTAAAATAATGCCAAATTGAGCCTCCTTTAGCAATAATCACAAAAAGATATTTCCACAAAAAAGATTCCCCAAGTTTGTCAACAAGGGTTCAACATTTTGAAGGAGAAAGAATTATAAAGTACTAGTGGCCGCCCGCGACTCCGTTCGCGTGAAAGTCGGTTTCCCGTGGGAATGAGAAGTTTTCCCGCGGTAAAAAGTACCCTATGTCCTTTCCCAAGTTCAGTTCTTTCTTCATACCAATTTTCAACAAAATCGGTTCAGTGGTTTAGGCGTGAAAGCGTAACAGACAGACAGACAGACAGACAGACAGACAGACAGAGTTACTTTCGCATTTATAATATTAGTAGGGACTTGAGTAGCTTTGCACCCCGCAGTTTCACTAGCAGCTAAAATTCTCTTCCTGTTGGAAGTGAGTACATTTTGGCGGCAAGAAATTACGTATTGCCTTTCTCTATAAATTGACTATTCAACACACGAATATTTCAACCCGAATCATTAGGTAGTGTGATGATTTCTGGTCGTGCTGGTTAGCATGACACGAATCTCGAGTCTTTAAATTATCAGCACGTTACAATAAACCTACAAACAACCGAGATAAAAATACTTAATCTCGCTGTAAAAAAATATATTTTCATCCCAACAGAACGAAGTATGTCTATTCCAAAATTCATTAAAATCGCCTTATACTTGCACCCCGAAAAAAATCCCCGCTTTTGGAAGAATTAACCACAAAAAAAGACAATGGCCCTAATAAGTCAGATTTCTCAAAGCTTCAAACAAAAAAAGTCAACTCACTTCTAAAGCTTCAACTGCAAATATATATTTTATAAGCATTGCAATAGCAAATCATTTAATTAATACTGATCGAAATAGCAAGGCTGTTAAGTAACACAACTTCAAATCAAACTCTTCAGTTAACTTCTTTTAAGGTATAACTTCAACAGTTGTAGGTGCTCAATAAACCATGCTTCCTTTTATAGTCGAACCCAAGTAAGTCCTTGAATATCCTACTAATATTATAAACGTGAAAGTTTGTAAGTATGGATGTATGGATGGATGTTTGTTACTCTTTCACGAAAAAACTACTGGACGGATTTGGATGAAACTTTACAGTTATATAGGTTCATCAGAATAACCCATAGAGTACTTTTTACCGCGGGAAAACTTCTCATTCCTACGGGAAACCAAACCAACTTCTACGCGAAAAGAGTCGCGGGCGGCCACTAGTTATACATATACATATTTTTATCTTCGCATTTTAGGAAAAAAGAGGCACATTTGAAGCTACAGTCTTTTTACTCCATATAACGATTCTAAAACGTGGCTTTCTGGACTCTTGAATTAAAATTTAATTAAAATTTATTATTATGATTCTTACTAATATTTTGTACACCTTTAGGAAACAAGTAAAGGTCAAATCACAGTATGAACCTTTGATGAAAAAGTTTACCGACTCTCACAAAGAACAATGCAAGTAAGTTATCAAATAATTACTTAAGAGTAAATATATAAATTTATATACCATTACTAGCTGATTCGGCAAACGTTGTTTCGCCATGTTAAAAAAAATGTTAGGTGTGGACAACCCTAATCACTTAGGGATATGAAAAATAGATAGTAGCCGATTCTCAGACCTACTGAATATGCATAAAAAAATTGGTCGAAATCGGTAAAGCCGTTTCGGAGGAGTAACGTAACTAACCTCTGAAGGTATCATCTAAATGTTGATTAGGTACATCATGTAGATTGAAAAAAATGCATTATTTTTTGGAAAATATCAATTGCCAACAATTTTGTATTTAACCGATTTATCTGATATTTATTTATATTAAGTAAGTAGTCAAGACTTAAACGGAATTAAAACGTATTAAACTACGGAAAAGCCACAGTTAAAACCGAAAGGGGGAAAGCTAGTTAAACATAAGTTATAGTAATAAAACCTTTTTCTAACTAATGCTTTCCTTTAGATTCGTAGATCCGAAAAATGTAAAAGTTCCACCTCAGGAGCGGGATGAGGTAGAATTCTGCACCGGCTCGTCGTATGAAGGCGAGTGGAATGTCATCGGAATGCACGGCTTTGGCATCTATAAATTCGAGACAGGTACCTACTAAAACATAAATAGTAAATAAATTTTGCTTAAATAATCTTTTATTGAACACTGAAGATCATTAAATTTTATTTACCAAGAAGTAATGTGCACTGAAAAATATAGTACCTATTGATAATGAATAGCCAGACTTTATCTTTGCTTGTAGATAATACCTACATATTATGTAAATGTTTACTAAAATTATAAAGCTAAAGAGTTAGTTTGCTTGTCTGTTGGAACGCGCTAATCTTAAGAAGTAATAGTTCGAATTGAATTTTATTGAGAAAGGCTGTATATATAGCCTATCGTTCAGCAGTGGTCGGCAATTTTCTAAATAATATTAGATATTCAACATCTGGCTATGAATAATAGCAATGAAAAATGGTGTAAAACGTGTTAAAATCTCTCTTGCGACTTTTACAGGCAGTTTCCTCAAGAAATAGTTCTTAAATGTTTTATTCGTGACCAGGTGCTGAATTCGTTGGTCGTATAAGCGATGGAGAGATCCATGGTCGTGGCGAGATAACTTTCCCCAGCGGTGATTCGGTCAGGGGCCGATGGGACCATGGTGCTTTTGTGAAGGGAGAATACTTCTTTTTTGATGGACTGCAGTATGAAAGTGAAGACTGGGCCTACTGCCGGATGCCTGATAGAAGGTGTGAGAATGTCTGCAGTCGGACCACTTATTCTTAAGACAATAGACTTTTTTTTATATGATATAGGTAGCAAACGAGCATGCGGGTCAACTGATGGTAAGTGATCACCGCCGCCCATGACTACCTGCAACACTGTGGGTGTTGGAGGTGTGTTGCTGACCTTTGAGAAAATTGGGCACCGGATACCGCACTCACCGTGCGAAACGCAGGAACATCGTCCCTACTTCACGTCGGTTTTCTGTGCGACGGTAGTATTTCACCGGTCAAGTCAGCCCAGTAATCGCTGCAGACAAAGCCTACAGCTAGACTCTACCACTCTCGAAACTACCAATCACCTTACGGCCTATAGACATCGATTCACTTAAACCTGATGATCAAATCTTTGTTTGTAGGTATTAAAATAAACCCAAAATAAACTAATATCATGCATTGCGTATAGTTTGTAAATCATACTTCCGTGCAACATCTTATAAAACTAGTACGTCTTTTTCAGATTCTTTATCGAAATCGAAAGTGGTATTAAGCCTGTCAACATATCATACAAAACTGCCGACCAGCCAACTCTGGAGATACCTGATGGTTACTACGATACTGGTGCTGGCTTCTATGATCCCGTGACTAAAGAGATTTATAAATATGATATGCTTTCGGATATCTTCAGGTACAAATTCTGCCACTTTAAAAACCGTAATTACACTATATTTTATTGTTAGCAATTATGTTTAGCTTTAATTTGATAAACAAGGCAAACATACTCATAGGCAATCAGCACTAAATGGGCTTAAGTATAAACATATTATTAGGCAACTTTATCGTCATTCTTATCTGTGTTAGAGAAACTATACCTTATTACAAAATAAAACACATTTTATTCAGATCACCTGATGATGATGAGATGGAATGGATAGTCAATAACTGTAGAAAAGCTCCCGATGGCCCGATAGGCCCGTGTCAAAGGTTGTATGAGATTTACTACAAATCAACGAAATATTTGGACGAAGATTCGACATCCGAATCGGAACACTCTTGGCTTACTGTAAGTAACGACTTCTATATTAATTCTTGTGCCGACATAATATGGCTCAATATCTAATGAACCAGGTGCACTCATATGCCATCTATATTCATTTCTTACTTCCCCCATATCGGTTGTTCTTTTTAAGCGGAAACATATTTTCAAAACGTGAGTGTGTAGGTAAACAAGTATCATGAATTCAGTTTCTTCTTCGTCGGTCAAAGGCTTTTCGTGCATCTTATTAAGTAGCAGATTTGGTTTAAAAAGAATCTCCTGCCCAGGCTGGCGATCCAGAATTCGATAGACTGTGGAGTTTGATGTGTACCAGGGTCAATGAACCCGGTATACCATTCAGAAGATCTTCGACGTGGTCGGATCTTGGGTATGGATCAGCTCAGGACGATAATACTGCACCATCGAAGGAACCTAGAAGGAATGGGATGATTCGTCACGAAACTGCACCGCCATTAAGCCTTAAGGGCCCTTAGTAACTGAAAACGGCAGAATTAGCCAATTTCTATTAGCTGTTACTTACAAAATATATGATATTTCGCACTGATATTTCAAATATATAATAAAGAACGTAAATGTGATGGGAAGACTGTTTTAAAAACACGATTGGAATAATTTTGCTCGATAGAAAAAAATCCTGAAGTCACCTCTAAAATTTCATATAAATGCACATTAAGACGGTGTTTTACAATAATAAGTCTTATAAAATCGCAAACTGATAGATTTTTACCTTTTCTATGTCGTGACTGTTTTAGATTTCTGAGAAATTGAACATTTTATTAACTTTTTGATGATAAATGTGTTTTGAGGCCGTTGATTCTATAGGAACCGCGTTCCCCGACCCCCCCGCCTAAGGCGTAGAATCGAAGCGAAATCTGAATTTTCGCTGACCGCCTAACCCCCCTTAAGTGTAGCTTGTAATCACATAACTTTTATTCAAGGCCGTAGCTAGAGTGAGGCATCTTTAAGATTTTTTGTCCTACCTTTAACCAGTTATACTCTTTCCCAAATGTAACTCTGTACTAGCTACAGTTCTCCGTTTAGCCAAGTTTAAATTTTCATTTAATTAAAGGAATACTTTTGTAAGCTATGTAACGCTACCTAACAGGTTGGTTTAGATTAATTACTTTTACTTAGTTGTTTATATAAGTTTTAAATCTTAATTTTAACTTATTATATTACTTATTAATTATGTAGGTACTTACTAATAATATTAATGTTCGGAACTGCAATTTGTAACGTTATGTCAATTGAACAATCATAATTGCTTATTAAATATAGATTTACATTATTCATGCAATGTTTTTTTTGTACTTACCCAATTGTTAGCCTACAATTATTTTTCTTTAAGTAGATTCAGTCTGTCAACTGGGAAACTGCTTCCAGTGTCCTGCGCAAAATTTTATATTTCCAATTTTATTTATTTGTTTAAAGAAAGGCTTTTCTTAGTACTTAGGCTAGTTTAGAGACTTGTTTGATTTGAACGTCTTTTGCTGTTTTGTCAAAATCGTGACTACCTTGTCTCACCCAAAGCTGAAGCGATTTCAATATTTTTATTGAAGACACGCTTTGTATTGACGATTTTAAGTTAAATTTAAATTAAGCCCTGCAAATGTACGATTAAAAAGAAAACTGGTAAAATTATCTAGACGCTTTACTAAAAAGTAAATGAAATAGGTTTGCTATAACTTTTACAAAAAAATCTTAATACTTACAGGCTACTGACGCCGAGTTTATGGAACGTTTCGCTGAAATGACCAGGAGAAGATCTTCCCGGATGATGTCACTTGGCAGGCCGTCTATTAAAACTAGACTCGATTCTGTCTTCGATGGCAGCCCTACTGAAAGCCATATGAGCCATAGAATGAGTATGGCAGCCTCCGCTAGAGGCAGAAAAAGCATTTATGAAAATAGACCTAAGTTTTTTATGTAAGGAAAAAAACGATGTTCTTTACTTTAAGTTTAAAAAACGACGATGTTCTTATATTTAAGTTGAAAAAAATAATTTCTTTAACTTACCTACTAAATTCTAAGGTAGTAGAAATGTGTAGGATATGTTTTTGTTTGTAAGTTAATAATATTATATAGATAATATTTTCTGTGTAAGTTTAATAAGCGGTAAAAAGAAAGCTAGGATAGCCTTTTTTTATATTGGTTGTTACTTTTTTTATATTGGTTGCGCTATTATCTCTAGCGCAGTGCACAGTGGCATTGTGAACTGCGCTGAAGAAAACCTTTTCAGTTGCATGTATTTTTTTTGTTGTAGTTCTTAGATTAGAGACACTTCAATAAGAAGACCTATTATAGTTTAATAAATTATAGTAAGATTCAATTTGTATTTTTAAGTTTAAATAAAACCTGTTTATAACAAGCACATTGTGCAATTTTAATAAAGTTATGTATATTTAAAAAACGCAATTCAATTATTATTGTGCTATACTGGGGTTTGGAACTCGGTATTTACATAGGCATGACTTTCCATAACCTTCGACCATATTAAAATGAACTCATAGTAAGTTAGATAAATGGAAAATGTTTGTAAGAAAAGGCTACTAAGTACTTCTGAAAGACCAGCAACGCACCCTCGACACCAATTTGATTATAGGTGTGTATGTATGGGCAAGGACATAATCGTATCCTCAGAACATAGCGAGAAGGTTGACGTGAATACTTCGCACACGCAGAATTTTCAGTGTTGTAAAGACTTTTCTATACCGCAGAACCATTACTTTAGTTATTGTTTAACGCTTCGCCGGGTGCTACAAAACCATGCTCGCTTAGCTCGCTCGGCTCGCGAATATACAGAGTCAACCTAACGCGCCCGACACTACGGGCCTTGCTACTTACGAGTTAGACTTAATCATTATCATTATCACCTAACAATTCCAAAGTCAAACCTTTACAATTGTAAGCCAACGATCGTGTATAAGCCTTAAAACAGCGCACCGCACCGCACCGCACCGCACACGGCGCTTGTAATAAAGTTTATTGTACAATAAATACCCTTTTCTAATGCATATTTTTTTAAGAGCATGAACAGCAGAGCTATTACGAAACTCGAAATTTCGGGAAACGGAGAGGTTTAGAGAAGGAACGGGTACTCCGTCAAGCAATTACGTCATCATCACAGTGCAAAAATCACTTTTAAAGCCGTTATCCGGACGGAAACCCATAGACTTACATTCAACACCTCTATAAGCTCTATACATCTTCAAAAAATGACACTAATCCATAGTGTATTTTTGTTAATTGCCATCCTACCATATTCTAAAACAGTTTTAATGCCTTGAGCTGGGGTCACACTGTTGAAAATGGTAATGCCCATGAACGTGACAATTATAATTATTGCTCCACTAGATTTTTCTAAAAACGCAATACATCTTCCATTACTCTCCATTCCTTATCGTAGCATATAAAAGCATAGCAAAGGGATCACATCCCTTTGCGTTACCGATGCACACTTACAAAACGTAGTGTGCCCGCTTGATCGCGATAATTATCGCTATAATCATTATGATGTGAAATATTCAGTAAAAATAATACTGTTAATACACACATCACCATTACTTAAAAAAAACAACTATTCATTTGACATGACTTTTAATGTCAAACCATAATCAAAACAGTTTTGAATTTTTTTCATATTTCTTATTTCACCAACTTTTCTTACCTGCTAATATATTACAAAATCAATTACACAACAAAAAGGACTAGGATTTCAGTTGTTATTCCTTAACCATCTTCTGTCTAAAGAATGAGAAGTATCCTATTCCTGATATAACTCAATGGTTTTAATTTAGTGAGCTAAAGGAGGCAGCTGCTATAAAGTGCAATTGAAAATGGCATCAACAAGGTAAAGGTATCGTATTGTTTTATTATCATGAGTTTGTTAATGTGAAATAATTTGCTTATGAAAACTATTCCAAAGCTTTTAAAATAACCTTAGCGAATTTATACCTGTCTTTAATTGTCCATATCTACGACTATCTAGCATTACACGTAGGTACTAACAAAAAACTATATATTTTTAATTTGTTTTAGTTTGGTATCATCAAAGGATTAACCTATAATCTACACGAGGCCGTGCAAAACAGCAGAATTATCAAGTATTCTGAAGACAATTGAGATGGAGTACACAGGATCATATATAAATATTATACCTATATGTACCTTATTATTTTTAAATGTTGTTGAGACCATATCGTTTTATTTTATTCATTTTCTATAGATTTTTAAGTAGGTACTTACCTATGTTCATAACCTTGCTACAGTCTTATACTTTTTCATAGAAATTAAAAAGTTCTTTTTAAAGTAAATTTTATTTAAGTTTAAAATTTCTTTTACTACTGCTTTTTCAGAGACACGTTTTAAGATTACAGCGGTACGATGTAAGCGTTTTCTCCGAACTTCACACTAAACTAAAAAACTAAGGAACCTTACCTATATTAACTGCAAAATAAAACTCTTATACCTCTAATATTAATTTTATTTCAATTAATAATATTTATTTTCAAAAAATGACATTTTATATGTTCAGATGATACATGGATCAACAGAATAATAAATGAGTTGTTATTTTTTACTCCCGAACTCCAAATATTTCAAAAGTATTCTGTAATATTACCATTTAAACAATTAGCCAACTAAACAATTAGCCAAAAGCCATTCTGGTGGATGGTCTTCCCCACAGAACACCAACTGAAAAGCGGCAGCTGTAGCGACTGAGAATCTGTAAGTCTTGATACATGACAGGTTTATGCGCACCTCAGCATGTTGATCTCTGAAAACCTTTCGATGTCGATGATTTTCGGTCCCTATGCGAATGACAATTCTTAATTTTCAAGTTAAAGACACTACACTACTACATTTTTTTGACAAAAAACAGCTATTTGGATTGGGATAACATAGTTTATAACCCAAAATAGAAATATAAGGCGCCACCTGTAGTTGTCAACGCATGTGAAGCTGCGGGCGTTTTACTTGTACAACATTTATGTTAATAACAAAAAATACAAATTTATTGATCTTTTAACTTTATGTTGGTGGGAAAGCTACGAATTACACTACAATGAATTTGTGCTACGGAAATTCCATAAAGGACTAGACTTTTCTTGTAAACCCCATAAAACTTAAGTTAAAATGCCTAACAAGTTTTTATAAAATCTGTTCAGCATCTTAGGAGAGAAAAGATACTCCCGCATTGATAATGTTTATGTGAAATATAAACGTAAATTGATATTGAAGGTACATACCTAAAATATTTGAAGAAGCAAATAACACCTTCACACATTTCATACCCAATTTCGAAAGGGGCTCATCGGCTGGTTTGCTGGCCCATATTTTTCATTTTGACCTCCTCTATATTTAGCACAGTGCAGATTTTACGCTTAAGCTTCCTGAAACAGGCTTAAAAATGCTATTCTATAGTAAAGCAATTACTCAGCTGATACTAGGGATCTCCACCACCACGCCTTTTTAGAAGTGTGTTGTATCTAAACACTAGCTGGAGAGTTAGTGACAGGGATTAAAAGCTAAGTAGGATGGGTTCTGTGGTAGAAAAAAATGGATATTACAGAAATAATCCTAACCTATGTATTTTTTCTTTGTGTAGGTTTATAAAATCAGTCCAGTTTTTATAAGAATTAAATCTTTCTTTGCCCTTTTTAATAAAGTATAGGTTAATCTGAAGTAAAGTTAAGTTTAATACTAGTATTTCATATGCTAAGACAAACCAAAATCAGTCCAGTAGTTTAAAAGTACGCTCCACTAGGCTGGCTCAATGCGGGTTAGAATTACAAAGAATCAAACCATGTGGATTTCCCTCATCGTAAGTTAGTGATAAATCCTTACTTCCTTACTTTAAATGTGAAAATAGAACTTGCTCAGACAAACTTCAGTATCATGCAAAAGATTATTGGAGCACATTGCAATAAAAGTGTATTCTTTGAATAAATCGTTTTTCATTTTATAATATAAGTAAACAGTGGTCGTTTGATGGGAAAAGTCAGTTTTGAAATATTGTCAAAGTGGTTTTTTTTATAGCTCAAGTGAGCGGTTAGAATCTTTCGGAGTGAATAGAAAAATAATGGCGGGTAATTTAAATTTAAGAACACAAACCAATCTTATGAGATCCGTCCGAAGCTCGAAACATTTTCGTAATAGCAAGCCTGCCTCCTTTAGCTCACTAAATAAATTAAGACCATTCTTCTTCTCTATTGCCGGTATTTGAGTTATATCAGGAATAGGATAACTACTTCTCATTCTTTGGATAGAAGTTAGTTAAGGAATAACAACTGAAAACCTAGTCCTTTTTGTTGTGTATAATTGATTTTGTAATATATTAGCAGGTAAGAAAAGTTGGTGAAATAAGAAATGAGAAATATGAAAAAAATTCAAAACTGTTTTTTTTTTTTCTTTCTTCTTTGGCCATGGTGCAAATATGATATGCACATTGTGCCAGTGTCAAGTTTATATTTTTTTACATTTACAATTTTTTATTAAAAACATAGGGAAATTTTAAGGAAAAATAAGGAACCCGAGTTCAGTATATGGATTATGTAGGAATCATAGGAGTTATAAAAGGAAGTTATAATATACATAAACTAATACAAATACATTAACATCTACAAAACTAAGATATGCATATAATAAAAGTACTTGTAAAGATAAAAATAAATTTAAGAATAAGTAAGTACATAAGTAGGTATAATAATTATAACTTTAAATCATTACAAATAATAAAATTTGCTAATATTTTATATACATCTTTTTTTAGGTTATATAGTAAAGTAGCAACGGATGTAGGAAGCGGAACAGTCAAGGAAATGGAATGTAAAAAGGAATCACGGTTGTATAAAGGACAGGAAAAGAAAATATGGTTCACATCCCCTACTTCAGATCCACAACCACAATTATCTGAAGAAAGTATGTTTAATTTCGCAAGATGGGCAGAGCAACATGTATGGCCCAATCGCAAGCGGATCAGAATACTCGTTACCCTTCTGCCAAACCTTAACTTAAAGAACCATGGTTTTTGAATTATTGCTGGTTGAATATTAAAATAATGCTTTCCTTTAGTTTTAACTGATTGAAGCCATTGTTCGTGCCAAGTTTCCATGAGATAAGTTTTAGAAAGATTAGCTAAATCCTGACAACAGTTTGCATATGGAACTAAGTCACCACACTCCACCGCATCTTTTGCTAGACGATCTACATGATCATTAAAAAAGATTCCATTATGGCTAGGTATCCACACAAATTCAATATTATGACCGTGTATATGACATTCGTACAATTTTTGTCGCAGTTGAATTATAATCGGAAAGTTAGATTTGTCTTTGAAAGGAAATTTTGCAAGTGCTTGAAGGGCACTCAGAGAATCGGTAAATATTACAGAATTTGGTAGTTTTGCCATCAATACGTATTCAGTTGCCTTAAGGAGGCCATAACACTCTCCTGTATATACAGACGTTTCCGGAGGAAGTTTTATCTGTATTTGGATATTATACTGCTTATGATAAACAGCAATACCAACGCAACCTTTATTAGAAAATTTAGAAGAATCTGTAAATAACCAATGGAGATCTTTAAATCGTGTATTTATGGCATGAGAAAAATGAGTATTTGCATTAACATCACCTTTTCTAATATCAATATTATACGATATTTTTGGATTGTATATCAGTGACTCATACTCAGCACAAATTATTGGTAGGTTTTCAAATCCAAAAGTAGGAGCTTCAATTATGCTACAGCGATTGTAAGATTTAAGTAGGCAAGAACTGCTTTTCTTTGAATGGGAATATTTAATATAAGTTTCTGATAATATTGTGAAAATAGGGTGGTTAATAAGCTGCAAACATTTTAACAAATATTTATCGGAAAGATATTGCCTTCTTAATGATAGTGGGGCTTCCGAGCATTCTACTTGCATGGCATTGACAGGGCTTGATTTCATTGCCCCTAATATGATACGAAGAGCTTTCGTCTGAATACCGTCAAGTAATTTACGGCCTTCCGCACAAATTGGATCTAAAGCAAAGCATCCATAGTCTAAAATGCTTCTAATAAGAGCATTATAAATTAATTTTAAACAAAAGGGATGAGCTCCCCACCAAACCCCTGATAAACAGCGTAAAATGTTTATCCTAGTTTCACATTTAGCTGCTATATATTTACAGTGAAGTAGACCATTTAATTTTGAATCTAGAATTAATCCTAGGTATTTCACTTCTTTCTTACATGGAATATTTACACCATTGTATTTTACTTCCACTAAAGGAACTATACGTTTGAGAGTAAATAATACTACCGTACTTTTAGGAACCGACAATTCAAAACCAATATCAGTGAGGTAAGAATTTAATTGTGATAAGGCTGATGCTAAGTTATAAGAAGCTGTTTCTATTGATTTATTTGTTACATACAAAACTATGTCGTCTGCATACTGTAAAATATTTATGTTACCAATGTTATTCTCTAGATCATGTGTGTATACGTTAAAAAGTAGAGGACTTAGAACAGATCCTTGGGGTAGACCTTTGTGGACATACCTACTTAAATTTACACCTTCTATATATAAATTAATTTTACGGTCTGAAAGTATTTGCATGATAAAATTTAATAATTTCGGAGGAACATTTAATGAGATTAATTTCTGATGTAAAATAGAAAGCAAAACATTATCATAGGCGGAGTTAATATCCAAAAAGGCAGCCACAGTAGAATCACCTTTAGCAAAGCCAAGGCGAATATGGGAAGTTAAAATACTAATGTTATCAATAGTACTTTTAGTTTTACGAAAACCAAACTGATTTCTTCCAAAAATATTTTTACTTTCCAAAAACCACTCCAATCTATTTTTGATTAAATGTTCGGAAATTTTTAAAAACACTGAAGACAAAGCTATTGGTCTATATGATGATATGGAGTCTGGAGGTTTGTTTGGTTTTAAAATTGGTATGACATCCTGAGATTTCCAAGATATCGGAATATTACCGGTATCAAAAATAGTGTTAATAATACTTAAAAAATAAGTGATTGTGGATTCATTAAGGTGGCTTATAAAAGAGTAAGGAACTCCATCCTCTCCAGGGGATGAATCCTTCAAATGTAGCAAAATACTTTTGAGTTCGCTATATGTAAATGAATTATCCAAATTCTTGCGGTTTGTGCTTTTTGAACTATTTTCAATCAATAAATTTGGTGCAAAAGGCGGAGCTAATTTATCTAAAAACTGTTCACTTAAATTCAATGGGAGGGTACAAAAGGTTTGATTGGAAGTAGCTCGTCTAAACCTTCTTATATTTTGCCAGACAATTGTTGCGGGTGTATTGGGAGATAGATTTTGACAAAAAGATTTCCAGCCCTCACTTTTTTTTTTCTTCAATAGATTTTTCGTGTATTTATTGGTACTGATAACTAATTGGTAGTTCTCTTCGGTCATGTTTTTTTTATAATTTATTTCGGCTTGCTTTCTTTTTTTAATCGCTGTCGAGCACTCGTGATCCCACCAAGGGGGAGATTTTATTTTATGTAAAGATGGACTTTTTTTTACAAAAGTACTATCTGCTGACTTTAACAAAATTTTTGTCAAGTTCTCTGCAGCTTCATTTTCTACACCTGGAGTAGGTAATGACAATTTCAAAGTGTCATTTTCTACATTTTGAGCAAATTGCGACCAGAAATTATTATTTATAAAATATTTAAAACGTGGATACCTTAGTGGAATATTGATGTTTTGTGTAGGAAATTTAATTAATAGGGGATAATGATCACTTCCATAAGTAGAAGTTAGAACATTCCATGTTACTAGAGACGCTAAATTCGGAGAACAAAGAGATAAATCAGTAACACTTTTGGGCTCGTTTGGAGCTGTACGTCTAGTAGGGCTCCCTGTATTTAAAATGCATAAGTTTAATTCCGTAACCATATTCAACATTTGTTTGCCTTTGGAATTAGTTAAACCGCTGCCCCATATTTGGTGTTGACAGTTAAAATCACCTAATATAAACATCGGTTGAGGTAACCTAGAAATTATCATTTTGCATTCATTGAGTATCTGAGAACTAGGCCTAGGAATATATACAGAAACTAAACTAAAATTATTTACAGATATTGCTACAATGGAGAAGTCATCATGATGTGTTGGGATATCAATGTTTGTGAATGGTATACCATTTTTAATGAGTATGGCTGCTCCTCCATACCCATCAATTCTATCTTCCCTGATTAAAGTAAAACCAGGGATATTAAAGAAGCTATTTGGTAAAAGCCATGTCTCAGAGAGACAGAAATATAAGGCTTTAAGTGAATTAATCACGTGAATCATGTCAGTCTTTTTGCTGACTGCACTGCGGCAGTTCCACTGGATAATTTGTGGTGTGTACTGATCCATGATCAGAAGAATTAGAATAAGTTTCAAAATTTGCTGCGTTGGACGGTAAATCAAAGGAAATTTGTGAAATTATGTTGTTTAAATCGGTTACAGTTTTAGTTAAATAGGTTAATAAATCATTCTTATTTGTTGCATGTATATTATTTAAACATGTGCCAATTGTTGGCAAAGGCTTATTAAAATCTTGTATAATTGAATTGTGTGCTTGCTTGTCATATCCTTTATCTAATTTAACTGGAGAACGAGGTTTATTTATTACAGTTTTTTTGTATGAAGTTGTCTTGGGTTGGTTATCTACTATTGGAATATTTTGAACTTTTACTTGAGCTGTAGGTGATATTGTCAAAACTTCTGAATAAAGCTTAGTTACTTTAGGAAATTTCTTTAAAGCTTCAAAATAGGATACACAATTTTCAGCCATGTATACTTTGATTTTTTTTTGTCTTTCATACTCTGGACATGACTTGTTGGTGGCAAAGTGGTGACCATTGCACATACAACAAGTTGCACTGCTATTATCAACTTTGCAACTATCTCCAGTGTGTTCTTGGCCACATTTATAACAACATGGCTTCGACCTGCACTGATTTTTAGTATGACCATATCTACAGCAATTGTAACACTGTATGGTTGGGTAAATATATAAAGAGACTGGAATTGTGTTATAAAGTAAAAACAACCTTTTTGGAAGCGTTTGTCCATCAAACGTTATGACAACTGTTTGGGACGGGTTCCAAGAAGGGACGCCATTTTGAATGGATTTATAATTTAGTCGACGGATTTTGACGATTTCGCCACAACCAACAGGTACACATAAAGAAAGCTTCACCTCTTCATCAGTCATATCCATAGGTATACCCCTGGCAATACCAATCCTCGTAATATTAAATGTGGGAATAAAAGCCTTTAAAGTTTCACATTCAAGACTGCTGCTACTTAAGAAAGTGTTTGCATCATTAAAATTAGAGAAGCTTAAACCAATCCTATTTCTTCCTAATTTTTGCACACTGCCGTTGATGATACTTTTGAAATTTTGATTTTTTAAGAATTTACCAAAGGTTATGGGATGAAGTATTGAGCCTTGGTTTTGTGAGATTTCTTTTCTTTGGACATGAACTATGTATGGGTATTTGTCTGTGGAAATAAACGTTTTTCTATAGTTCGTATCTGGTCTAGGAAGGGTTTGTGAAAAGTTAGGTGTGGCAGAAGTAACAGTATTATTGGTGGAGTTTGAATTTGAAATAGTTGCATGTGAAGCCTGAGCTATAGAATCTACATCCGCACAAGCGCAAGCAGAACCGTCATTAGCCTTGGAATGCCTTTTCCTTTTTTTGTTACATTGACCGCAAGTTTTTACCGTTCTTCTTCTTTTAGTTGTGGTAAGTCCAACAGAGCAATCAGTATCGATGCTAGATTCTACCTCTATGTTCCAAGCAACCTGTAGGCTGCCGCCAGCAGGATCCGGAGGATCGTTCATGGCGCCAACCTACATATATGAAATATATAAAATAAACTTACCAACTATGGAGAAAACACAATACTTATAATACTAAACACAAAATAATATATATACAAACTATTAAAACACAACTTTTAAACCCTAATGATCACTTTAATTTATTTTTTTGAAAACAACTTGAAAAATTACGTGCGCTTACTACGAAATTTCCCGCCGTTTGTTCAAAACTGTTTGTTTTGATTATGGTTTGACATTAAAGTCATGTCAAATGAATAGTTGTTTTTTTTAAGTAATGGTGATGTGTGTATTGACAGTATTATTTTTACTGAATATTTCACATCATAATGATTATAGCTATAATTATCGCGATCAAGCGGGCACACTACGTTTTGTAATTGTGCATCGGTAGCGCAAAGGGATGTGATCCCTTTGCTATGCTTTTATATGCTACGATAAGGAATGGAGAGTAATGGAAGATGTATTGCGTTTTTAGAGAAATCTAGTGGAGCAATAATTAATATAATTGTCACGTTCATGGGCATTACCATTTTCAACAGTGTGACCCCAGCTCAAGGCATTAAAACTGTTTTAGAATATGGTAGGATGGCAATTAACAAAAATACACTATGGATTAGTGTCATTTTTTGAAGATGTATAGAGCTTATAGAGGTGTTGAATGTAAGTCTATGGGTTTCCGTCAGAATAACTGCTTTAAAAGTGATTTATGCACTGCGATGATGACGTCATTGCTTGACGGAGTACCCGTTCTTTCTCTAAACCTCTCCGTTTCCCGAAATTTCGAGTTTCGTAATAGCTCTGCTGGTTTCCCTTTAAAACGTAAAATCTTTCACCTGTGGGAATGATCCTATTTCTTAGGTAAATATAGTTTACCTGCCATAACAAAAATATAGGCTTCCAATCAATCATTCACTCATTCGAGTTCCGGCATGACGTTGTCAATGTCAAAGTCAGATAAATGACAAAAGTCGTCCGTGCCTTGCCTTGCTTGCAAGACGCAATCAGTTGTTGGGAAAAAATAATCAATAATATCTTCACACAAGACCATATCCACAAACATTTGATGAAAACTGCATGAAAATACAACGTACTGTCAATCTATCGCAAGCCGGTACTACTTAAACCAAAGTAAATGGCAATTTCAGGTTATGATTTTTAGTGTAGAAGCAAGTAGCAAGTTACTTAGACCGTGACTTATCCAAATGAACATTACAACTTCAAAATGAAGTGCCACTACGAAGTTTTATGCATTGCGAAAGAGGCTAATGCCTCTGACATAAAGAAAGCCTACAGAAAGCTTGCTTTACAATGGCATCCAGACAAGAATCTGGACAACATGCAAGAAGCCAAAGAACAGTTCCAACTCGTGCAGAACGCCTATGAGGTCCTCTCTGACCCTCAAGAACGAGCATGGTAAATAATCTGACATTACTTTAATGTAGCACTCTTGTATTAAAGTGTTATATATGAACATTTTGGTTATTTAAGGTATGACAACCATCGGGAGCAGTTGTTAAGAGGCGCCGGTAGTTCCTATAATGATGACAGTTTGGATGTGTATCCATACTTCAGTCCATCATGCTATAAAGGATTTGGTGATGATCCACAAGGCTTCTATGCTACTTATGCAGAGGTATGTAAAACTTTCATGTTAAACTTTGATTTGGATATCCCATCTTTATTCAATATTGTGTAATTTTAGGTATTTTCAAAACTAGCAGCAGAGGAAACTGATTTTCTGGATGATCCGGAGGCGGTGGCTGCTATTCCAAAGTTTGGAAACTCAGAGACTCCATATGAAGATGTTCATGAGTTTTATTCCTATTGGATGTCTTTCTCAACTAACAAAAGTATGTATATAGAAATATTTTATAGAATTCTAATACATCTAACTTAAAAGATAAAAAAATAGATAAAAAATATAAATTTACTTAATGATAGAAGTATGTTGTTCTGATTAGTCCTTAAAGACTTTTAAACCCTAATGATTGACATATAAAATAATTTCAGGTTATGTTTGGCTGGATCAATATGAAATACAACAAGGTGACAACAGAAGAGTTATAAAATTAATGGAAAAAGAAAACAACAAAATAAGACAAAAGGCCAGAAAGGAAAGAAATGAAGAAATAAGACGGCTTGTCAGTTTTGTGCGAAGAAAGGATAAACGAGTTATTGAACACACTAAACTCTTGCAAGAAAAAGCAGATCAAAACAAGAAAAAGGTAGGAAAGAGAAAAAAACTATAATGAACTATGTGATGATGCTATAATATAATATGAAACAATTTTAAATAATTATTAATGTTTTAAATTGCAGGCTGAACAAATGCGAAGAGACAGAATAATTCAAAGACAGAAGGAAATAGAAGAAGCCAAAAAACGAGAAGGTGAGAGTTCATTCCTACAAAGTGATGATTATCAAAAGAAACTTAGTGAAATTGAATCACTACTAGCTGAGGAGTTTGGTCTTTCATCAGACGATGATACAATAAGTGAAGGAGGCATGGAAAGTAGTAATGAAGAAAGTTCCAAATATGAGGAGGTGATCAAAACTTTTTATTCTATTAGCTTATTTTTTATTTAAAGCTAAACAATTGGTCTCATTTGATTAATTATCTGCAAACTAGATGCTGTTTCGTATACACTCACATACAGTCTTTGATTACTAGTGGCCGCCCGCGACTCCGTTCGCGTGGTTTCCCGTGGGAATTAGGTGTTTTCCCGCGGTAAAAAGTACCCTATGTGTTATTCTGATGTATAACCTATATTACTGCAAAGTTTCATCAAAATCCATCCAGTAGTTTTTACGTGAAAGAGTAACATCCATCCATTCATCCATCCATCTATCCGTACATCCTCACAAACTTTCACATTTATAATATTATAGTAGGAAGTAATGCTTTAGTAGGTGTTATGGTTTTGTTTGATCCAAAGTTTTCATCTAATTAAATGCTTCAATAATCTTTATTAAAGGCAAATGTCGGGTAATAAGAAATCTATTTTAATTTAAATATATTTTCAGACTAGTGAAACATCAAAAGCCACCGCAAAAGCAACAAAATCAAAACCTGCCATCAGAAACCTGTATTGTTCAGCTTGTAACAAACTATTCAAAAACGTCAAGTCATTCGAGAACCATGAAAACAGCAAAAAACACAAGGAAAATGTATCTAAAATGACTTTAGATGACGATTTAGACATATCAGACAATGATGATGATGATGGATTTGGTGATGATGTAAATAATGATGCTCCGGAAGAAGAACCTCAGTTGGAAGAAGTTGAAGATTTAATAAATGGACTGCCTGAAGTAAAAGAAGATTTAGTAGAGAATACAACTTCAGATGCAGACGACAATATGTTGGAGACATTAAGTGATGACTCTGATAAAATTAAGGTATGTTTTTATTTGACTTCATAACTATTTTAATTTTTATTCCATTTAATACTATCATGTTAATATTTTTACAGGCATTGCCCAAGACCCAGAAAAAGAAGAAAAACAAAAAGAAGTTCATTCCAATGCCAGAAAGTGAAGGCAATGACAGCCATGATGAAATGAGTTTTACTGAAATTGAAGGCCCGGCCAGAAGTAGGAAAGCCAAAAAATTCAATATGCTCAAAAGCCAAATACAAGCTAAAAAGGAAGCAACACTTAAAAAAGGATCTCAATCACAAACTTCAACAGAAAATATATGTGAAGTATCTAGCACAACCCCTACAGATGATGTTGCTGCCCTTCCTCGGGATAGGCCAGCCTTACCCAAGCTACAACGTAACGTAAAAACAAAAAAACCAACAGAACGGAAACCTGTGAGAAATAAAGCCACTGAGTATGAAGACTCAAGCTCCGTAATGAGTTTTCGTTGTGCAGTCTGTGATGTAGATTTTCCTTCAAAGAATAAATTATTTGAACACTTAAAAAAAACAGGACACTCTGTTGCTTTGCCCCAAACAACATCAAGTAATGGGCAATCAAAAAAGGGAAAACGAGGGGCTAAGGTTAACCTGTGCAATGGCTAGATAGAATTAAAGGTATTAACAAATTAGTAAAATCAAGAGATTTTCTTAACTCTACAAGCTGTAAAGTGAATTTATCAATCTTCATATTATGTATTTATTAAAATATGTGATTATTATCAGTCATCAATAAATTCTGCCTAAGAATATAGTTCATATTTCTTCATTTACTAATCCTCATGCTACTGGCACTAAGTAGTAACAGAAATTACTGCCATGATAATGATGATTCTTTCTGGATTGAGAATTTGCAGTTGTGCAACTAGATAGTTGAGTTTGGATGCTTGTAAATTTGATTAAACAAACAAAATAATATTCAAGTACAAAATCTCAATTTAGAAGCCTGGGGTAAGTCTTAATTGACTATATACTAGACTCTGAATTGAGAATTTAATGCTGATAGTAATAGCTTAGTATGACTCCAAACTAAGAAAACATGGGATATACACCTCAAAAACTCTTTTCTGTAGCCAATATGAAAAATTAAAACACTATTTACTAAACATAATATATTGAGTGAACTCATGCCACAAAGTTAAAGCTTAAAGCGTTTTGCATGAATGGTAACTATTAATAACTAATATTTATTAAACAAACATTCACATTCATCTGTTTACATAATTAAAAGAAACAATATTGCACAATGAATAACTGTTAAACTGTAGACATACATTTACACTATAAATAAACACCTAAGGCACCAATACACTTTAATTAAGCACTACTCAAATTCAGGAATGTCTGCAAAGCTATATCCTGGGTATTCTTGAAAGGCACAATAAGCTATATGTATATGGTATGCTCCAGGTAGAAACATAATTATTCCCAGTAAGATCATAGGCCAAAGACGATCTGAATACTTAGTATCAATATGCCCAGTAACAATCAAACTTCCTATCACCAGTAACACTGTTCCAACTATAAATAAAAATGCTGCTAGGCTGATAGCTTTCCAAGGAATCTTAACAGGAGGAGTTTCAAACTGTGCATCGCAGAAACCACTGTCATCCGTTGGTAGTTTCTGATACCCGCTTGTAGATCTTCCAAAACGTAGGCGAGACATTTCTGCTTCTAACTTCTGTAATAGTTAACGAAACATAAGAGTTGCTTAAAGTATCGCAAAATAGCCTCACATTCAATTTTCAATTACCGCTTCCTCTGCCAGTGCGGAGAAGAAGTTTAAGGGATTAATTTCAATAATCTTTTTATCAGTTTCACGGCTGTTTTGGGAAAAACTAAAATCTTTTTACAAATGGGTCGATACTCCATAGAAAACGTAAATCGTAAACAAAAATAGAACGAATGAGAACGATCAACGAATGAAACAGTGAAACGTCAATGTCATTTCTTTCATTGTCAACGTCAAATCATAAAAAAGTTGTACATACCTATCATAATTATTTGTGCCTTTCTTTGTTACCTATTTTTCAAAAGCTTGATGTTAAAAAATGTTATTGATTGGAACACAGAATAATCTAATAATAATAAAAAAAACATATAACTTATTTTCATTGAAACGAAATCCATATATTCCCGGAATGATTAAATCAAACTGCATCAATTCAATATTTGGCGCATAGCAACAAGCTAAAAGTACCTATTTTGCTCGTTACATGTTCCATTGTCCTTCACAGTAGGTACGGTACTGCGGCATTGTCCTTGACATTGACCCGCTGCGTCGAACTGCATGCAGTGAAAATGCTAACCATGTGCGATACCTGCCTCAGGTCAATTTGTATTGAGAACAATCGATACCTGCATGTAGGACATTCATTCCTTCGACTTAGATTCAACGAGATAGTAGTGTTTAAATATTTTTTCTGCATGAGCATTGAGAAAAGCATTTATGAATACAGTAAAAGCTCCTTATTCGCACTTCCTTTATTCGCGGATTGAAAAAATGCGACCTAATTCCTTTATTCGCGGCCTAAGATTTCTTTATTCGCGGATCGGAATGAAAAATCAGAAGCAAATTAGGAAGTATCTGTGGAAATTCAAACTTTAAGTGCACACATTACCGAAATTGCGAGTGGAATAGGACGAGATGTGTTCAAACAGATAGATTCAAGACATTCAGGAATTGCTTGCATCGCAAGATGAAGATTTGACTGAAAACGACTTGGAAGAAAATTAAATGTTAAATTCACAATACTCGTATGTCAAAACTTTGAATTACACTGTTTTTTATGAATTGACTTTTTTATTTCGTCATCTAGTAACGTATAACCCCTTATAAATTATCATACCGTATTCATGGTTTCTGTATGCGCGGCATATTTAGGTACGGAACATGTATACCTACCCCGCGTAAAAAGAACTTTTGCTGTATACTTAGACTTAGTAATTTCCACGGATGAAATACTGTAGGCATGAGCATTTTACAATAAAAGTGGTTTAGCTATGTACCTACAATAAACTAAAATTAAAACCAATTTCCAAATTCCATTTCTAAATGGTAAATAAGTAGATCAGTAGAATACCCATACCCATTTATTTTTATTATACCAAATCTCCACAACTACAAACGTCTATCAAATATAAGTTAAAATCGTGCCAAGTAAGTTTGTATTGGATGTTGGCCAAATTACACATACGCATTGGAGGGTGAAAGTTGAAATCGATATGACGCCAACAGCTGATTTGTAGAACCCCACGTTAAACACTTAAATTACCATTATTATGGCTAGGGTGTAAAGGGTGCAATCAAAGCATGACTTAATGGGTACAAAAATACGTTAGTAATTTCGACGAAGTTGTTTCGCGAAACACGATTAAAACGAAATAAAACTATTAGGATAATAATTAACAAAGAAATTTTTAAATGTATTGCAGTGGCAGGTTGATTAAAAATAAGATATATATCGCGCGTTGAAATCTAATCACCTACGACCCAGCCTACGCAGAATGCTACGTCGTAGTCAAGTAAACCGATAAACAAAACTCTGCGTAGGTAGTTATAAAAACTGCATCCGTCACGTTCGCTCTGCAGTCGGCGTTCTTTGTCTGTGGCGATGCGAGCGGATCTGTCAGGAGTGATTTATTCCGAGGGTAGTGTCGGCTGCGCATGCGCGTGGTGCAGGCGCGCGCAGGCGGGCTGTCAGCGCGGCGCCGCGGCACTCCGCCGGCTGCCGACCCCCGAGGCACACGCCCCTGCCTGCAACGCCGGCCCCCGCGGCTGGAGCCCCCGGCCCACTGTCGACCCACCCAGCGGACTAGACGCCGGCGTTCGCGAACAGGCCACACGAGGAAAAGGTCAGTCTTTACAACCCGACACTCGATTGGTGCATTATGACAGACGTACTATTCAATCGTCATTCATAATTGACCGTGCAACTAATACGACCTTCTCTCATTAGACGAGCTGAAGCCGTTTTAGTTGAGGTATAATTCGATGAATATGGTAATTTTTCTGTAGGAAAATTAGTAGTAGGCTGTTACGGTCGCTAAGTGCTATAATAGCAAGTGTTCTGCGCTGTGTGATAATGAAGGGGATTATTGTGGCATTTGCTAGCGGTAGAATCGTTTTAATATGAAAATCTAGGTACTAACTTAAAATTTTGCAGGTGATATGTTTTCTTGGCAGTCTTAAATATTTAAAAAAACCTCTGCACCAATTTGTACAGGTTATTTATTTAAATTCTAAATGTTGTAAAAAATAATTACTGAGTAATATGTAATCATAATGTGTGGTTTATCGAAAGCAAGTTATAAATAGCTCCAACAGTTTTTTCCTCAAACAGATTTCATCAAAACTGTATTTCGCTTAGCATTCAGCGCCTCTGTCATCGCAAACACACTTTCATTACAAGGGGATAGAGTATAAAATTGAATGTAAAATAAATACGACGTAGTACTGAATAGTTGGGACACCTCTTCTGTAAACAGTTTGTCACTTGTTTGTATACGTACAAAACACCAAGGCTTTCTTTTATCCTGTTTTTTGCCCATTACAATTTATATAATTGGAACTAAAAAAGTACGTCTTATTTAACTAAAAATGGATAACTTAATCTTTCTTATCTTAAGATCTTTACGCTTTACATTTAATTATACACAACTATAAATCTATAAGTACGTGTAAGTTTTTTTTATTACTTATAATAAAATTATTATACGTAACGTTACGTAATAAAAAACCTAACTTAAAACTTATACGCAAAAAAGATTTCATTTAGTTAACACTGCCTAAACTTAGCCTGAAAATTCCACAATGCCTACGTCCTGTGCCTTCGTCTGCCCTTGAAATCCGCTTCATTGCTTTACTATCCTTTGAAGAGTTTATACTGTCTATTTATAAAGATTATAGGAACGATAATCCGGTAAGTCTTTTCTTCTTCTTTTGTCTTGTGTCTTTTGTATTATATCTTTACTAGCGACCCGCCGACGCTTCGCAATGGTGTAATTTTGGCCGACTTGCTCACGAAACATTGATTTTTGGCTAACTTAAAAAAAACTTTTTCCGGTTGTTCCTCACAAATTTAAATGAAAAAAAATACCTAAAGGACGGTGAAAACCGCAATAAAATCCCTCAACTGGTTTAGGAGGAGTTAGCGGGCAAACCTACAAACAGACAGAATTAGCGACTTGGATACGATATAGTCCTATGAGTCTGGAGCGCATTATTTTAGGGATCGAAATAATTATCTTACATGGATTTTAATGAACGTTCTTTGTTGTTTAAACAAGTATCAATATAAAATATTAATTCGTCCTTCCAAGTCTATGGTTAAATTTCAAAAACCGATAAAAGAAAATATGCAATGTTACTTACTTAAATCACTCACCAAGTTCGTATATTTGCAACTTTCCCCCTTAAGAATATTTTTCCTAAATTTATTTCATAAATGCGAAGTTTTAAAAAAGGCATGTAATGTTTATAATTGTTTGCGAAACGATTGAAAAGCACAGTTCTTACAATAGCCATGAAACTACTTGGAAACTGCGGCATCACGACAGCATTTGTGAAGGCTTTACAAGACAAACTTTCAATTGATTTTACACCTCACAAGTTTAGTTGGATTTTATTTTCAATCAGATACTTTCCGTCGTTGTGATATCAACTTTTAAAGTATGTATTTTAATAAAGGGAAAAAATACAATTATTGGCATTTTATGCTACCTTAAATATTTAGTCGCCATCAATGATATTCAAAACACAGATAAATAATTTAAGAATTAAGTTTTTCTTGAAAATACCCTATTTTGGAATCTCTTTCTATCCATTGTATGTAGATATCTATCGTACCTATATTGTAAAATATCGTTAGCATAGTTATGTAATGTGTTTATGCTGCGATTGACACTGACATTGCTTTTATTGGTTAATATGCTCAATTAATCCGCACAAATTGATTTGACAGTTGTAAATTATACAAGTATGACTTTGAAGTATATGAAACTTTGTTTAAAGTTGATTACCTTGCCAAGTTTTTTATTATTATATTATGATTAGATTATAGAATTAGCATAGTGGGAAAATCATTAATTTGAATCTCATTGAATTAATGTGGGGGTAAAAAACACCATAATTGACAGTGTTACTGTACAAACTAATAAACTAAAATCTTTATTCTGTTACGATGTTTATGAACCAAAAAACATATTTTCATTTTGTTTCTGAAAGTTACGTATATTCACAGCATTCGTTACTGGAAAGTATCTTTTTTGTTGTAAAATTGGCCGTCTGCCACACAAGTTTACAGCGTTGAAGCGATTTGGAAAATACCTTAACGAAACGGTCTGAGAGACCCAGTCTTGGCAAAAGTTATTCAACGGTTATTCAACATAAAATATATTTTATTGTGTAACATATTGTCGTAGGAAACTATTTTCATTACATAACGTTTTTTAACAGGTTATACGACGGTCTCTGTACTCCGAATTCAAAGTTGAGACATTCTTTGAGGTATTTAGCAAAATTATTTTTGTGTGGGTAATTACTTTAATATTTAATGTTACCTAAGTTCTTTTCAATTCGATAACTAGCGGTAAATACTTGGACCCAGGTCACCTTCTAAGGTGGCGAAAGGCCCCAATCCACCACGCTGGCTCAGATGGTTGGTGGATTCACATGTTTAAAACTAGTGTTTATTGTTATTGACATGAAATTAACTAAGTTATCACACTGTCGCTTAATTTTTTTTGCAGCCAAGCATCATAAGTTTGATCAACTTAAGTAGATTTCTTGTTTAAAGCAATGCAAATGATATGTTGAACATATGAAACGGCAAATTGTGTAAATTCAAAGAGCAAAACACAAATTGGATTTCTGCTAGAGTTGGCACAATAATATAAATATCTCGTGAGTACTCCAATATCGTTACGTAGTTTATTTTGAATTTAAAGGAGTCACAATTGCTAAAAAAATGTTTGAATGTGGGTCTTGAATTTGTATGTGTGTTTTCAAATAACTTACTTAAATAACGTTTGTGTCTTGTTAAAAAAACGCGCATGCGTCAAAAAGTACATACCTCTTCACAACATAATCAAATATAAATATAAAAACTTTTATTTTGAATTAAATATAAATATAAAAACTTTATTAGAATGAGCACATACTGTCCTACCTTAATCCGATTTGTGAGTTCAAACGGCCCGTGAAATTGCTAAGAAGATGAGATTATCCCTTCACAGGTCGAAACGGACGCAGATTAATTCATGTGATAATGAGTTCAAATCAGATGTACAAGATTATATTAGGATAACTACGTTTTTTTTAAAACAAAAACACATAGACATAAGCGCTGACCTTACGCGAGTTATGAGCATAATAGAAATAGACTACATACATTATGTATTTATTGTATTTTTAAAGCCTATCTTCACATCTTCTTTCTTAAAATAATTGATTATTGGTTTGTAAATATAAAACTGTTGATCATTATTCGAATAAAACGTTAATTTGATAAACTAAGGTTTATCGCTTAAGTGCCATCAGTAAATTAAACCAAGTTCGATATCACTGCGTTTGTAATTTGATTTTCGAAACTCCAGGTTAATTATCAATTAGTAGCAACATCGATTGTATAACAAAGGGCAGGTATTAGTTTGTTATATATCAAAATTTAGTTAGCTATTCCAAACCACATGAAACTATTTAAACATAGATTAATTGCTCTGTAGCTGTTTGAATAATTATATTATACTAGTGGCCGCTCGCGACTCCGTTCGCGTAGAAGTCGGTTTCCCGTGGGAATGCGAAGTTTTTCCGCGGTAAAAAGTCCCCTTAATTCTTTCATATATTTTTGGTATCTAGAACCGTTTTCGCAGCGCACGCAACGGTTTCCGTTGTATTCTTATTCGAGGATGAATAATTTTCCCCGTTTTTTTCATATTTTCCATTATTTCTTCCCTCCTTATCGTTGCAGCGTGATGTTATATAGCCTAAGGCCTGCCTCGATAAATGGTCTATTCAACACAAAAAGAATTTTTAAATTCGAACCAGTAGTTCCTGAGATTAGCGCGTTCAAACAAACAAACAAACTCTTCAGCTTTATAATATTACTATAGATTTACCAAAAGTAGTAGGTTTTATTATGCGGGTTAAATATGTTTTGTTTTAAAATACAAAAACGGAATATTGGTGATATATGTAGCTACTAGTCTTCCTTCCTTACAAAAAATAAATTTTATTATGTCTAGGGTAGGGTGGTATAAGATTGCGCACTTTGAAATTGGAGGCTTATAAATTTCTAAATACCAAAATCAGCGGAAATCTATTATTTATTTATGTATCTATCCTTATTATTAAGGTAACAAACTGACATAATTATTTTACCGAAACAAAAATCAATTTCTGAGTAATTGAACAAAAATCATAAATTGGCATTTGCGCAATTTTATCCGCCCCAGTGTATAAGATTGCGCGTTGCAGTCGATAAAATTGCATAACTACGTTTTTGTACATATCACACATATGAGCCCCGGATTCATTGTAATCAGAGCAGTTTTTAAGCTACCAAATACTAAGGTGATATATGGTAGTTAGTGTATTCAATCCAGTTTCCTGCTATTGGATTTTGGTATACTTCGCTACATTCCAGGCATGACCAAAATTTCTTTTTATTTTTAGTTTTTGATTTTTCACTCTTTTTTGGCCTTTTTTCAGAACAAATTTAACGAGCTATTTTATTATTTATTTAAATTTTTAATAATAATATTTGAATATTGAACTCGTTTGCAGTAGAAAACAGAAAACCAATTCTTTGAAAAAATTATTAATATTAAACTATACAAAACTTTAGGTGTGTAAAATTGCGCGCGCAAACTAACACCCATCTAAAGCGCGTAATTTTATACGCTGAGATTTAACATCGAAATATCTTAACCATCTGTTGTAAAATATTTGAACTTCGTTGTTCAATCTTGAAACTTGGATAGTAGTGCAATGTAAAAAAACATTTACAAAAACAAACAAAAAAATTAACAATCACCCTTTCACTTTTTGAAAAAATAAGATCAGAAGGCAATAAAAACTTTGTAGTAACATATCTTTTTTTTTTCTTGGGAGCTGAAACCATTTCAAATACTAAATAAAATACTACTGAAGTTCGTCCCAAACTTTACCTCGTTGTCCAGATAAGTCCAGTGCGCAAGTTTATCGCACCGCGCAATCTTATACCACCCTACCGTACTATGATATAGGTAAATTATAGTGAGGAAAAGTTTAAAGTACTAACTTACAAATACAATTAAAAAGAAAACAAAGAATTGTTTATCGACATACTTCATTCATTTTTTGTGTAAACTGAAAAAAAAAATAGTTTGTATGTGATACTTACCTGATATTTTACGAAACGAAAAATATGTACGAGTAGTAATCTTAAGTCATCAATTTTAAATTATTATTAAAAAGAAAATCTCACCTCTTGTGTCAACGCTTATAATAATAAATAAAAGCACATTAAGGAACTGATAAAATCTTATTTCTAATGAAATTCTTTACGGCACGGTTGAATTCCGAACGTCTTTCCACTGACCATGGCACGGCAAAGGCTGCATTCCATAAATCTTCCAACGCTCTAATCGCACCAAGGTCAGCGAAATGCACAAGTTCCTCTTGACTCAAGCACCTACCTATTTACGACCCTCTTCCGTTTTACGTAATATCCGCTTTAACTTATTTGCACGTTTAAATTAAAGTTGGAACTCGGTTTTTTCCAAGACCGGAGGCTAAGTGAATTGTACGTTTATTTTTCTTGGAGATTAAAGTGAGAACTTTATCTATGTTGAAAGAATAAATAAAGCTTCTTTAAATAAAATCGTTACATGAGCTAGTTCAAGCGGCTAAGCCAATTGTTTGTTACAAACACTTTCAATTATTTGTTGTTGGTTCCTTATTAATTATCTTGCATAAAATGGAATAGCCATTTATATAATCAAATTTATACCAAACCCTTGTTACTTCTCCACTTCCTACACACACATATAGGATATTTGAACAGATATTTATAAAAAAAAAAGGTGTAAGTCCTGAAATTTAACAAATTATAGAAAGTTTGGTATGTTTGAAATCTATGGGGTCGTTTCAGAGGATTTACAAAAAGATTTACACGAATATCGACTTTGCTGTATAGGTACCATGTAACAGTAATGTTATATTCAGCAAGTTGAAAAAACAGTGTAAAAACGGCTAGTCCTGTGACGTCACAGTATCTGCAATAATCTCCGCAGTGCTAACAAGGACACGCCGCAGGATCGAGCTAGGTCTCCGAATCTTGACTACTTTTGAAATTGGAAGGCAAATAGTGATGTACCCATAAAAACTTTGGAAAAAAAAAGAACTGTTATTTTTGTGTTCTGTTTGCTTCATAGCACAGTAGTACATAATTGGATTATTTTATAAAAACTATACATTTGTAAATACCTATTTCAATGTACGATAACTAGCAATACTTACTCCCAAGGTATTATAATAAAGCCTTTGATCGTAAATATATCTGCCATTTAATTTAAAAACAGGCAACAAAAGTTGATCTCGGTATAATTACTTTTTCGTCCACTTTTATGGTTACATGAAATACTTACATCAAGAGAGTTCAGACGATTTCGTTTAACTTTGAACAGAAATTCAAGCCCTAGGCGTTTACTGTTGTTAATAATGGAAATATTTCAATAAAAAATAATTTTGCGATTTAAACTTTGATGTCTGGAGCTTTTTTAATATAATTACTGACATATTATTGGTTTTCCATTAACCTAGTGGCGATAGAATACTGTCAAACTGCCAAAACCAAGGGAAGTGGCAAAAAATGTATATCTATTCTCATACCGTCAATACAAACAAAAACTTCCGTTATATCACTATCACTTATTTTATATTGAATAAGCCATTGCGAAAAGACACATGTCTATGAAACCTTTTTTTTTGTTTCTACTGCCGAGCCGTGCATATAATTATCCAATATACAGGGTCTGTCATAATGAATGGATAACCCGTTACCTACAGTTGATCCGGATGTGAGGCTATAAGAAAATGGTGTCTTCTTGCCAGGGTTGTCAACCATAAGAAAATGGCGTAGACTTTTAAACTTTTTTATAAATTTCGCTATTTTCTTCATTTATTCCGCTGCCATTTCTTCAAATTTTGATATAGTTGCATGTTTTTTTTTGTATTATACTCCTGAAGACGTGTATTATGTAATTTTAATACAATTTTAGGTATTATTCACGTTGAACATTATCAAAATTCTCATTTTAAGAAAAACATTTCCAATGTTTTTTCTTTATGTCAACTTTTGATCATCTCCTGTGGAAAAAAAAAGTACGACGTTATAGCTGCCCATGATCTGAATAAATTGTCAAGTATGTGTAGATTCTAAAAAGGTATAACAATGTGTACTTTACAAGCAACATTAAATTACAGGAGCGAGAACACTAATCAAGGTCGGAATTTTTATTTTTCAAGTTATGTTATAAATGGTTGTAAAACTTCGTCATAATAATTTTATTCTATCAAGATACTTTGCACAAACACTATTGGGCCACTAATAGGATATTCAGAAGAAAACCTGGTTGTTTTTGGAAAAAAAACATTACTCCACGATAATAATGTAATGAAAATGTACAAATGAAAATTGTTGCGCTCTAATAGTTACATGCGACAAACATGTTGCGACGAGTTTATTCGAAATTGAAACGGATTTTAAAAATCGAACAAAGTCCGCATTACAAAGAAATGTGGAAAAAAGTGGAAGGAAATCGTCCTTCCATAAATGCATTGTGCACATGAACACACGGTAATCAGGATGTCGCACATTTGGATATCTTTCACGATAAACACTAGCAGCTCTATTGGTGTTGCCATTACATACACCGTAAATGTAATGCATGTTCGCGTATTCGGCCGGCGTGTGTTGTTGCGGCATGATACACAAACTACACAAAAACTTTTCCAAAACAACAAGTTCAATCGATAGCACAACACAATCTCCGTAAATGTGAGCAAAGTCATCAGTATCACCACGTTATAAAGTCCAAATCACAAGGAAAATCAAAGTCCGATATTAGAAAGCAGTAAAAAATTGACGAAAATAATGAAAACAAAAGCACATGCGATGGTCAAAATTACACTGATGTGATGAGTACCCTTTTCTTTGTAATGCGGTCTTTGTTCGATTTTTAAAATCCGTTTCAATTTCGAATAAACTCGTCGCAACATGTTTGTCGCATGTAACTATTTAGAGCACAACAATTTTCAATTTTGTACTATTTCAATACATTATTATCGTGGAGTAATGTTATTTTTTTTCCCAAAAACAACCGGGTTTTCTTCTGAAT
This sequence comes from Emmelina monodactyla, assembly GCA_916618145.1. Taxonomy (NCBI): domain Eukaryota; kingdom Metazoa; phylum Arthropoda; class Insecta; order Lepidoptera; family Pterophoridae; genus Emmelina; species Emmelina monodactyla. The sequence continues at coordinate 7,764,344 of OU745311.1, read as the reverse complement.
ATTCTATTAGTGGCCTGATAGTGTTTGTGCAAAGTATCTTGATAGAATAAAATTATTATGACGAAGTTTTACAACCATTTATAACATAACTTGAAAAATAAAAATTCCGACCTTGATTAGTGTTCTCGCTCCTGTAACTTAATGTTGCTTGTAAAGTACACATTGTTATACCTTTCTAGAATCTACACATACTAGACAATTTATTGAGATCATGGGCAGCTATAACGTCGTACTTTTTTTTTCCACAGGAGATAATCAAAAGTTGACATAAAGAAAAAACATTGGAAATGTTTTTCTTAAAATGAGAATTTTGATAATGTTCAACGTGAATAATACCTAAAATTGTATTAAAATTACATAATACACGTCTTCAGGAGTATAATACAAAAAAAATCATACAACTATATCAAAATTTGAAGAAATGGCAGCGGAATAAATGAAGAAAATAGCGAAATTTATAAAAAAGTTTAAAAGTCTACGCTATTTTTTTATGGTTGACAACCCTGGCAAGAAGACACCATTTTCTTATAGCCTCACATCCAGATCAACTGTAGGTAACGGGTTATCCATTCATTACGACAGACCCTGTATAAAACCTCTTTAGAAAGCCAATGCTCGGTATCAGATAACTGTCATCCTTTCTTCTACAGGCTTAGGTGCTTGGAGCACCCTTATCTACTTAATAAGTTAGCCCAAGGCCGCTTGTTCGTGGAGATTTTTTCAACGAACGAACGTAAGACCATTTTTGTGGCCATCAAAAGAAAATTGACATAGTAGAGGAGAAAACGATAGTAGCACTTTTTTTTTAAATAGAGGTTTTTATAAGCAGTTACGTAATTTTCACAAATAAGAAGGAATATTAGAATTTTACGAATGTTTTCAATCAAATTCTAATCATTCCTTATTATTATCATATGAATAGTCAAGCTTCAGTTTCTAATAATAATTTTGAATTTGTAATTACATACTTTAAATTAGGTCGTTATTTTACGAGTAAGCGCACTTAATACTAAGTCTTTAATAAAACCGAGCTAGACTTTTATTGTTCATACGGCATTGGGGAATCATATACTTCTACTCTTACTTGGTATATGGTTATATTCGTAAGCTCAGTTCATTATAGAAACAGCGCTTCAATTCTCTCGCAGCCGAACTTGGTCCGCTGCACCAATCAACAGGCGCTTTCAATCACTCTGGACGGCAGCTCGTTAAAGCGCTTAAACTCAGTTTCAGGGGATGAACAATACCAAATTGCCGTTTTGTTTTGATGCAACACAAGTTTTGAAGTATTTCCAATTAGATTGGCTATGTCCAGGGCGAAAATTGTAACTCGATATCACGTCGTGATTTTCTGCAGCCTTTCTAATGTTTGGGTGATGTCTCTGTACCTATAGAGTCTATAGTATAGACTACTGTTTTTACTTAATATTATATTCATTAAGTGTAATTGATACAAATTATTAAACTTTCAGTTATTTTTTTCTAAAATGGTTCTTCTAACAGTAGGTAATTAGTCTTTTGGTTAGGGGCTTCAGTCAAATTTATCTAATTTTCTTTAGTAAAGCTTTGTTTTGTGTAAGTATAATTTGTTTTATGCTTTTGGCTAATAATAAATATGTAACACCTGTTACGTTTATCTAAACTAAACTATGCTTAATTTCAGTGAAACTTAAATCAAGTAACCTTTAGAATCCTACAATTAAGTATTAATCAAGATTACTACAAAATTAGTTTACGTTACTTGTGACCTAGTTATTCTTATGAAACCTAGATGTAATTACACTTTCAGTGTAACGTTAATTTATTACATTACGTGCCTAATTGGCATTTGATTGGAAAATAACTCGCGATGGTAACACAAATGTCAAAGATTTTTCCTGGAACGTTAAGAACGAAAATAGAAAATAAAATGAATAGTAATTTAGTAAAAATCTGAAGCAAGATGAAAAGGTCCTCAATTTATACGCGTTTGACTTAGTTACTTATTTGAATAAATAACCTAAGACTTTTCTAATTATCTAAAGAAAAAATGTAGCTTGTTGTTATTGTTATTTATTTATTTAGATAAACTTAACTATCTTTTTCTTATGCGTACGCATCATACTTCTAAACAGTAAACGCGCATTTCACTTAAAAAAATAGATGACAAATATCTCAATAAACTAAAGCAAGTAATATAGGTAATACTTTAGTTCGTTTCACTCAACACACAAGAGTGAATGATGTGTATTTGCATAGAAGTAAAACCGTTTTCCTTTCATAAATATACCCGTGGGTGGATACATAAAATCATGGTTTTACTGGCTTAACATCTGGGTTTTCTGAAAACATGTCCTGTAATTTTATTTTTGTGTAGGTAAGCCTACGTTTCACGACTACCTAACTTCTTTAGTTTATGATTTTTCTTTTATATTTTCCCGGGGTACTTGACCTACATAAAATATTTTAATGAAGAACAATTCCGCTTTGATGTGTTCTTAAATCAAATTAGAAATACGTCGAAACTTTCTATCTGTAGAGATCTAGGCTTCCAATAATTTAATCTCTATGTCATGTTTACACGGACAATTCTTGGCACACACCCGCAGTATTTCGCGCCAAGGCTCTTCCTAATTAGAAAACATGGGGTGCCAACTCTATCTAACTCTGTGTTTTTTTTCAAATTTAGAACATTGTGAGCGTGCATTTAATCGCACTTGCAGGTGTGACGTCACAACTATCCTTGACCTCTCGTGCAAAGGTATTAAATACTGTAAAAATTTTACACAATTTAGTATTACATTTTTAACACTTCATGGCAAACTTTGGAACATGATTAAACTGTTTATTGTTTAGTAACGCTTAGTTTCCGCATAGGCACCAACATAACCTACTTTACTTCGTTTTTCGAATCAGTAGTGAACACGCAAGCCGTACTAAAACAAATATTTGTTATAAAAGTTACGTTATAAGCAGGTGTGATTGTCTGAATACTAAATAAGCGAGAAACAAAATTGAATTAACATGGAAGACAATTCGATTAATGTTCTTTTCACAGACAGACAGTAATTCCTAGTGTACGAACATGACAGAGAATGAACGAAGCCTACTTTATACAATGATGTAGGCTTTATACTCGTATATGTATCGATCTATGGACGTCGCAAAACCGCTTTTAAGCAATTTTTTATTCTATTACCCTTGGGACAAGATTCGGTTTTGATTGAAGAGGAAAACTTGTAGGTATGTAGTTACGATAGGTGTTATGTGAAAATGTGGATCAAAAGGATAATGCGCGAAAACCGGTTTGCTTATTTTTTTGGTACTATTGTGCCAAATGGCTTATATTTTTCTAAGGTTTATGCTTAACTTCAATCAATTTAAATTTTACATTTACCTCGTTTACATGTTGTAGGTAAATAAATAATTATGTATTGAGATACTATTTTAGCTATATTGGTGTACCTTGAACAAAGATTAAGCGTTCTCAATATAGATGGTAGGTGGATCAAAGCATTATCGACTAACAGATTGGTGACTTTATTTAAATGTTCAGTGTTGCTATCTGCATACATTACTTTACTTACTTACCTAAAATACTTGGATGCGTAAAATAAATATAGGTTACTAGTAGCTACCCGCGACTACGTCTGCAAAAATATGATTTTCCCGTGGGAATGAGTCTAATTCCCGCAGTATCCTATGTCCGTCTCCTGGATCTAAGCTACCTCTCCACCAATTTTCAGCCAAATCGGTTCATCCGTTCTTGAGTTATAAAAAGTGTAACTAACACCACTTTCTTTTATATATATAGATTTATTTGAAAAAACAGAAGTAGGGTTTCTATCCAAGCCCATTAACGTTGGTACCGCTGTTTTTCCTATTTCCAGCGCATAAAAATTTCACTGCGTTCCGGTTTGAAGTGCAGGATATGAGCATTAAAACCGCTTTTATAATAAATGTAGGTGTAGATAGTTCAACTCCCCAAACGGGAAGCTCTATATTAGAGTGGCTTATTTAAATGCAGTTGAAATCAACGTTTGTGCTTCATGTGGTTGCGATTGATGTTTGAGCTTGATGAAATGAAAAATATTGCGCACAAAATGCCCAATTCATAAATAGCTGAAGTTTTGATAGCCAATATCTTGACGATTAATTTTTTATTTTGTGTCTATTTATATCTTTCTTTATTTCCGTTAAGTAAGGTTTTCTGTAAGTATTAGGTGTTTCCTTGTATTCGTTGTGTGATTCAAATTTATATTATCCATTAACAAAATGTTATCTTAATAATTAAAACTTTTTTAATCGTTTGATGAACCAACATTCAAACGCACAAAGTGGGATTGTAAAGCTGCTTACTTTTACTCCATTACCGTTTTTTCCATTCTATTAAACGTGGGCGAAGAAATCCTTGTCAAAACACTCGTACTAACAACTCAATCGTGACTCAACGTATCTAAAATCAGAAACGCCCACCCGCGCATGAGTCGATAAAAGTTTATTTGGTTTACATATGAAAATTGAAACGCTTACTTAGCCTGTGCAAATATTGTGGAAATGTTTTACGGTTACCAACTAAGGTTTATGAGTTAATATACGGATGATAGCTTTGTTTTAATCGAATATTTTAATAACGTTTCCGCTTATTCTAATATTCTAAGTACATAATATCGTTTTTTTTTTTTAGATTTAAAATATTAGGAAAAAAACTTTCAAATTAGGCAGAAACTTCAGCTCCTCTTGAATGTCGTAACAGAGCTTAAGACATGACCCTTTTTAATATTATTCTCAAAGGCCACTTCTACTTTACGAGCTTTGGTCTGCTGCTTATAATTTAACCAAGGACTGGAAAAAAAAAACGTAAAAAAAGAGTTAAGTAGCTAACAATTGTTTCATTTAACAATCGTACTCAAATATAACATTTAATTTACATATTTCAGCGATGATAAACATTTCCAAAAACAGGATATTATTTAACTATGAAACTTGCTAGTAGCATTATCCCAAGTTCCTTGGAAATTCGTAAAGTACGTTAAGTTGTTTGTCCTGGGACTTTTCCATTAGAAAGCTTTTTGGTTCGTGGGGTAACAGTAGGATGGTTTTGCTAAAAGCAAAACAGGAACCATGTGAGACGTCTTAAATAATAAGCAATGGTAACCATCTCATTGATACAAGATTATACTAAGAAAAAGAAGACTGTCACAAAAATTTTACCCTTTGATGTTACAGTTTGTAAGTTGTCGAGTATATCAAACTTTCATAGTGTCTAAAGAATTGAGTTACTTATCAATCGTTTAGGCGAATTGAAATATACCAACTTATTATATAAAAAAAAAAACAATCAATTTACTTTATACTTAAAAAGTTGGCTTTCTAATAACATTTTCATTTTATTATCTATTTAATTATTCATTTGCACAGGAATTACAATAAAAAAACATTAAATCTAAAATACTTCTTTTTTAATCACAACCAAACGGTTTCCTTATAAAAATGTTAGAATTTTAATGTATTCCTTTCTGGAATTTTTTTAACGTTTAGGAAAATTTCATCGGGGAACTGAAGAGAAACAGAAGAAAATATTTTTAGATTTATTAAAACACACCATGGGGAAAGTTTTTGTTACTCTAAGTTAGAAACATTGTGAGTTTTTTTTATGTTTAGGTAAAAGGATCATTTAACAATGAAATGTAGTTTTTTTGTGTTTTCTTTCGGTTACAAGTATAAAATTAACCTACTTACTTTTTAGCCCACGAGCAAAAATTAGTTTAAATTTTGGGCTTTTTGGTATGTACGACTCAAGGAGGAGGAGAAGTCTGTTGCAATGTGGATCCTAATTCCTAAACAAAAACTCTGATTCTGATTTGTTTATTTTATCAAAAATTTTCTTAGCTTTGCTTGAAATGATGCTTGAGTTTTTAGTCGGCAAACAAACACTTCCCCAGCTTAAAATATAAAGAAATTAGTAATTATGTTGCGTGATTAGCCAAGTTCATGAACCTTTACATATTATTATTAACAATTAACGCACAAGTCTAAGTTATAATGGGTTCAGAAGCCGATTTAAGAATGCTCATAATCTCATAGGTATAACATGAGGCTTTTATTAGAGTCTGCCATAAAACTGCTTTATGATAAGCATTATACTCGTGTCGAGGTAATATTTAATATTATTGTAGGGATCAAAATGTTATGTTATATCATAATAAAATACCTGCGTGTCCTAAATGGGTTATATAGTTTTGTGCCTCTGTATTAGTTAGGTCTTCCATGAACAAGAAATTCTGTAAATATGTGTTACTAGGGGCCGCGCGCGACTCCGTTCGCGTAGAAGTCGATTTCCCGTGGGAATGCGAAGTTTTCCCGCGGTAAGAAGTTCCCTTAATTCTTTCATACATATATTTTTGGTATCTAGAACCGTTTTTGGCAGCGCACGCAACGAAAGCTCTCAAGGATGAATAATTTTCCCCGTTTTTTTTACATTTTCCATTATTTCTTCGCTCTTTATAGTTGCAACGTGATGTTATATAGCCTAAAGCCTGCCTCGATAAATGGTCTATTCAACACTAAAAGAATTTTTAAAATCAAACCAGTAGTTCCTGAGATTAGAGCGTTCAAACAAACAAACAAACAAACAAACAAACAAACTAACTCTTCAGCTTTATAATATTAGTATAGATAAACTCAATATTCTATGCTAATGTATGCGTCTACGCACGACTACGGTTTTCGTAGTCACTGCGTAGCAATAAACGTAGCTTTGGCTTTCGTCCCATTATTTGAAACCACGCTAAACAACGATTTACTCTGCCTTTAATTAATTTATTGCCTAATGCCTGTACTGATAACGGTCCGATTCTTAATGTATTGATTTAACACGAATACAGATGTGCCACTAATAAGAAATTTGTTAGAAATTACTTTTTATGGCAATGTTATAAAACGAACAATGACAGACTTAAATCTGCTATAAATCTTTTTTCCTAATAAAAGCCCATGCTCAGAAAAAAACTTACCTCATATACGTACTATATTAGTTAATTCTTCCGAAGTCTTGTGTAAAATACCTAAATAACTAATCTAATACCCAACTAAATCCAATAAAAAAATCTCCATCTCCAATTAAAAGTGAATCTTATTGTGTAAGTAATAAACTACGTAATTGCAGAAATGGAAATCGTGGCTGAGGGGAAGAACTTTCGATTGGTACCAGAAGAAGAGCTTCCGGCTATAGCAGACGTGTTGGAACAGTATATGCCTGAATCATTAAAGGTAATAAACAAAAGTTAAATAAATAACATGTAGGTACGAAACTTAATCGAAATAAATTAAGAACATTTACAATTTTCGGTAATTGTTATACATGAATAATGAAGTAACTGAAGCAACGGTTAATTCATAACATTTTAAAAACGCTTACTTAAACCTGTTTTTTATATTTAACCTATTTATAAAGTTTATTCAGTTTTCAAGCAAGTACGAAGTATAAGCCTAAAATAATCGGAATTATGAAATTAAGCGGATTCGACATTGAATCACGACAAAAAACAGTTTTACGGTTCAATCAAATTATTGAGTAATGAGCATCGTAAATCATAATTTTTTTATGTTATTAAGTTAACATATTACTGCTGCCAAGCTTGTTTTTTTATATTTAACTAAGTAGTAAAACTTATGTATCTTTTACAGTTTCATCAAACGATTCAAACATATCTAAACAATAAGGTTTGGGACTTCCATTTTTATGTAGCGAAGAATTGGCCCGAAGATCCGGTGTGCATTCATTTTCCTGGTTGTACCAGTACGGTATGTAAATATAATCCTAATAATATTATAAACGTGAAAGTTTGTGAGTATGTGAGTATGTATGGATGTTTGTTACTCTTTCACGTTAAAACTACAGCATGGATTTTGATAAAACTTTACAGAAATATAAGTTATACATCAGAATAACATATAGGGTATTTTTTACCGCGGGAAAACTTCTCATTCCCACGGGAAATCGACTTCCACTAGTGAATTAATAAATGTGTTGCTAAGCGTAAAAAGAGTCCTAAAGGTTCTTAAGAAAAATTTTAGCTACCTGGAAAAATTTAGAGACCCATTACTTATTTATTTTTCATTTTATACAAACTGTTAATGACTTCATACACGAACATTTGAAAAGCTCTGGGTAAAACGGTGTCTGTTTGAGTTTTGTCAACTACTCATAAAATAGCAGTAATCTGCCCGAATGGCAATGGAATTGATTTTTTACGATTTAATTTAAAAAACCTAAGAGTCCAAATAAAACCTATCAGTTGCGTAGTTTAAAAAAAGTAAAAGTAAAAGGATGTTAGGCAGGTCCCAAATAATTTCCAGCAAATGGCTGAATCAACGAAAATCAGAATCATTTTCCGTAATTAATATCGCCAACATACTTTACGAACTTTATATTTATTTTTCCTCTATATTTGACGCAGGCCTTTACTTTACTAAAAAAGTAGTCACCATTTTGAAAATTCATATAGTTATAGAACTCTCACACGACCCGCTCATTCATTTTTGAAACGTCACCGCGCGTTATTTCCCTCTTACCGTAACCGTGACGTGTGTTGTGTCGTTTCCCGTGTCAAGTGATTCTAGAGGCTTTATGAGAGTGTTACCTTTGCCGAGAGATTTACGCTTTCCGTTTGCCTTTTCAATGTCGGTGAGGGTTACTCGGTTTTTTAGAACAGACGGTTTTCGTTGGTTCGTCTAGGGTTTAGGGAAAAGTATAGTTAGCCTCGTGGGGAATTAGACTACAACCCTCTACCAAATAAAAGAAGTAATCAAGATTTGAAACAAACCCTCAAAATTTGTACTTATAATGTAAGAACACTTTCATCAACAGAACGATTCCTCGAATTAACAAATGCCCTAAAAAATATTAACTGGGACATTGTAGGTCTTGCAGAAATCCGAAAAATGGGATGTAAGATCGAAGAATACGAAGACCTTATTTTCTGCTTCATTGGCGAAACTAAAGGAAGATATGGAGTGGGATTTTTAATCAAAAAAGAATATAAAAACAACATCACTAACTTCATAGGAATCTCTGAACGAGTAGCACTTCTACAAGTGAAATTTGAATGCTTCTCATTATCAATCATCCAAGCATACGCACCGACAGAGAGATCAACGCCAGAAGAAATTGAAAAATTCTACAAAGATATTGGTTATGCACATACAAAGACGGAAGGAAAGGTCATAGTCATGGGAGATTTTAATGCAAAAATAGGTTCTCCAAGAACAAACAACTATCCAGTAATGGGAGGACATGGCTACGGATCGAGCAACGAAAGAGGAGAACGTCTCTTGAACTATGCATACCAATACAAACTGTCAATAATGAATACATTCTTCAAAAAGAAAGAAAGCCGCAGATGGACATGGTTATCACCTGACCAAAAAACTGAAAATGAAATTGATTTCATAATGATAAATCACCATAAACTTATAACTAATGTCGAGGTACTAAACAATTTGAAATTCTCTTCCGACCACAGACTAGTCAGAGCTACTTTAACTCTAAATCGCCCAGTAAAGAGTAGAAAAGCTTACACAACAACACCTAATATTCCCAAGACAGAAATGGAAATTAAAGAATATGTTAGAAACCTACGAACATACATAGAAAACATAGAAACGAATGGTATTGGTATGCAGACCTACTACAATATCCTAGAAAAAGGCATAACAGAGAGCTTAAAATACAAAACCAAAGCAAGCCCTCATAATCATAAAATTTTCTCTGAAGACACACTCCACCTAATAGAAAGGCGCACGGAACTATTGCGTGCAAAAAACAAAACCAAAGTTGAAAAAAACGAACTTAGCAGAATCTACAAAGAGACCCATAGGTCAATTCGTAAGGACTACTACAACCACAGATACGACATAATTTCAAAGAACATCAAGAATTTTAGGAGTGCAAAAAAGCATACAAAGAGCTAACTACACACAAGTCATGGATTCAAAAACTCGGGCATAATTCACAAGAAACAAAATCTAGAAAAGAAGTTATAAACCAGGCAACAAACTTCTACAAAAACTTATACAAACAACCAAATAATACTGAAATGTATGTACAAACTACTCACACAAACTCAAGGGATAACATCAGACGAATTGAAGACTATGAAGTATTCGAACATATTAAAAAGCTGAAGGATGATAAAAGCCCTGGACCAGATGGATTATGCAATGAGGTTCTAAAAATAGGAGCACCCATTCTAACAAGCCATTTTTCGCAACTTTTCAACAAGATATTAGAAGAAGCAAAAGTACCTAAACAATGGTGTACATCAGTCATAATTCTTATCTTCAAAAAAGGAAACTCCTTGGACATTGGGAACTATAGACCAATAAGTCTGCTGGCAAGTACATACAAATTATTCTCATCCATAATTCTAAAGAGAATATCTGACAACATCGATAGGCAGCAACCAAAGGAACAAGCAGGATTCAGGTCAGGCTTCAGCACAACGGACCACATACAGACACTCGAACAGATCATAGAAAAATACAGAGAATACAATAGACCTCTGTATGTGGCCTTCATAGACTACACCAAAGCTTTTGACACCATCAGCCACTGTTCAATCTGGAATGCACTACAACAATCAAACATTAACTCCAAATACATTAACATCTTGAAGTATATATACACAAATAGTAAGAGCAGAGTCAAGCTAGAAACTAGGGGAGATGAAATAAACATAGAACGAGGAGTAAGACAAGGAGACCCTCTTTCCCCGAAGCTTTTCATAGTAGTACTGGAAAATATCTTTCAAAAATTAGACTGGAAAAACAAGGGTGTGCACATAAACGGACAATATTTAAACCATCTGAGGTTCGCTGATGATATTGTCATAATTGCCGAAACCGCCAAAGACCTAGAGGAAATGATGATATCACTGGACGACGAAAGCTCCAAAATCGGTCTCGAGATGAATATAAACAAAACCAAGATACTAACCAACAAATGCGAACGCCCTATAGTGATAAAAGGTAGCAATATAGAATACGTCAGCGAATACATCTACTTGGGTAAGCAATTATCGTTCAGAACATCTAGCAACGAAGAAGAAGTAACCAGAAGGATTAATGCAACCTGGAAGAAATACTGGGCATTGGGGGAAATCTTAAAAGGAAACTACAGCTTACACATGAAAAGGACAATATATGATACATGCTTATTACCATGCTTATTGTACGGCTGCCAAACATGGATTTACACCAACAAAATAAAACAAAGAATCAAATGCAGTCAAACAGCAATGGAAAGGAGTATGTTAAAAATAAGAAGAAGACATAGAATTAGAAATGAAAAGATCCGGCAGAAAACTAAGCTTACCGATGCTCTCAAACACGCACTTTCACTTAAATGGAAATGGGCAGGACATATCTCACGTTACTCAGACAGAAGGTGGACAATCGAAGCCACCCGATGGAAAGGACCAGAAGGGAGAAGGAATGTTGGCCGACAATTAAAACGGTGGGCTGATGACATAATCCACGTTGCAGGAAACGACTGGTTAAAGTTAGGCAAAGACAGAGAGTCATGGAACAGGATGGAGGAGGCCTTTACCCAAATTGGGGTTCAAATCTCAAATAATACTAGCATTAACTAAATACTTAGAATACTGAATTTTATTTTTTATTTTTTTAAATTTAAATATTGTATTTATATATTGTAAACAAAGAGAGATTTGAAATAAACGGCTTTATTATTATTATTATTTTTCTTTTTAACTTTTTAAAGTCTAGCTTTACAGCTGATTTAAAAGAGAGATGTCCACGGGCCTAAGCCAAGTCTACATCAGCTCGAGTTGTTTGTAGAGGTATTTGGTCTGAAATCGTAGAGTCATTTTGTAGAAACTTTCTGACAATCCTGCAAGTATTTAAAATAACTGCTTTCTGAAGGTTTATATAGGTAAGTTCCGGAAGATCTATTGTTTTTAGAGATTCTTGCAGCGACTGAGGGATGACACCGGTTGTAGAAAGAACTATTGGGACTATTGTGACTTTGCGGAGGTTCCACATTCGTGTTATTTCATCTTTCAGGTCTACATATTTCCTTAATTTTTCAGATATCGTTGTTTGTAAGTTGTGTGTATTGGGTATTGCAATATCTATTAAAAGTGCTGTTCTGGTGTGTTTGTTTAGTAAAGTTATGTCTGGCCTGTTATTATGAATTGTTCTATCTGTTAAAATGGCTCTATCGTAATATAATTTGTAGGAAGAATTGTCTAAGACAGTTTGTGGTGTGTACTTGTAATATGGGGTTGGAGGAGATGATATTAAATTGTACTTGTGTGCTAACTTTTGGTGGATAATATTTGCAACTTGGTCGTGACGGTGCTTGTAGTCAGTCTGTACGATAGCTCGACAAGCACCAGTCACGTGTTGTATTGTCTCCGCTCCACTGTTGCAGCGGCGACATGTGTCCTGCGTGTTTGGAAGCTTCATTATGTGTTTTCTATAGTTGCGCGTCTCTATAACCTGATCCTGGATAGCAAGCATGAATCCCTCAGTCTCTGGAAAGAGCTGCCCACGCCTGAGCCATTCGTTCGACGCATGTTTGTCGACGTGGGGCAGGTTCAGGTCATGGTAGTGCCTTCCATGTAAAGACTTGCGAGACCATTCAGTGAGTTTAGTCTGTCGTGTTATCTGTGTTTCATTATTTTGAGTAGCTAAATCGTGTAAGTTGAGTGGTGTGTATTTATTATCATTAAGTACTATTGTGCGATGAATTAGAGAAGTTCCATGATGAAAGTAAGCCCGAAGATTTGAAATTTGCTTATTGTGAAGGTTATGTATATCGATCAGTCCTCTTCCTCCGTCGCCTCTCGGTAACGTCAGCCTTTGAATACATGATCTAGGATGATGTTTACGATGGTGAGTCATAGTCGTGTTGACTATGCGCTGTAACTGTTTAAGATCTGATTTGCTCCAATTTATCAATCCAAAAGAGTAGGTTAGTACTGGAATTGCGTAACTATTTATGGCTTTGAAAATGTTGCTACTGTAGAGGTGTGATTTTAATATAGCATTAAGTCTTTGTTTGAATTGTTTCTTTAACTTTAATTTGATTTCTTTGTGGTGTATGTTTTTAGACTGTTGGCAACCAAGATATTTATAAGTCTCATGTTCATCTAACGGTTCAATTCGTTGACCTGCACTGGTGTCATAGTGATGTTGAAAAGGTTTTCCTGAGATTATTGAATTTATTTTACATTTGTCGATACCAAACTCCATGCCAATATCTTGAGAGAAGCATTCTGTAGTTTCAGCTAGTTTATATAAATCTTGCTCGGTACTGGCATAGAGTTTGATATCGTCCATGTAAAGCAGATGGTTAAGAAACGGTATTTGTTCATTTTCATTCAAGTTGCAACTGTTTTTAAAAGTGTATCCTACATTTGTTTTATTTAGAAGATTGCTGAGGGGGTTTAGTGCAAGGCAGAACCATAATGGACTTAGGGTGTCGCCCTGAAATATTCCTCGTTGGATCTTAATGTTGCCTGTTTCTATGGTATCATTACTGGAGGACAGTTTAAGGGATGTTGACCAATTTGACATGGTATTTCGGAGGAATGATATAATTACTGGGTGAATTTTATAAATTTCAAGAACTTTCATCAACCAGGTATGGGGTATGGAATCGTACGCTTTTTTGTAATCTATATACATCGAGAAAAGACTTGTTTTATGTTGTTGAACTTGTTTTAGTATAATGGCATCAATAGTAATTTGCTCTTTGCATCCTTGGCTATATTTCCTACAACCTTTTTGCTGTTCTGCAAGTATATTATTTTTGGCAGTGTGTTTATAGATTAAGTGACTTAGGCATGATGTTATAATTTTATAAAATGATTGTAGGCAGGTTATGGGTCTATATTTTGCCGGGTTATTAAGGTCATCTTTATCTTTAGGAAGCATGTACGTAATACCGGTTGTCATATAGTCAGGCATAGTTTGAGGTTCTTGAATAAATTTATTAATGTAGTTGTGTAAGAAAGGGTGTAGGAAAGTGAATTTTTTTAACCAATAGTTGTGAATGTAGTCTGTTCCAGGTGATTTCCAATTGTGAAGTTGTTGAATGACTGTCTGGAATATTTCAACAGGTATAAAATCAAACTCCATCGCTGGTGTCGCACAATAATTGGTTTCTTCTTGTTGTATCCAAATCGACTCAGTGTTATGAGAAATTGGGTTTTCCCATATTTGGGACCAGAACGTTTGAAGTTGTTCAGAAGAAAGTAATGATTGGGAATGGTTAGATATTTGATTACTGGTAGCAGATTTTAAATTACGATAAAACTTTTTCTCGTTATGAATGAACTGTCCATTTTGGGTTTTCCTAAGTGTACAGGTTGTGTAACGTTTTAGGCGACTACACGTAACAGTAAGTTTCTGTTTCAGAGTGTCCAGAAAATGTGAAATTTCGGTATTAGGGTTTTCATGGGTGGTATGTATTTTATAGTTTTTAAGTATTTTTTGGACCTGCCTTTCTAGGTATGGACTTCGGTGACCGTTGATATAGTGTGACAAATGTGCAATTTTTGATCTTAAATCAGAGACTCTTTCTTCCAGCCTAAGAAGCCATCTAGGTTTTTGTTTTTTGTGTGTCTGATTGGGTTCCGATGTTGCCTCAGACGGGATTTTGATCTTTGAACCGTTTACTTTTGCAGCTGTCCATGCTGCACAGTAGAGTATCGTCTGCAGAGTATTAAAATCGGTATCAGTAGAAATGTGTACGGGGAAGACTCGAGTGTTAATATAGTGAACGATTGATGATAATTTTCGCGAGGTTTTTTGTTTAGGTATATAGCTGCGTTTTGTTGGTGTTATGTGTTTAAAGTACTCATATGATGATGTAAATGTGTTTTCAATCTCCTCCCAAGTGTACTCTGATTGAATGTTGTTTTGTTCTTGTGTTAGTTGGGTTACAGTAGGGTTTGTGGCAGATTCGGTGTTTAAATTTAAGTCTGACGATATCTCACTCATGTCTAAACTTTGGAAGTAATGAACGCTGTTTGTGTTGCTCTGTTGGGATTCAGTATGTGTAGTTTCAATATTTTGGTTATTTCTGTGATCATTAGCAGTTTCATTTCGAAGCATTTCTAAGCGGTTGTCGTTGATGTATTTATTTTGTACAATCAGTCTCCTTTGATCGGCTATACGTTGTTCCGTAATGTGTGATAAATGTGGGAACGTGGCTATGAATTCCTGGTGTAAGGCTGACCTGTAGGCAGTTAAATTAGTTTCTGACTGTGTAATCTTGTAATAGGCACGCATTATGGCTTCATTATGTTCGGTCGTCCACCGCATACGAGTGTGACGTTGAGTTGCAGTATTAAAGTTATTAGTTTGGTTTTGTTGTGATTGTAGAGACATATTTTGTGACGTTTCGCTAAATTCTGAATTTAATTTTACAGATACTTCATTTCTAATCTGTTCTAAGGTATTTTGTGATATCATTTTATTTCGGATAATTGCTCTGTATTGGTCGCCTAAGCGTTGTTTGGAGACGTCTATATAAGGGTATTTACTAACAAATTGTTGATGCAATTGATCTAGATAACCTTGAGGGCATGTGTCTAATTTGGTGATGGTAAGGTATGTGCGCACTAAGAACTCGTTTATTTCATGTGTCCATTTTCTGCGCTTTCCGCCCGAAGCGGGTACAGACTTGGTGGCTGCTGCCTCCTGCACAACACTATCGGGGGTATATGAGCTTTCGCTAAGTGTATCATCGGTGTCCGAATTAGTAGCTTGGGTCGTTTGACGGGTAGCGTTTCTCGCCCGGGGATTGTATGCGCCCCTTGTTCCAGGACCAGACCGACTTCCGTCCGAGTCAGCACAGTCACTAGAACAGCCGGGAACTTGGGGCCGTGGCCTTTTGCTGCGTGTTATCATGATTGTTTTTTTTGTCTTTGGAACTGTTAGTTTAGGAAAGGGAAGCTTAGATGTCATTAGCTTATTATTAAATAGTTCCTACTGTTTATTAAACAGGGTATGTGGTCGTGAGTTGTTATAGACCTGTATCTTCATGCCTTTCCTGTAAGCCCCCCCACCGCGGCAAGGTAGTTCCTTGGGGGGGTTATTATTATTATTATTATATTTTATGTTTTAATTTCACCTTTTTAGGGGGTGTTATTAAGCAAAGGCGAGCTTTTGGCTAGGCTATTGCTTAAAATAAATATCGTAGGTTAATTTAGGGATAAAAATTTCCGCACTATGCGACAAGTGTTTAATATAGTTGCTTTCTGCAACAGTGTATACGACAGGGCATGCATATCTAATAATTTAAGGCTGTTGTGTAAGGACTTTGGAATCACACCAGTCGAGGAAATAACTATTGGGACAGTCTTAACGTGATCAACTTTCCATTGTTTTTTTAATTCTATTGCGAGGTCTGTGTATTTGCTAATTTTTTCAGTGTATGTGGTTTGTAGATTGTGTGTGTTCGGGATCGCAATGTCGATAAGGTAAACAGTTTTATTATTTTTATTGTGTAGTGTTATATCGGGCCTATTGCAGGATATGGTTTTGTCTGTTATTATTGTTCTATCCCAATATAATTTGACTTCCGAGGAGTCTAATACTGTTTGAGGCTTATATTTGTAGTACGCTGTTTTTTCATTTATAAATTTATGCTTATGCGCAAGGTGCTGGTGTATTATCGCTGCTACCTGGTCATGCCGGTGTTTGTAGTCTGTTTGTGCGAGAGTTCTGCAGGCACCTGTAATGTGTTGGATTGTTTCAGAACTACAGTGACACCGGCGACAATGGTCAGACTGGGATCGGTCTCCAATGATGTACTTCCGGTAATTTTTTGTATCCAGTACTTGATCTTGAATGGAGACCATAAACCCTTCTGTCTCAGGAAACAGTTCCCCTCTCTTCAACCAGGCGTTTGACGCAGACTTGTCAACATTGGGGTTGATGAGATCAGCACGATGTCGACCATGCAATGATTTTTGACTCCATAAGTCTATTTTTCTCCGATCAGAGGTTATTTTTAACTGAACAGAGTGTTCAGATAAGTTGAGTGGGGTTAGTTTATCATCGGCTTTAGCTACTGCATTGTGTAATTGTGATTGGGTGGTTTTGTAGAGAAAATATGTTCGAAGAGAATTAATTATTTTATTATGTAGGTTTTGCAAGTCGATAATTCCTCGGCCACCTTCTAACCTAGGCAACGTTAAGCGTTGAATGCAAGAGCGCGGATGATGTTTCCTGTATTGGGTCATATTGACGTTAATGGAACGTTGAAGTCGTGTCAACTCACTCTGAGACCATGGAATCACACCGAAAGAAAAAGTAAGAATAGGAACGGCAAATGTATTAATTGCCTTAATTGTGTTGCGAGCATTTAATTGTGAATTGAGTATTTTGTGCAGTCTAGATTTGAACTTTTGTATAAGTGTGTGTTTGGTTTTGGTATGATGTATTTGTTGTGTCTGTTGGTAGCCTAAATATTTGTAACCTTCAACTTGGTCCACAGGTTCGATTTGTTGCATATCTGGTAATGAATAACTCTGTTCCTCAATTTTACCGCGAATAACCGTTTGCAATTTGCATTTATCTATGCCGAATTCCATTTTGATGTCTTCCGAGAAAGATTGAGTAATATCAGCCAGTTTATGGATGTTTTCGGTACAATCGGCAAATAATTTTAAATCATCCATGTACATCAGGTGGTTCAATGTTAACTGCTGTCCATCGTACTTTAATTGGAATCCTCGGGAACTGCTATTTAATAGGTCGGATAAAGGGTTTAAAGCTAAGCAGAACCAGAGCGGGCTTAACGCATCGCCCTGGAATATACCTCTTCTTATTCTAATAAAATCGGTTTCAATAGCGGAATCAGTAGCATATAGTTTGAGTTTTGTTTTCCAAGACTGCATTGTGTTTGTTAAAAAATTTACTATAGTTGGGTGTATTTTATAAATATTAATTATTTCTAGAAGCCAAGAATGAGGTACGGAATCGTAAGCTTTTTTATAATCAATGTACATAGTACATATATCACGTTTGTTTTTAAAGGCTTGTTTGGATAATATCTGATCTATTGTCAATTGCTCTTTACATCCCTGACTTGCCTTGCGGCATCCTTTTTGTTCCTCTGCAAGAATGTGATTTGCAGTGGTGTGTTTAGTTATTAGTTCAGCTATACATGATGTCATAATTTTATAGATAGTTTGCAAACATGTAATAGGTCGATATTTTCCAGGGTCTGATGTAGATGGCGATTGTTTCGGTAACATGTAAGTTATTCCTTCGGTTATATATTTTGGCATTAAATTTGGATCTTTGATGAAATTGTTAATCTGCTTTAATAATGAGTTATGAAGATTAGTAAATTTTTTGTACCAATAGTTATGTATACGGTCTGAGCCCGTAGCTTTCCAGTTGTGAGTTTTTGCTATGACAGCCTGCAAAAGATCCAAAGTTACTTCATCAAAATGCATAGATGCTAAACCCATAGTTTTTTGTTTATAGTCTGAAATCCATTGTCCCTGGTCATGTTGTACTGGGTTAGCCCAAATGTTAGACCAAAATTCTACCATACTGTCGGGTGTTGGTATGTCGGGGACATTTGAATCAGTACCATTTGGGCTCTGAGTAAGATTCCTATAAAAACGCTTTTCATTGATTTTAAATAAGGTGTTTTCTGTTTTCCGAAGTGTGGTTTGTTTATACCGGCGAAGTCGACGAGCAAGTGCATTTAGTTTTTGTTTAAGAGTGTCCAAAAAATGAGCCAGGTCTGTGTTATTGTTTTCGTGAAGTGAGTGAATAATATATTTTTTCTTTATGGATTCTATATGTTTAGTAAGTCTGTAACTATGATTACCGCGTATATATTGTGTTAATTTGCCTATGTGCACTCTCAATTTATTAATACGGTTTTGTAGTCTCTTCTGCCAGGCAGGAATTCGCTTTGGCCTTGAATTGGACATAGGATTGAAATTAATTTTCGCACCACATTGAATAGCTGCAGTATATGCTGCTGAGTAAAGGATGGTCTGTATTGAAGAAAAAGAATCATCAGCCGAGAGCGTGTCAGGGATAAGAGTATCGTTGATAAAGTTCACTATTATTGCCAGTTTTTTTGAAGTTTTCAGTTTTGGTAACGCAGGTCTAGAAGTCGGTTCAGTATTTTTAAATGTATCCAATACTTCAATAAACTTCTCTTTAATAAAGTTTTCCTCTTCAACCGGTAAGTGTGTAATCCTTCCTGTTGTATTAGATGATACATTTTCACGGGCATCCGCGGTTGATTCCGAAATTGTGTGCCTGTTTTCAATGTCTTGCGAAACGTTATTTTGTAATGAGTGTTCATCTGGTAGAGGTTGTGTAGTGTCTAAAGTGTTAGTTTGTGTAATTTTAGTTGAAACATCTTCTTTAATACGGTCAATTATTTGTTGTGTTAGAAGTTTATTATGAATGATGGTTCTACGTTGGTCTGCTAGTCTTTGTTCCGTTACATGAGATAAGTTAGGGAACTCTTGAATAAATTTATCGTGTAGTTTTTTTCGGTATGATGTCAAATCTGTTTCCATTTTAGTAACCTCAAAAAATATTTTCATGATAGCTATGTTTACCTCAATCGACCAGCGCATCCTCGAGCTAGATTGTGAAATGGCTACTGCTGAGCTACTAGGTGTGTCAGTAGTCTGTAAATGTATTGCAACTTCTGATTTAATTTCGTCCAATATGTTTTGCGGTAAAAGTTTGTTGTTTATTATTGCTCGTCTTTGGCATCCTATTCCCTGTTTTGATGCCTGCATGTGCGGAAATTTGTCATTGAACATCCGGTATAATGGTTCTAAATAGGATTTAGTATCATTTTCTAAGTTTGTTAGAATTAGGTATGTGCGCCAAATAAACATATTCATGTCTTGCGACCATTTTCTTCGCGCACGTTTAGTAGCCGTAGTGGGCACAGGTACCAAGGCTTCAGCCTCCTGCGTAACAACTACGGATTGGGTTGATGACGGACTAGATGACGGACTAGATGGAACTGAGAACGAGTGAAAAGATGAGTTGGGCGTTTGGTACAAACTAGAAGTGGATGAATTTGGTGATGAAGGCTCTGAGATGTTGTTGCCATTTCTAGTTATTTCGGGGCTATTCCTACTAAGAGTACTTATAAATGTTGTACTCTCTGATGAAGCCGCAGACGCTTTGTGACGACTTCGTAAATTATATTTCTTATTGTTATAAGACATTTTTCTTCATTGAATTCCCACGATTAGCTAGGGAAATAAAGGTCGATCTCGGCAGAGCCCCGCTTGCTGAGACAAGGACTAGCTTACAATGTAAGCTTCACCTGGAGTTCGCCCTGGCTCCAGGCGTGGCACGCTCACGACCGGGCACGCCCCCGGCCACGCATCCCTCGGCACGGCAGACCTTGGATTGGCATATAAAGGAAAGGATAGTAGACAGATTGGGCAGGATAAGGGTTCAAGGAGATTTTGGAATGGGTTTGGAACCGTTAGTTTGGGAAGGGTGTTAAGATGGTATTAAATATTCCAGTACCTTGCTTCCCGTAAGCCCCCCTACCGCGGCAAGGTGGTCCCTCAGGGGGGTTATTATTATTATTATTATTATTATTATAGTTAGCTTTAAAAGGAACTAGCCTTCTGCCAGCGGTATAACTCTCGTGAAAATAAACTCCGCTTAAATAAAAGCATGTGTTTATTGCTCCCATCTGATTACATTAGGATTCAACTAGTGAAATATTTTTTAAAAGAAAAATAAATACGAGAAACAATAGATCGAAACTATGATCGATTTTAAATCATCAATTACATTAGCCTTCAACTACTTTTTTTTATTGTTCTAATTTTAAATTGCAGCCAAACCCGGAGAACATATTCGAGAGCGTGACCGCATTCTGTCCGTCGGACCGGGCCGAGCTGATCGACCTCGTGACGTCAGAGGACGTGTTACTAGACTTGTCGCAACCATTGTACCTGAACTTCACTCATGAGGCCATCGTCAACCGCTTCGAGAAACGCTATGAGGCTTTTGACAAGATCACGGGAGACGTGTATAGCTGTGATAACCCCCCAGAGGATACTAGTACTGAAGAGTAAGTTGATTTTGTATGCTTTTATAAAAACCTTGTCTGAAACTATTAACTTAATTGTTAAGTAAGACTCCAAACATTTGTACGCTGCTACTTACTCTTATTTTTTGTAGCTGTGAATTGATTAGCGGATTCGATCAAAATGATTATAGACCTTGCTTACCTATAATCTGAGATTATAAGGTCATTTTATTTAGGTATTATTCAGTTTTTAAACTGAAACTTTAGTTACCGAGAGAGAAAAAAACGTTGTAATTTGTTATCTCAGTCTTGTTTTGAGCTACGAGTGTCAGAGTGTTCAAAACTAGCGACCCGCCCACGCTTCGCAATGGTGTAATTTTGCCGACATGCTCGCGAGCCCTTGTATTCTTGCTAACTTAAAGAAACTTTTTCTAAACGTTCTTTGTTTACAAATTTAAATGAATAAATACCCTAAAATATAGAGAAAACCGCATTTAAAAGCGTTACGTACTTTAGGAGGAGTTAGCGGCCAAACATACAAAAAGACAGAATTAGCGACTTGGATTTATGTAATGATGATTCAGGTTTATAACTGAAACTGAAACTTTAGTAATCGAGAAAAAAAATCGTTTTTTTTTTGATCTCAGTCCTGTTTTGAGCCTCTAGTGTCAGATTATTCAAAATGATGATTTTTCCACCAGTTTGCCGCCGGACGTGGAGCTGCTCCGGCTGCGGCCGCAGCACATGAAGGCGGTGCACGAGCTGTACCCCGCCAGCGACATCGAGTGCCGCGAGATCTTCGAGAACCTCGTCGCCGAGCTGCCGGCCTACGGGATCTTTGTGGAAGGTGGGGTTAATGGCTAGGCTGTATGGGTGGAACTTTGCCTTTTTGGTTTTCATAGAGTAATATAAAAAATATAGTTAGTAAATTGATACAAAAGTTAACATATACCTAAGTGTTAAAACAATCCTTAAAACAAACAAGTTCCTGGCAAATTAAAACTTAGTATTTTATTGTAAACACTAATGAAATAGTAGACTATTTAATTGGAGTGCACTTAGAAACTACGTACTAATTCATGGAATGTATAATTTTGTGCCTATTTTTACAATTTTCAGTCGTTATTGTTAAGTACTTACGCCAATATTTTTTTATTTATTATTTAGATAGGTCCTTACACTTACCTTATCCATACTTCTTTGTATTCCCCCAGACCAACTGGCGGCGTGGATGGTGCAGTCGTACTACGGCGCGATGTTCTCGATGCAGACGCGGCCGGAGTTCCGGCGGAAGGGCTACGGCATCTACCTCGCGCGGAAGCTGACCAAGGAGGTGGCGGCGCGCGGCTACCGGCCCTTCGTGGTCATCCGCCCCGAGAACGACGCCTCGCGCTCGCTCTACACCAAGCTCGGCTTCGAGAAGCGGTTCCGGACGGTCCGCGCCGTGCTCCGCCCGCGCTAATCAAACACTCACTGGCAGATTTTATTTTTTTAAGACTTTAAAAAAAAAAAATAGCTTGCGGTCTCCGATCGCTTAGATGACTAGACGTAGAGTAGCGTTCGGGGAATAGCTACGTGACGGGCGACGCAACGGTTGGGCGGGTTCAGAATACGAATTACAGAAAATCGCCGCCGTCGAGCCGTTGCGGCGACCCTCGATCGGTACTTAGGCCTCGAAGCGATATATTTCAGCTGTTAGCATTTTTAAAACTTTCTAGATTGGTATATTTATTTTTTGAATTGATGACAACGAAGGATAACGCAATTCCTGGGAGAAGTCCGCGTAGTCATTTTGATACCGTATTTTCCACTGCTATTGCGTCTCGCTAAGCTTATATCAGTATCTTCGAATCCACATCATTACAACATGAATTGACGGATGTAAAAGGTATGGCGTGCTCTGTTAATTATTTGCGTGTACAGTTGTTAATTATCAAGAATTTGGAAGATTGGGACCCGCGAAGATCTCTGAGTGTGATAAAAGTTAGTTCTAGCTATATAAGTAGGTATTTTATTAAAGTAGGTTATATTTAATACTGACTACCCACCGTTATAGCCCACCATACTAAATTTGCCACTATATTAGCACAACAAAAAAATATCATATACTATTTACGCGGTTTTTAATAGTAACGTTTAAAATCAATATTAACTTTCTGATTGTAAGGGCAACACCGGAAATGGCATTGAATGATTCGATTCAATATAAGTCAAAAGGTCAAATCACTACTTTTAAATTAATTTAATTCTAGTCAAAGTCTTAGTTTTCAAGACAGTCATAAATTAACTAAAACGCGTAGGTATAATGATTTTACAAATACCAGTATTAAAAAATACTTTAACAATATTCTACCCTCATAAACATCCGTCGCTTTGTAAAATTTTGTATTGAATATATTGTAACGATAATACCTAATCAAGGGAAGGAAATATGTACGAATAACGGAAATTGGGAACCTTTTACATCAAGTCAATAATTAGCTATCTAGATTCGAAAGTTTAATATTGGTTTAGCTACCTATTGACATGGTGTAAATAGCGATTATACCTCTAGACTTTGATATTATGAGAATGTAGATATTATAGATAGGTATTTTAATACAAAATTTATGTATTTTTCAAGCAAATATATAACGTACGTGTGCATAGGTGAATTTATTTTGTATACGTTTTAAGCTTCGTTTAACTATTTAACTATTTATTCCTGTAAATCAATGTATTTAATAATTATTTATTTTTGACTTGACAACACTGTACATTATTGTATCAGGTATAACAAATGATTAGATGAAATTGGTATTATCAAACGAATTTGAAATTTTGAAAATTGTCTTCCGTTTAATAAGGGCAGGTGACATTACTGATGCGTTTTTAAATAGGAATACAATAACTGCTCCCTGTTTAACATGAAAACTATGTATTCGAGTGCAATTACATTTTTTTTCTGCAGTCAAAAAATCTGCATAAAATAACGCAGATTGTGCTCAATAATACCTAATATTTACACATACCACTTCATATGTGTAAAAAAACTTTTAAAAAATCAGTAAATATAATAATTATTTTATTATAGATGATCAAATGTATAATTTTCTGTATGTTATGCTTGTCCAGTTATTTAGCTTATAAGTACCTAACCATAATTATGATAATTTATATGTAAAGGGACACTGGATTATGGACAATGAGATAGATTCACAGTCATCAACTAGGATTTTAGGAAGTTTGACAAATACGTAACGCTCTTTTTAGCTAGAGCCTTGAATAAAATTCTCAAACTGACTATTTAAACTATACTGAGCATTTTATTCTTGCGCTTTATGCACATAAAATATTTTGGAAATATAGCATTCTGTGATACAAACAAAGCAAAATGCCTATTTGTCGAAAATTCTAAACACCTATACGTACATTCTTCACCACATGCAAAGCAAATCATGCTATAGCTTTTTAAATCTAAGTGAGTAAAAACTTTACTATACAGTAGTTATGTCTCTTCAAATTTAAACATTTCTGTACGTACACTTCATTTAATATTGGACACACTCCGTCCCTTTGACTTCGCTGCAGATAATAGGTAACTTGGCGAGAAATAAGAAATAAACCCGTTAAGGTACGATTTGTCCAAGTGTCCATACATTGTTTAACCCACCTTACAAAGGTATCAAAATTAATAAAATCATACAAAAATGATCTGTTTTATTTATATCCAAACCTAAATGTAGGTAAGTTTACAACATCGAGGTCTCAATTACTAATGTTTGGGGGAGACGTGTAAAAGAAATAAAATACTTTAGGTAATGTTAATAGCTTTATTTTGGAAAGCAAATCTTATCTTAATAAAATGATTTTATAGTTACGTGCTCACACTCCGAGCACCCAAACAAGAATGTGCCTGGGAGGAAGCCGTCGACATTCCATTGTTTTCTCTTCAAATTATTCGAGAATTCTTAATAAAATAATAGCTGCCAGTATTTAAACAAACAGTTTCTTACCTAGCGTGCTTATCCACCTTACACAACATTAATGTTGGCCCTAACTTATTAGTTGTTAATAAAAAGAAACTTTGCGATTGTTAAAAGGTATCTACTGAATAGGTAGTTACAGTGGCAAATGTGGCAATACAGCAAAAAGTGACCAAATGCCAGCATACATAGACATAAATGATCTTCTAAAATAGCGAAAAAGGTTCTCAATTTGACGCGTAGATATATATTATGTATGTATATATATATTATGTATAACTTTTTACACAGCCAGCAGTCCGATTTTGATTATTTGTTTTTTTACCACGCTTTTATTAGCTTGGGTTGTATCTATGTAATGGAATCTTTGAGCATAAATTTGACCGATTTCCAGAAGTTCGATTAATTTGAAACTTTGCACACGTATTAAGGACCGATGACAATGCAATATTTTGATAAGAGTTTCTCATTATCCTTATTAGGACCGCCGCCAGGATTAATAAATTCATCTTTAGATCCTTTGTAGGAGAGTAAGAGAGACAGAGCTAGCCCGCGATCTGCGCCTTTCATCACTAATTGAACTAAAAAGTAGAAAATAAATAATAGTTTAAAAAACTAAAAAACCACGCTTTTTTTGCTAATCGAACTAAAAAATAGAAAATAAAATTTCAAATCGGAGTAAAAAGCGTGGGGTGCTCTTTATAGTAAATATAAAATAATTCTATTAGCATATATTTATGACAAGTGAGTTATGAAAATGAAGTAAAATGCACCTCACGCATTTTACTCCGATTTGAAATTTTATTTTCTATTATTTAGTTCGATTAGCAATAAAAGCGTGGTTTTTTAGTTTTTTAATTATTGTAATAGATGGTATGGGTATTATGAAGAATGTATTTGGTTCCGTAGTAAGTTGGTCCCCTAGTTTAATGGGAAAAGGAGTAAATTTATTGTTTACTCACCGATTTCATTTGTGTTCATGATTGCCAGAATAAAATAAATCCTACGGCCTTGCCTACTGGCAAATTCTTCGTTCATTCTTTCATCCATTCATTCATTCAGTCATGGTGGTTGTTGTGAGTTGTACTTGTGTGTGTATGTATGGTGTTTAGTGGTTTTGCAATATTTTATCACTATGACTAGTTTAATGAATAAAATTGAACAGTTAATTAAGAGGGAAAAAACGACTCCAGAACGTAAGAAAAACGACGATTCGAAGAAATCGTCTAATGAAATATTATCTGAACTATTTAGTGTTTTTAATGCTGACCCACCTAAGATAGAGGAAGTACCAGTAAAAAAGTCCAAGAAAAGCAAAAAGAAACACAAGAAAGAGAAAAAGAAACGAAGTCGAAGCTGCAGTTCCAGCAGCAGTAACACTGATGATAGTGAATATACTCGGAAACGAAAAAAACGGAAAAAGAGCAAGTCAAAGAAACGTAAGGATCGCTCTCGTTCTCGTAGCAAATCGCCTCATGTTAAGGTTGAGAAGGATAAAAAGAATTCTAGTTACATCAAATCTGAAGACTTTAAGGTAAAGATCGAAAATGCTGTTAAAATTGAGCCTAAATTAGAAATAGAATCAATTAGAGAGACGCCACAGAGACGGATTTCTATAAAACTTGAAGATATTGAACTACCTACACCGACATCTATTGATGCTAGCCTAATACCGCTGCCTGAATCACCCAGAGAGAAATATGATCCCAATGACCTACGTCACAAACTTGAAACTAAGAAGGGTGAAGCTAACAATGATTCTTCGAAAGGACCAAAAATTCAAATTAAGAACTTAAAGTTTAGTGCAGTCTTTGAAGAGACAGTTAAAAAGGCTGAAGAGGAAGCAAGAAAAAAGAAGGAAAAGTATGAAGAGGGGGAGTATACAGACTCGTCAAGTAGTTCTGTGAAAGACGAACCATGTAATTCTGAATTTCCTAAATCAGCAGACCCTGGTGGCATCTTGAAGAAACAAGCGGCTGATGAAAAACTGTAATTAAATTTTTAAAACTTTGTGTTCTAAAAAACAAAAAATATTTTTCTTGTTTACTAATAGATATGTTTTCTTGATATCTTTTTATAGAGCTGAAGATGAAGAAAAAATAGTAAAGAAAAGCAAGCAAGATGCAGACCACAGTAAGACTAGCAAAAGGTATTTTTCTTACAGTGTTTCAAATTATCTTATTAAACATATTTAATCAAATAAGTAACTCTTTTTATAAGGCAAATGCCATTCCTTACCGAATAAAGTAATTCATTAAAGGTTACAAAGTATAACAAGAGAACAAAAATTAAGTTGCCAACTGTCCTTACAAACGCCACTGTTTCAAAAGTTTGAATTTGCAGCTAAGAATAAAAAATTATTTAAAAAAAAACTTGACTAAAAAGTTTTATAGCACCACCCTTTACAACCTCTTACATTTTATAGTATAATATAAAAAACCTATCTTGTAAAGGTCCAAAAGCAAGTCGAGAAAGTCCCGCTCCCGCTCCCGATCGGGGTCCAGGAAGCGTCGCCATCGATCCAGCTCCAAGTCGAGGCGCAGGAGTCGATCACGCCACCGATCCAGCTCCAAGTCTCGCAGACGATCCAGTTCTAGGAGTAGGCACTACAGCGGGAGACACTCACCAGTTAGACACCGGGGGAGGAGGTCAAGGTGAGATGATGACATTGGTATTTTATCCTATAAATGGTATAGATGGCTTCTGATGGTTTATTTTTAAATGTTGTGACTAGGAAATTACTCAATTTTAATTGGAATAGGAAAGAGTAATACATATTTTTTTAATATCAATATTATCCCTGTAAATAAACATTACAAAAGTTTTAAATGAGTAATTCACATTCAACTCTCATGGACACACTGACACATTCAATCATGAACTTATGAATAAGTGAAAAATAAGCAAAGTTGCTATTATGTTCAAGATTAACACTTAATGAATTGATCCACTTTTTTTTAATATAGTTAATTTTTCACCAGGGAGCGAGAAAGGGACCGCGATCGAACAGCAAGCGGTGTGAAACTAGCCGATCATGAGAAGAAGCGGTTGCTTGAAGTTGCTCGTAGGAATGCTATCAATATGTTGAAGAATGGGGCAGTGCCAGCAGGGGCGGCGGTTCTACCTCCACATACTAGGAGTCAGGTCATGGCTGCTATACAATCTGGTGGTAAGTAAATAATGTTATCCTTACTAATATTAAAAATGTGAAAATGTGTCTGTATGTTCCGCTTTCACGTCGAAACGGATGCACCGATTTTAATTATTTTTTGAATAGACATAGTTCAACAGCCTAAGATAAAAATAGGCCACTTTTTACGGCCACTTCTGTCGCAGGTTCCATAACTGTTGTTCTGCTTGGCATAAAATAATCTAATCATACTATACTAGGTTTTTGTGTAACACCCAACTGTGTAAGTTAATTAAGCAAGTAATTACTGACGATACATCTTAAGTAATTTGAATCGACAATCTTAACAAATGAACCATTTAATTTGTCACCTTAAAACATAACTCTAATATCCACTCCATTTCAGGTAAATCCGTGGACGAGCTAACTGATTTCTGTAAGCACTTGTCAAAGAAGGAAGCTTTAGGAGAGTTATCTTCTGTCGCATCTAGTGACGAAGGCATGAGCGAGAACGAAGACACTCTGGCATTCCACCATCCGTTCTTAGTGAAGGAGAAAGCACCTATAGTTATGAATATCAGGGTATGTATTGTAAAAGATTCTCGCATTTAGTTAGTTTATTTTTTAGAAAAATTGTATGAGTTGTTATTAAGAACAGCAGTTTTATTAACACATCACAGGTATTTTATGTGTTTTTTTCTGTTTCTTAATTTTATCCTACTATGTAATATTAAAAATGTGAAAGTTTGTAATTATAGATGTTTGCTACTCTCACGAAAAAACTACTGGACGGATTTGGATAAAATTTTACAGTAATATAGGTTATACATCAGAATAACACATAGAGTTCTTTTTACCGCGGGAAACCGACTTCCATGCGAACGGAGTCGCAGGCGGCCACTAGTCCCTACTATTCCCTACTTTCCCTACTAATCCCACTGAACCGATTTTGATGAAATTTGGTGTGAAGAAAGAACTGATCTTGGGAAAGGACATAGGGTACTTTTTACCGCGGAAAAACTTCTCATTCCCACGGGAAACCGACTTCCACGCCAACGGCGTCGCAGACAGCCACTAGTATTTAATAACTTTGGTTCGTCCATGGATAACAACTTTATTTTCAGGAATACTATTTTATTAACATTAATATATTTCATTTCTACAGGGTGGAGCCCCTCTGCCTATTAAAACCAGTACATCCCTAGCGGTGGTCAATAAAGACGAGCTAAGACTGCAGTTTCCGGTGTCCTCGGGAACTCAACACAGGGAGAAGGCTACGGAATGGGTCCCGGTGTCACCTAAAAAGGATATGGTGAGTTTTAATAGGTTCAGAAATAAAATAGATTTGTAGAATAAAATAATTTGAGAACCTTGCCTCTACTAAAAAATAATATACTTAATATTTTATTTAAGAAAGACTGTCCATAAATCACGTTTTAAGTTGTTTTTTAAAGGTGACAACACATAAACACAAAATTTTTCCAAACAGTTGTCTCATATTTTTTAGGTTAAAAATAATAAATTACAGGTAGATATTTTCTTCACAGCAAGTAGCGAAAATCGGCGACAAAATGGTGAAACCTGTCGCATCCGCAACCAAAGCTATCATGCCGAGCATTCCCGAACCTCCTATTCCTAAGTAAGTTTTTGACTATTTATATATCCAATTATTTTTAAGTTATTAAGTAATAAGCTTGCCGGTATTAGTCTTTAAAATTATTATTTTTTTTGTTACTCTCGTAACATTTTTTTTATTTTATTATTTTATAACATAATTGTTTACTTCTGTAGAACTGGTCCATTGGCATTACCAGCGCCCGTGCCTCCACCAGAACCGCCGCCATATTTGAAAAGTTTCACCACCGGATCTCGTAAGTCAAATTTATAACTAGCTGTGCCTCGCCGTTTTACCCGCGTTTGGTAGAGCATTGTAGTAGAAAAAATACTTTAAAAAAGGTTGTAAAGCTATTTTGATTTTTGCGTAACTTTCAGCGTTTACTTACGCAGCACAGCGCATGCAAGAAAAGCTCTCAAAAGTTTTTTTCCGTATTTTCAATTTCTTTATTGTTGCTCCATTCCTATTCTCCTTTCTAGCGTGATGTTGTTATACACTATAGCGTTTGTCAATAAATTGACACGTTCCTCCATAGCCGCGATTCTGAGAACACTCTCTAAACTAAATTAAAACTATCGCCGTCACTTACTAATCAATAGAATAAGACGGAGACAGGTAATCATTTTAGTCCTGCCAAACTAAAATGTATGTGCATTATGACACGGCAAAGGCAATTTTAGGCTAGTCCTCAGCGCATTTCGTAAAATTTTACAATGATGTAGACTAAATTTAGTAAAACCTATGTGCCTGGCTTTTTCTAATACAAAGCACGAGAAAGTGACAGTGATATTTTTAAATTAGTTTTAGAGAGTGTTTTCGGAATCGGGGCCAATAAATCCTCAACATAAAAAAAACAATTGTGAAAAAGTCCTAAGAACGAACAACTAAACTCAGCTTTATAACATCAGTTAACCAAAACTCATCTATAGTTCTTTATTAATTTGATTATATTTGTCAACAGAGTTAACATCAGTCCCCCCCGCGCTCCCCGCGCCGGGCCCGCAGGCGTATCCACCGGGGATAAGTAAACCCGCGGAACCTGTCATTGTATGTATAACATTATTTTAAATTAACTGAATATTTTATTAAAAAGTGCGTGGTAGCCTAGAGGCTACCACGGAACCAGGAACGGTCTAATACCGAAGGTTCCGGGTTCGATCCCCGCTAGGGTGTACCACTAATATGGTCTTTTTCAAATTATGTACATGTTTATCACGCACTAACGGTGAGGGAAAAACATCGTGAGGAAACCCACATGATTGGATGATAATCCATCATCTGATCCCCCAACCCGCACCGAGCCAGCGTGGTGGATTACGGCTCAAACCCTCTCGCTATCCGAGAAGGAGGCCTGTGCTCAACTGTGGTACATAAATAAGCTATTTATTTATTTATTTTATATAACTGAATATTTACTTATATTACAAAAAAAAACAAAATTTTTGGGAACATGATTTTATAAAGTTTTCTTTTTTTTACCTGATCGAAAAACATATATAAATTACATTGAATACCTAAGTTTCAGACCCAAATTCTGATACTATTAATTCTATTATTTTTGTGAACTTTGTAAAGAAACAAGTATAATGTTGTTGCAGGATTTAGCGCAAATTGTATCTCAGAAATTGTTAATGATCAGAAAAGAACAAGAGGAAAATGAAGGGCCTAATAACCGAGGGGTATGTAACTTTTTTTTTTTTTTACAATGCCTCTATCACATACCTCTACAAAGCAGCATATTTTTTTATGATGACTAATAATTAGTCTTGATGACTATTAATTATTAACATAAAGACGTTCCCCCAGTTCGGTTGGTCCAAAGACAAGAGCCTCGGCCAGTTCACCGGCTCCACCGGGGCTCAGATCCTGACTCCACGGGAACTGGCCAGCGGCACTCAGGCATGGGTCAAAAAGGTAATTTATACTTTATTAGTAAAGATATAAGGACTTTAATGCTATTTGAAGGGCTTGGTTGATGTTGTCTTTGCTTAGTTAGGATTTGTTTGAAGAAAATTTTTGAGTAATACATAATTTGTTTGATACAGGGTGTAACATATGTAGGAAATTGTTCACAGTTGTATTTTGCGAACATAGGGTAAATTAAATATCTTGACTTTATTAATTTGAGTACTTTTAATTGAGTTTTTAATGTTTAACAAAATGAATTGTATTAGAAGGTGGTTGAATATTGAATGAATGAGCAATAGAACTATAGCTTTGACATATGGTAGTGTTCCTGATTAAAGTATTTGTCTTTATAATCTATTGCATTAGTTAAAAACAAAATGAATTTTATTAAAATTAACTATCTATGTAGGTACTTAAAGACTAAACAGAAATAATACTTTTGGACATAATTTTATCTATAACATTGTTATTTAAATTAAAAATGTTTATAATTCAACTAAAATGTTCATGCGTTACCTTTGCCTTACTTTTGTCATGGTAGGTACATGCCTAACATTTGAACATTAAAATTAATCAGTTAAAAGAAGCAAAGACAATAGACATTCAAGTTCTAATTAAAACACGCTGACTGAAATCGTTATTACCAATTTTAAATTCTATAACGATTTTGACAAGCAATTTGATTTTATTATCTTCAATCATTACAAAGCTTTTGTGATGGGCGAAGAATTGAAATGTGTTGAATGAAATCTGGCTTTAACTTTATACATGTAAATAGTAAAATATCCTTATAAATGTACCTAATACAATCCTTATTTATAAAATATTAAATATTTACAAAAAATACTCAAGAAAAAATAATCCCAAAATATTTTGATACAGGGTGTTAAACAATATAAAAATAAAAAAGCCAGATTTCACTTGCACGTTCTGACTATGAATTTACTTTCAGCTGAGAGCGACATCGATCGGGGATTTCGAGTTTCGGCGATAACTTGGTCAGAACTTATAATACAATTGTATTATTCCTTCTGACCATACCATTCTCTTTTGTATTGTGACGGTTACAATAACATCAAACGCAATAAAAATCGCTATAGAAATTAGCATTTTACTTTTAAATCCGGTGATAAAAAGACGTTCTTAATGTCACTATTTTGTTTTTAACTTATAGATTAATAAAAACAATTACAATGTTTAGGAGTCCCTGCAGCCTAGAGTACTTTAGAAATTCGCGATGACAATTAAATTGTAAAAACAACTGACTTACTAAATGCAATAAATAAAAATACTCTGCCAAGTACTACTATAATTACTGTTTACAATTAATTCCAATATGATTGAAGATGGGAGATGTCAATCTAGAATGTTCATATAGAAATATCCCACTGTATAAGGCGAAACAAAAATATTTTTGGCCTTTTATAAGATGTTTTTGTAACCATCACAATATATATCGTGAAAATGTTCAACAACACGTGTGATGAGAGAACTTTATATTATAGTCATTTTATTAATGACTGCAGTATTCTAATCGTGTTATTATAAAGTTCATTTTACAATAACACAAACATATTGAGTACTGTAATATGCCTCACGCATATTTTAAAACGGTTCCAAGTTCGCTCATTACATTTACAAAGAAAACATAGTTCGCAAATGATAATTTTCATGTCTTTTTGACGCGATTATTATCATTGTAACGACTAGCTAACAAATGTTCAGTATTCCCCTTCTAAAAACATATTTAATACATTATTGGAATAAATAACTTGAATCATTATAAATGATATTTTTACGTGCTAAATCTATTGTTTTGCAATGTACTCAAGTACACATAGATATCTAATTAACGTTTGATGTCTATATAAAAAGAACCATTAATTTAAAAGCCAATTCTAAAGCAATTAAAATCATAATAGTGATGCCCTTCTTTTAGCAAGATATCTTGAAACGTACCGTTTCATTGAAACAGCAAAATCGCTGTTTTTGATATTGCTGATAGAAAGGCATAGCTTTTACAAGGGGAACCCTCGAATATTTGTTCCAGCCTGTATGTGATAAAGAAATTGACTTCGTTAGACGCATCGCAATCCGCTGATATTTGCTAAAGTCCCCGAGACGAGAGGTAAGGATCTCCTTCAGGAAACAAGGAGATACGAGAACTAAAAAAGATATAAACTTGGTATATGTACAAGGACATACTCGAACTAAGATATTATGTACAAAGAGGATACTCGAAATAAGAAATTACTCGATATGTAAACAGGCGAGCAATAATGCGTAGAGACGATAGTCTTCAAAATTGTTGATTTTGTTTTTTATGAGCTACAAACAGTAATAACTATTTAAGAGTAAACTTCGAAGAACTAAACTTTTCATCAGCATACAAAATTACGGGTTTTTTACAAAAAATTCCATATATTTGAAATGGGGTTAAAAGTAAAGGTCAATGAACACGTGTTACTTTTCCATAGTTATTATTATTCGTAGTATCCCAGCGACGGTCTACTCATTTCAGCTGTACATTTTCAAATCAAATCACGTTTATTTGGTCCGACTATAATTCTCTGTCACTTCCAGTCTCATTATCTTTTGTTCTACGTTCCCATTTACCATTATTTTGACTATATATTCATTATATAGGATCAGCTAGTGCGTGCCGCCCCTGTTGAGGGTGGTATGGGTATGCATCTGCTTCAGAAAATGGGGTGGCAACCCGGAAAGGGGTTGGGGAAAGAAGGGACGGGGGCGTTGCAACCCTTGCTGCTGGAAGTGAAACTGGACACGAGGGGGTTGCAGGCCAAAGAAGAGGTCAGTAGCAGAAATAAAGTCGTAAGTAATTAAATAACTTTATATTTTTATGTATTGACGTATAATATTGTAGTTAGTTAAGTATTAATAATGTGATTCAAATTATAGGTTGTTCAGTAGTAATGGTTTGACTTCTTAGACAAGTTATGCTTCTAGTACTTACTTAAATTAAATCTCATTATGAGCACCAATCGATTGGTTTCGCGTACCGTGGGACCTCGCTGTTACATCATACATTCTGCCTTCCCAATATGCCCACCTTTTGCTACCAGCCTTCAGTTACTAACAATTCTTATTTACTAATAATTTCTTTAACTTGGACATCCCAACTATTCAAATAATTTTCAAATATACACTTTAGATTTAAACAGTCCTTCCATTTATGTTTGTCATCAAATTATACCATTACAAGCGACCGGCCCACGCTTCGCAAAACCTTTTTTCGAATGTTCTATATTTACAAATTTAAATGAATACATAACCTAAAATATGGCGAAAACTGCATTAAAATCCGTTAAGTTGTACAGGAGGAGATAGCGGACAAACACACAGACACAATTAGCGACTTGGATTTATACTTCTACACTAATATTATTAAGAGGAAAACTTTGTTTGGTTGTGTCGAATAGGCTCAAAAACGACTGCACCGATTTTAAAAATTCTTTCACCATTCGAAAGCTATATTATCCACGAGTAACAAAGGCTATATTTTGGAAAAAAAGGGTGCCGTAAGATATTTGGGTTTTTCGGACACAAGGTTTAAAAAATTAACCAGAAGAGTTACTTTTGGAATAGAGGTAGTTCGAAACCCAGGGAAGAAGAAAATACGATAATTTTACTGCGGGAAAAGCCTCATTCCCACGGGAAAAACCATTTAGTCGCGGGTGAAACCGCAGGGCGGAAAGCTATACTATATACTATATAAAGATGATTAACCCATCATCTCTATAATTTCCCAGATGAAGGCCGCCCGGCCCGGCGCCCGGCGGCCGGCGGCGGCTCCGGCCCCGCTCGTGGCCGGCGGGAAGCACCCGGTGTCGCTACTGGGGGAGTATTGCAGCAAACAGAAACTGGGCCCGCCGGAGTACAACCTGTGCTTCGAATGCGGGCCCGATCACAAGAAGAACTTCTTGTTTAGGGTAAGTGGAAAGTGAAGTGTATGGTGACAATATTGTGGTTATTTTAAAGTAGTAGGTACCTGCGACTTCGTCTGCGATGAAAGTGATTTTTCCGTGAGAACCAGACTTATACCGGCGGTAAGATAGCAGTATTTTTTCTTCCCAAGCTATGGAACTCTAACTCTATTCCAAATTAATTAAAATTGGTTCAGCCGTTTTTTTATTACGTGAACAATACGGTATCCTATCATTAGACAAAAAACGTATGACAAACCAATCATTTGACAAATAACGTTAGATAATTTTTTACTTGATAAACTATTCATTTTACAAACTAATTATTACTTAAACAACTATTTAGACAACTTCATGAAATGACAAACTTTCATTACAACAAAACATTATTTTGCAAACTAATCTTTTTATATTATAACTATGTTAATTGACTTTTTAGTAATGACTGTGCAAATCCGCCATAATTTCTCTACTGGCAGTCCACTAATGCACCGCCCGCCCGCCCACTGTTCATGCGCAAGCACACCATGCAATAGATACCACCTATTATAGATATGTAAGTCTAATAACAAAACTATAAGACAAGAGATTATTTAATTTTAAGTAAATTGCAGGGAAATTTTATAATTTGGCATGTATAACTGCTTAGTCCGTTTACAACGGCTTGTCAAATTGTAATATTTTGACGACCTCTGTAGTGCAGCGGTATATACAGGGTTTCCCAAAAGGTTGTGTAGCTGGGAAGGGGGGTGGTAGGGGTGGTCACAAGGGTCACCAAAAAAATAAATAAAAAATCCCCTCTGGATATTTGAATAAATAAATGCCATTTCTTTTAAAACAAAAAATTTGACATCTTGTGGGCCTATTTTGCTTACTGTACCTACAAATATTGCTGTATTTGAAAAAAAATGCTGTTATGTAATCGTCAATAAACCTTTATCAAATTGAAATAAAAAAAACTATAAGTACATATCTAACCAAGATTTTAAAGAAAATTAAGTTCGAGTCCAGTCAAGGACTTACAGTCCGGCCACCGAGAGAATGCGTTTCTGACACATTATGTTTGAAATAACGAGGTAACTTTGAAAGGCCGTCTACGAAAACAAACAAAAAAAAGTCGTCTATTTTGACCCTACAAACAAATAATAAGTAATAAAATGATATGAAGTCACACTGATTTTAAATTTTATAACTGAGGGCTTACTGTAAGGGTAACATTTACTGATAGAATATATATTTGTTTTTCACTTAGAACCCTTAACTCGTAACAACATGAAACTATGTTTATATTATAAATAAAATATAAATAAGATAAACAAGTATTTTTTGTAATGTTGATTGAAAAATATTTATCAATGTTGTTTTTTACCCCAACACTAATGGCATGTGTCACAAACGCATTCTCTCGGTGGCCAGACTGTAGTAATTACGATTTCACTAAACTTCGTCCAAGCGTACTGAAAAAAAAATACTACGCAACTCCGGCGAGTAACTTAAAAAGATAGGTA
Organism: Emmelina monodactyla; assembly: GCA_916618145.1. Taxonomy (NCBI): domain Eukaryota; kingdom Metazoa; phylum Arthropoda; class Insecta; order Lepidoptera; family Pterophoridae; genus Emmelina; species Emmelina monodactyla. The sequence goes on along the minus strand of OU745311.1, from coordinate 7,727,204 downwards.
ATTTTATTGCAATTCCAAAATGGTATAACAATTATTTGAAAAAATCATACTAGGACATTTAAAAATATTTTTCGGGAACAACACTCCTGCAAAATTAAAAATATCAAAAGACAATAGTCTCAAATTCTTACGCAAATACATTTTGTAGTGTAAATTGTGTAGGTTCATGTATCCGTTCTTTTTCAAAGTAGACTCGTCGGACCACAATATTTTATTGAAAAATTGAGGGTCCTTCCTATGCATGCGCAACATCCCACGACAAAATGCAAGTCTCGCGTGATAATCGCGTGGTAACAGACTCTGTACGCATTGCACGTGGTACTTTTTGGTACAGGTGACTTGCTTCAATTGCCCGAACTGAAGTACTTGGGTCGTCTGCGACGGCTTGAAGCACTTCATCTTCGACATCGAACCAAGGTCTGCCTTCATTAACCGCTTGATGTGGAAATCGACCCTCAGACAATAGTCGGTGGACATTGACGAAAACACGGCTACGGGTAACGCGCGGCGTTCGGATATCTTTCTCGGTAGAGTCTTGTTGCAGCACCGGCATTACATCTACATTCGCCGCAAATGAGATGCATGTTCGCATATTCTTGTGGAGTGTACGTGGGTAGCATGGTGGCACTGTATCACACACTTTAGTCCTTGAGAAATCCGGGTCGATGGAAAAAATCACAAACAATGTCCAAATCACAGATAAATAATCAAGTCCAGAAAATGAACAAAACATAAATAATCAAGTCCAGAAAATGAATTCTTATTCAGTTCCACTTAAACTTTTTTATTATTATCAAATAGGGATCAAACGAGCGTGCGGATCACCTGATGGTAAGTGATCACCGCCGCCTATGACTCCCCGCAACACTGTGGGTGTTGGGGGTGTTTTGCTGACCTTTAAGGTGGGAATACACTCTCGACTTGAAGAGCCCCATTTTGTAGGTAGCCTGGAATACCGCTGCAGGATTTGCAGGAAGTTCATTCCATATCTGCGTAGTGGGCGGCAAAAAATTCCGCCTGACACGTACGGTGGTACGCACAAATGATGCGCAGATCAAACTCCATATTTTTACAACTTACGCGTTGATCTAGCCTAGACTGTACTTGAAAGTTTGAAGTATGTTTGTACTCCAATCTTGAGAATTATAACGGGCAGTAAACATCAAAGCAACAGAATGGACATTTAAAAATAAATTTGCGTACGAATTTGAGACTATTGTTTTTGATATTTTTATTTTTGCAGGAGTTTAGTTCCCGAAAAATATTTTAAATGTATGAATATTTTAAATAAGTGTAATACCATTTTGGAATTGCAATAAAATTACCTATCTTTTTAGGTTACTCGCCGGAGTTGCGTAGTATTTTTTTTTTCAGTACGCTTGGAAGAAGTTTAGTGAAATCGTAATTACTAAGTCCTTGACTGGACAATACTGGACTGGACATGTATAGTTTTTTTTATTCCAATTTGATAACGGGTTATTGACGATTACATTTCAGCATTTTTTTTCAAATACAGCAATATTTGTAGGTACAGTAAGCAAAATAGACCCACAAGGTGTAAAAATTTTAGTTTTTAAAAAAATGGCATTTATTTATTCAAATATCCAGAGGGGATTTTTTTATTTGTTTTTCTGGTGACCCTTGTGACCAAGAAAAATTCTAGTGAAAGTCTAAGAATCAGTAAAAATCAAACGTTATCATAGGATTTACCTTATTAACATTCTACAAAGCAAATAGACTTGGCTCTTATGCATTGTTCCTCGAATATTTTATTGCACACATTATACATAAATCCACTATGAGTTTATTTTAATGTAATAATGGTCACTCTTAAATTTCAAATTTTATTCGGCAATGTGTCTGATTTATCAAGTAACAGTTTATCTCCCGTCGTTTTATAAAATAAAACATTTTATAAACGTTATACTTACTTGTCCAGTTAATATTTTTGAAACGTTACTTTAACATTTCAATAGTTTGCAAAGTAAAACATTTGCAAAAGGAGTATTTTGTCAAATGATTACTTTGAAAATAATATGGTTGCTTAATGAGATGTTTGTCGAATGATTATTTGTTCTATCGTTATTTTTCAAATGATCATTTTGTCTTTCGTTATTTGGTCAAACCGAAAAATACAGACATTTCCACGTTTATATATATTTTTAGGAAGATATGGATATAAAAAAATATTATGAGAGTCAGAATGGCGGTACTTGTGCATACGTACGTTGTATGTAGCTGTGTGTAGGCAGATAGGTACCTCACACCTTGCGTCATATGCGAAAATTCCTACTTAACTTTTTATACTATACTATATATTTTTTAAACTTATACTCTGCTGTCAGTCTGTCTGTCTGTCACCTCATCAGGCTGTATCTCATGAACCGTGATTGCTTAACAGTAGAAATTTTTACAGATGATGTATTTCTGTTGCCGCTATACAAACAAACATTAAAACAGCATAAAACGGGGCTCCCATACAACAAACACCGGAAGTACTTACTTAAGTTTTGGCGGTAAAAGGAGAGACAAGTCAAGTCATACTTAACCGCGTAAACACTTCAACAGATCTAGGATCAGCCCTGTATTTAGGCGTCATATGTGTGGGAAAGAATTTTGGCGACGATAAGCGCCAATTTATGTCGCCACAGTCCCAAAACCACAATCTTGTAGGGATTTGTAGTTTGTTTTTTTATGTTAGGTACAGTTATTTGGTTTAGTTAAAATAAGTCACCAACATGTCTATAACCTAAAACTAAAGATACACCCGCCATATTGACAGTCAATGTGGCGGGTGCACTCGCATTCGGTTATATCTTTGCTCTGAAGGAGGTACACTTATTTTTATGATGGGTACATAATAGTACATCCTAGGTACATTTGTTTGATATATGAATCGTCCAAATCTGTTAAGGTACACCCGCCATTCTGACTCTCATAAAATATTGCATGATAACAATGGTTTAGAATACAAGTGCTTATGTCACTCATATTGTCACAAAAAAGCTGTTTGAGTTTAAAACTTTAACCCAAGTTATGGAAATTGAGCAAACTGAAATTAAGTACTTATTAAGCAACGTCAGAAGAGGTCAGTTCTATAAGTCATGGGACTTAAACTTGAGTTCGTATTATACTTGGCAACAGTCGAGAAGAAATAACGCAGTACTCACCTATTACTTTTTTATTAAAGTGAAAATTTTAGTTGGCATAATATCAGGTTCTAAATATAGCTTGATTAGTGCAAAACCGTATTTGTAGCCAATTTAGCAACTTATCTTATTACGACATCTTATTAGGCAATCCAATTTTAGTAATTCTATAGTGCCATACTGGTATGGAAGCCAAAAAAATAGTTTATATAAATGATTTAACAATAAACTTATCACTCAAATGAAATCGCTACTTGAATGAAATTGGAATGATTTTTTCATCCACTGTTATAATGTGCGTTAAAAGCATGTTACAAATATCTGTGCTATTGATTATTTAATTTAGCAACCTTGAAAAATGCTCATGTCTTTGAAAAGTTTTGCACCTAGACCATTAATGTTTAAGTTACAGCTACAATAATATACAGAAATAAAAATATACTGTAGATATCCATGTATCACCTAAATAAATTACCTTTCTGTAATTGTCACCTAATGATTATTATTAAACAGTAAGCATTGGCTAAAATAATATATTGTTTCAGGTAAAAGTGGCAGGCACAGAGTATCAGCCTGCTGTTGCCAGTGCTAACAAAAAGCAAGCGAAGGCAGACGCTGCTCAACTTGCTTTGCAAAAACTCGGCATCCTACCATAACATACTGATAACTTGTAGACACAATATAAAATAATTTTAAGATTGATTTGATTGAAGTAAACAAATGTGACTACAACTTATCAGTGTCAGATAATGTAAATAGAGTATTAGAAATAATGTGTAAATACTGATTGAGATTTAAATAAACAACAAAAACCATTCATTGTTTTACTCAAACCCTAAAATAGAAAGAAAACATCAGATACAATTACAATTTATTGACAACAAAGATAGCTCTACTTATTTAAATTAACAGTTTACTGCATTTTAAATCTATTCTATAATTTCTAAAATCCAACTGTACATCAGCCATCGCCATAAAATATCAATCACAGATCTGTTTCATCCAAGTTCTTTAGTTCTTCCTCTTCAAGTTTTTTAGTTCTACTTCGGTTGCTGTTTGATTTTATAGTCAGAAAGAGCAGCCTTGATAGCATCTTCTGCTAACACTAAAACAATGAAAACAAGGTTTATTAACATGTAAAAAAATATTTTGAGTAATTTAAATTACCAGAGTAACTCTCATTTGCATCATTATTTCTACATGAAGTAATGTCTTGAGATACAACTTTATCAAATTAATCTTGCAATTGCAACATATTGCTTTGCTGAGTCAATTATGCTACATGGTTATACTTACTGGAACAATGCAGCTTCACTGGTGGCAGAGACAACTCCTTGGCAATATCTGTGTTCTTCAACTTCAAAGCTTCATCAACTGTTTTTCCCTTAACCCACTCAGTAGCAAGAGAGCTTGAAGCTATTGCAGACCCACAGCCAAATGTTTTAAACTTGGCGTCGATAATCTTGCCATCATCATCTACTTTTATTTGTAACTTCATAACATCCCCACAGGCTGGGGCTCCTACCAAGCCAGTCCCAACATTCTTATCCTTTTTGTCCAAAGAACCAACGTTACGGGGATTCTCGTAGTGGTCAATAACCTGCAAATGTAATAAGGAAGAAATTAAGTTAAAAAAATACGCATGTAGAAAACTGCGAAGGAACCTTGACATTGCACAACTAATACTCACTTTTTCATGGTATGAGGCTATCTGTAGGACACTGAGGGTGTTTACGTTCATCACGCTAACACATCTACGCAGGTTTAAGGCAAGTAAAGCCATTGTGGTATGATATTTCGATATTTTATTACAAATTCGTAAATACGGCTGCCGACTTATCGATCAGCCGTGATAATACTAACTAAAGCTGTAGCAAACCGCATGTATTCGTTACTGAGTAACGGGTGCGCTATCTAGTACCGAGTAACGAAACGTTACTCCCGAATGTATTTCGTTACTCGCATCTTTCGTATAGGTCGGTACAACTGTATTAGTTCGCATAAGTACCGTTCCTGCGTGAACAATATTGTTTGTTATAACTTGACACTTGTAGTTCTTACCTTTACTGAAAATTCAAGAATAACTTATACACAACACAAATTTGTTTAAATTACAGTAAAGTTAAAAAGTGCCCCTTACACAGCCGGATATGTAACGTTGCGATACATATCCGCATACATACTGATACGTTACTAACGTATCAGTATGTTTTCTAATGAGGAATCAAAGGTAACGAGTAACGATACGATAGTAACGAGTACTAAGAGTTAGAGTAACGAATACATACGGGTACTCTTTTTTTTTACGGACGATACGAACGAGTGAGTGGAAATGGAAATGTGCATCTGCATTGAGTGTTTGTTTCAACATATTTTGGGTAAAAAAGACGTGAGATTTTAAAGAAATTTAGTAAAAAATAGAATCATAGAACTAAGTCAAAATTTTGTAAAAGTTAAGTTAAATCAGTTATAACCTAAAACGTAGAACACTTAGTTCAGACGTATGAACTAAATGGCAAGGTCTAAATCTCAAGAAGTACTTCTGTACTAATCTGTGCTGATAGTTTTTATTTTACGAGGAAGTAAAAAAAAATTAAAAATCTTTTAAAATATTAACTATGTCCTAGGATGTGATCTTATAGATTAATCTGGGTTCGAATGGAACACTCAAATCATACGGCGCGGCGTCTGAACTGAGTGATCTCTAAAACATGAGTTTGATTAAAGAATTAGATAAATGTGATAAATTTATCTTATAGTTTGACTTTTGAAACAATTCATAAAATAGAAATAATAGCTCAAAAGTTGTTGGTTGAAATATAAACAATTACTTCAAAATGATTGAACTGAGTGTTCCATTGAAACGACTTTACAGATTAAACAAAACTTCGTACACATTGAAGCAAATGACGTAAAAAAATTACAATTTTTACTAAAATATGAAATATCAATGGTTTTTTAAGAAGAAAATTTAAAATCAAAATGTTTGTGATAATTATTTTTTTATTGTAGTGTAGCCAAACAAATAATCTGAAGCTCAGAGGAATAACTAAAGGGCTGGCTGAGTGTTTCAGTTATTTACGCGCCCTTCGACTTTTGAGCAACGCAGATCTTTCTGCGCCTAAATAATTTTATTTATCATTCGATCTTGACATTTTTCAATCTTTCATGGCATATTCATGTCAAAACTACAGTCCGCCGTCAAAGTCAGTTAAAGTGGATGTCAAGTCAATTGTCAAAGTAGAAAGATAAAATACTTTTAAAATAAAACATGACAATCGGACTCCGAGCAGTTTATAAACTTGTTGTGCCTGCGGCTGGGAATTTGCTGTGTTTATCTAGGGTTCAGCTATCGACTGTGTAAGTAGTTGAAAAATTTTGTAACTTTAACCGTCTATTAATAGTAATTGTTACGCAACATTTTGCCGGCTACCGTCAGGGGCACGTAAATAAACAATCTTAGTGATTCGTCATCCCGGCAAACTTATCTCTGCAATTACCTGACCTACCTAACATTAACTAGTATCACTTTGCTTTTGCGTGTGATACTTAACAGTTGTCTTATTTGTGGTACGTTCTAGCAAAATGACCGAGGCTGTTGACTATAAAACTGCGACATCAATTCACGAATTTACCGTGAAAAATATCAAAGGCGAAGAAGTAAAACTTGATGTTTACAAAGACCATGTATGTATCATTGTAAATGTCGCTTCGCAGTGCGGTCTTACCGCGAATAATTACAAACAACTAAATGAACTTTATGAACAATATGGAGAGAGCAAAGGTAACTTAGATTATGTTTTTGTTATATCATAATTTTTTTCCTGTAACTTTATGAAAACTGCAGTTTAACATACATTGTTGTCCTCAATTTGAATAAAAGTGTTTTGTCATAAGTTGAAGCTATTTTGAACCTTGTTTTCTTGTTACAAGGTCTAAGGATCCTGGCATTCCCTTGCAATCAGTTTGCAAATCAGGAGCCAGGCAACCCAGATGAGATCTGCACATTTATGTCAAAGAAGAACATTAAATTTGACATGTTTGAGAAAATAGATGTCAATGGAGATAGTGCACACCCATTGTGGAAGTTTTTGAAGGTGAATAATATGTTGCTATATTTGTTCAGATCAATACTGATAGCCATTGATAACATACCTGCTAACTTGTGGCATCAGGCTAATCGAATATTCATTAGAGTTCGGTCAGGTGCTATTTACTCAGGGCCTTGGGAATGTTTCTAGAATTTTGTAGTTTAAATTTTATTTAGGTATACATTCATATATTCCTGCTTATGGATGGCCATATTATATAAAAAATACATGTAATTTTTTTTGCCTCCTTATAAATGTTTTAAGTACTAGGTACATTTTGCTTTGTGTGGTTCTTGTTTTTCACATATACCTTACAAACAATGTATGACTCAGAATGACTTGTGTAACTAGGAAGATATCAATAGAAACAGTTTGATTGTTTAATCTCAAGGTCACCTAGGAATTGATTTGTATTTAGTATCTGTAAAAGAATTTTTTTTCTATGGAAGTTTCTCTTGTAGGTCAATGTATATATAATAATAATTGATTGTAGTAATCAATTAAAAACTTTGTTTCTACCATGTTTGTATTGAAACTAAAATGAGATTAGTCTAAATCTTATGTCTTAAATGCATATAAAATAAAGAAACCAACATATTGTACTTATACTAGGAATTGATCTCTTATTGATCTCAGAAAACTGCTTGAAATTACTGTTTCTTCTGCTTACATTTTGTTCATCCTAATTCAATATAACTATAATTATGATATCTATTTTAATTGTTGCAGCAGAAACAAGGTGGCTTTATGGGCAACTTCATCAAGTGGAACTTTACGAAATTCATTGTCGACAAGAATGGAGTACCCGTAGAGCGTCATGGCCCTAATACTGACCCACTCGACTTGGTCAAGTCATTGGAAAAGTACTGGTAGATTGAAAAAGAACTGAGCTGCTTTGAATTTTAGCTATGTGGGTAATTTCTATAAATGAGCATAGCACTTTAAATGCTATAAAGTACCTATTGATGTAAATAACAAAATATACTTGTTAGCTTGTTGTTAGTGATTTTTAGAGTTTTCAAAAATAATGAAATACAATCTAATTTGGTTTAAACTTTCCCATTATTGAAGTACACATAGTTTTAATATAAGTGTAAGCTTAATTGTATGAAACTGTACCAATAAGGCACATTAAATTGTGAAAAATTTTATTTTTTCTATGTTTTTATCATAATAAAACACAATAATCAAACTAGATTGCATTTAACTTCCGCACTGATGTTTTTTCTGTAGATTGTTGTTTATATTACTTATTAAAAATGAATATCAAGCTATTGTTTTAATTGAATGTCCTCGAATACATACGATTTAATACTAATAATTAATTTTTAAGCTTAAGGCCTAAATATCTTGCCGTCGGTTTCTGACTTGAGCATTTGTCAGACCCTGAAGAACATTTAGTTAAGTAGGTAGGTACTTTCAGGAGTGTCAAGGTGACGACCGCCGAGTAGGAATAACTTACTCTTCAGATATGTAACTCAGGTAGAAGGTAGGTAGGTAGGTTAGGTACTACTTCTACAGAATCCCCAAGGACATCACAGGGCGTGACTCGAGAGGTAATGCGACAAGGCCTATGCTGTGCGACTCCGATATAAGCGTTCGCATTGATACAGTCGAGTAGCAACCGCTGGCAGCTTGCTGGCAGTTTAATTGCAGTCGTGAGCAATCGATCTGCGCGTTTGGTTTGCAGTTCCATTGCAGTCGTGTCAACTGCATTCAAACTGCAATTTGTAGTTGGATTGCAATGAAGAATGTTAACAAATTTTGATTATTAGCTCTTCATATTCTGTGTCAAAAATAAAAAATCCTAGTGAAACAATTATTTTGATACGTCAATTAGTTTCCGATTTATAAGTAAAACAATTTGTAACCGCACGACGCGGGCTACCGGTGACGGTGTGACGTCATAGATAGAACAACACGCTCGGTCTGGCTCACTCAGTACGCCCGCAGTCGCGTGCCCGTACCGTCAAAATTATACCTAAATACTTAAAAAATGACCAATCCAAATACAAGGAAATCATGTGCTGTGCCTAAATGAAAAAAAAATAGAACTACTAATTTGCCGGAAAAGTTGTTATTTATAGTTCCAAAGGATACATACATACATCACCAAATCTTTTAACTTGAACATAACCTTTAAACAATTTGTTAGTAAAAATACAAATAAATAAAAAAGGTTTAGTTAATATCATCTACAATTGCAATAAAAAATAAATTAAATTACTTAAATAAAATAGTAAACGCGGAAGATTGTGTTTGTGTTTGTTATCTTTCACACAAAAAGTACTGAACTGATCTGGAGGAAGACTGAAATAATCCATAGCGACGGTTCCGAGGCGACTTCGCTTAAGCGACATTTTGAGAACTTTACAGGAGAGCCATTTAAAGATTTGATTTTGGAAAAAAAAAAACGTAGTTAATTTAATACTGAATCAATTTTGATAAAACTTAAATCATTATGAAATATAAGAAACGCGCTTTAATTATTTCTATTACCGTTCGAATTGGACCATAAACAATGGAGATAGCTGTCGCTTAAGTCAAATTGTATTATTTTTGGAATAAGGATAAATGATTTAAGCACCAACATACTTTATTTTGAGATCAGGTAAAACAGCTGAACTCTTTAAAACAATTTATTTTGTTCAAGGTAAAACGCCTCAAATGATAGACAATATCTATCTTGAACGAGGTAAAAAGGATTATGTTCAGAATTTGTCTGAAACAAAACAAGGAAGAATAATTTAACGAGCATAAGTTGTATTTCTAAAGACGGGTAAAACAGCTGAAGGAGCAACTTAGATTTATCATATTAACTGAAATCCTCGAAAATGGTTTTTAAATTTTGTGTTGGTCCTTAAGCTATTTAATATTTCAAAATTAAAGTAAAATGTTCACGTTTCAAAATAATTAAAACACGAAGTATTAGCAAAACAACGTTTATTATTATTGTAACACGTTTTTTTACGTAATGTACGTACGGTAACAAAATTTGAAATTGGCTGAATATTGTATTCACCGTGATGAAAAATATCTCAACCAACTTATAACTGTTATTTCAGTTTTGGTAAAAAGCCCTCAACCAACAAGAACCTTTTTTTTGGTTTGAAGAAAAAAGTCTCAAGCGACATTGATTAAAAAATCCGAACAAGGTAAAATGATTCAAGTGACATCAGTTCTGGATCGTGAATAAGGTAAAATAACTGAACTCTATTCATTATGCATTCCAGCACAAGGTAAAAAGCTTTAAGGTTCTTATCAATTTTATTAAAAAAAAAGTAAAATGACTTAAGGAAGAATCGAGTATATTTTATGCATTTTTAAAATAACTTAAGTACATTATTTTAAAAAACACGCAAAATTAATGTCGCATGACGCCTTGAGCCAGAAATTGATGCCCTTTTTCACCATGGACTCAAGCGACAAAAAAGTGCGCCGATTGTCGTCAAAGTCCGCTCAAACGAAGATAAAAATGCGCTGATTCCGAATATGTATATAAGTCAATATCGGCCATGGTGTCGCTTAAGCGAATTCGCCTCGGAACCGTCGATAGGCTTCTTTTAATCCTGGGAAAATGTACAGTTCCCGAGGGAAACGCGGGCGAAGCTGCTAACTAAAGCTAGTTAGTACTAAATCAATGCATGTATTTATGTAAATTTACTTAGAAGAGCGGTATCTTTGTATACATACTAGTGGCCGCCCGCGACTCCGTTCGCGTAGAAGTCGGTTTCCGTGGGAATGAGAAGTTTTCCCGCGGTAAAAATACCTTTTGTGTTATTTTGATGTGTAACCTACTGCAAAGTTTCATCCAAATCCGTCCAGTAGTTTTAACGTGTAAGAGTAACAAACATACATACATCCATACACAAAAACTTTGACATTTATAATATAAGAAGGACGTACCTACCAATAGCTACAAAACTATGAAACATGATTTGTTGTCTTTAACGTAAAATAAATTATGATAGGTAGGTACTTCTTGCATTCTACCATTAGTATTATTATTATATTGGTTATTTTTTTTTGACAAAACAGTTTAGAACATATCAAACATTTCGGCGGCAACAAAATCACTATTTCTTGATAAAAATGCGCAGCCATTATCCATATATTTTAGGTAGATTACACGATTACCTTTTTTCGAATCATATATCCAATTTATTAATCGAATAATATTTACTATTTACGTACCTAATACGCAACCGAAAACACAACAAAATAATAAATTATTTATTAAATAAATAAAAAAATAAAATACTGCGCCAGCTATATGCGCCACCGCTCTGGCGCGTTGTTCTATGACGTCACAAGCGGTCACATGACTGTTAGCGGGACTCGATATTTTTCGAAACTTTGAATGCCTATAAAATCAAAACTACTGGGTATTTTTGATTACAACAAAAACTTGTGTATTTGTATGCATACAGGCTTTACTGAGACATACCTAGTAACATTCTCCATTGTGACATAACCGACATAAAATAATAATGCAGCTACAGGGCTACAGTAACGGGTAATGCCGATAGTTCTACGCTAGCTCGAGTGGCGTACATGAAAAGAGTTATAACGATAATTAGGTATACGTTTTGTTGCACTCCTTCGAATTAAGTAAATTTAAATAGACGGAGAAAAAATGGGTGTAAGTACTAAATATTTTTTGTTCTTGTAAATAACTGTGAGGGCAATGTTGAATTGATTTTCTCTGTAAAATATTTGCATGTTTAAAATTATTTTTGTAAATAAAAGCTTTCATCGTAGGGCTTGTGTATGATAAGATAAACTAATTAATCGAATCCAAGTCTTTATCGATTTAACCATGGACAACACAACTGTTTTTTTTAAAGTCGCTGATTTTACCCATAATAAATAACTTTAATTTGTTTCGATAATATTATGTATTTTTTTAAAAAAACACACGGCAATAAAATATTTCTATGTGTTAAACTAATTAATTGAATCCAAATCTTTATCGATTCAACTATGGACAACACTACTGTTTTTTTTCTAAGTGTCTGATTTTACTCTTAATAAATGACTTCAATTTGTTTCGATAATATTATGTATTTAAAAAAAAAACACCCGACCATAAAATATTTCCATGTATATGATAAACTAATTAATCGAATCCAAGTCTGTATCGATTCAACTATGGACAACACTACTGGCTTTTTTAAAGTCGCTGGTTTTACCCATAATAAATGACTTCAATTTGTTTCAAAAATATTATGTAGTTTTAAAAAAAACACACGCCAATAAAATATTTCTAAGTTTTTTTTTAAATATTAAAACTACCATTTCTGCCAACATGTCCTTATTAATTATTTTATTATTGTTATTATTTTATATGCTTTCTCTGTTTACATGGTAGCCATAGAAAGAGATACACAAACATTACGCTTATCAACTTCCGCCATAGACAAATACCAATCAAAATGCTCAATTCAAAAATTATCATTGGCGTCGTAACGCGTTGGTTGGTTGGCGTTGTGTTGTGATGTGAAGCGTTGTCGTAATCTGTTTGTTTGTTTGTATGTAAATTATTTAGTTATTGAAACGTTTGGAATAATTAAAAATAAAAAGTGATTCAGTTACAGTTTGCACACATCAGTAAATAAAAAAACAGAGCGTTCGTGTAACCTAAGCTATTATTAGACCTAGTGAGCTTTTCCTGAATATTTTCCTTAGAATTACAGTAAATGTAATAAAATGTCTACTAGAAGTGGTCGTGTAAGACAAAGTGTCATAGATTCAAGTCCGCCGAGGAGTCGTAAAGGTCAGTCACCTTCACGATCTCCCGGGCGAGTGCGTAAAAGTTCACCAGGCCGAAAAACATCTCCTGGCCGAGTGCGTAAATCACCATCAAGGAAGTCCCCAAGCCGTAAGACAAGCACACAGTATCCTGTGCGTAAATCTCCCTCCAGATCTACGAAAGATGCTCCTCAAACGACGGTACCCAAGTCTCCCGCCAAGCGGCCTATACTTGGCAATGTTGAGGTAAAATTAGATAGTTTGTCGTCAAAAATAGACACTTTGCGCAGTGTGCGAACTCGTCGTACTGAATACTCTATAAAAGACCTATCGAATGCCCCCCAGCTTGACTTGCCAATAGTTGAGAGATTTAACGGCTTGGGTGATGCAAATGCTGGCGATAGCTATGGTCTGAGAAACAGAAAGCTAATCGAGGAGGTCGTGCCTCGTAGGTCTGGTAGGCTACGAGAATTCATTGACAAAGTTCCTGACATAAGACGGAGCTTCAGTAAGTCTCTCAGCAAATCAATAGATAAGTCTATAAGCAAATCTGTCAGCAAATCTATTGATACTTACTCGGATGAAGAACAGTCTGGAGATGAAATTAATGAGAATACACTCAAATCTTCAAGAAAACTAGCAACACCTCTCAGAGATAGTGTTACCAAACTAGTGAAGGCTAGCGGCAAGTGGGAGTTTGGTGGAAGAATTGGCTCAGCCCTACTGATTTTGCTCATACCGCTGGTATCCTTCGCTATCTTACTTTCATGCACAAAGTCATGCTCAATACAAGTTTTGTTAAATGCAGCAGCATACCAAAAGATTGCAGTATGGTTCAGTATGGAATCATTTACTATTGTATTGGCAAATATCATTGTTCAAGCAATAATTTCATTACTCCCTATATTTGGGACAAAAGTTCAACAGAATGACACAGGTGCACAATACTTTTTTAATGCATTCTTTGCCAGCATGATTACTATCAATATTGTAATAGGATTGGATTACTTTAAGATTATCAGCAGTAGTAACATACTGAATGAATACTTGAGACTGGCCTTGGCGAATTATCTATTTTCTATTGTCCTGAGTATTGTGTTGTTTATCAAAAGCCATAAGAACGATAATTTGAATCCATATGGAAACACTGGGTATACAGTTTATGATTTCTGTATGGGACGTGAGATACTACCAACAGTTAAGAAATTGAACATCAAGATATGGTCTTCTAGAGTTTCTAATATTACATCTGTAAGTATGCATTTTAATTAGTGCTGATTAATTTAATTTTACCTGTAAACATTTTGATGACTAATGTTTACAATTTATTTTTTAGCTTGTGTTGGCAGTCCTGATATTCAAGCAAGGTCTTGTATTCCCAACCCAAACCAATCAAGAATTAAACCTTGAAAATCTAAATAATTATATTGGAAAAGTTACACTGAAACCTACACTGCTTGTATTTGCTCTAATGCAAATTGTATACATCCTAAACTTTATCATGAAAGAGTATAGAATTACCACTACTTTCTACTGGCAGTCTGAAGGTTTGGGTTATCTACAGTTGGCATCAAGTGCCTTATATCCATTTTTGTTCGTCACAGTGTCAAAGTCTGTGGCCGATACCTCTCTGGAAGTACCAAGAAATATTTTGATCATTGCGGTGTCAGTCTACTTAATTGGTTTCATAATCATGTCTCTGAGCAACAGTATCAAACATGAATTCAGGAAGAACCCACTACATCCCAACCTATCAAGTAAGTTTTTACTATTATGCCTTGTAATATTCTATAACACTTATAAAAAGATGTTATAACTTTTTTATTGTTAATTTTAGATTTGGACTCAATGCCTACATTCCATGGCAAAAAGCTGCTTGTTTCTCATCTGTGGGGCGTACTGAGACATCCAAACTATGCTGGTGACATTTTGATTCACATTTCCTTGGCCATACCTGGTATAGTATCCAGGCAATACATTGCTGCTCTCCCAGCATTACTTACTGTGTTGGTTCTACTGCACAGAGCTTGGCGGGACCATGCCAGATGCAGTAGAAAGTATGGAGCTGCCTGGCAAAGATATTGCCGTAGAGTGCCATCTGCTATCCTCCCTAAAATTCTTTAACAGGTTTTTTTTTTTTATTAGTAGGTACCATAAATAGATGAACTGGTCCCTATTCGGAGTATTCATATTTAATGTATCCAAAAAAATAGATTTGTAATTTGCAATACACATGACTTAATATCATCATTTTCATATCAGAAAAAAAATGTTTTATCATATATTTAATGTGTAAGGTTTTTTTTATGTGAGGAATTGTGACATTTTGTAAATAGTATTTGAATGGTATTAAAAAAATATGATCTGTTTACTCTCAGCGTGTATGAAACCGCAATTGCTTTCAACCGTCAACTTAATTTCGATCTTCAAAGATATTTACCAAGTGTAGTTAGTTAAACTCAAGATTGTAAGTGATTGCAGTTTAGGTTTTCTTACGCAGATAGAGTTGTATACATTTTTAGCCCAAATGTATTATTTTTATAATGATCTCGAGTAGTTTACCAATTATTTAGATGTGTAAATATTCGTAACTTGAGATTACTAACAAAATTTGCCATACTGTACCACCGGTATAATTTCGAAATTAACATTAATAACTAAATCTGAATGTATGAATCTTCATTTATTTTATTTTAAAGGTATTAATTTTACAAGTACCAATGTAAATTAAGAGGTGTGTGATTATTTTATTTTAGTCATAAGTTATGCATTTTACATTATTATTTTTATTCAATTTCTTACTTTCTTTTGCAAAATAGATCTAATGACATTTACAAGTTAATACTGAAACTCAAGTACAAATATCCAAAATGTACAGCAGATTCATTTAAATTGTAAGTACTACATAGAGATATAACTGATTATGAGTAATGCAATTGTGTGCCTCAAATAATTAAGTAATGCTTAAAAAGCATCAAATTAAGGTAATGACATGAACAATTAGTGAAGTTAGTTTATATTTAGAAAACAAAGCACATGAATCAAAAGACAATATTACATAATTAATAACATTGCAATTGCTCAATTTATGTTATTTAATAGTTTATGTAAAATTTCTTGTTTCTTGTTAACTTGAAAAGGAAAATTTTGCAGTTTTTTGCCTTTGCCTTTCTTGCTGTTTATACCTAAGACTTGTCTCACAATTTTAATTAATTAATTAGTAAGCAATAATAATAATATGTAATTTATGGAGCCTACATGTGTCTTAGCACATATCTTTAGTACATAATTGTGTACAAGTTTTGTATATTTTTTGTGTCAATAAATTTTTAATATCTAATTTTATTTCTTTTGAGGTTTTCTTAAAGCCCTTTCTGTCATTTTCTCTTAGTACCTACCCAATAGATTTACGATCGGCGTCTGAGTTTAAACTCCCTTCTTTGAATATGTGTTTTTTACGAATCAGTCGGTAGGTACTTGAAAATAATTATTTATTAGTTTAAAAAAAAAACTACTAAGTATCTTTAATAATGTAACGTACTTAAAATATACATATTTAACGTAGTATAACGGTGGGGTCCCACGGTGCGTGATTCGACGATCAGTTGTTGTAAGCTAAATAGATTTATAAGGGCCGAGTTGTAAGCGGGGCGCAGTTTTAAGCACCATAGGAAAGTTGTTGGTAGAGTGAATTTTACAAATTTTGTAACATGATGTGACTGTAGATAACCTTAGATATAAAAAACATATTTTTTCATGATTTATTTTTCTATAAAATACACATACAAGTAAATAAACAATTTTAATATTCAAATATCTAATTAGTTGTTTTTCTAACAATTTATAATTACCAGCACACTAGAATTAAGTACTCATGTAGGTAGACATTCAAGATGATTTAACGAATAAAAATAACAATATTTAAGTTATAATTTTTACAAGTAGGTATAATAATAGTATGGTTTATCTAATAAAGAAAATCAACAGATTTTTAGTCACTAATTGAGTATCTAATTACGAGCAAGCATGTTTGATCTGAAAATAATCATTGTTGCTACTTATATGTTCGTGAGTTTGATTTTGATATGTGGAACATTAAGTAAAAATCTGTTCATTTATATTTGTGAAAGTTTTAGGGGTATTTACGATTTGAGAAACCTAAGTTTCAAGCTATCACATTAAAGTTTATAATGCTTGAGTTGAATCAAGCCTAAACAGCAACTACGCTAACATCAAATACCTGTAAACTTTACACTAAATAGGGTATGGACCTTTAAAATTATTATAACACATTTTGTCTAATAGGCCTATTAAAAACTCTGAAAACTTAACACAAACATTACAAAAAAGCGAATGAAAAAAGATAGATAGGTACAATACACAATAGTGTTGTTCTGTTCTAAGACTAAAGTTACACAGTGTCATTTCATTTTATATTTATTGGTAATTTGGCACTAATTTATTAACGAATTATGCAGAAAGCAACTCAAATCTCACAGTAGGTTTACCATCATCATATATATAATATGTAAGTATTTCTTTTTATTAATTCTGTTTCCTACAGCCAGTTAACAACATTATAGACTATGCATAGACATCTAAATTTATCATAAGACTTCGTTTTATTTATTTTTGTTATAATGTTAGCTTTAATTATTTTATTATTAAATTTTATTAACGATAGTGTTATCTTTTTTTTTTACACAAATTTGTTAAAAATTTTGAATCTTGGATGAAATTAGGAACAGGAAGACGGAAAAATATGATTCTTATCTATTTAAGCTCGACCGATGTTTTAAATAAATATTTGATTGTTGATATTAGGTATACCTTACATTTTTTATGAAACCATTAAGCAGGTAAGCCAATTTTGGAATAGGTACTTTTTATACCTACCTATCAGTGCAAATTGATTTAATCACGTTAGAATCACATCACATTCATAAATTATTTCCTACTTATGTTTTAATTTTATTAAAATCTTACACAACTGTTATGAAGTATTTAATAATGCCATCTAGTTATTTTTGGTTCCATATAACATCGACTATGAAAATATACGTATGTAAATTTAAGTACAATCAGTAATTAATTATATACAACTATATTTACATAATTCTTTGATAAGTTCTTATAATAAGTAATATTAAAACAAGAAATTAATATCAGAATAAATAAGTTTTGTAAACAAATAAAATTGTTCAAAAGGTTACACCAATGTTGAGTTGTATTCAGATTAAAAATCCTAACTAGCATGTAAGTAGAATTGGATGTAAAAAATAAAATATCTAGCTACATACGGAATTTATGGCAGTGCGCTGACCTGTTTCATTTTATGGTTTAAAATTTATAAAAATATTCGTTAGATAGGCATTAATTAGTAATACATATTTTTTGTGATAGGTAATAAAATTGATGCACTAATTATAATACCTATGTTATATTCATAGACTTAAAACAGAAAAATATAAGGACATCTAACTGAAGGTTTTACAATCACTTACATAAATAATTTTACCTATTCAATCTAATCAAAATGGCCGGAATGATTTAAAAAAGAAGGTTCTATTATCAAAAGAAGAGCCTATTCAGTAAGTGTTTTGAAAATAACTAGGATAGTCAAAGCGATTGAAATAAATTCTTAGAATTTGTAGTACCTACTAGTAAAAATAATAATTTAGCAGGCTAAATATTTCAATAATTTACGTATTTTATACAAATATGTTTAAGACTTTAAGAGAAATGGAAACAGCACAGGGAAACAATATCGAATACATTTAAGTAGCCTGTTACGCTACAAACTAAGTTTAGCGACAGTAAGATTTAAATATAATATTAGTTAGCCAAAGACGATTTAATAGGTGTTTCTTATATTTGAGTGTGTATCTACCCAAAAAGGAAATGGCGCATGCCGATGTCGGCCTTAAAGGTAGGATACATAAGTAAGTAGGAGGTATCTAGACAATCAAAAGGTCAAATCTACGGTCATCTTTTTGTTGTTACAACAGTGTAACATTTTACATGTTTCAGTTGTTCCAATCTTGGTTGAATTGAATTTATTAACCTTTTGTGACCGAAATATTGGCTGAAATACATATTTATTTTTAGTATCTAAAACTTACAGAAGATACTTTAAGGTTAACATACACAGTGCCAGAATTTGGCATAATAGCAGAAAGTCCAAGTATTAAGCCAGTGGTGCTAAGCCTCGTAGATGACATCAACGTCGCGGTATGCGGGGCAGGATGGCTCGGACACCACCAGCGGACCGTCAGAAGTTGCTGTCAAAAACACTCATGGATCTGGTGATTTCTTCATCTCGCAAACAGCATCCGATAAACTCATCTAATGATAAAACTCCGTCTCGATTCAAATCCATTTTCTGTAAAGGAAGCAAATTAGGAAAGGTTTAATATTATATACCTTACAGTTCTTCATGTAATAAGTATAATGATCAATTTCTATACTCTACCTATACTACATAAAAAAAAAAAAAAAAAATATTTGCAATCGGTGGAGACTTTTTATTGGCATTGAGTTATGTTATAGTTATATGTATTTTTGTTGTAATTTAGCCGTAAGACTTCCAAAGACGAATCAATGAATAAATAAGTAGGTAGGTTGGTATAGCTGGGATAGGTACCTAGTAGTTATCAAATTCGAAACAACTACCTAAACTGGCCGCAAGGTAATTTCAAGCTTGCTTATTTTCCGATTGAAATTGATCATTATACTTATTACATGAAGAACTGTAAGGTATATAATATAATAAGGTTTACTAGAAAAAGCGGAATAAAACTATTTAAGTTACCTGAAATAATCTTTCAACCTTTTCCCGAATGACTTCGTCATCTGACATTGGATCTACTATTTTACCCATGAGGTCGTAAATGGAGGAGACTATTTCAGTCATTTCTTCTTTAGTTATGAAACCATCACCATTTATATCATACAACGTAAATGTCCATTTGAGTTTTTCTTCCAGCGTTCCACGCGATAATATCGATAAACCAGTCACAAACTCCTGTAAACAATAAAACGACATTTGAGTACCTACTTAGGTTGTTAGTTATGTTTAAATACTAAAAGCTTTTTTAGTGGAAGTTTTGACATATATGAAATTTAAATTTATGTATATATGTATATTTAATATGGTCATATATATATATTTAATATGGTCATTTATTTTATTTACCTACGTAGTTATAGGTAGGTACTCAAAAGGTTTTCACCTACCTATATACCTACTTTGTTAAAGGCCAAGTAAGTAGAGCATACTGCAAGCACCTCACGATTAGTCAGTTATTTCTAATACCGGTTAGATCCTAACGGTGGAGTCCCACAGTGCGCGATTCATCGCACAAAGTAGATTATATTTAAAACACCGATCTGTGTGCGCAGCGTGGGAACGCCTCTTAATTTATTTACTTTATTCCTATCTATGTAGGTAGGTATATCTATAGTGCCATTTTAAAGTAAGTTCTAAGTAGTTTCACAAGACATTATCTTTTCTTATTAAAAAAATTCAAACAGTCGCTGTGAGCTTTATTTATACCTTACTACAGCAACAGACTGCTAAATTATTTGCTTACATCAAAGCTATCGAGACTGTGTACTATGTATTTAAATATAAGTACCTAGGTGGGATAAAGGTGTGTGAGTATCCCCCCCAGCTAGATTTAAAATTAATTAGGTAGTAGGTACATAATAAAAATAAAAGCTGTAGACGTACCTCAAAACTTAACAAGCCACTCCTGTCTTGGTCCAATGTGTTAAAAACAAAGTGTGCATATGGCGCGGTATTAGCTGTAACAAGATAAAATATCATGAATATTAAGATACCTGCTTTAAAGACTAATCTAGAAAAACTATTATAGCTTTGCATTCTAAGAAAAACATAGTTAAGAAATTTTTATACAGCATTTTTGTTTTAACTATGTTAAAAATATTTTAATTTCCATACCTATATTTTAAGGGTGACAAAAAGTTAATAAGTTTTAATTCAATTTCAATTTAAGTAGGTAGATACAATATGTGACATGTAAGTGTGTAAGTACATGTCACATATTGTATCTACCACGGAACAGGGGGTCAAGTCAAGTGGCATTCGCTAATTGTCGATTCGTATTCACGCCTAAACAAGTTGTCATACAAATGTTCCTTAGAAACTGAAAGATCGTAGCTATGACTTTTTGACTTTTTCATGCCATGTGGCAATTTTGACAAGAGTTTCGCCTTGATAGAATAGAAAATGAAGCGTACATCAAAACCTTGTAGATAACTCCGGCGACAAAATGGCGGCTTCTGCGATCAGCTGATTGCGGTTTTACATGTTTTAGTGAAAATTTATTTTAAATGGATTTAGTTAATGTATGTATGAATGTAAAAAAAAATATTTATTTAAAAGGTAAACCGTAACAAAAATATGGTTTTATTTTAATTTCATAATTTATAGTTGTAAATAAATAAACCTTTGTATGATACTTTGTATGCATAGATTTAAATCGTTAGATAGGCCCCGACACCAAAAACTGTAGCATTGTTTTTTTTTTGCAATCTATACACAACAAGTGAACTGAGAAAATAGTGTCATCTCTTTTTCTCCTACATAAGTTGCAAACACTACTTTCTCTTTCGTGCACTCCCAGGTTAGTGAGCTCACTCATTTCGACTGTGGAACAACACGGCGCGGTGTCACTGCGGTAAGAGCCTATCTAACGATTTAAATCTATGCATTTCTTATTCTATTCACTCGCTATCGCAATTTTCTACTGCCACTTGACTTGGGGGGCAGAACTTCTCTGTTCCGTGGTATCTACCTACTTAAATTGTTTACCTAATATGTAGCTGTACCTACATCTTCTTAAATATACAAAAAACCTAAAAAACTGTGTTACCAAAAAGTTTGATCTGTTTGAATAGCATAGTTGTAGGGAAAGGGCCTATGGTCTTTCGCGCAATTTATACCTATATGTATTTATTAAAGTTACTTCATAATTGAGATATCTTATAGACATCTATAGCTTACCTACTTCCAGGAAAAATTACTGCTATGAGCAGTAAATTGCTGATACCAAGAAACAAATTCGGAATTCAATTTTATTTTCATAATAGACGTTACAGTTAGACCTCAACATACATTGCAAAATCTGAAGGGTTTATGTGCATTATAAAAACTTAGAGAAGAGTATGAAAATCTTGCACAACTTTGCAAAATATTTATACCTACTTATTGTGAGTCATCTGATGACTCATTATAAGCAACTAGATACCTACCTACTCAACTGTTAAACAATCCACATAGCAAACAAACATATTACTACATAGTATAAAACAGTCGCTTTCTCTGTCCCTATGTATGCTTAAATCTTTAAAACTACGCAACGGATTTCGATGTGGTTTTTTTAATAGAGAGAGTGATTCAAAAGGAAGGATAACATCTATAATTACATAGTACAGGTACAGAGAAAGGAATTTACTCCGAATATAAGGCTTGCGACGCCGCGCGGGTAAAAAGTTGCCTATAAATAAAACAATTACAATTATTTTCACATTTACTTTATTATGGATATTGAATTAGCTTTACAGACCTTGATCATGGGACTGACAGTCTAATAAATTAAAGATGGAAACACCTCAATAATTAGGTGGACACAACGGTAAGTCAACTAAAATTATCACAATGGAGTGCTTGACAATGTTTTGTTTTTTACCTTAAATTTTAACAAAACCTTAGAAACCTGCAATACATTTTCAAAAAATTACATCTGCATTGCAAATGTCAAGATTTTACCTTGCAAATACATGTTATTATTAGAATAAAACTTAAAGTTAAATGTTCAGAGGATGATCACATTGTGACTATATCTCTTCACAGGTTTGACAGTTCTTAGACATAAAATTACACTAAAGTCAAGCCACCGGTTTGCTGCTGATAAACTTCTATTGTGTCGCCCTCCTCCATTTCCAATGATGTTGGTGTGTCATTTTCATTGATAGGCTGACCGTCAAATCGGAACCGAACTACTTGCATTGATAGACCCTGTAAAGTACACATATGTATTAATGGAAAAAGTAAAAGGATGTAGAAAGACTAAATTATATTGTAAAGAGATACTTTGTAACCGCATTTTAACTATATACTTTAACAAACGCACAGGCTTAATTTACTAGATGTGAAATGGGCTAGCAATATTAATATTAAAATATATGTCAGCTACTTATTAATCAAGAATTATTACCAGGTAGGCAATATTTATAAAATAAGACTCAAAAGCTATGGCTGCTTTGGGTTTTCCAAAACTTGATATTTTACAAGACAAATAAGTTTGAATTACTGTTATTATCTATTGAAATAAATCATAAAAACAATCTTTATACTTACAGCTCTATCACAATAGGCGTTCATCAGTTTCCTGAGAGGTGTGTGTTTTTTGATTTTAAATTGAACAATGGCATTATCCTGACCTAGTACTTTCAAGTTGATGTGTTCGCTTTCTCCCTATAAACAAATCAAGAAAATGATTAAAACACACTGAACGAACAGCAAACACTATTGCTAATATTGCGGTAACCACATTTTGTTGAGAACGCCATGTCGGTGACTTTGCCTCCATTGATACACAAGAAAGTACACCAAATTACGTACCTTTTTCTCGTCAGACATTTTGAGTTGATAGTTTTATGTGAAAACACAATGTAATAACAAATTTCACGCAGTTTTTACAAAATAACACGGTAAAGACGCACTACAATGACAGATCGGCAGATCGCTGGCGTGGTAATGGCGGACGCTTGGAGGAAACCGCGCAGGGCTGCCAACCATGCGCAGTAAAGTGCGCCAAACGAATGCGCGGTAAAATATTTTTTTTTGTTTATTTTAATGTAATGCCAAAAATAATGCAAAATATGTATTGTACCATTAAAATTTGCAAGGTGTTAAATTAAATTACTTCTTTATATTAATAACTTAGATCTAGTTCAATCTAATGTAAGACAACATAGCTGACTACCAACTTTGCCAAACAATATCCGGATCCGATATAGTGTTGTCCACTATATCGATACAAGTGATGTTCGCAGAAATTGAAATAATCAGAAGTACCAACATTTCACATCCGGTTTAGTGATGTACACGACAAACTTTTTTTTTAGAATGGCAATTGTTTCTTTTTAAAGAAACTTATATTATTTATTTTACTAATTTAAAATTAATTAAACGAGGATAAACATATATAACGTTTTCTGAGTTAACACAATGAATCAATTGACATCTTTTACAGAGAATAACTTATATAAAAACACAGATTCAAATAGAAAATGGATGATGTGAAGTAAAGGAATGTGTGAATTTGTCTTTTGTCGAATCCGTATAAAGGTAATAAATAAACGTTTTTCAGATTATTAGAAAAAGGATGTGTTATGGACAATAGTTTAGAATGCCATATCATTTGACGCTTTGTATGCGTTGATAAGATTAGTTTTACGAGGCTCGTATTAAAATAGGGTATTTTACACCATGCAAGAAAAAATATAATAGTGAATGTTTGTAATAGATTTTGTATAATATGAACGAGAAAAGTTGATATATCCAATTTTAAAATCGACTTTTATAATCTGTTTTTGCAATGACAAAAACGCTGTTCGCCATGACGTGACGTCACTCCGATAGTAAACACATTGTCGTGCTTTGAGAAGATTTGTAGAAATTGTCAAGTTATTAAGTTTGTGAACGTTTATCCATTGTTTTATCCAATGATAAGGATTATATTATATAACTCATATTTCCGCAAATATTTTTCACTTGCTCTCTCACAAATTGTATTGTTTACTATTGGAGTGATGTCATCAGTCGAAACAGCATGTTTCCGCGCGCAATTTTAAAACCATAAATAAAATGTATGTTTTATGGCATTTTTCAATAATTTAAAATTAAAAAAAAAACTTGGGTTCAGTACAACTTCAAGATTGATTTAAAATAGTTTTCAAAAAAGTGTGGTAGCCTATTCGCCAATTATTTAAAAAATTT
This sequence comes from Emmelina monodactyla, assembly GCA_916618145.1. Taxonomy (NCBI): domain Eukaryota; kingdom Metazoa; phylum Arthropoda; class Insecta; order Lepidoptera; family Pterophoridae; genus Emmelina; species Emmelina monodactyla. The sequence continues at coordinate 7,702,185 of OU745311.1, read as the reverse complement.
GAAGCGAACCACATATTTAAGATCGTAAAACAAATTGTTGACAGGTTCTAAATATAGTTTTTTTTATTAAAGCTTAACGGAGTTGATCGTTATTTCCTGAGAACATCAAGGTATGTTCAGACAGCGTTGTATGATTTTGCAAGCGATTGTCGACTCTATCATACTTTGGATATGTTTGAGTTATGAAATGATGGCGGCGGAAGTGTTGCTAGTATTTTGTGGTGTTTGCACCATGAATTGTGGATTTGTGGCCTGTGTTTGTACCGATAACAACGACACGAGGCAGTTGCGAATAAATGCTTAGTTTCCATACGACACTTATATTGACCAAACTCAAACTTACCTAATTTTACTATTTGAATCCTTCTTTTACTTTTATTCAGTACTAGTGGCCGCTCGCGACTCCGTTCGCGTAGAAGTCGGTTTCCCGTGGGAATGCGAAGTTTTCCCGCGGTAAAAAATTCCCTTAATTCTTTCATACATATATTTTTGGTATCTAGAACCGTTTTCGCAGCGCACTCAACGGAAACTCAAGGATGAATAATTTTCCCCGTTTTTTTCATATTTTCCATTATTTCTTCGCTCTTAATAGTTGCAGCGTGATGTTATATAGCCTAAAGCCTGCCTCAATAAATGGTCTATTCAACACAAAAAGATTTTTTAAATTCGAACCAGTAGTTCCTGAGATTAGCGCGTTCAAACAAACAAACAAACAAACAAACAAACAAACTCTTCAGCTTTATAATATTAGTATAGATTAGGAAGGAGATTCATTTATCACGTTCACTAAGTTAAATGATACCTTTTTTTTGAGTTTGCAACAAGATACCTACACCGTTTTTGTTTAATTGAAATTAAATTTGTTCGTCTCTTTCTTAGTCAGCTTCTTGTGAATGATCTTTCAGCAAGTTAGTGAAAGAAATGAATTGATTGAATCGGGGGTATCATTTTTTTAAATTTACAATTCTAAATGTACCATCTAAGTAAAGAGTTAAAAACTTAATTTGGTGTGTCCAGTTATGAACCTTTTTAGGTTTCGTCTGGATCCAATACCAGTACTACAAAGTTAAAAACTATTGGAGGACAGGACTATGTAGTTGTGCACAGAATAAACAAAAGATCATTTTTTTCCATAGACGACAGCGTAAAGTCATGTTCACATTTTCGTTCGCATGAGTACCAACCTACATTTGTAAAAGTAATTGAACAAGTTAGTAGAATTGGATTTTGAATCTCGTTAACGGTCATAAGCACATTGGTTTGGGCATTCATTTTTTCAACTGCTTCGTTAGCGCTCTTTGCATATCGGAATTCGAATTGCGTTCGATTTTCGATTTGGGGCCAATTTGCAAATGATTTCTAGAGAATGTTTATAGTCTTAAGTTGATATCGGTCGGAAATTGAAAACGCTGAGTCCATTGTTGGACCCTTTTCAGGGTTTGACAAATGAGAGCGATATGGACCGAATTTTAATGCTGAGTCGACAATGCCTGCTGAATAATAGACTGAATTTCTTGTTAATTTGTGGTTTTAGAAATTACGTGAATGGTTAGCTTCGTAGTTCATGCAGCTTGTTTAAACATAATGTATAAAATCTATTTCCTACGAGTTTGTATTTATTTTACATTTATAACAAAGTCGTTACTTTGTGAAAACGATTAGATTACTTTTTTTTACATCATATAGGTAACTGATTAATATGGTAATTTTTAATTTTTAAATCCTCATCATAGATAATTAATAACTTGCACTAGATCCTGAATAAGCGTGTGTTTGTTTCATTTTATATAAACATACATATTCTTAGAACTCTTAGCATTAATAAGAGTGTATTGTTTAAAAAAGCGAGCTAAAATATAGGTTAAAAGCGTATGCATATCTACAACAATGAATTGTGAATTTCCCCTTGCTATTGAAATTGGTATTGCTTTTTCGTTTTGTTCTGATATCAATTCCTCAAATGTTATATAGGTCTTGCAGAAGTAAAGCTACTTTTAATTTACGAGTTAGAAGCTTTTAAACAGCAGTGTTAGATACTGTGATTTTGTATTAAATGAGAAGGTAAGTCCAAGTTAGTGATTTGGTACTATTAAAATTTTGGGTAATTTTCTGTGTGAGTAAGTATAAAATTTTATCTTATTATTTTTGAATATTGCGGTTAAAGACTTCTCCTTATAAGCTTGAATGCAGGCGCCTGCAGAAATTCGAAACCTAGAATCAAAAGGAGAAAACAAACGGAATCCAAGAGTTTGTAAATGTCAAAAACTACACTGAAAACATTTCACTTACCTTTTATTGTAGGTTTATCCTTAATCGTAGTAATTGGGAAAAATAAAATACCAACATGTCAATAACAATATTTTTATTAAGAGCATTTATTAAAATGCGGGTACTTGTTGATTCTGATAGCTCGTACAACGTGTCAATTGCAGTGTGATCAAAAGGAATATCAATCTGAAGTTATCCCTCTTGCTAACCTGCCTTTAATTAAATTTATTTTAAACTAGTTGGTAACCTGCGTAAAATATATACTTAAAAGTGATTTTACCATAGGAATGAATGACACTTTTCCCGAAGTAGTCTATTTTCTTTCCAGGGTGACGAAATATCCATATTTAAAAAACAGTAAAATCGGTTCAGCAGTATGACGTGAAAGTGGAATATGCAGATAAGCTAAATAGACATCTATACCTTCATTTTTTCATTCAATTCATTCGACCCTACTAACTAGCTAAAATAACAAATTAATATATTCAACCCCCAAGTGGATTCACTTGCCGCCATTTCTTTCCCTTTGTTTACATGTTTCACGCTTACTTAGCCCATGTATTTTATGTAAAAAGCCCCATATACATTTGCTTAAGTGGCACAATATCTTACAAGAGGCTGCAGCAGGAGCTATAGATACAAGTAATCAACACTGAAGCCAGAAGGAAAAGTCCATTCTTTCAGTCCATTGGACAGGTAAATCGCCCTGAAACTGCTTCTAATAAAAGTGAAACGGACCTAGAAATTCTTTCTCTGTAGGAGTTAATTTTGTTGTTCTTGTTAAGTTGGCAGCGTAGTTACGGAAACCTTGATTTTAAAGTAACCGCTGATACGCGAACTCTGCAGCGTGTTTTTGTGGGTAATTTGTTTTGTTTTTGAATCTTAAAAGGTTTTTTATTGTTAATCTGTATTTGTACAAAATATGTATTTGTACAAAAAGGGAGCAAGTATTTACAGCCTTCTTCAGACCGGTAATACTGTCAACGAAAAACAATTACATACCTCCTTGTGGGAAGAATTGTGAATAGATGAGCTTGAAGGTTTCTTCTTTGACGACGCCTGTGGGGCATTCCGCTTTGAACCCTCGGTAAAGAAGCTTCAGCTCTGGCTCCGAAAACCTCGTTTGCCGTCGCAGAGCCGCTATTGAGTCGGGCCTGTACCGAGGCAGCTGCTCACCCAACTCCTCGAGATCCGAATCTGAAATTAATAAGAGAAAGCCTTTTACTCCACTGCAAGTATATGATGAGATCAGTACCAGCTACCTCACGCTTACACACAATCCAATTACTATAAGAACCTTCATAGCCACACACGACTATCATCTTCAAGCCTTTCTATTTCGCCCAAGGTCCTCTCACTTCTATTTTTGTATGCCGAGTGTGTGTCAGCCCTCGGTTACCATATATATTCTCGATTCACAATATCATATTCAAATTGACACAGGGGTACCAACCTAACGATACCATTAGGGATACCGCTAAGGAAGTAGCCACTTGAATCCGGGAGATGAAAGCGCTTCTCGTATCCTGAGATGTGCTTTATCGATAGAGATATACTTCAGGGTTGTCGACAACGGTGTGTCGATGACGTATTGCAGAATAGAGGTTTAATATTACGTGAAATGAAATTTAAACAAAGAATGAAAAAATTAGAATATTTTTAATATACTTAGATACGTGAAACAAAACTGTGGATCCCTTTATAATAATTGTGCAAACTGTAAAGTCTGAGATTTAAAAAAAATAAGAAGTGGTAAGCAAAGAAAAAAAAAATCGTTTGTAAGTATACTGTCGATTTTTGTCTATTTGACGATAACTAAACTATTACTAATAATATTGGGGTTTAAATCAAAGATTTGAAGATAAATATATTACTATGTATATATTTCAAAATGGGCATCCCTGACGAACACAATAACAATGTCTACATTGTTATACTTATACACAAGTTATTCATTCTATTAATTACTCTTAGTTACGATAACGGATTCGGTTTTGCTTGCCTATTGTGTCTTTGGCTATTGCCTATCTTGCGGGTTGCAGTCAAACACTTTGTAACATAGGAAAGCGCGTATATTAGAAGCAGGTTTACAAATCTTGCCTTATAAATAATAACATATAACGTACAACAAAACTAGATGTAGCGCGTGCGGCGGCCATGGCAAGATAGCTTGCAAGACCGATTGAACGATTGATTGGTTGAATTATTGATTGATGTTGGCTGCCGCTTTATACATATAGATGGCGCCACTTGTGACGCCACATCACCCCCCCAAGGAGAGAAAAAAAATCATAATTAACAAAAGAAAACCCTACAAGTCGAATGGCGTTTGAAATCTGACTCTGCGACCAGAACGCGTAGTGTACTGAGCAGTCGACGTGGTAGTAGGCGTTGCGACCGCCTGAGGCAGCGACGCTATGTTAGGCGGCGGTGGCACGGTGGTTCTCGACGATGGCGGCACGGCGGCATTTGACGGCAGGGGCGCAGCGGCAGCTGAAGGTTCAGCTAACGAGAGAGCAGGGTCTGCAGGTAAGCATTGATTAGGTACAGAGTATGTGCTCAGGGAAGGTGAGCAGCTGCTGGTATCCAGATATGCAGGCTTAACTCGATCGATGCTGACCACGGTATTTTTACCGTGGATCCGCAAAGTGAGAGTTTTGTCTCGTCTAGCGATCACTTCGTGAGGGCCAGTGTATGGCGGCTGCAGAGCGCGCCGTACGGTGTCATCCCGTAGGAACACGTGAGAGCAGCTGGACAGGTCGGTGAATACGAAAGTCGCGGGCTGGCTGTGGCGCGACGCAGGCGTTGGTCGCAGACTGTTCATCTGGCTGCGTAGCCTGGTAAGGAGATCTGTCACATCCTCGTGGCGTACCTGTGATGAACTAATAAGTAAGTCGCCCGGTAAGCGTAAGGGCTCACCGTAAACAAGTTCAGCTGATGTCGTTTTTAAATCATATTTTAATGATGAGCGCATACCTAATAGCACGAGAGGTAGAGCCGTGGCCCACGCCTCGTCGTGGCTCATTAGCGCAGCTTTTAGTTGACGGTGTAGTCTTTCGACCATACCGTTAGCGCACGGGTGATAGCTAGTCGTTCGCGTGCGATGTATACCAAGGTATCGCATAAGTCGATGAAACAGGTCCGCCTCGAATTGGCGGCCTTGGTCGGTCGTCACGGTCTCGGGCGCACCGAACCGTGAAATCCACCCGTTGAGAAAAGTGGTAACTACTTCTTCGGCAGTGATCCGCACCATTGGCCATACTTCCGGCCAACGGGTATATCTATCTATGGCAGTTAAACAGTAGCTATATCCATTGGAGGTAGGAAGGGGTCCTACTATATCCAGATGGACATGGCGAAATCGTGCCGAGGGTTGTGGAAAACTACCGAGAGGTGCTGTGACATGTCTTGTGACTTTCGCTCGCTGGCATGCGACGCACGCACGCGCCCAAGTGCGGCAGTCTTTTTGAACTGCCGGCCACACGTAGCGGTCGGCCACCAGGCGTGCGGTTGCGCGCGCTCCTGGGTGGCTTAGATTGTGTAATCGCTCGAAAATCTTTCGGCGGAAGCTTGGGGTTACATATGGGCGTGGTCTGCCAGTGGATGTGTCACATAATATGGAAATGTTGGTACCGGGTACGTGAACGCTCTCCAGCTTCATGGATGTTCTGCCTCGCAGTTCCTGCAGTTCAGGATCGTTCGCTTGCGACTCTGCCAACTGCGTGAAGTCGTCCTGGAGGCAGATAGTCTCTACGCGGGACATCGCATCAGCCACGACGTTGTCGGAGCCGCTGATGTGACGGATGTCCGTTGTAAACTGTGAGATAAAAGAGAGTTGATTAAGCTGGGAAGGTGGAAGTTTTTCGCGTCTTTGTATGAAAGCGTACAACAAGGGTTTATGGTCCGTAAATATAGTCGCGTTTTGGGACTCTAAAATGTGACGGAAATGTTGTACACTCTCATACACAGCGAGTAATTCTCTATAATAGGCTGGCCACTCCGACTGCTTCTTAGTAAGTTTTTTACTGAAGAAAGCAACCGGCTGCCATTCACCGTTTACTTCCTGCTGTAGACACGCTCCAACGTGAGTGCTGGAGGCGTCAGTGTAGAGTCCAAGGGGAGCTTTGCCAATAGGGTGTGCTAACAAAGTAGCATCAGATAAGCTCTTTTTACATTCCTCAAAACAGGAGATGAGCTCAGGGGTCCAAGGGAATGGTTGCGCGCCTTTACTTTTTGTCTCTGATACAGCAGTTACCAGGGGGGCCTGTAATTTAGCTGCTTTAGGTAAAAATCGGCGGTAATAATTCACCATTCCTAGAAACCTACGGACCGCTTGTATTGTTTTAGGAAGTGGAAATTCCATGAGGGCAGTTATGCGTTCAGTGGGCGGGCGGGTGCCAGCGGCACTGATAACATACCCCAGAAACGTTACCTCTGACTTTCCCAGGTTGCACTTGGATGAGTTTACGATGACGCCATACTCATTGAGACGGTCAAACAGAATGCGCAGGTGTTCTGCGTGTTGAATGTGGTCTCGAGAGTAAACAAGTATGTCGTCTACATAGGCGAAACAGAAGTCGAGGCCACGGACCACCTCATCGATAAATCTTTGGAACGTCTGTCCCGCATTCCTCAGCCCAAACGTCATAAACGGGAACTCGAAGAGCCCGAAAGGAGTTATGATAGCGGTTTTGGAGACGTCGCTTGGATTTACTGGGATCTGCTGGTATGCTTTAACAAGGTCAATAGTGCTAAATACCTTGGATCCAGCTAGGTTTTGAGAAAAATCCCCAATATGGCGCACCGGGTACAGGTCTGGCACCGTGCGCGCATTTAGCGCGCGGTAGTCGCCGCATGGTCTCCACGACTGGTCCTTTTTCGGCGCCAGGTGTAGTGGTGAAGACCACGGACTGCTGGATGGACGAGCAGTGCCGGTGGCGACCATCGCCTCGAACTCCTTCTGCGCTGCGCGGAGTTTCACCGGTGCCAAGCGACGCGGGCGGGAGGTGACTGGTGGCCCGTCGGTGGTGATGATGTGATGCACTGTTGAGTGCTTAACCACCTTCGGCTGGCCAGCGGGCTTTGTCAGCTCTGGGTACTGCGCCAGGAGCTTTAGGTATGGTGAGTCATCTGAAACACGTATAGTTTTGACACTTAATTGCGAGGTAACAGATGAACCACATTTAGTAAATAAACCCGTGGTGCTATCTACAAGACGTTGGAGAGCACAATCTGGCAATAGATTGTAATGGGCCAAGAAATCTGAACCAATAATGGGACAGTCTACACTCGCTACTATGAAGTCCCAGCGAAACACTCGGCGTAAGCCTAAGTTCAACTGAAGGTTTACTAATCCGTAGGTGGCAATATCGGTGCCGTTGGCGGCACTAAGGAGGTAAGAGGTCGCCAACCGTTTCTCATTCATAAATTTCCTCGGGAAACAAGATATTTCCGAACCAGTGTCCACGAGGAACCTCCTCGTGGAGTACTGATCCGTAATGAAAAGGCGGCGACTAGGTCGGCAGCAATCAGTAGTCGCCATTACTGATTGCTGTTCCTGTTTACCTGTGGCTGCGGTGTGAATGAGCACGGCTTGATGCATCTAAATGCATTTTGTCCAAATTTTAAATGGAACCGGCATACCTTTAGTTCCCCCTGAGTAGGGTCCCTAGAATGCGACCTTGTCCTGCGCCTTGACGTACTTCTCCCTGCGCGTACCCTGCGCCTGGAGAAGTTGGCAGTGAGTGCAGCTACTTGCTTGGTAAGGTCGTCCAAGCGAGCTGTGAGGTCCTGGCTTGACGAGCTGGAAGTAGCAAATATAGGATTATTTAATGCACTGGACACACCAGGGGTTACGTCTAATATACTGTCTGCTAGTTGGGCGAGTTTGTCCAATGAGAGTTCGGATTGGGCAGTCAGGATGGCTTGTAGAAATTGGGGAAGACGTCGCATCCACAGTTCCTTTAAAATACTATCATCTTTAAGCTCTTCACCTGCTAATGAGCGCAGGTGACGCAAGAACTGGGACGGCTTCCTTCCGTCCAACTCTTCCTCACTGATTAATTGCCTCACTCTCTGACATTCTGTCATTGAGAGGCGTCGTATTAATTCATTTTTGAGCTTGTCGTATTTTCCCTGCTCCGGTGGGCTAGCAACTATATCGTCCACCTCAGCAATCAACCGGCTGTCCAGGTTTGCTACTACATGATCAAACTTGGTTTGATCACTTTTGATTCCTGCTAAGTTGAATTGTGCCTCCACTCGCCTGAACCAGTGTGAAGGCCTGTCTACCCAGAATGGTGGAAGCTTGGGTGCGACAGCAGAAATCTCAGCATGTTCAATAGTTTCTCTGGAAGTTGCTGCAAGATAAAGAGAAGCGAGCTGCTTCTGCAGAGCAGTGTTTTGTTGTTGCAATTGTTGCAGTTCAGATTGCAGGTCAGAGTTTTCAGCCATTGTTAAAAGAAAATTATAAAAATAATCCCAAAAATGTGTTAAAACAGGCAACCAACACCGAAATAAAAGAAACAATTGTTACACATAAACAATAAGCGCACTTAAACAAGAGTAAAGTTAGTAAAAAGGGTTATGTTTGTGTTGATGGATGCAAGTGCAATAAGTACAGTAAAAAAAACTATGTACATACCAATTATAAAACGATAAACATTCCCATTACACAGAAATAAAGACACAATAAAGACAGAAACACAATAATAACGAACACAAGACGGAACAGCAAAAGCAATATAAAAAAAATTAACAAAATTGTAAACAAAACAAAATAAATGTCAGTGTGACAGATCTGCGGATATCACTCACAGATCGTCCGGTCGTTCACTCTTTACTTCCTTCTTGATTAGTTTAAAAAATTTACGCTTTTGTTGGTGGCGCTAGCGTCAATGGAAGTTGCATGCACTTAATGAAGCGTCCAAAATGGCGGTGGAAAAAAAATTGTTTTTTTTCTGCAATTACACACCGATCACTACACCGATCACCGTACACGATGATTATAACTTATTTACACTATTTACACTATATACACCCGAAGCATCATGCACACACAGGCTTCGAGATAGCGGGGGTGGTTTTAGGGCTCCGCTGGGATGAGCCGGCCGGAGATCCCAACACGCCGCGTAGCCGGGAGCACGGATTGTGCGCCCGCTCGTCCACCGATGATGCTGCGGGACCGTGTCCCCTGGCTGCAGAATCGGGCTGGCCAAGATATAATAGGCCTGCCGCACCGTGTGGTGTTATATAGTGTGTAGGAGGCCGCTCGCAAACACATGCACGCTCGTAGTCGGGGTCACCAATTTGGCTATTGCCTATCTTGCGGGTTGCAGTCAAACACTTTGTAACATAGGAAAGCGCGTATATTAGAAGCAGGTTTACAAATCTTGCCTTATAAATAATAACATATAACGTACAACAAAACTAGATGTAGCGCGTGCGGCGGCCATGGCAAGATAGCTTGCAAGACCGATTGAACGATTGATTGGTTGAATTATTGATTGATGTTGGCTGCCGCTTTATACATATAGATGGCGCCACTTGTGACGCCACATGTCCTTTACCCTCACATAAACAATGGGACGTTTTCTTTAGACCCATGCTCAGATCTTATAAGACTAACAGCTTTCAATGCCTTTGTGATATGTCTATTTATATAACAAAAGAAGAAAAGCTATTATTTTCTGTCATATAACATTGCCTCATTTATGAAGTAACATATAATGAAAATAAACTCTTAAAGAACCCATAACTTTTACAATTTTTAGGTTGGAAAGGCAAATATAAATCCAGAATTGTTCTTATCTAATACATATTCAAGAGTGGAATATATTTGCAAGAATTAAGTAATTCAAAGCTGAAATAGAAATCAGATTCAGAGAAAGATAGGTACATTCCAGCTGTTAATTGGAAAAAGAAAGCCTGTTCAGTGTTCTAAATAATGCTATTTTTGATGATATTATCACCGCATTAAATGTTGCCTTTATTAAAGATACTTTTAATGCAAAACCGATAGTGACTATTTTACATTGTTTAGGGTTAAATATAAATATTTCGAGGCGAGTATCAGAAAATAAATTCCTACAACATTTAACACACATAGTTTAAATCAAACTAAATGAATGTCGCATTTTTATCATAGTATCCCATCAGTTTTCTGACGTCAGAATAATTGCAGTAAAAAGTTTCATCTCACAATTAGAAACCTCTTTGCGCGCTAATTACCTTAATTATGAGAACTCCAAGTCTGAATGAACTGGAAAAAATATTCAGTTAGGAAAATACTTTTTAATTCATGCAAAAAATCTGCGTTCTACGGGGATTCCGTTGTAAAAAAAACATTGTGCTGCAATAGAAACGAAAAGCGGTAAAAATATTACCATAACCTAATCCAATTAGTATACTGAATCACATTTTATATGACACTGACAAGTGACACTAGCCATAAATAATACAACAAAAAAGAAAAAGTAAATGTAATTCGAAGTTCAATTTTAAAAAGAGATCTCGTCATTTTCAAAGGTTCTTTTATTCGATTTCCAAATTTTGCGTTCCATACAATGAAGTTATCGTCTTGAATATAAAATTAACCAATTTGATGGGTCCATTGCCGTAACGAAAATCCGGACCCCGACCAAATTAAATTTAGGAAAATACCGACGAATGGTGTGAATTTGGCCGCTTTAACGGAAGGTATCCACATGTTCGCTTCAATTGTTAAGAAAAAACTTTTTTTAGATACTTGTGATTTATGTTTATGTTGCCTTATGAATAAAATATAGAGGTACTAGTGGCCACCCGCGACTCCGTTCGTGTGGAAGTCGGTTTCCCGTGGGAATGCGAAGTTTTCCCCCGGTAAAAAGTACTCTATGTGTTATTCTGACGTATAAATATAGGTACGGTATTATTTTATTATTATTATTGGTATTAGTCCAAATAATAGTAAAATTAGATGTAATGCACTGAGGACGCGATTTAATTTGCTTTTTTTCACGTCCGTGCTCTAATGCACTGAAAATGCAATTGAAATTTTTTTTATGTTCAATTTAGAGAATTTAATTTTGATTACTATACAAAACGTGTGTCAATGGACACATGCATTCAACAATAATTTGGTGTTAAGTGGAAACCTGCCCTAAGGTATCGGAATAAAAGGTTTTCTATTTACTTATGTGTGCGTAGACGTAAGCTGTAGACATAATCAGGGGTCAATTCCTGCGTCTAATTAATTTTATTACGGTCTGCTAATTCTATTCGGGTGCTAGTTTATTCTTCGGGACGGGTTTATTTTAAACGTGTACGGAAAGTATAACTTCGGTTGTCACGTTAGGTAATGAAATAACGACTGGCAAAATTGTTTAATTCGTTGAGTTGATATATAATATTATACAATAACTGCATAATTGGAATTTAGTAGTTCGCGCTTTAGTAATTACATACAAGCATATTAGTTTTTACATAATATGCTCCTTACAATAATATATTCGCCAATGTAACTTTCTTATGTAAATAAATCTTCCTTATTATTCTAAAGAAACTTTGCCCCAGAGATCATCTTTAAACTTCAGTCGTAACTTAACTGAGGCAATTCTGAATTTCCACAATACGACTTTGAGTTATAAAACAGTTATATATTGGGTTGTGAAGCTTTCTATATCGCTATAAAGTCTAATTTATACCAAGTTAAATGTATAGAAAATGTAAAAACTTTATGTTTTGCTTTACGCTTATAAAAAACGGTATCAGTAGACAAGTGCCTGCTTATTCTATTAACGTTGTAAATTATTTAGAGGTAATCTGCCTTCAAAGTTCATTTTGAATTTTCCTTTCTGTTGAACGGTTCAGTTAGAGATAATTTATAACGGTACCTGATAGCTGGTAGACTAGAACTTTCTATTGTACGCACCTGAAGGTAGTTACAATCACCTGCCGCAACAAAACACAGAGCACCACCTGTGCCTAATTGTCAGCGAGTTTAAATTTAGAATCGCCTAAATTCAGAATTGGAACCCAATAAACATTGCATACGAGACGTTAACGGCTGTTCGTTACGTAATTAAGTCGAATTCGCAGATATTAATCTTTGAAGGGTTATTTTCGTGGGATGAAAAACGGTCGCTCTGGGAATAATTAATCGAAAATTACGGACGTAATCATAGCAATTAATGAAGATTGCCTCACAGATAAGCACAATAACAAAAAGTATGCGTAAAATAAACAGATATAAACTTAATAAAAATAATCTGTCTTTACTTTTTGCTGTAGATACCATCCAAATTAACAGGGAAAATTGTTAACTTAGTAGGCTGAATAAAACCCAGTTTCGAATGAGAGTAGCTTGCCGCATGTGCGACGGAACTGTCATGACGTCATCCCATCTGACAGCCGGGTCTGCGGCTAACATCGGATACACTCCACATGGGCCTATATTTTAAACCGCACAGTTTACAGTTTAATTAAAACCTAAGCTACGTTCCACGCTCATAATTATTTTGTCACCAGCCTGTAGGTATGTTGGTTTAATACCTACTGTTGTTACAAGGCACGACGAAAATAATGGAATGGGCAAAAAAATTGCATTACAAAAAATATGCTAAAAATAAATACTTTTTTTTGATTGCAAGCGTGCTATGAATTTACAAAACTAAAACAGCAATGCGGGTACAGAAGAGCTCGAAAATCAGGAAATTGTTCTTGTTGGCTTACAAAATGGCGGTAGCTGCGGAAGCGGACGCCACGTGTGGATTTGCACCAAACCATCGTAGCGCAGAGCTGCCAACGTGACGGCGAGAAATTCTAAAAGGCGCTAAACCGGCACCGGCAACATGACAACGTGAATTTCTAAAGCTGTTTAATTACAACGCGTATCTGCAAGGTAGTTATTGCTTATCAAGCTGCTAGCACAATTGTGTCGCTTTATCTCTGTGCGGTTTGAACTTCGCTTTTGAGCATTTTCTACACAGTTGAACCTGAAAGCTGCAAATTTAGAGGTAACAAATACGGCGGTTCGGCTGGAGTACTGTATATCTTTAGCGCTTAGATTTTCAATCCAAGTAAAATATAACTGGCAGCACAACACACATAAAGAAGAAAAAAAAAAAACGTTGTATTTATCTCCATCAGTTTTCATTCGAATTTAGAGTGAATAGGAGTGCTACTACAAAATCGTTGGTACTCTAGACGCGCGAAACACTGACAAATCTAGGCGGCTGCCATTGAGATTGCATTCTAGCTGACACGTTTGCTTGAGCCGATTATCCGATATGAGATTTGGGCGAAATTGAATTTCGAAGTCTTTCCGAGTTCAACTAATCGATTTCAGTAGCTTTGAGTGAGAGGCTATCGTCAACTTTTTTATTGGAGTCATTCCAATATCGAATTTAAAAGAGGTTGCTGTTAAAAATGGGATTTATCAGAACCTATGTTAAAAAAAAATGTCCGTATGTGATTCATTTTTATGAGAAGATAAAAAACAATATCCAAAGACTCAGAAAAGCTTATTACAAGAGAAAATATCCGATAAAAAAAGCAAAGAACTTCTGAGACAAGTCTGGAGTTATCTAAGAATGTCTTTATCAACATATTCGACGGGTTCGGCATATTTTCCTTAGGTCGAGGTTAAAATATATGATATTTCTCTATTCAGAAGTTTTGCGAGGCGTCGGAATTGCTCTGATATGAGATGCGTGTGTTGATACGGGCAGTTGACCAATGAAAAATGGCGGCAGATCCCGCTCTTTTGTTTGATTGGTCCATTCTCGGTTTTGTTGGGCTCTCGGTAGATGTGGTTGGTTGTTGTTTACGGTTGAATTATTTCGGTGTTCGCAGCTTGATTAGAAAAAAGGTTCGTTTTGATATTTTGATGCTTTTTTTCGTTCTAACTGAGCAATTTTAAACACAGCTAGCTTACATCATTGCTATTTATCTGGTTCATATAGATATTTGAGATTGTATTTTCATCCGAATCTACCTTTGTCATATTTTTTTCGATCCATTAAGGTATTTTATTGTTTTTTCCTTAATATCAAGACATTACAAGTCGATAATTAAACTTCTCGGTGTCCGAACAAAGACGTAAACTAACTTGCGGTTGACGCGATTTCGGAAAATATTGTGACAATAAAACGACTATAATTTTATGTTTTCGTATCGATTAAAGGTAAAAAAAACTTCTATTCCTGTATGTCAATACACAATTAAGTTCCTATATGTATAAAGCACACTTGATTTCGTTTTACTCGTACCTAATCGCCGGATCAATTCATTCATTTACTGCTTTGTTAATTAAAAAGACCATAAAACCCTTAAGTAATTAAGAAATTTTGCTGTGAAAACTAGAATAAACGTGTTAGCTAGTGCTGTATATATAGTGTTGATAATTAAGTTAGTAGCCCCATACGACACCAAAGGGTTATTTTTTCTTAACCAGGATCTACACAAATATAGCTAATCTTCTTAAATTGTGTTTGGCCCGCAAACAAGAATAAACGAACTCGTTCAAAAAAGGAACTCGCTCGACCCTCAACTTTTTTTGTTGATGGATTGCAAGGATCGCAGGGTAACACCAGCCTAATATTTTCGTGTCCTAAAATGAAAAATGACACGGAAAAAATATCGGTCATTGTATTGGACAAATTGGTTAATTTATCGCACCCTCAGTTTCAATAGGACTTTGACCCCGCGACGTGTGCTATATTAATCTGGTCATGGCATAACAAGGCTATTTGTTTGGTATCATTGACGTGGTAGGTTTTTGTTTTTGATTTAATCTTAATATTTTATCTCTATATATGTATATTCAAACTCTTAGTGTGTACCTAAATATATTTGTTTCCCAGAGATAAACTTCAAGTAGTATAAAATAAAGTGGCCGTCCGTGTTGTTTGTATTTGTATCCTCTGAATACTTTCTCTTCTGAAAACTTTCTTTTCTCTGAATACACATCTTAAATCACGGATCGGATTACAATTATTTAGTTTTTTACGAGAAAAATATAATTTATTGAAGAAACTTTTAACAAAAAAGTCTTAGGTATAAAAAATCTCTATTTTAATATCGATTCAAATTCCATTTAAATCTCCTTTAGAACAATTCCTTTCAAGAATAAAAAGCGAATTCCAAAACCGTATTGAAATCTAGAACACCGTAAGGCAACTCCGAGCGAAGCTCCCCGAACAAGAGAAACAGTAGAGCCTTATCCTAAGTGTGAATAGTAAGAAAATATCCCCACAAATCATACGGTGTGCCCTGTTGAATAACTTTTATCCCGAATAATGCCAGCAGGTGGTAACACTGACATGGCCAGTATTTTATGAAAGGCTTTGCGGATGGAAACGAGAAAAATAGTTTAAGAGGGTTGCCGTTTGTAAACAGTTTTGTAAGTTAGTTTCTTGAATTGAAGAGGTAAACAAGAAAGTTATAAAAGGTGTTAAAATTGTTTAAAAACTTCTTGGTTAGTACTTTTTAGATCTAAGGTAGTAGGTAGACAACATAATGGCGTTTTGAAGAGACTGTTTAAGAATAGAAAATATCCTCAAAAAATATAATAATCATTGGTCACTAACGGCCGAAACACATATTCTACTAACCTTTGACGCCTTGTTATTTGTGTAACTATGGTAACTATTATCCATGTTTTTGCGTCTCAATAAACTTTGGTAGATAGCTGTTGATATGGAAATGACAGAAACACGTCACACAAAACAAAACTAGTAGTTTCCAATTACCAAGGTTTTAACTATAGTAGAATATTGGTTTTGGCCGTTAGTAGTGTTCCATGCGATATTTAATAGCTACCTCAGACCAAAGTTGTTTTTCAAATACGACTAAGAAAAATATGCTGTTTTTGTCGGTACATTATTCCTCGAAGCCATTTTTCTTGAAGTTCAAGTTTTTATTTTTGGGAATACCTTACAATTTATAGTCTCGCTTTGGTCTTTAGTTCAGAAAAACAAATAAATTGTAACAAATTACTTGTTATGGTTCTCGGAGGTGCGTTAACGTAATTGAAAAGTATAACGGTTACCCGGGAAATATTACCGATGTTATTGAAAAGTTTCATAGATATTTTTGTGAATTTGTTTGTTTATTTGAAAAAGAAGTTACTTGATAGTCCCTGTCGAAACCTTGAACTATGATATCGTTTTTAAGTAACATTTATTTTTTTAAAGAAAAGGGCCCATTTACATAAGTCATATTAACCTTAATCGTTAAAAAGCAATTGCAAAGTCAGCGTTACAAACTGTATACTTTAGGAAAACGCGTTCAAAGAACGATTGCAGTTACATACAGACTACATTTTAAACCTTATTCAAATAAAGCACGCTTCAGCCATGCTTCATCCGGTCATATTACAATTTTATATTCTCTAATGTAGTTTACAAAGAGATAGAGGTAGATTGTAAAATTTATGGAGGTATTTAAGTGGAAGATGTGGACCAGACTGACGACAACAAGCAGGTTTCTTATGTCGCAGATTTATTCTGTTTTTTTTTAAACTAAATTGTAAAAATTTTTTTACAATTCTGTATTCAAATTGTTTGTTGTTGGGTACTTACGTAAGTTTGCTTCGATGTTTTTTTTTTTAAAAAATTTTAGTTCACGGTGCCACTTAAACATCAAAAACTATAAAAAAGCATAATGTCAAATAGTTTCCTTATAGGGTCTTGTTGGTGAAGCCTTTTCTTTTTGATTATCCATTTATGTTGCAGATACGCTAGTTTATATCAAAGTAAAGATAAAATATCCTGTTAGAGCGAAGCAAATTCATATTTTATCTCCAACGTGCTATGCTTCGTACATAAATCTATGATTGCTGCAAGCGCTGTAAAATGAAATTGTGCAGAAAATGATTAATGAAGGTAAGTACCAATTTATAAGTGTTATTTTTGAAATTAATATAAAATGTTTTCAAATTTGTTTGCTAAATTTCAAGTGTGGATCATAACTTTAAATAAAAGTCTTTACCCCCTTTTAATAAACACAGATTAAAACAGTATTAGGGTAATTTTCACGAAATCCCGAAATTCGGCTATCTTAAAATGACAAGATATATTGAAATTATTTAATAATTATTTTATGTGAATTTGATAGTACTAATGTTACTAGAATTAAATTATGTAGTGGTTATTAGATGTATTAACTAATATAGGCGTTACACTAAGGTTCTCAAAAACTCTGACACTAGATGAATATGTGCTGCAAAGTGCATATTCATCACACGATAAAGAAGAAGACTAAGTTTATTAATAAGAATGATAGTGATAACTGAAAATTACGGTTCTGTTTTTGATTTTCGTGATTTACGAGAACATATAATTCGTGGTAAAAATTATTCGATCTTAAAAGGTTATCTCGCTTTTTATGTTTCTTATCTTTAAATAGCCCTAAATATTCCAATAATCTCACCTCACATTTATTATTTCCCGCAGTTACCCCCAAACTCAAACATTCAAAAACCCGTTCACCACGCACCTAATTTCAGCCTCAGGTTAAAAATCCTCTTTTCTCACGATCGATAGTAAACCAATCCATCTTAGCTACATCAAGGAAAACATCGACACGGCGGGATGGCCCCGAACAAGCTGATAACGATAATACGAAGATAGAAACGAGACGTACAGACGTCGAGAATAGACTCCCAGGTGCTTTCGGCAATAAGACCAATTTCAGATGCGATAACCAAATCAATGACGTAATCAAATAAAGCGCTGCTGAACAAAAAGATACGCATCAGGTGTTTTTCAATTGTATGTTCATGTCTTTGTTAGATTAACATTAAGATCCTTACTTTGTTAATATTATTAAAGAAAGTTCTTTTCTAAAAAAATACCCAAATCGCTTCAACTGCGCGTATAAAATTTGAAGAGTTCTCCGACTACTCTAGGATCCTAGCGGCAGATTATGACCCGATGACCATAGAACATGATTTTGTAAAGTATAAAGTTACAATTTTTTTTAAATCAATACTTGGTGTCTCTGGCTCAGTTAAAATAATATTACGACGAACTAATAACATTCTAATTTTTTTGAAGATGTTTATTAATGATCTCAGCCAGCCATCTCTGTTTTACCAACAAAGCGATACCTGACATATGACAGCATTAACTTTTAGAAAACAAAATGGCGGTAGGCACGTAAATGTGTGGTTAAGTTTGGTAGCACATTTAAATAATGAATAGGGGAGGACCTAAAATACTGCCTTGAGGCACACCCGTTTCCGTTTCTTGATAGTTTGATTGTCATCAATTTAAACTTCGCTGTAGTTTATCTAGCTTTGCGACTCCCTTTACCAATTTATTTTTAGGGTTTTATCACTTGTTTTTAGATTGTTTTATTCCAATTAGTCACCTAATTTGAGTGAACGTTATTGCCGTAAATTAAACAATGATGCCTATATGCCTTCTACTAATCTGCGAATAGCCTAGTTACTAACTCACAAACCTGCAATAACTCGAAGAGTCTATATTGTCTTGTTTCACAAAGAAGGTACAACGTACTGCCGCGCCGGTCATAATCCATACAGACAGCGTTCATTCCGTCACGTCATTCTAAATTCAAAACATGTTTCCCGCCAGTAAGTTTGTGTTGATTGAAACGATAAGAGCGCAAACTTTATAGTCAGCTGTGACAAACGAGGCAAAGGATCCTCAGTTTATACAGCTTAGGTATGGGGTCACGCGATTGCGTGTTTAAAAAGTGCTATTGACTCTATTTGACTTGAGTTAGCAAGGGAAAATGTGAGAGAAACCTTTAACTTAGCAACACTGGATTTGGATATTTATGAATGGAAAAAAAAGTTCAGTTTTTTTCCATTCATAAATATCCAAATCCAGTGTTGCTAAGTTAAAGGTTTCTACATGACTTTTTTTTTGATATGACAAATGACTTAAGGTCGTGTTAAGGTAGGTTTAGACAAACAAATGTAAAATTAAACAAATCGTAAGTAATATTACTCTTACAAAATAAAATTTGCAGAATAAGTGTTAGCTCATGTGTCCCCATATAGCCATAGCTATTATGAAATTTAATACGAAGTAAGTACCTGCAAGGTAGAGCTCCTCGTGTAACGTTAGACGTTTATGAACAAAAGTTATTTATGAACGGGAACTAAGATAATACACTGTTAAAGAGTAAACTGAGACTTAATGTAAACAAAATGTAGTTAATACAATAACAGAACCTTAATTAATAAAAAACAATATTAAATTTTTGTTTGCTTTGAGTCAGTAAATGTCATTTATTGTTTCCAATTAAATTTAATGATTGTTTACTTGTCAATTTTAATTTACGTTGAAAACAAAGGTGGGTTGCTTTGTAATTATTTCTGATTTATTACTTGCAGTTTAATTTATCAAGTTATTTTCTCGTTTATATTTTTCTTTCCATCACTATGCATGCATTCGGTGATGTATAATCCACTCAACTAGATTGAACTAGTTCACACCGGTTTTTTCTTGTACTCTTACAGCTATACTAATACGTTATGCGTCGCGTGTCGATCGTAAACAGTAGATTTACGACGCCGGGAATCGAAGCCAAAACACACTGACGCGGTGATAAATACCATCGTGAAATTGAAGAGCAGGTGAACGTGTGTTTGTGTAACCGTTGGAACAACAGTGTGCGGTGTTTTTGGAAAGGTTTTATTATGTTTAGATGTATTTAAAGCTTAATAATAAATATATTAAATCTCCAGACTAACACACCAACTGTGTGACCCTAAACCAAGCAGAGCTTGTACTACAGGTACCACACAATGGACTAGGGGAAACTAGTTACACCCAGACACGAGCCAATTTCGAAAAACCATTTCGTTGAAATTAGCAATAGCAATTTAAAATAAAATAGGTGTTTTATTTTTAGACTATAATACTTCATATAACTGAAAAAAATTATGTTAGTTTATTGTAGCATAGTTAGATTAAAATTAGAATATTTTAAAGACTTCTTACGTAAAACAAGAAATGTCATGATTGCACAACTTAAATATACTTGCCAAATGAATACATAATCAGTGCACTCAATCCATTCATTCATCTGTTGAACTGTAGCCATTCGTTCAACAATGACATTAACTAGGGTTGCGCACACTTGTTGGCACTACAATCAAACATGCGCCTCTATTGACTGAAACTTCATTTGCATTTCACAGCCCTACGATTAGCCTCAGCGAGGCATGTAATATCAGCGTTTACCTTGAATGAATGAATGAATGAATATTTGATTGTTCCCGATCGTTATCACACGTAATGGTATCATTTACCAACTACGTACATTAAGGATTATAAGCGTGAGGACGGAATTGCCTAATTTCGGGGAAATGGTCGCGATTATTATCTGTGATAGTATTAAATTATTAACGTACTACCTGCTAGATCCTATTATCTATGTAATAAAGTTCAACTGTTAAATAATTCAAGTGTAGACTTTATTTTCGTGTGAAACATACAGTGGAACTTATGGACTCACTTTTTAAACATTATCGGAATATAGTAACTATTAGTTTTGATCGAGACAGCTGCTGTCGACTACATAGTAATTAAACAACTTTATTACAGTGGGCGTCGGTAACAAACCAATTTATTTCTGTACGGGTTGTTTCAGTTTTCGTTTGTCTATAAAAGCGCTACCAGTAAATTACAAGGCGCCGTTTAAATATGCAAAAACGTCTGTAGGCGTTTCAACCTTCTTTTTTCTTTAAATTTTATTTTTTTCTCTTTGAGTTTTATTTTAACAACTTCGGAATATTAAAAGGTTACAAAGTTTATAGGGTCAGGTTTAAAGTCGGTGTAAACGTGTTATAACGGTGTTTGTCGTAAACTGAGAGGGATTATGTTATTTTACGATGCTGCGTCCATGTTTCGTGGTGTTGGGGAACCTAACAATGTTGAGTTGGCAACACTGAGAGATATAACGCGAAGTTTGCAAGTTCACGGAAATTCCTGGCAGTGTATTGTGTTCAATTTTCGGAAACATTGTAGTTCCA
The DNA here is from genome assembly GCA_916618145.1 of Emmelina monodactyla. Lineage (NCBI taxonomy): Eukaryota > Metazoa > Arthropoda > Insecta > Lepidoptera > Pterophoridae > Emmelina > Emmelina monodactyla. The sequence goes on along the minus strand of OU745311.1, from coordinate 7,680,926 downwards.
AGTGTGATGTGTACTTGTTACTATGTAATAGAAGGATGCGATGATAGGAATATTTGTAGACCTTATTTTACTATATTAAGTTAAATCGATTATACTGCTGTCGTGTAATGTAATTAAATGAAAATGTTAATTAAGAGTATCAATTAGCAGTCGCACAAGTTGTCTCGAATTGCAGTATTCCCATTTGCATGGCATTTAATTGAAAATAAACACTTCAGTTTATCGATAAAAGAGACTCATGGTCCGCAATTGTTTATCCTGACACAACATGAGTCATTAATTATCCTTTTAAAAATATAAATATTTTTATATAATTTACTGCATTAAACTATTATATAAAAAACATTTTCATGCAATTTAATCCCTTTCCCGTGAACACCTTTATTATTTTATGTTTTTCGTCAAAAATTCACAAAGAAAAATCAACAAAGTTTTGCAGAGAGTCAAACAATGAGATCGGTATGTGAATAGTAAAAAAATCTATTGTTCATACAGGCTTTGTCTTGAAGAGAGGCGATGATGATGCATATTGAATGGGTAGGCAGGGGATATACGGTTTGCATTTGGTTTAAAAATGGAAGGTAAAAAATATGTTTAAATTGGGATGGAGAAAATGGTATGTAAATGTGACTTAAGACTTTGTTTTGTTTGAATCCCTGAGAACACGCGAAATTTAATTATAAAGTCATAAGTAGTCTTATTTATGGAATTTAAAAGGTTAATTTTCACAGTAATTACAAAAAAGTCGCATAGTTTATCTTTGTTAAAATAATTTAAATCTAGAAACTACAAACTGGCACAAAACTTTTTTCCAAAATTAAAAAGCGAAACATTCCATTTTTAAATCCTGCAGCGGGCCAGCACAGATTGCAAAACGGCAACAGTTGCACCAAATGATGAAAGCGGATTCAAGTCGAATGAACAAATAGGCAGAAAACAACCGGCTTGCAGTTGTCTATGTTCTATTTAGCTTGTGCATATGAATGCATCTTTTGAAAGCTGACTATGTAACTTATGGTGAGATAAAATATTTGATTAAAACTAATTTATTATATACCAGTGGCCGCCCGCCACTCCGTTCGCGTGGAAATCGGTTTCCCGTGGGAATTCCTTATGTGTTATTCTGATGTATAACCAATATTATTGTAAAGTTTAATCCAAATCCATCCAGCAATTTTTACGTGAAAGAGTAACAAACATCCATACATACTCACAAACTTTCATGTTTATACTATTAGTAGGATAATCCTTATAAGAATGATTCAGTATTCACGCGCGATGGATTATTATTAGCGTATTTCATGTACAACTTTGGTGTTTCAATACTGATTTCTATGATATTTTTTTATGGCATAGGTAATAATGTTAACTTTTTAATTAGGGATGTCTGAGAGATATAAACGAAAGAGGAGACAAATATAATCAGAAAGCTTCGAACTGCCAAGCTATCGGGAGTTACACGTGTTATTGTGAGTCAACCATAAAAGATAGACATTTATGCTGAAGTGGGATAATTTTTATATAATTTTAAGAAGAACATTTCCCTCATACATGATTTCTGTGTAGCTTTAACCATTTTGAAGTTATAAATACTGGAAAAAGGGACGCGGGCCTCCGAGCATTACGCGACTGGGACTCGAACCCAGGACCTTTGGATTGCGGCAATCAATAAATTAATAAATTAGCCTTTATAATGCAAAATTAAAAGTAAAATCTCAATCATTAGCTTGTTTCATCTTAATTAGTAGTTAAATATCCTGTAAAGGTATTTCTACTGAAATGAAGAGGCGGAAACTCCTCTCATTTGATGGAATAACGTCAGCTATATGACGAAAGCACATAGATACTGGTAGAAATTTCGGTGGGTCAACGTAGCGGCGCGGTAGCTCAGTTGGAAGAGCATTGGACCGGCAATCCAAAGGTCCTGGGTTCGAGTCCCAGTCGCGTAATGCTCGGAGGCCCGCGTCCCTTTTTCCAGTATTTATAACTTCAAAATTAATAAATTAGCATTTATAATGCAAAATTAAAAGTAAAATCTCAAGCTTTAACCATTATACGTATAACGGTTATACAGACAGACAAGCAAAAATTTTACTGATCGCATTTTTGGCATCAGTATTGATCCCTTATCACCCCCTGAAAGTTATTTTGGAAATATATTTCATGTACAGAATTGACTTCTCTACATGTTTATTATAAGTATAGATTTTAGCATGTCTATCTCTTACTTTGAATAAACAAAATTAATTAATTATTGTTTTTATGGACACACTAATTACGACTTTCCAAACATAATATAAATAGCTGAATAAAATATAACTTTTCATTTACCAATTTCTAGTAGATAGATCTTCAGAAAAATATTGAACACATATACATCCCAATCCAAGTGTTATTTTTCATCCAAAACAAAATATAACTAGAATATGCTTCTATCTAAGTATAATTCTAAGCATTCGAGTTTTAAAATTGTTTTATTATAAGTATGTGCTACTAAAAAGACATTGACAAAGTATTTTTACTAGCTTACCATCCTTGCAGTAAACTAGCTCAAATATTTTTAGCAAAATCTAATAAAAAAACCTATCCGTAGCGTCATCGTAGCGCCGTAGTAAACCGTAGCGTTTCGTAGCACAGTGTAGACAAATTTGATTCCGCGCACACCAACATTTCTAGAGATATTCGGAACTAACTTCGACATATTCAAATGTGGAACAAATTCTGTTACAACTGCAACCAAGCTTGGTTGCTTTCCAAGAGAGGTATGTTGAACGGTAGAGGTGGAAATTAGCATAATAATAACGATTGTGAGTTCGTCTGTTTTTATTAAACAAGCAGTTTTTCTTCATGAGCCATTTACTAGTATTTTGCCCACAGCTTCGAATTCGTAATTTATACAATCTTTTACATTTTGTAAAACCTAGATTGACATGCATGTATTTTAAAACGCGTTAACAGTTACTTATAAAAATAATGTTTGTAGGTGAAAAAAAAAACAAATTGTTCGTCTTCGTAATTTTCCTTGATTACTTAAACAAAATGGGTATTAGTAGACAAAAAAATTGATATCACCAAAAATAAAAAAATACCCTAACTTTCCCAAACCACCCTCCAGTACAACCTCGCATTTTCTATCTTATAATAAACCGCGTATTCTCGCATCACGTCCACGGCTGGGCCCCAGGCTCGGGCCGTAAATTAAAATTCGACCACTTTTAATACGTGTGTCGCCCTTCCACCCAGGCACGTTTCTGCCAAATGATTCGTACGTGCCTTGTTCTCTGGCCCTTTGAAGTTTTTACTTACAACGAGCTAAAGCCGCGGGACGCTTATGGGTTTCGTTTAAGAAAAAATATAGAAATAAACACTGGCAGGCGACAGGGTTTTGTTTTTCGGGTTTTGGATTTGGTGACGTCATAGTGAGCTTTTGTTTTTGGCGGTGAATTTGAGTGTTACGTGTTTCGGCTTTTACTTTATATTTATCTATACATAGCACATATAAAGTGGACTAGCTATTTGTATTTGTTAAATCTACGAAGTGGATTTGATGCGGTTTTCACCAGCATTTAGTAGTTTTTTCGAGAATGTCTTTGAACGAAGTAGAGTTAGAAAAAGATTTTACAATACAAATAAGTGCAGTGTTTACATCATACTCTTATTGGCACAACAAAATAAAAAATATCATAAAAAGAAAATCTACATTCCTATAATATTCGCAATGATCATTATCCATTTCAATTTGCCAAGGTCACGACTAGATTAACGTAGGTGTTCCCAAAAAATCCGGGTCGCCGCCGGCTTATATGAATAATTGGCAACTCCCGCGTCATATGTATACTTACTTTTTTTTTTACAAAATGTCACTCGTGTAAAAGGATTTGTGTGGCATTATTCCTTGTTATTTCGCCCCGAATTTCTGTGAGTAGCACGAATACGTGAGACCCTTAGTAATGTACTGTATGCCAGTTCATTTGGAGATTTGTTTACAGATGCTGGGTGTTTTTGTTGACCTTAGTTATGCGTGTTTACGTAAGTTACGCACAACTGAATAATCAATAAAATAAATTTGTACTCAATTGACATCAAATTAACCTTACTCTATATAATATTGCCTCAGTCTACCGATTTTAGTATATTTTCAATCAACTTTAACGATGGTTTATTTTTGCGTTTATACGTTCATTACTCTAAAAATAGCTTTTTAATCGCTATTCTTTAGCGACTGTCCATGTAATGATACAACGTTTATTAGTGAATATAATTCCTGTTTTTTATAAGAACCAAATTTTTCAACGTTTATTCATCGCACAATAGACAAGGAAGCAGAATATAAATCAAAATGTTTCGTAAATGTATAAATATAAATCAAATCTAAATAAAATATAACTCTCATACAATATTTTTGGCACATGAATTTTAGTGTGAGTATATTTTGGCTCACATAATTATAATCCGATATTTATTAATGACTTTCTATTTAGACACGCGTGTCAAGCCAAATACAGGCTGTCAGCGCGCCATAATGCATATTTACCCGAATAATTCTGTGCCGTCTGATTCTATGCTTAGATAACTACGCAACATATTTTTAATATATTAATTTCAATATAGTATCCTAAGTTATAAGAAGAAATAATAAAAAAGTTGTTTTAAAATATTTTATGTTGATAAAAATTAATTTCTTGAGTGACAATTGAACTTGGCACCCATTTAGATCTCAATTATTTTGTTGTGAACATCATATTGGACTTGGCTCTCATTTTACATTTATGTTTTTGATGGGATGTAATTTTCTTGTGTTAATTATTTTTTTATTATTATTATCTCCTAATATGGCAGTATAACTGCCTCGTATATACGTTTTAGACACATTTTGCGTTTAACACATTATTTCGTTACAAGTAAAATCCAAAATAAACATCATATTATTATTTGTTATTCCTGTACGTTTTCCAATAACATATAACGCCAAAGCAATAACACATATATTTTGCCTTCCAATATAAGAGTTAATAAAAATAAATAAAATATGCTTTCGCAACTTCAATGTTCGTTGTTAATTATTTTTATTTGCAGTTAAATATATTTTATTGGGTAAATAAATGTTGGGTTTGCTTTTTGATGATTAGACTTGATATTGTATTGATAGGAGAGAGCGAAGCTGCGTTCTGTCTGTGTTATACAAAATTAGTGGCCGCCCGCGACTCCGTTCGTGGAAGTCGGTTTCCTGTGGGAATGAGAAGTTTTCCCGCGGTAAAAAGTACCCTATGTGTTATTCTGTTGTATAAACTATATTACTGTAAAGTTTCATTCAAATCCGTTCAGTCGTTTTTACGTGAAAGAAAAACAAACATCCATACATACATCCATACTCACAAACTTTAACGTTTATAATATTAGTAGGATGCTATTGATCAGTCTGAGTTTCGTATAGGTTGGCGATTATACAACAAAATTTGACTATTAATATTTTTTTAATATATTTTATTTTGCAGAGTTTTATTAAAATTGTTGAAATGAGAGTTAAAACCGCATTCGTATTAAATCGGCTAGTGACTCGAATAACGACTTTAATTACACACTTAACTTATTTCTTCTACTTTAAATTCCTGAGAAAAATATTATGCTGGAATTGCAATTAAATATACCATTTTAAGTAGTTCAACTCATGAAGTGTAACTTATTCACCCTTTCAAACGGCTCAAAATAAAAGTGATCATTGTGTATTTTACGTAAAGCTATTTTTGTTGCTTTTAGGCACTTAGGCACAAAATGGGTCCCGACAGGATCTGTTTTTTTCATGACCGTCGGGTATTTTAAGTTTTGTTCCAATTTTTATTATAGAATGTTTGGTGTTTGTGATGAAATTGTTTTTTAACTAATTTGAAACCAGATCTTTTAAATTATGATTTCATAGTTTGTTAATATACCCAAAAAGGCATTAACTGTAGTCTGAATCATACAGAAAGCTACTTACCATTAAATGCACATGCAACTAGCTTCAAACCAAAGCATAAACTTCGTGTAGATAGATATTCATAAGATATTCAAGATGCAACTTGATTCTGGGTTATTATTTTAGACGGTGTAGATGTAGCCAGCTGTTAGTAAAGAACTTCAACCCCAATAGAGGGTGACTTTGGATTCATTTTTAAGTAAAACTATTTATAACGTAAACTTGAAGATACATCTGAAGAACTATACAGTAGTTGCGTATCATTATCATTCCATAGTATAAATCCAAGTTGCTAATTCTGTCTGTTTGTATGTTTATCCGCTAACTTCTCCTAATTCACTAAACAGATTTTAATGCGGTTTTCGTTATCTTTTAGGGAATATTTTCATTTAAATTTGTAAATATAGAACATTCGAAAAAGGGACTTTAAGTTAGCCAAAATTCAATGTTTTGTGATCTAGTTGGTCAAAAATACACAATTGCGAAGCGTGGGCATGTCGCTAGTCTTATATAAAAATACTATAGTTATTCCACGCTATACATGTTAATCTAAATTGCCTAGTAAATAATGTTAGGCTTTAAAATTTTAACTTCTTAAAAATGGCGTTTGCCAAATCTATTCATACTGCTATCTACCTATAAACAATTCAAGTATTTACCATATCGTCATAGGAAACGTATAAATATTTGCGTCCTGATTGCGAACCCGTGTTGGGAATTGAAGCCGGATCTCACGCGCCTCCGATGTACCTACAATTTATAACAACAGCTATTTGATAGTCCTGTCTGTGTTTTTGTTTAAAGCCTTTGACAATTTGATACGAAAAGGTTTTTTGGTAAGGGTGATTAAAGATATTTTGGTAGGATTATATTTCAAACGTTGTTTTTATAAAAAAAACAGGACTGAAAATTCGTTTTATATGTATAAATGAAAAACTATTTTTTCGGTTTCATTTTTTAATTAACTTGTGGTAATTTACAAGTTAACACCGTTGAGAAGATAATAAATAATCTCGGTAAATATGTGATTATGAAAAACAGTGAGAGGTATTTTCAATTTCAATACCCGTTTCTAAGATATGTTATGATATGTACGTTATAATATTTGTTTATATTTAATTGACTTCATTTTAATGAGAAAAATTGAAACGCCAAGAGATGAATTCATCTCTTCTTACAGAGAAAATAAGTAATTTTTATTCACCTAGATTAATTAGTTATTTAAAACGGAAAATAACAAATACCTTAAAGAATAACGAGCATTTGTCTGTAAAATATCGAGTTTCAGTTCGTTTACAGTTGCAATAAAACGAAGTTTATTTCAACACGTGTTTAACGAACGTGCGGAACTCGCGTCCGCCATTAAACTTTCTTGCTAAGAAAACTGCTAATATTTTGTTTCTTAAAGTTAAATAGCAGATAAACTGCAACTTTAAGCTTTAAGACAACTTTAAGAATTTTATACCTTTTGTTTTGGAGTCGATAATTGTTAAATGAATGAATTGAAAAAAAATACATTATCTACGTCTGTTTGAATGTTTATCCGTTTTAACCATAACATAAGTTAATAAATTTGTCATCATATATATTTTCCAAATATTTGTAAGTTGCAAAAAAAAATCAAAACTTTTGCGGGTAATAAAAAAATCTCCAGACTACCTCACTAACTGTGTGATCCTAAATCTAGCTTTACATTGTAATAACTAAACAAAAAACTAGGGAAGAACCTGGTCCATTGTGTGGTGTTTAAACTCACACCCAGACACTATGAAGTTAAGAAAAGGCTATGTATAAAACCATGAATGAAACCCGAAATTCACGGCTCAGTCCGATATAAACATCGCTGTTCCATGGAGGTATTAAAAAGTCCTCTCACTAACCGAGAAATCCTATGCCCAACTTTAAGAAATGTATATGTTCTAATATTAAAATCCTCATCATAGCTTCAAATAAAATACACACAAACTCTACATTACTTTCAAAGTCAACGCCTCCAATTTGCAAGTAACAAAACTTTTCCCACAAAGCCTTGAACCAAAAAAAAACGAAAAAAGGAAACCACAAAAAATCTTGAGTAAAAGTTATAAAAACTGATGACGTGGCTATAAGCCTGTGGACTTTGGTGACAAGGGTCGTATCCTGGGTAATCCATCCATTTATGGAACTTCAATTTGATAATTATCTAGAATAGCTAGGTGACAGTTTTTAGAGCAATTTTCTTTAAGGGTTGGTCTATGAGACTTTACGCTGGAATTGCATTGGTAGAACAGTCTAGTAACTTGGTTATCTTAGATTAATGCTAACCTAAGTTAAGCCTGGATATTAATTTAAAAATTACAGACGAACCGTATTCCACCACTGGTATTTCATAAAAAAATGTATTCTAAAAATAAATAGAACTGTATGGAATAAATATATAAATAAAATATATCTTAGTTTTACTCTTTCTTCTTTCAGTCTTTCGTAAAAACTAAAAGCCGAACTTATAGCTTCTTCAATCGTTGTTAACCAAACATTTAAGATTATTTCTTTGCGTTTAGATATCTTTTAGAAGTATCAATTCCAAGCACACACAAGTACTTTCTTACAAGTTACTTACTTCGGTTCCAAGAAATCCACTTTGAAAATGGACGCCTCTGCCATTTTATAAAAAGATATTTCTGTTTGTGGAAATGGATTTTGCTTAACCTTTTCGATTTGTTGGATTGATTTCAAAGAGATTGTTAAAATGGACATTTGTAGGTTGGTTTTACATCTGGTATCAATTTTGTATATTGTTATTTGAGGATTTTGTTTTCCAATAAAAATCTATTATTTCATATGTTTTTTTATAATTTGTTGTGTAATTTATTCAAAAACATTTTTAAAAATATATTTATATTATATTCCTTAAAAGGCTAAACGAGTCTATCTTAAATCTTATCGGTGAGGGAAATCAAAACTTCTATTTCGCTGGCGGTCAGACTATAACATAGAGTACGAAGTAAGTGAGAGAGGAGAGGACATAAATACTGCAGTGTCGTAAAAACAAAACAAGAGCCAATAAAGCAAATAAAACAAATGAAGCTTTTTTTACGATTATTGAATAACAGTTGCAGATAGTCTCCTTTCTTCTTATGTTTAACTAATTTGTCATAATTCTAGGGCCGCCGTGCGAGCATGCTACAAGCGTGTTTAAATAAGTACTGCAGTATATTGTAATTCACGTGTACAAATTTCTATCCATTTGATGCTTATTCGTAACTAACCTGTGCCTTTAGTGCCTTCCGGAACACAAAGGTACTCAGATTATAAAATGACTGATGAAACCAATCGTACGAGCGACCGCAGCCAACGTCAAAGACAAAATTTGAATTTTCTACGTGGCAGAGTACTTAGTACCTTTTGACCCGAACATTATATAGGTATTTTAGCAATGTGGCAAATTGATTTAGATTATCAAAAAAAAAAAATTTGAAATATCGTTACAAACTTAATAACATTGCAGCTTTTTGCTCGAAAGCCCCTACCAGTCGCGGCGTACATTTTTTTTCGTACCAAAGCCTTTCCACTAGCTATATACACGATGGTGTGGTCCGATGTCAACAGGTCTCCTGAGACAGCGAGTGGTAATAACACCAGGACACCAGCCAATAGCAATTCGCCGCCATCGCTAAATCTAGAAATAGAGATTCAAATTACAATCTGACAGAGGGACAATGTATGTGACATACATTGAGGAAGTAGAATACTATTAAAAATTATTGACGGTGTCGGCACACGTAGTTTGCAATAATATTGTTTTAGAGATGTTGAAAGAAAGACTTTAAGGAATATGCTTCCTTAATGACACGTTGGATTATTCTATTTTTATTTGATATTAAAAAATAATATGTAAGACTCTTTTTAATTTTCTTTTTAGCTCCAGCCATAATAGCACAATTTCATGCAAACTTGCATCGTTACACTAAGTTAAGTGTCGAAGTAAAAGAAAAAGTCCAATAGTCGATTAGGTTAATAGGTTTAACTGATTACTAACCTCTAGGATTTTATAACTTAGAACTTTGAACTTACAAATGTTAATGCAGTAAATTATCTAATGAAGTTTAAATATTTTTCAATAAGCTGTTGAAAAACGCGACCTCCATTAATGTTAATAACAGATTAATTCTTTATTTTTTATTTTATTTGACTAAAAAACTTGGTTTCAAGACCCTTCCAAAGTTCTGCTTGGTTAAAAGTTTTTAACTGCAGCTTCAGTTGTGGTACATACATGTACAGTTGAGTTTTACGAAAGTGACCGATTTTTAGATTTTTGACTGAAAGATTTTGAGCATAATGCTATTAAATAAACAATAGTATATTATTCATTATTAACGCCAATTTAAAATCCATTATTTTTCAAGTTCATATGTTGGGAGTTTTTAGCAATCAAACAAAATTCTATCCTACTAATATTATGAACGTGAAAGTTTGTGAGTAAGTATGGGTGTTTGTTACTCTTTCACGTAAAAACTACTGGATGGATTTTGATGAAACTTTACAGTAATATAGGTATAATATATATCAGAATGACACAAAGGGTACTTTTTACCGCGGGAAAACTTTTCATTCGGGAAGGCGACTTTTACGCGAACGGAGTCGCGGGCGGCCACTAGTGTAAAATAAAACCTTACATCGATACAAAGTGGTTCCTGTATCTTGTCAGTGACTTTAGTTTTCAACCGATTTCTTTGACTGACTTTAGTTTGAAATCGATTTTCCGGTTCAATGTGTGTCGGCGCACTTTTAGTTAAGAATAGCTTTTCTTGTGTAACTAGGCCGATCTTCTTTCAGTGCAAAGTTTGTCAATTTCGAGGAACCCCACTCTAGTGAAGTTTTTTCGGTGGAAGATTTTTTATCTGTTTTCTTGTGTTTTTTTATGTTTGAAGTTTTGATAACGTGACGCGGAAGTGCGGGATCAAGGTAGTATAACTTTGTGTTAAATAATACACAATGACATATTGCGTAGATAATCCAAAACTTAGATAAGATAGGATTTGCTAAGTTTCTTAAAACTTTATAAAATGTTTATATCAAAGACCATACAGCGATGATAAACGATTCAAGATGACATGTCTATGTATAAAACAAACAATAGAGCTTGTAATTGGTACGCATCTTGCGAATACATTTAGAGATTCACAGCTATAAACATACGTTGCACGAAGATCTTTAAGGTTTAATTTTACTATGTCTTAAACTTAACATCAACTTTTTAACCACCCTTTCTATCTTAAACCATTCTTTTTATTCACAAATTGTAGAAAGTAGCATTTATAAACACCAAATCAAAAGCAATTTCAATAAAACATGACACAAAGCTAATAAAAACCAAATCTACAGAGACATTGAAATTTACATTAAAAGCCGGGGAACATAAAAGTAATTTAGAACATATCGTTTCAGGTTCTGAACACACGAATGCATGCATTAAACAACACAAAGGTGGGTAGTCAGTAGTTTACTTGCAAGTTACATTTGCATGTACCGACAGCAAAAAAATATCGTTTATTATAGAAGGTGCTTTTATTTTAATTAATTATTGCGAAGTAAACTTGGTGCATGAATAATAATTACAGTGGGTTAGTATATGGTCGTAGAGTAAGATATTATATTGATCAACAACAAATTTTTATCATCAGGTGAGTTTTAGTTTAGTCGTTATTGTTATTATTATTTTTAAAAGCATCGCTCGTTACTTTTCATACATTTGCAAATATTATCTGTAGCTTAAATCTAGAAAATATTGCACAAAAAACAACTTCAAGGTTAACCAAAACATAACACTTACAATCCGTAGGAAATACTAAATATACTCCGTAAAAAATCCGTAAACTACCTGTTGTCCTGACCGTACTTTTCCAATACCCATACCTTCTTATAGCTCGTTTTGCAATTGCAAACATACGGCCGGGATGAAAGCGGTAATGTAGTGGCGCAATTTTAATACTATTTACCGAACACTCTTTTTTACATTGACATATTTTATTGGGCTTTTGAGATCGGCGCGATTACAGTAATGGAAACAGAAGTGGATTGATTTCTGTTGATTTTTAACAGGATCTTATTTAATAAAGTAAGTTTCAAAATATTTATTTAGGTACAGGTAATATTTATTTAAAAGCGGTATAAATTAGGTGAAGCACCTTAAATTTGCCAAGTACAATTAAAGGAGTTAAGCCTACAATCTAACTTTTTCTAAGAAATGCTTCGTTAACTTAAGATGTAAACCCAATTAACAATAAATCTCACTCAACAAAGTTTATAATAAACTCGTGTCAGAAGACATTAGCACCATTTTCTATAGGAAACTTCCTGGAATCTATCATACGAAGACATTAAATAAAGTACACGCATGGTGGTGTGACAATAAATAATAGCGGATATCACGGACGTAAAATATGCGGATATTTCGGATGTATCGGATGTTACGGATGTAAATAATAGAATGGAAAGACGGACGACGACGTGGCTTTGGCAATATTTCAGTTTTGGGGTTTTACAGGTTGGGACCATGAATAAAGTTTGTAAAAGGGTTAAGGTAAAAGCACCTAATTCCGCGGGGTTCTAAAAATGGAACCCAAACCCGCGGTAAATAGAAAAACTAAGTTTTTTTATAGTTTCCGTCATATATTTAGACTTTTTAGTTCTTCAGCCTTAAGATAATTTAATTTAAGAACACATTTAAGTGCTTATATTATTATAAACACGCAAAACATATTAAATAAAAAAGTATTTCGCTGTGAGGTAATAAGATGTGCCATACATTTTCACGCGATTTCTCCGTAACGTTCAATTTACAAGAGGAGTGATTATCATTCTAGTTCTAACAGGAAAGGTCGGTTTTTAAATATTAATTCAATAGTCAAACGTTTAATCTTTAAGTTTTTGTTAAAAAAATATGCATTACTAGCTTACTTTTTAAGAAATTTTGTGTTGAAAATACATCGGCATTACCGTCCATTTTTTTAAAGCGGTTCCTTATCCCGTAGTGTACATCGGAATAAGGAAATCATGGAGTTCATTTCATCTTAATTTTTCACGTGATTATTATAAGCTCAACTTCATTTAGGCAATCAAATTGAAAAAATTGGTTAACGTTGGGTTAGAAAACCCAATTCCGTGTTAGTATATATAGTTAATCAAAATATATGACCAGAGTAAAATTCGATGATTTTTCTAAAACGAAACCAATATTGCAATCGTTTTAATTCTATGTTCTAGTAACAATTTCTTTTCAGAATTATCAATTTTAATTCATTTTTTTATATTTTAAATATTAAAAAACATGTATTACTCGGATTTAGAAATATTAATTTTCGAGTAGGACCGTTATTCCGAGGTATATAAAACGGAATTAAGTTATATGGCAAATAAATCGGAACGTAATGCCGTGTTACTTTTCCAATGTAATGAGACCAAACATAATGCATAAAATTATAAATATTTTGTTTACTTATGGCCCTTATTTATATGAACTTTAGAGAGTTAAATAAATTTAAGAAATATTGGCTAAAAATTCTATCAATAATAATGATAAATATTATTATTTATAGAATTTTAGTTAATAATTCCGTAGAATCAGTAAGCAGAGTAATTCACGTAAATATTTCATCATAATTTGAATTATTTGCTGCATAAGTACATAACTATTAAAGCGGGCTTTCTTTACAAATCCATATCTCGGAATTAGGTGCCCAACTACCGCGGAGTTAGGATTTTTACCGCGGAATTAGGGTTTTCTGGCTTAGCCTACATTTTGCTTAATTTGAAATATAAACCCATTGATAACTGAAAAAGTATTTAAATATTTGTAAAGAATATTAGATCGTCCATCTTATAAAGTAATATATATCATCTTATATAATACCCTAAACCGCGTTTTTAATCCCTAATATCACTGTTCCTTTCTTAATGATGCAAAAATACCGCGGAATTAGGTGCTTTTACCTTATTATATAACGGGTGTAAAAAGACCACTTCCGAAGCCTGAAACCATGTATTCTGGAGCCTTAATAGTAACTAAATTCACTAACAGTATACCCAGAAAACCTAATTTAAAAAAGTTATTAAGGATTGAAAAGTCATATTCGGCGCTTGAAGTCATCCCCCAAACATCAACTGTTGGTTCAGGTGCGATAATTTACATTGCAAATTCAATTAAAACCCTATTTAATTTTAAATCGTCGCAAAATCTGATAGTGTTCATGCAATTTTGTACAATTACGTAAAATAAAATTATTTTTCTGTTAATCATAAAAACAATTTTTTTGCTCAAAACGTAACCCGTACCCCTCCAGCAATGCCCAGTTTTTGTTTTTGGAAGCAGTTCTTTTACACTCCGTATAGTTTAGATTTGTGTCATAGGAAATACAGTTCTTTATCCTAAGTTCTTCAATTATACTAGCTGACCCAGAAAACGTTATATTGCCATAAAGTTAGGTGTGGACAACCCTCATCACTTAGGGATATGAAAAATAGATAGTAGCCGATTCTCAGACCTACTTTTCTATTCTATTCTATTCTAATTGTATTTTTCACAGCATGTATCCAGCCACCAATTTGTGTCAATTTGCATTTGCATACATCATTTATCTGCACTCTGATCATCGTTGTTACCAATTTGCCGCCAATTTTTTGTAAATGGCGACACTGATTGTATTACTTACAAAATTGAAATCGTTCCGGAACAAGCTGATGTTTTGAGTTTTAAAAGGATTTTTTCGGATTGACAATTTGTTTCACGTTAAGGGGATTTAAATTTGATTTTTGTAGTACAGATATAGGATTGAAAGGATTTTCGTTAAAATTTTTGGCTATGGAATGGAGAATGGTGACCTATTTCACTGGTAACTGCAATTCTATATGTGTAAAAATAATTTTGGAGTTATAGATACTGGAAAAAGGAACGCGGGTCTCCAGGCATTGTGCGACTAGGAATCGAACCCAGGACCTTTAGATTACCGGTCTAATGCTCTGACCACTGAGCTATCGCGCCGCTACAATGCGTAAAAATACTTTGAGTAAGACAAAAGACGACGAGTTATTTTTTCCTTCTTGAATTAAATATAAGTAAGAATCTGACCGCAAAAGTTAAAGTTACATTATATAATAAATAATGGATATTATTTAAAGTTATTCGCTAAAGTTTCAAAAGAACATAAATAATATTTTTGTTTAAGAAGAAGCAATACTTTATGTCTTAGTTTTACAACAAGAAACGAGTAACCTAAGAGGGTTATCAAAACAAAGATCTAATCAAAATATTTCTTAAATTATTACTTCTTCTGCTTATAAAGTAACATTCTGGAGTGGTAGAGTCTAGCTGTTGGTTCTGTCTGCAGCGATTAGTGGGCTGACTCGATCCGTGAAATACCACCGTCGCACAGAAAACCGACGTGAAGTAGGGACGATATTCCTGTGTTTCGTTCGGTGAGTGCGGTATCCGGTGCCTTATATTCTCAAAGGCTCAGCAACACACCCTAACACCCGCCGAGTTGCGGTTAGTCATGGGCGGCGGTGATCACTTACTATCAGGTGACCCGCATGCTCGTTTGCTTTGCTATATTATATTAAAAAAAAACTAAGTCAATTTTCTTGGCCACGAATATCATTGTCAGTGTTTTATTTTTTGTGAATAACAGATCCCGGTATCAAAACTTGCGGCATTTTCTTGAACCCGGATTCTGTTTATCTTTCGATTGCCGACTGCCGTTTCCTTTTCTATTTCATCTCGATATCCATCAACCCTTACCCTCTTTTAACCCAAATCTCTAACTCACCACCTCCATACTCTCACACAAAGCAATTTTACCAACACTATATATAATATATATGGGGTGGTATCTCGTAATCCGTTGCATTTGCCCACAGGCTGCTATTTAATAACCCGGCGGTGCAGTGCAGCCTCCAAATCCACACTAAGTCGCCTATCTGACGGTACCTATTCCGTTGTCTCAAACTGTAGTAGCAGACACGGGGAAACGTGAAATTGATAAACAAGAGATTCAGAAGCTTAGTTAAGGTGGAAATTTAAGTTTGAAAATGCAGGTACAGAAAAATCATTGTTTTTTATACAACTAAAGGGTAGAAATACCTATGCTCGAGGCAGTTTAAAAGCCGTAATGGAAACTGAACGCGAAAAATTAAGGTTTAAAGGAACAAGCATTATTCCTTCCAATATTCGTTTTTAAAGCTACTTATGCGCACACTACCTTGTCGTCTAACATGCCTTGTCTTTGTTTGCATATTATCTTCTTTCTCGCGGACCCGACTATGCGACTTTAAAGCTAGAACAGAATAAAAGCTAACCGACCTACAGCTTGATGAGGTCTGAAGCTCGCTGAGAGGTTATAGGATTACGGCTTGTAAGAGCTTTTTAAATGAACAATTTGCTAAATATTTAGTAGGGCTGGTGTAAACATAAAATATGAAATTAAAAAGTGTTGTTTTTAGTTTTCGTTGTGCAATTTTATTGTAATATTATGAGATTGTGTTTGTTTTGGAATGATAGAAAGATTTTGTGAGGGCTTTTTTTACGATACCATCAATAATTTATTAATTCATTTTTGCAACTGTTACTGTTATCGTTGCTTTTATAAAAATGCTATTCAAACCTATAAAAATACATAAAATATAAGTAAACTTTTTAAACTAACACCGTTTCTATCGAACAATCACAATGGCCCGTACTCTAACATTGTTGAATGAATAAATGAATGAACGAATGAATGAGTTCATATGTATTCTCTTACTAAAAGATTTCATCGCATATTTGCTCTATTTTCCTGCTCCTAAGCCTTTACCATGTCAGCTTTACAACTGCACTAGAACTTCTGAATAAAACATAGTTGATATGTGTACGTAAAGTTAGCAAGAATACTAAGTGGTCACATAAAGGTATTGCAAAATCAATGAATTAAATATGAAGTAAAATGCTAGGGGCAGTTTTGATAAGAGAACGGTGTAACTTGCTTGTTTGGTATGTTGGGGGTTATTTATGTTAGAAGATATGTTTTAAAATGTGTAAAAATACAACAATGTGATTTTTTGCGGATCCAAAACCGTGTTTAACATTTTTGTATGTGACTAAAGTATCCTATCAGCGCTAGTGAACTGACACAACTTCATGCTTCTAAAGATTTTCGCAAATGTATACTTTATTTATACCAAACCTAAAATAAAATGTTTGTTTTCAAGAGAAAAATATATTATACGACAGCGCTATTACCGGCGTTATTGAAGGTTGAACGAATACACAATAATTTAAATCCACACGAATACCTACAACTCAGAGACTTCAAGGTAAATTCATTCATGAATAAAGAGCTTAAAAACATTGAAGCTTACAAAAGCTTGAAAACGTGGCGAGCTATCAAACAAAACAATACTCGTTTTATAACACAAAACCCAACTGTATAATATTTTCATAAACAGGACACAAAAGTATAAAATAAACTTTAGCAACACTACACCACAAGGTTAATGATGCTTTTGTTTGTCAGAATAATATAATAAAAGTGTATTTTCTTTTTTCTCGAAGCTTGTATGCTACCTACGAGCTGTCACTTGTGAATGCACGCTGTCAGTTTCATAAAGGCTTTGTCTCGACGCCCGTGTCTTTGTTATACTATATTTTATTTATTAATACACAGAGAGACACGTGTGGATTTATATCTATACTAGTGGCCGCCCGCGACTTCCTTCGCGTGGAAATCAGTTTCCCGTGGGAATGAGAAGTTTTACCGCGGTAAAAAGTACCCCGTAAGTTATTCTGATGTATATACCTATATTACTGTTAAGTTTCATTAAAATCCATCCAGTAGTTTTTACGTGAAAGAGTAACAAACATCCATCCATCCATCCATCCATCCATCCATACATCCTCACAAACTTTCACATTTATAATATTATATAGTAGGACTAGTGGCCGCCCGCGACTCCGTTCGCATGGAAGTCGGTTTCCCGTGGGAGTGAGAAGTTTTCCCGCGGTAAAAAGTACCATATATGTTATTCTGATGTATATACCTATATTACTGTAAAGTTTCATCAAAATCTATCCAGTCGTTTTTACGTGAAAGAGTAACAAACATCCATACATTCATACATCCATACTCACAAACTTTCACGTTTATAATATTAGTAGGATATTAATTAGGTTTGTTTATAATCACCTAGTAAAGTCCTAAAAATTGAAGCGTGTTTTGATAGCCGATATCTTAGAATTAGTGCGGTGACTTAGTAATTTTAGAACGTGTTGCAAACCAATAATTGTTCTCTAGCTGAAGCGATAGCTGTCTAATAAAATTGACGGACGCAAAATAAATATTAAAAAGGCTAGCTAAAATAAACAAGAAATTAAAATTAAAACTGACCATCAAGAAAATAACTAATAATATTTTAAAATTATTCTCAAGAAGTATATTTAATTGTATTTTCTCTATGTTTCCCCAATAAACTATTTATTGCTTCACAAACATCCTGTATCATCGGAATTTTTCATTAAATGGAACTAAAACCCTATTATGAAATACTATACGAGCTTTGTGACAAAGCCTTTGTTGACTTGTCTAGCCATTGTTCAAACTATAATATTGGAAAAATACAATGCTACAAAGATAATAAACTTATACATTTTAATATATTACTTAGCTATATTTAAAAACAGAATGTATATTAAAAATGTATCTTCTCTTGTTTATATTTTTGGGACAGCTGTAAAAGCGGCGACAGATTTCACCTAAGCTGGTACAATATCCGTGGGTTTATGAGAAAATCTCCGAACTTGTGGCCGCTTTACACGATCCCGGGATTCACGCTGCGTATGGCATGAGCCTTATGATGTACGAAATAGTTCTTGATACCATTTTTTGGACAATGTCTTAGGGACAATAAAACATATTGTTTTCATGTTGTTGTGTATAAGAAACTTATTTATTGTACACTAGTGGCCGCCCGCGACTCCGTTCGCGCGGAAGTCAGTTTCCCGTGGGAATGAGAAGTTTTCCCGAGGTAAAAAGTACCCTGCGTGTTATTCTGATGTATAACTTATATTACTGCAAAGTTTTATCCAAATCCGTCGGGTAGTTTTTACGTGAAATAGTAACAAACATCCATCCATACATCCATTCATACTCACAAACTTTCACGTTTATAATATTAATAGGACACATCGCAACTAACGAAGTTATTTTAGTGTCAAAGGAACTGAAAGACACCTACTTAACTTTTAAATTTTGATATTTTTATTTCAATTATTAGTTACGAAAAGTATCAACTAAGGTTTAATATGTTTTTTTCTTCTAAATATATAGAAATGACTTTTTCAATATTTTGTTTTAAATTTCAAGCAAAAGCTTTACGACTCCGCGACTAAACTTTTAAGGGTTCTCCAGAATGGAGATATTTGCCTGCAAACCTACTTTCGTAGGGTATAAAGGTTCTCTAGGGATCTTATTTTATACGGACCTCGGGTAAGAAGACCCTACATTTGTTTTACTCAGCTCAGGGGAACAACATCTATTATGAGGGAGGTAAAAAGTTCAAAAAAGGTAGTCCCTGAGTGGGGCAATTTGGCGGATTCTTTCTAGAATCGTAACGAGTTTCTATTAGGTTTTGGTATTGGCTGTGCTTAGTTAGCAGGTTCAGAAAGAGGTTTTTTTATATAATAGACATGTTCGATGATAATAAATCTACCGAAAGTGAAAGTGTTTATAGCAACGGTGTCACACATCACAAATATTTCATATAGATCTATTATTATGTATTTCAATTGTATATCAGTGCTTATTCAAATTATTTTCATCGATAAGTATTGTTAAATAACCTCTATAGTAGTCACATTTCTTTTAAATTAAGGTGAAGTAGCGGGACATCCCTTTTGTATATTTTTCTTCGATATCTTACTAGTACATCTTGAATTATGTTTCTTTTGTGGTACGTGAGTAATTTTGTTTACATTTCATCATATAAAAATCCTTCCATACCGGCGTATATAGATAGTCTCCTTTAAATAAAAAATACAGATAGATACGGTAACGATAAATCGAAAAAATTGAAAAAACAACTTTTAGGAAAACGAAATCTGTTGAGATGTTTTCCTCCGAAAAAAGGCTAAATCTTTGCCTAACTTCATGTGAAAGTAAATAAATATTGTATGAGATCCACCAACTTGTGGGAATAAGGTATTTGTGAATCAACATTCGAATCTTGATGAATGTTTAATAAGTCTCGGTAGGACTATTTTTAGAATAACTATGAAATAAAATAAGGTTTTTTTTTTGTTTCCGACGCTAAATTTACCGATTAAGTTTTGTTTATAAATAGAAAATAATAAAAAAAATCGTCTTTCGAAATTATTAATTTGTGAGTTTATTCAATTTACAGATTTTTCCGTAACTTTTCCTCTCGAAATTACTAAGTATTCCCATTTTACTAACAATAATATTATGTAACGAACAAAATTCGAAGTAGACGTCTATTCCTTGTAAGTTAGGACAATTACTTAAACATATTATAATGCCGTGTACTAAATACGCCACTATTTAGCCTCCATTCTGTCTTCCTCATCTACTTACTGCCTTACGTCACAGCATCCAATTCTGCCTACTGAGCTCCATCACGCTAAGAACTTTACTATGCCATCTCGAAAGCAGACGGTAAACGGTTGCACGAGGAATGGAATGTTCTCGACTGGTGCAATTGGCTGAAACTGCCTGCGTTACATATGCCTTGGGAAGACAAAGGAAAGAAATACTAATGTGAGTGTGGTTGATTGAGGTTTTAAAGATATGGTATATGCTGGTACGATTGTTTTAATGTTTGTGGCGTATTTATAAGTTGTGATCCGTCTGCGGCTTTGACGATAGAAACTTACATTTTTGATTTTAAAATAATCTTAAAAAAATATATTTTGAACTAAATGTATCAAAATATGTTAATATTAAAAAGCGAATATCCCGGGCAATTTCAAACTAAACATTTCGGACTTCATAAAATAAATTCTGCCGAACAAAAACTTAGCGTCGAATCAAACCCAACTTTACAAAGAAGAAAGTAGATTCCAACGGTAAACTTTAACGCCATTAGTGACGCTGACCGATAGAATTGCAGGCAATAGTGTTGGCCATAACATAGATTTATAGTATCGATGGTTTTCTATAACCTTTCATTTCACTATGGTTCATTATCTATTTTGTTTTGTTTGAAAAAGAAAGTTTGTAATCGGATTGACAGACATGTGACCTATACCGTTTTTTTTTAATCACCGTTTTGTTGTTCCATCTGCTATTAGAACCATTTTGTACTCATACTCATTTAAACGCGCATTGAATTTTTCGTCTATCTCTCGTTTTATATTTTTTAATTTATTTTTTTATATATTGTGCCAGCACTATGACATGAGATGGATGGCAGAAAGTTTCTGGTATTGCCATCAGTCAACTATTCGAATTTGAAATGACTGGCGTCAGGCATCCGAATAGCAGCTCACTCAATTCCGAATTCAAAAGTTATGTGTTCGAATTCCGAAGTATCTAGAAATTTCTAGATTTGCGGTTCGCGTTCAGCTCTACAGTCCATTAATTTCAATTGTTTATGAGTTAACGGATTCCTCTGAAGTTTGATATTAATTTGTTTGTTGGAATGTATTTAAGAATGGTGTTTTTAAGTAAAGTTGTAGTTAAAATAAAAATAGATTTATTTAAACTAAATGATGAAAACTGATGAGTTAACGGACATACTTACATACGTATAGACACGGACAGCGAATTTGCTTCCTACAAATGTATATGTAATATATAAAAAAAAGTCACCTTAAAGTTCTTAGAAACTTAATTAAAATATTTGATATAGCTTCATTATTACAATAATTACGTTCGCTTTTAAATGTCGAATCGTGAACCATTGTAACTGAGAAATTGGCGCCAAAATTTTCTCATCAGCTGTAATTGAAATCAGTGAAGTCAGAAATTATGTAATTAGCTACTGAAATTAGAATCAAAGTAGGTGTAATTAACAATGGAGATTTTTCATTCTGGTTTCGTTTATTTTATTAGTTTTAATGGAACTTTATAACAAGGAAGACTAATGTTCAAAGACTTATAAAAAATAAAAGCGTACACGAATAGAGTTCTTGCCTAGTTATAAACATATTTTGACGTTTTTTACTTTTTTCTTAAGTTATAGATTATTTTGTAAGCATTCAAAACTTAAGTGACTTAAAAATGCTATCGGGATTATAATATTATTTTTAATTTGTACAAAAATGTATTGAATTTAAAAAACATTGAATTGAGTCTTAAATTATGAAATACGCTGTAGACAAATAATATTCTCGGTGATGATATTTCCAAACGAGAGGAACATTCAATAGCGAACCCCTATTTGCATTGCAAATTCGCTGTATTTTTTAAACAATCTCTGTCGGGGAAACTTCTGGAAGTTCTACCAAAGTGTACACTCAACAACAAATATATTAGCATAATATAAATATATATCTATGGATCATTGACCTACTTCTTCTTTCATGTTATGTGCCTATGTAACTTTGCAGCACATATTTATCTAGTGTCTTTGGTTTTAGTAACCGTCAGTAAAGGCCTTTGACTTAATTCCTAGAGTAAAGAGGTCATTCAAGTCAGGGTTTAAAAGTACATATTCCAAACAGCTCAATAGCTGACTGTACAATGCGGAAAAGATTTATGAAGTAAAGTTAAGTTTGCAAGTCCGTAATGATAATTATTATTTAACAGCGAAATGAAAGTCGAACGCAGGAATATTACCTAAGTAGGTAGATAGATTCCTCTTTTTAGTTTAAATTAGGATAGAAATTAATAACTACATCAAATGAGATTACAATCTTATAAGACTGTATGCTAAAACGGCTAATTTAGCTCTTTTTAAGAAACAACAACATATAAATATCAATCTTAACCTCAAATTGACCAATTTTGTTTTCCTCCGCGGTCTATAAAATAAAACAACAAAGTATAATATAAAAAACCCAAATGCAAATCGTTTTTCCTTTGTTTTCGAAACCCCATCATGCCTGTACACACTCGGTCCATAATTTTCGTGTCGTTCAGCCTATTTTCATCTATGTAAACAGTACATTTCTTCCGAGATGCGATCGATAGAACCCTTTTCCGCTAGAAGTGGGCTTCGCGAATGAAACCTTGAGAAAAATCACCGGCGTCCGCAAATTTGCGTGGAAACTTTTGGAATAATCATTTGAAATATGTCATGGATGCGGGGGGAAGCTTTTTTCTGTGTTTTGGTTGGTAATATTTGAATTACGTTTACGTACGATGTTTGTTTTCTTGTTATTGTTATGGTTTTCAGGTTCGCACATAATAAAAGACTATTTTAAACACCTCGTCAGTACAGTTAAAAAGAAAAATATGTAATGTTTTTATTTAAAACACAATTACATTTTGTTTTACTTATATTAAATTTATGTTCATCTTTAACTGTTAATATAGTATATTATTATACAAGTGTGCAAAGTTGTTTATTATACACGAGGCTGAGGGTGTAAATCAGCCTAGTGTATAAAGAACATGTTGCTCACGAGTAAAATACGCACTTTTTCAACACACTTGCGAAGAAATACAATTCTTTTTTTCATAAATTGTTTCCTACACAGTAACAAATGTAAACAAAATATAAAGAATTCGGGAAATGACGCGCAACTTTTTTTTGGACGCGCCAACCAGCCTCCATACAGCCTATTTGAACATTATTTTTTTCAGATAAAATACAATTATTTTGTTACAAATTACTGTTTATTATCAATTTGAAAGTAATCAATGTTTATTTTTTCTAATATGAACATGTTATTTAATCTAAATATATAAATGGATTTTCAGTGGCATAAAACCTCTTTGTTTTTACAAAAAAAAAATGTATTACCCGATCAAATTGAAAATGCTCTGTTTACTAGCTTAAAATAGCTTATAATCCCTACAAAGTTAAGGTAGGGATCGATATATTATGCACTAGTGTGTAATAGGTCGGTTTATGGCCTTCAAAACGGTGTAATAAGGCTCACTTTTGAGCAAGTGTGTTGAAAAGGTAATTTACTACATGGTTTTTAGTATCGAGTACCGATTGGCAAATGTATGATATACAAGTACCGCTTACGAGGCGTAAGTTGTTAGTATGTTCTCTAAGGTTTCTTTTTCTGTGAATGGGCATAGCAGCATCAATCTAATATTTTGAAAAAGATGTCAAGAAGTACCTAGGAAGACACAATTTTGTCAATTCTAAAGTATCACTGAACAATGGCTGGTAATCTATTACAGAACGCGCTTCAAACCAAGATTTTATGTTAATCGCACTCAGTGATTTCGAATAACATCAATTAACCCGACTAAATTGCGGTTGATACCTACTAAATTCTGAGTGTCCAGATGTTAGAAACAAACGGACTGCTGCGACAATTTACAACAGAACCCTAAAATGGTTGCTCAAAATTGAGAGCTTTTGGAAATATACTCCCATGTTTTAATAGCGAAGTTCAGAAGCGTGGAATTGCTTAGATGGGAATATACGATTGCTAATATTAAAGTACCCGCGAATTTCGCCTCTCATTTCTGTGCGGGTTTGAAAAGATCCTTCTGTTTATGAATTTCAAAATACAACACGCCTTTGTTCGTTATTCAAATACGTCAAAGTCTGCTTTTGTTTATAATTTTCTTTTTAAGACATGACCTTGCACATAAATCCTCATTCAGCCAATAACAATTTCGTATAGCGTTCAATTTTATTTTATCACCTAAATGCTTATGACTTTTATTTGATCGGGGTTTTATTGCCCGTGCCTAATTTAAAAAGTTGTTTCCCTAAGTGCAATTTAACGGTTTTGTTTATCTCTTACTCTTTAGGAAAGAAAATGGACGGTGTATAAAATGGCGGGAAGCGAGTTTGGGTTTTGTCGTAAAGTGAAGTCGGGAAGTCATGAAACCAGAGTGAAGATCGTAACAAAGCAATAGGATTCAATGGATGTTGAGTAAGTTTAGTTGTAAGGGCAGATTTGAATCGTCCTTGGCAACTTCATGTTAAACTTGTCTGTACTGAATAAAACTTTATGAATTCATAATGGAGGTGGTGACAATAGTTACTTCAGTACGATTTTGTAGGACTTCTTAAGTCATGTTAATAAAATATACGTACCTTAACAAAGAACCATTGTAAAAGAATATTATCTTTAGATAGGTAGGTAGGTACTTAAAACTTACGGTGAGGGAAGACTTACATTGAAGAGAAACTTTGAAGTAGTTCGCAAAGGATCCTTTATAAAATTAGAAATATTTTCTCCTTTAAAGTTATTACAATTTAAAACAATAATGTTTATAGAGTCATAAAACAGTAAAGATTGACCTCCTTATTTTGAATAACCCTTTTTTTTTACAAATGTACTTGAATGAGAATATATTAATTTTTACAGTTTTTTATCCTTCTAAAAAACGTTTTTCAATTTATGATGAAATAGAAAAAAAAATATGCATTAGTACTTACCTTTTCGCTTATAAAAGATCTTATACATATATATCTTACAAATTCAGGAATTCAACTCAACTAAGGTAAATCAGTGCTATTTCTATCTATCTATTCTAAGAAATGTGACATATTGACTTATATGGTATCAATATGTGGGTGTCAAAATGGAATAGTATAAGTGGATCTACGGATGATGGTACCAGCGTTCTATAGATATGCCTTTTACTTAGATGGGACTATGGGATCTTATAGAAGGCAACTTTTGAAAAATGTGTTTGGTGTGTGAAATTTCAAAGACTATAAACTGTGTTACTACTTAAAAAATCTACTTAAATGAGTTGAGTAAGGTAAAATGAGAACTATAAATTTGTTGGTTTTTAAATCATGCTATGTGTCAATGTTCTGTGCATTTTAGTTTCGTGTTGCCATTAACATAGCAGAAAATTTGTCTATTTTTGTATTTGGCAACACAAAACTAATCGAATTACTGTAAGGGGAAACTCGTATTAGCAAACTGTGTTTATCGTCAACCTCTACTCTAGATGTGAACTAAACTCAATCGTGATGTAAATAGAGATCAAAATGCGATGTTTGATAAACTATCATGCCAATAACTTGTTAGCTTACTTTCGGACTCTTCTGTTAGACCTGAGAAATATCCAATTATGTTAGTGTGTGTGTATATAAAATAATATCATTAGTGTTTAACCTAGTTATGTATGTTTTGCAGATTTTTGTTAATATTAAAATAAAACTCTTGAATCTTGAACTTAATTACATATTTTAATTTCTATTTTAAAACCAAAAAGATATAATGCAATGTATGCAAATATAATTATATTGGAAAGTATATAAGGACAAACTCATACCTATGGGGTTTAAAAGAACTGCTTCCGAAAACAAAAACTGGGCATTGCTGGAGGGGTACTGGTTACATTTCGAGCAAAAATTATTATGAGTAACAGTTTTTTTTTACGTAGGTAATTGTACAAAATTGCATTTATACTATCTGATTTTGCGATGATTTCAAATTAAATAGGGTTTTCAATTAATTTGCAATGTACATAATCGCACCTGAACCAGCAGTTGATGGGTGAGCAATGATTTCAAGATTTTCAAGCGCTGAATATGGCTTTTCAATCCTTAATGTCTTTTTAAATTGGGTTTTCTGGGTATACTGTTAGATAATTTAGTTACTATTGAGGCTCCAGAATACATGGTTTCAGGCTTTGGAAGTGGTCTTTTTACATCCGTTATAGTGTCTGATTTTTGAGAACTGCCTAAGGACTTAAAAATAACAAACTTTTTATATTCGTAAGAATAACTTCCAGAAATCAATATTTTTTTTCTTAATTAATTGTTTATCTGACTACTGAAGATATTTTACATAATAAAAGTAAAAGTTTAATTTTATTTGTCATTATAAAACCTATTTCGTATAGAACTTCATCCACAATAATCTTTTCCGTATAAACATAAGAAGCTTTTAAAGGCTTTTTGCTGAGCATAAGAACCGCAACAGTTAAGACGAAAATACAAAGATTTCCAACAACTCAAAAAGATTAAAGAAGGAATACGCAAATGGCGCTCATTAAGTTTTTAGAACAAACAAAACGCAAAAAAAGATTTAAAACCCAATCTTTAAAAAAAATGTTGTAACTTAGAATTGTCAGAGTACCTAGAAAACAGAGTAGGAATAACTAAGATCTGCATAGGCACACAATAAAAAAATCGTTAAACCTGACAATGTGAGTTCTGACTAAAAATATGTAAAGCGGTCATTTTATGTTTTATTTTGTAGTTCAGTGTCTAAACGTCGGCCATTTGGGCAGACTTGATATTCAAAACCCTAAGTAGTATTGGCAATGTCATAAATAAACAAAAATATACTCAATTTGGTAACTATATTACAACCAGCAACACCGTCTGTTAAAATTAAATGATAATGAGATAGCGGGGCAATGACGTCATCGGCGGCGCCATTTTGAAAAGTAGCCGCTACCTATTAATACGCTTGGAATCCAATCAATTGTCAACGTTATTACATGGTCCATATTTTCAAATAATCCGAAAAGCGGCTCGCTTTGAAATAAAAGTAACTTTACAACAATAATTGCTTTGAACATAAAATAACAACGTCCAATACAAAGAGACAAACAATCTTGGAGCCTTGTTAGAAACTTATACCTACAATCTGGGACACGCTGTATTCTTTGACAATACTATCCATTGAAGCAATTTGAACATAATAAAACTTTAAACTTTCCAATTGTCAAGTTTGCAAACGGTACTTACACTATACAACGTACCCGAAATCTCCGTCAATATTATTTAAGCTTCTGAATTACAATGTTGAAGTTTATGAAACACGCGAAGCCGTAAATTCGACATAAAAACATCTTTTGACTACCAAACTATTCCAACTTTTGCAGTGAACACTGCAATTTCGTCGCTATTCCGAAGATAATAAATAATAGGTGTATCGCGAAAATATTTAAATGGGTTTGTTGATAGAAAACTAACATTTGGGAACACGAAACGAAACACAAGTTTTATTTTCGTGTATTAAGGAAAAAATAACATTTTATTTCCTGAAATGAATAACAATTCTCCTGAACGAATGACTGAATGGAAATAATGAGTGGATGAATGAGTTGTCTTACAAATTTTAACGGGATAAATAGGGTGAAGTCTTTTCTTAAAATGGTTGCCATTACAACACGACCCTTTTCCTTCAAGATCCTTTTGTGTCCTTTATATTATAGTGTACCATACATAAGTTTACGAGTAACGATTTAGTTTTATCACGTAAACTACTGGACTTATTTAGTTCTGTATTACGACACCCTTTCTAGGGACTAAACGGTTAAGTCTGTAGACATTTTTAATGGCTTAGCTTACAGGGCTAAACCCTAACTCCATATCTTTTTAAGGTAGTATTATTTTATAGTAAGATATACTTGTAATAGCAGTTTAATTTCTGTTCAAGTTATCACAAAGCAATAGGTATAGAAAAACAGAAATTGAATTCCTTTCTTAATCGCAGATGGTGTTTAACCGACTTCCCCGCAAAACGGTTTAACAACAAATGTCCTATCGTATTGTTAGACGATGCAATTAAAGTAGAATTTAATATACTACCTCCAGGCATCCACTGTTGCTCGAGCAATTGTTTTGTCGTACTTCCGCTTTATTGGAACCTGCCTCTTCCGGTAATGAGTTTTCGATTTTCAAAAGGTTTTTCGAACACTGCTAGAAAGAGGCGCGTTTTTCTTATACAACCTCTTTGTCGCTTTTTATAAACTTTTTAATTGCGTTCTTTGGAAGAAGGTTAAGGATAAAGATATCAGATTTTACAAGTTTTTAAAAATTTTAATATAACCCGATAGTGTTGTTCCTATATATTATTTTATAAGCAGGTTAAGCTCCGCAGACTAGTTCTTTTTAAATATAAATTACAATAAAACAATATCTATTGGCTATAACCACATAGTAATATGTTATGTTGTTTTAGTTTGTATTACATAGGTGTGATAGATGCTACCATACCCATTAATATTTATTTCATGTGATCACAAAAACTGTTTTCAAAGAGCTCATATACCTGGCCAGAAATAACTACTTCTTTTTTTAAACCCCACTCGATATAAACCGATAAGGCTCGCACCAAGAAGTTTTCAATCACTCCCACGCCTGAATATTTTGAATTTCGAACGCTCGTCCTTCACGAAGCTACTATCGCGTTGTCAGCGAAAAGACCACGAACATAGCCCATCGAAGGGGATTTCCTTGAAGGGAAAATGAAGGGCGCTTAGAAAGTGATGACGTGTAGCAAGCGATAGAGCCATCAGGGCTCATTTAAATGTCGCGGAGGGCTGAGGGCCCTTCAGCTCTCGGATATTATATCAAGTAATTATTACGTCGTGGTTTACTTTTTGTGTTTGCGTAAGCTGGGGAGCAAGATGTGAAAGTAATTTGAGCGGCTGTCGCAATTACTGGTGTAATTTAGCGGTTTAATGCTGTGATTTGTGTTGTTTTATGTCTGAATGTCTTTAAAATATTGTAGAGTTTGTTACCAAGTAGAATTAAACAGAAAAATATAACTAAGTAATTTTTGAAAAATCTTTTTGAACCCTGAATCCAGTTTTTATACCTTTATTTTCATTTATTACCGTGATTACCTCAATTACTACATTGACAACCAAGCCCAGTTTCTTCGTAAACCCAACTAAATTTAGTTATTAGTACCTCTAAACCCCCGCAGATCATGTGCATGCTTGGTTGTTTGTGAACTACCCTACATAAGATCGTCTGATATTATTCTAAGAATCGATACCACTGTTTACATTCTGAACACAGGCAGATGAATTCACGGGGTTAGGTTTGTTTCCATTAGTCGTGTGGTGGGATAGATAAAACTGACTGATTTATTTTAAAATGGAGGCGTTCCTTTTTCTTTGTTGAATTAAATGTTTCGATATTGTTTTTTTCATACCCATACTTCTAAATTTACACTTAATTTCTGTGTACAAAATAGGTATAGTTTTTTTTTTATAAAGGAAGTACTTTGTTTAGAAAGATTTTTATGATTTTAAACTTGTGCATTAGTATTTTATTACAACTTCTTATATATTAATATAACAAAAAATATAACTATAGTAGTTACTTTAATTGAACAGAATACAGACAAGTTTTTTTTGCAAAAAGAGCTATTGACCTCACTAAATGTAGAGTAATCATAGGTATATTTTTTTGCTGATCATCAAAGAAGAAAGAAGCCAGTGCCTAATTAATAAGACAGAATTTGTTTTTAAGTTATAGGAATTGGAGGAAATTTCGTTGGGTTGACGTAGCGGCGCGGTAGGTCAGTAGTCAGAGCATTAGACCGGTTATCTAAAGGTCCTGGGTTCCATTCTCAGTCGCGTAATACTCGGAGGCCCGCGTTCTTTTTCCAGTGTCTATAACTTCAAAATTAATAAATTAGCATTCTAAATGCAAAACTAAAAGTAAAAATCTCACATAATTTATTATTACTTTCCTATTACTCATATATTGTATAATCATTTATCGTACAACAACGTACCCACACAGTCACAAATATTAGCCGACTGCGCGCAGACGGGCGTCGGATGGAAGCTAAGCAATTTCTTGCGTCTCACTTTTGTTATTTACCTTGAAAAGGAAGAAGGCAATTGTCTCCAACGATTTTATTTTCAAAGCTTTTTGTTTTGATAGAATTACAGAGTCAGTGAGTTATGGAAGTGCTTAGTGGCAGGCTGCAGTCGTTTAGCGCAGGCTCCGGGAGGGGTATTAGAGCAATCGTTTAAGTTTCGAACGGCGCGAATCATTTGTTTCTGCGTCGTCTTTGTTCAGGTGGAAAGTGCTGTTTAAGCTAGGTTGTGAAACACAGCTTAGTGCAAATTTAAGAAATGGTTTTTTTTTTGTAAATTTAAATCGATATTTGAAATTTATTAATAAATACATCAAACAATTAGATAGCAATAAAAAACTTAAACCAGACTGATCTTAAGTGATAGGCGTTTTTGATTTGGATTCTTCTTTTTGCACCAAAATATTAAATATTTAATTAAAACGACATAAAACAATTATTACCATAATCTACTTAGTTCTAGTCCACATTCAGCAATTTGTACCGAAATGTTTGTTAATTCAATTTAATATTCCATTCAGATTGGTGTAATTGTTTGTGTTCAGCTATTGTTCTTGCAAACTTCAAATAACTTGATTAAGGCTTTGTATGTATGATTTAGGACAGACTAGAGATACAAACTCATGAACGAAGCTTCTGGAATTCTAGACAATCTGGATAAAAGTAAAGTTCAGGTTTTGAAAGTTGGTGCTGCGAAGTTTAAATCTTGTTTCGTCTTTTTCATAAGTAAGCATGTTTAACAAAGTAAAAGTTTTAGTTTGCATTTCATATACGATGATTAATTAGTGGCATTACACCCAAAAGCTGGAAATGGTAATATTATTATTATTTGGAAAGAGTACTTCAGTTAAAAACTATCATTAGTCTTTGTTGACTCAGTAACAATCTAGACAATATTTTTGTGAATATTATGAATTAACTCTTAATTTATTTTATCTGTTATTTAAACATTTTTTTATTTCAGATCGATTATAGCTTATATTTAAAAAGATAATTCATTACAAAAATCATCTTACCCTGAACCGCAAACTTAATTTACCTACCCTAAAAGGGGCATCCATATTTAAACAACTGCCGTTTAATTTTTGTCTTAAGTTTCCAAAGGTGACGAGGTTCGGGTCCTAGTTGGGTGCGGTATAAGACCTGATCATTAATTCATGAAGCACCCTGTATTCAGTAGTGTCACGGTTCTAAACGACTTAATAGAATTTAGTTAGTCTGAAGTTTGCAAGAGTATGAAACTATAGTGAGGCAAGTCGAAAATTTTATGCAAGGTTTTGGGGTAAATCGATGAGTTTGTTTAAAAGGTACCTACGACATATATGCAATTTTGATTTTTTATTTTATAAATGTTAGGTTCTGTATTAGTTAAGAAGTATATCGGAAACTGGGTTTACAGCATCTTGGTTAAAGTTGGTAAGATAGTTAAAAGAAACGTTTGTATGTGTGATGCAATATCAAGTTTAAAGACTGTTAAATTGGAGTTACCAGTGCTTTAAGCAATGCCCAGTTTTCGTTTTCGGAAGCAGTATTTTACACTCCGTATAGGTTGAGGTTCATAGTATTTCTGACATTTTAATTAACGAATTTTCCATTCCATTTTCTTACAGTACTTTGGTGCAGTATTTTCATATTGAGAAAAGTACACCACTGAGAACCAAAACATATTAAATTCGCGGGTGATGAGGCATCTAACAAATACTTGAGCACTTGATAGTCAGTGGTAACTAATATCCGAACATTCCTGCAGCATTATAATATTAATAATAAATCTCTAGACTGTCACACCAACTGTGTGGCCCTAAACTAAGCAAAGCTTGTACTATAGGTAACACACAATGGACTAGGGGAGAACCTAGTTACACCCAGACACGAGCCAATATAGATTTTTTTTTTACGAAATTGGCCCGACCGGGAATTGAACCCGGAACCTACCGCTGAGCAGTCCGGTATTCATACCGCTGCACCACAGAGGTCGTCAATTAAGATGCGCTTGCGTCGTCAACTCTAGATATTTAGATGTTAAGTTTCAGTTTCAGTAATAATTCTGTTCACTAAATAGGTAGGACAGTGCTGGTAACGAAAAATAACTTTTTACAAACCCTATTAGTAGTTTGTACCTATATATTGTGTAGTTTTGTGTACCATTGTAATAGTCAAAACGCTTAAAATTTCTCCGCGGCACTAGTGACATTTATTGTACTAACTAGTGGCCGCCCGCGACTCCGTTCGCGAGGAAGTCGGTTTCCCGTTGGTATAAGAAGTTTTCCCGCGGTAAAAAATACCATATATGTTATTCTGATGTATAACCTATATTACTGTTAAGTTTCATCAAAATCCATCCAGTAGTTTTTACGTGAAAGAGTAACAAACATCCATACATCCACCCATACTCACAAACTTTCACGTTTATAATATTAGTAGGATGGTAGTTGTCTATTCCATACATTACACGAAAATGACCCTGTAACATACTAATGCCTAAAATAGACAATATGGAATGTAATATTTCAAATACGTTAGAAATTATGTCAGAAATCAAAGGAAGGAAATCATTGGGAAGCAATTTTAACTATTTTTTCAAAACCATTAGATTGCTAATAAAGTAAGGCTATCAATTATTATTTGTTAGTGCTACTTATTTCATATGATTGAATTGTAAAAAAAACATTTGATGCGGAAAGGCTATGTAAAATGTTTTCTTATACCAACACATTCGCAGATTTTGTGTAGGTTCTTATAATCGTAATGGACCTTTGCCTGTTAAATATATATTTTTTTAAATATAATTACCACC
Source organism: Emmelina monodactyla (assembly GCA_916618145.1). NCBI lineage: Eukaryota > Metazoa > Arthropoda > Insecta > Lepidoptera > Pterophoridae > Emmelina > Emmelina monodactyla. The sequence goes on along the minus strand of OU745311.1, from coordinate 7,647,482 downwards.
AATCTTTAACTGTTGTTTAACTGTTAGTTGAAACGTACACGTTAAATAATACAAATTTGAGTCAATCTTATGAAGTTACTCCCTTTGTTGGTCGTTCATGTGGTGTATAGAATAACCCGACCCCCATAGTTTAGGCAGTTGACTGCAGATTTATTAGCTTATAATTAGAGCCATTCGCATAATTTGGGTCAACACCAACGGGTATATAGGGAGTTACCCTTTCTACCTGCCTGTAAACATTAACACAAATATACCTATTTGTGAGATTTAAGACGAAGGGCTGAATTAATGGCCTTTCCTTTCTCAGCAAGATGCGAGATGTAAGCTGATTTGTTCTAGCGTAAGATAACGATTTATAGCGGGATAATTATTGCTGTGTTGTTGGTTTTGTGCATAGACCTAAGAGGTAAATAGGAGGGGAATGTAAACAGGTTGATATACGTAAATTCAGTCATTGAACAGTCGGAATCCTAAACAAACAGTTGTTATAAACCTAAGCTTAACTAAAATAAGTTCTTAGATTAAAAAGTAATAAGTAATAAATCCATAAATAAATTATGGGAAGTAAATCATGTTATAATTAATAAGATTGAAAAAAAAAACGATATTTTGATGTCAGCCATCATAGGGACTGTCAGTGTTTTGCATAACGGATACCAATTATAAAATAAATTCCTAGTTTAGTTGTAGCTATACAGCAAAAATTTTATGTTTGACAAAATAGATACAGAGTTTTTTCCAAAAATATTTTCTTTAAGGCTTAATAATTTTTTTTTTGGTTTATATGCAATTTCAGCGTTATTTGCTACTAAGTTTGTAAAAATAAAAACAATAAAATTTGTAATACTAGTAGAATAGCTTTTATATCATGGAAAGCAGGCCCTTTTTGTTTTTAATAAAAATACCAATGAGTCTATTGTTGCCTTTATCCTTACAAACCATATTACAACGTGCATTTTACCATCTTGCGAACCGCTGGAAATCATAAAGCGCTTTACTAACGCGTCAGTGGCTCGTTAAAGATTCCACGAAGCGGTCAAACCGAAAACGTCTGCAGCGCTGCCGGCGCTAAGTTGTAAGTAATTGAAATAGCTTGCTGGCAGGAACGGCGTTTTTTGAAAAAGGAATAGTTTCCTAGGTTCAGTACGGGAGATCAAAACGAGGTCTAATTGGATTGGTTCGGACAAGTTGTATATTAGATTGCAATTTGTTTTTATTTAGAAACTAAAGGCTTCTTGTGATTTCTATTACTTAATTTTTTGCTTTACTTTTATAAGTAATAGCTCTAATCTTTTATTTACCTTAGAATTTGAATAGGTTAAATTGAATACCGTTATGAAAAAGGATTCAAAACACTCAGTATATTTATTATCTTTCCACTTTTAATACGGATGTACAAAAAAAGCCTGCAGTCCATTTATATAGAAACTAAAACCATGCCAGTTCGGATTAAGTTATATAAAAACAAATTGAATGTCGGCATAGTTAGTGGCCATTGTTTCGGAAACTACCAATAGTGATTGCATCCGATACAATGCATTGGACAATATGTTAAACTGTGCTTCGCTGTTTTCTAGTAAATTGAAAGAGCAAGCAAAGTTTGCCTTTTCATTATATTCTGTGTAGCTTCAACATTTTACTAGAACGGGTTAGAAAAACTACGTGCATCATTAGCGAACATGGAGTAAAGAAAATATGGGTTCTTTATGAAGTAGTTCTGAGATAATCTGAAAGGAAAATGCAGACAGTATGCAGATAGAAAATATCGATTGCTTAATACAATGCAAGGAACCTTTGAAATACATAAAGATTGAAGTTTTTTTAAAATATAATATTTAGAAAAAATAAACTTACATGGATATCATCCCCAAGAGATACATCGATATGATTACAAGGTAAAAAAGAAAAAAAATGGCCATCTTAAAACTCGGGTGCTTTACAGTTTAAATAATTTAATGGCAAAGGTAGTCTGTTTCAGGGATATATTGTTTTGGATCATAGTTGCATTTTTGGCACTTACAATGGATAGTAATTCTACTATGGTGGATATCGAGAATTTTGGTGACATAGAATGCACACGATTATATAAACAGGCTGACTTCAACAATTATCACAAGATTGGTTCTATGTCAATACTTACAGTAAATATCAGAAGTATTAATTGTAACATTGATTTGTTGGTTTGTTTTTAGCAAATTTTGATAAGGCTCTAGACATATTAGTATTAACCGAATGCTGGACCAATGAAAACTATAAACCACCAATCCTTAATGGTTACCAAATGTTTCAAACGAATATATTTTTAAACCAAAATGATGGGGTGGTGGTATATATATCAAATACACTAAATCATATCAAAGTTAGTGAACCTTTCTGTATAAATGGTAATTGCCTACTAGTTAATGTAAATAAGGACTTTACACTTATATGTACCTACCGTCCTCCGTGTTATAAAAACCCGCATAGTTACATTGATTCGCTAAATTCGATATTGCATACAATCGTGTCTAAAAATGTGATTCTTACTGGAGATGTGAATATCGACATCATTACGGATGATCTAAGCCCAGCAGCCACAACTTATTTAAATATGCTTGCAGTTCACGGTCTTAGACAAGCTATAAATTGTCCAACAAGAGACAAATCATGCCTTGACCATTTTATGGTTAGAAGTAAACACAACATGCAGACATTTGTTTTTGACGAACTAACGGATCACTCGCCTGTTATCCTACTTTTAAACAGTTGCACTCCCGCCAAGAGCAAAAAATCAACTTATAAGTCCACTAAAATAAATATGAAAAATATAAACCAAATATTGAGCGAAGAGTCTTGGTTTGACTTGTATACAACTACAAATGTACATGATGCGGCTAATATAATTTGTTCCAAAATTGAACAAGCCATAAATAGCAGTGCAATAGTTAAAACAATCACAAAACGAGTCGCTCCACTCAAACCTTAGATAACTGCTGGTGTTGTTAAATCTATTAGGAAAAGGGATAAATTACACAAAAGATATAAAAAGGAAAGTGATAACGTAGAAGTAAAAATAAAATATTTGCAATACAGAAAAACTCTAAAAAAGGTTATAACAAAAATCAAACAGAACTATTATGAACAACAACTTACACTCAATCAAAAGAATATAAAAGAAACTTGGAAAATAATCAAAGATATTTGCAATATTACAAAGGATAATAAGTCGTCAAGGGAGTTACTTAAGATTAAGACCAATGAAAAAGATTCTCTTAATGAAGTTAACACTTTTTTCAGTTGCATTGGTAGCAAACTTGCTGAACAAACCCTTAAGCGGCTTGATACAAATGAAGAGCTACTCTCTTTAAAGGCTCGATCCGTGAACACTCCCGAGCACTCAATGTGTTTGCTACCTACTAATGCAGAGGAAGTGATCAGCACAATATATAGCCTAAAAAAACATTGTGCTCCTGGAGCGGACAAAATAACGTCTAATGTGTTAATGGAATGTAGACTACCACTTGCTGAACCAATTGCCTATTTAATAAATTTAAGTTTCGAACAGGGAGTCTTTCCAGAATCCTTAAAAAAAGCAATTATCTGTCCAATTTTCAAGTCTGGAGATCCCAAGCTCGCAACGAACTACAGACCTATCTCTCTTTTAAGTGCATTGTCTAAAGTGATAGAAAAAATTACTAACAAAAGACTTGTTCACTACCTAGAAGAAAAAAAAATTCTTTCATCTAATCAATTTGGCTTTAGAGCAAAAAGGTCCACAGATGATGCCATCCTCCACCTGACTTCGAAAATATCTAAATATGTCGATCAAGGTAAGAAATGCTTAGGTGTTTTCTTAGATCTCCAAAAAGCATTTGACACTGTGTCTGTACCAATTTTACTTTCTCGGCTGGAGAACATTGGAGTGAGAGGCTGTGCTCTTCGATGGTTTCAGAGCTACTTAAATAAACGACAACAAATAGTAAGAGTGGAGGACTATCTCAGTGATGTTTGCTTTACTTCTTACGGAGTCCCGCAAGGTAGCACCTTGGGACCAACTCTTTTTCTGACCTACCTTAATGAGATTGGCAATCTCTATCTTGATAATGCAGATATACAGATGTTTGCAGATGACACTGTCATAATTTTTCATGGACCCACCTGGAAATCTGTTAAAAAACAAACCGAAAAGGGACTGGGTGTCTTATCCGCCTGGTTAGAGGATAGCCTTCTTTCATTGAATACCCTAAAAACTAAATACCTTTGTTTCAGTAAGACTAATGCAAATTCGCCGAAGGACTTAAATATTGTCTTACATGTTTCTCCATGTAACCGCGGTAACAGATTAAAAAACACAAACTTGTGCAGTTGTTCCTGCTTAGAAAGAGTCTCACAAATCAAATTCCTTGGTGTTTTCATTGATGACAGACTCAATTGGAAGCTTCAAGTTACGACACTATCGAAGAGATTGCGTAAACTTATATATGTGTTTCGAAGTTTGCGTGGACTAACTAAACGCAAACTTCTTACTCAAATTTATCAAGCCATGGCAGAGTCAGTTACAATGTATTGCATTTGCTCATGGGGAGGGGCAGGAAAGACTTGTTTTGTGGAACTGGAGCGGGCACAACGTGCATTACTAAAAGTTCTTTTTTATCTGCCTTTTCGATACCCAACCGACGCATTATACGAATATACTAAAGTTCTTTCAGTTCGCAAAATGTTCGTTTATCAATGTATAAGACGCTACCACAGGCAGCATATTCCAGATGAACAACAGGTAAACAATAGAAGAAAAAACCGTTGTCCTATTCCGAGAGTTAGCAGTAGATTTGCGGAAAGAAACTTTGCGTACCTGGCTCCTAAATTCTACAATGCATTTTTATCTACTCAACCGGATGCTAAAAACCAGTCTAACTACAACATCAAAAGTACTATAAAGCTATGGCTTAACAAACTTACATATCACGATATTGAGACACTACTTGCCACTTAATCACCAAAGTCAAACAATATTAAATTATTACTAATTAAAAACAACATTATTTGCCAATATTTCTCACACTTTTAATCAAGTAAATAATTGTTAAATACAAAAATGTACGTAATTCTCACTTCTTGCTTGTTTTGTAAAAATCGTAATTGTATTTTTTATTCTTTTAAAGTCATTTTGCTTTTTTAAATATTTGTATAAATACCTAGACTGTATTACAAAACTGTGGATGTGAACCCGCTGTCCTCTGAAACACAGTTTCCATAAACTTATTGGAGGACAGAGTTTGTTTATGTTATTGTAATGCTGTTATTGAATAAACGTTATTATTATTATTATTATAATGTCCGGTCAGATAGCCGGGCGTGACGGCGTAATTAAAACTGACGTCTACGGAATCCTGGTTCGGGAAAATTTTAAAATAAAAGTAAAGTGTTAGAATATCAAGTAGTATCCACGTGGCAAACACGGTTATTTTTTTGAAAGTTTTTGTAAGTAAAAAAATATAAGTAATAAAAAAGAGGCACGCTTAGTTAGTCTTATTACCCAATTTAAAAATCACGATTTAAAATTAATAACATTAAGTTGCCCCTGACGTAATAGCAAATTTACTTTTATTAATATCCCATTACCTTACGCAGTGTCGCCGGATTTCAAAGATTAAGTAATTCTTATTAGCCGAATTTTCTTTTACGGTTCACAGGGCGGGGTAACTGGGGTCACACGGGGCAATCCAGGCCCAATAGGGTAATTCTGATCCCAGCACGTCCAAGGGCTATTGAAATTACAATCCGTGGTTTGGAATCGTCGGCGTCGACGTGATGTTTAGCCCAAATTGTAATCCGATAACGGAATTGCCGAATTTTAGTTATTGTTAGCCGAAATTGCGGTGTTTCAGGTTTCAATTGTAGAACCGATTGTTTAGTTTTCAACCAAAATTCGAATAGACAGAGATAATACATAATATACCTACAAATGGTTTAAAAACACGATCTATAACAAAAGTACTTACGTATACTTTGCAATTTGGACTTTATTTCTTTAAGTTTCTACTTTTTCACACCAAAGCTGTATTAGGTCAAAACCGATGACTGTTGAGGTTGACAAACAAGATACTTGAGTAAGTAAGCAAAACACAATAGGCTTGAAGGTATCTTGAAGGCTTTCTTCAAAACCTTCTGAATGACATCTTCATTAAAGGCGTTGACGGCACCCAAATACTCAGCAAAGTGTCAAGAAAATGACATCTTGAGTGTTTCAAAGTAGCGGGAAGTCCCGACCAATTTATAGTTAGAATGCGAATGATGAATTTGAATTCCGAACATTATTAAAGTCTTATAAGTATTTTAAAGGCTCTTTTGTTATTTCAAATTGTAAAAAGTTTTTAGTCGGTTGCGTAAAAAAGTTAATGTTCTTGATTTAAAATACGCATTCAAGATTTGTGTAAGGTAAACACGGTGATCACCTACAATAACACATTTTTTGGAACGCGCATTGTTTATCAGACGGTTTTCGAACTAATTTTAATTTAACACGATGTGAGAAAAATCAATAGTTAAAGCTCAACACTTATATCACATGATAGTAATATCCATATTAAGATGGTTACTTTCAATATTTAACTAAATAAAGTTGAAGTAACACAGACATTTATCGACATTAGGTTTCTATTTTTCATCAACGAACTTATTGACATAAAACTTAGTATGTGAAATTATCCATAGGTTTCTTTTTACGTATAGAAACTACGAAATAGAAATTAAACTAAAAGGTAGTCTACCCGTGACCACGGTATTTGTAAAAATGCCGAAACGTCGGATAAATAAAAATAATTTAATAAACGTGTAAAACCCGTTAAAATGAGTTTAATTTCAAATAATAATGATCGCGTAAATCTATGAAGTTACGAAATAGAATTCAAAACCCTTAATCGCTTAAAGCTACCTCTCGAAACTTACAAGTGAATTGCTTCAGCGCTGTCACCGCTGACTTCAGCGTGTTTAGAGTGCGTCGTCTCAGATCCCGCTTCGAGGAAAACTGCTCCATGTCTATGTTTACGGACATTTTGTCGTGAAATACACAATTTCAATGTAAAACCCCACTATTTTTACACCGGGAACCTTTGTTATTGGTTGTCGAAGTAATACTGAGCGCAAATGCATATCTGTTACGAAATGGGAGCAATATTTCGGAGTCGCGAAAGGGAAGGAGTCGGGAAAGCATGTAATATTAAGATGGTATTATCGTTTGTGAGCCTTAAGAAGAGATTATCTTGGATTCGAGAATGAGGCTTGAAATATATGAAAAAGACTTAATAAGTAACAAAAATTAGAAATGCTGACTCAAAATCTTTCGTACTTTATCCCATACCAAACACTAAAACTATATTAGTTTAATATATTTTTTAAATCATTCATAACATTTCGACTCCACCAGTCTTTAGTTAGTAACTTATATTAAAATATGAACACCTGACAGGTAAAGTGCCCAGCATGAGCTGACACGCACCCACCAAATGTATTACAAACAGTCTATTTTTATTCGAGAACGTTCGATTCAGGTTCATTACCGGGTTCGGATCCAGGTGCGGACAGCTCTTTGTTCTTGAGCGATGTATCAGTGTAAACAATCGCTTTTAGATACGATGCGATTTCCTGGTTTATTTTTGATCGAGTCGCTTCTTACGTTTTTCATGTTCGACAGGCTTATGTTATCAACTAGTGGCCACCCGCGACTCCGTTCGCGTGGAAGTCGGTTTCCCGTGGGAATGAGAAGTTTTTCCGCGGTAAAAAGTACCCTATGTGTTATTCTGATGTATAACCTATATTATTGCAAAGTTTCATCCAAATCCGTCCAATAGTTTTTACGTGAAAGAGTAACAAACATCCATACATCCTCACATCCTCCCATACTCACAAACTTTCACATTTATAATATTAGTAGGATGTTAATCGGATTAAAAAAAAACATTAATATGGAGTCGCTCCATGATCAGGGTTTCGTTATGCAGTTAAATGTAAAACTGAAGTACGTTTTGTCAAAAAACGAGATTTACGTTTACGACACCATGAAAATGTAGGATGGCGATCAACTAATCTACCTAACCTTTTAACATTTTCTAAAAATCGAAAAATAAGGAAAGAAAACCTAATCCTCATGTGTTTCTCTAGCAGACAACAACAACATAGATGACAAATCCTATAGATTCACGCCTCGATATAAATCCGCAACACTCTGGGATATTAATCAACCGACGCCGATGGATGACATTATACCGCGCGATGACAAATGTGGCATCTCTGACGTCACATGCTTCAACGTCCAATCACGAGCGGCACTCGCGTTGCGGTCTTGTCATTGGGTGGACTGATCAATCATGGTTTCAATCGAGTACAATTCTAGCTTGATTGACAAAGACATATAGGAAAAGAAAATATAACATTTTGAACTTCGGCTTTGAGCAATGGGTAAACTTAAAAACACAAGCAGGTAGCAAAGTAGTCTGTCTGCCTGTATGTTCCACTTTCACGTCAAAACGGCTTAACCGGTTCTACAGAATTTAGAATAGTAATAGTTTGTCACCCTTGAAAGAATCTTACTGCGGGAATAAGTCGCTTTCCCATTGTAAAATCACAATTATCTTTACTATGTATAGGTAAATCTGTAACACTGGATATAAGCGGCGTATATAATAAACCCATACTGATGAAGTCACCGGTACCAACTAGTTTAAGAATAAAATACAGATACCTATCTTAAACTTAACCTAAATTCGTTCTACCTATCCCCGTACAATCAGTCTTGCTGTCAATACCACCTCCCTTTGTACTTGTGCCAACTACTCGTGTCAAACGTTGGATAAGCTCAGATTTATTACGTCCACCGTAAAATTGAGTTTCAACTTATCTCTATTTGCATGGCTATAAATTGTACAAGTTCTAAGCCTGCGGAAAGCCTTTCATGATACTCTAGTGAGTTAAAAGCTATGAAATAAGGCTGTGTGTTGAAGATTATGGAGGCAAGAATGGGGTTGATTTTTGGTTTATTTTTACCGTGGAAGTAATGCTACTTATGTTGTTTGTGCATGAGCTATGACAAAGTACGGGTAAACATACAATGACAACTTAAAAATATATGTACGTAATAACTTTTACCCGCGAGGCTTCGCACGGGTTAAATTCAGAGAACAACTCCTTTCCCTGTACTATGTTATTTTACCTACATGTAAATCTTCCTCTTGAATCACTCTATCTATAAAAAACACATCAATAACAATTGCGTGGCTTTAAAGATTTAAGCATACATAGGGACAGAGAAAGCGACTTTGTTTTGTATACTAATATTATAAAGAGGAAAACTTTGTTTGGTTGTGTCGAATAGGCTCAAAAACTACTGCACCGATTTTAAAAATTCTTTCACCACTCGAAAGCTACGTTATCCACGAGTAACATAGGATATATTTTATTTTGGAAAAAAAATATCTTATATATTTGGGTTTTTTGGACACAAAGTGTAAAAAATCAACCAGAAAAGTTACTTTTGGAATAGAGGTAGTTCGACACCCAGGGAAGAAGAAAATACGATAATTTTACTGCGGGAAAAAGCCTCATTCCCACGGGAAAAACCATTTAGTCGCGGGTGAAACCGCAGGGCAGAAAGCTAGTATAAACGCTAAAACTACTATGTAGTGAAAACGCTAAAACTATTTCTACAGACTCACCTCACCTTCTTTATGAAGCCGTAAAGTACAAAGTAGAGACTCAGTACAAGGAATGCTGACTGAACTATGAACTTTATTCCTAAATCGCATACCTTGAACAATCTACTTAAAAGCAAACACTATTTCACGCATCGAAAACACCGTTAAAAAGATTTATCACCGTGCCCTATACTTAAACGCCTTTTCTAATTAATTACTTCATTAGTGAATAGCATTGAAACTATTGTCCTTCATGAGAACAACATATGATTACATTTTACATCGTCGAGTGAATTATACCAACACGGAACGTATTAATGCCTATGTGATTGACAATGTTGAATTTATTGATTGATTCACTGATTAAAGTGATTGATAGCATCAATATTATTGAGTTAATGTAGATTTCTAGTTATTGATACTGAAATTAGTAGAAGCAAATTGTGTAAATATTAAAACGAGATAAAATCAGAATTTTCTAAAACAACATTAAAAAATAAATTAGAATCATAAAGCCAGACATAAAATGTAATTGCAAGCAATTTTTCAACCCTCTGCCCTTGTTATGCAAATAAAACAAAATAATTATAATACGCGGCCATTAAAATTATTTACAAAACGTTGCCTTTCATTAATTATAATAAAGTCACAGAGTTAATTTACTTGCGAAGCGTTAAAGTGATTTAAGGAAACATTAACTTTAACTAAGTTTAATGCCTACAACCCATAACGAAAACTAATATTGAGGTTACAAAAAAATGCATAAATCCAGGGCATATTTTATGTTTAGTCAAGGTTATTGTTCAAATTTTTTCATTGAGTAGGCAAATGTAGGTAAATACTTTTCTTTAATTAAATAATAGAGATGAACAATCAGGATATTGAGATTTTACTTTAAATTTTTGCATTTAGAATGCTAATTTATTATTTTTTAAAGTTATAGATTTTTAAAGTCAATGCTCGGAGACCCACGTTCCTTTTTCCAGTATCTATAACTTAAAAAATCAGGATATTTTTGAAGGTTTTCAAATAAGACATAAATGATATATTTTTATGTCTTATCTAAGGATATAAGTAAGACAAAATGTTGTTTGACTTATTGGTATTAATATCATGTATAATTCAGAAGGTGTAAGCTTAGCTTTGCATTAGTGTGAGTGTATACAGATAGAGTTCGTGTGACGTTCTTTCCATGGTTAAAACCGGTTTATTCCGCTTTTTGGCTACCCCCCGAGCATCACCCCTTGTACTGATAGCAGCTTAGTTTTTAATTATTTCTAAATATTAATTTTTTTACTTAAATGGCCGCTAACACACGTAAACTAAGAAAATGTCACTATTTGCTTTGTTTATCTAAATATAGATTTGTGTCTGTTTCACTCGGTAACTTTATGTTTCTTATATAAGGTTGAACTCTAAGCTATTTGAAGCATTACTACAAAGCTCAGCTTACACTTTCTGAACTATAACACAAGTGTGGACACTTGTTTAAAAAAGCGCGCGTAACGCAGATAAAAATAAACTTTTAATATACACATATACGATAAGGAAAAAATAAATTCACAGAAAATAAAAGTATTTTAGTTACACTGTATGCGTTTAAAAAACTATAGCTGCAACCCTGAGGCAATTCATAAAACTCAGCCAGCGAAATTCGCTTCTAATATTTCCAATACAAAGTAAAAAACAATTTAAAACTAAAATAACAATTCACAACAAATGAACTACTCCTTCTTTAGTAAAACAACTCGATATATAACTTTATATTACACACAACTGTGTTACAGTTATACGGAACCGACGACCCTTGCGTCGTAGAGCAACAAAGTACGTTGCAAATGAAAATTTTACATTGTATTACTAAATACACTGGAAATTCTAAGTATTCAGTCTCAAGGGAAGGGTTGAAGCTTAATGGTAGGTCAGTGCGAGTCCGCATTGCATCACGTGGATATATGGTTTTAATAAAATTGGATATGTTATTTTAAAATTAATTCTAGAAGGAAATCAGGTCACGACTATGACCGTTTTTCTAATTCTACATGAATATATAAAAATATTTATAATTAACTAACTGTATACGTATTCATTTTAATAAGTCGTAATATATTTTTTCTCCGAAACATAGTTCCATAGCCTTAAGATAATTCCAATTATGAGCCTTATATAGTAATAAACCATTATTCGTCTCACACAAAGAGAAAAACATGTGTTCCAAGTTCTAAAAACTATTGTACAAACGTGCCCGGTGGAGTAGCGTCCGGGAAGTTAGTCTCATTCGTGTAAATAATAAAACGTGGCCTAAGTCCCTCGCTTTTACTGTCCACTACATCTGAACAGACATTTATATCTACGGCACTCAGTAGAAATAACAAACTTAAACAATTTAGCACAATAAATATCTAAGCGTGGAACTTCAAGGACGGTGTAAATGTAAATGACGTTTGAAAAAATGGATGGCGTCCGGATTCAAAAGCGAAGTTTCTAGATTGAAGCAAAGTTTTGAGAAATCTCCCGCCTTTTGTTTTTACGCTCAATTAGATGTTGGAAAGTAAGATCGAGGACTTTAAAGGTACTTTAACAAAGCAAGAGCTATAGAAAATCAGTTTACGGAAATTCTAGAAAGCGTCACCGTACTGAATAGATAAAAGCCATGCAAAAATCCATTTCCTGCAGAATCCAGGGATTGAAAATTAATAATTCAATCCATCAAATATGTATTTTAAGTGCTCCAGTGTAGGAGAAATTTCATTAATCTGAAGTTTGTTGAAAACTTTGAACGCTGTGTCCCAAATTGTTAATCAATTCGACGGGGCTTTGAAAATGTATTTTGTTACTCTGTTTTAACGGTGGAACTATAATTTTGCAAACACTTTTTCACGCGTGTATTTTTAGTGGTTCATTTTTATGGAAAAATACAGTGGCTATTAAATCCATCTACCGAATGAGCTTTTACCCCTTTTAGTGAAGGTCCGTAAATAATGTAATTATTTGCGCCTCATAATTTAGAAAGCCAGCAAGGTCGAAGGATTATGCTGCCATCCGAATGCTTGCGTGAAAACGATATACATTTTTAAATAATATGCTATTATATCACTTGGGAGAGCTATAAATCTTTATTTGTGTACTCGAAGATATAAAGTTTTATTTGTGTTTAAAACTATAAAGTGATACATCGTCAAGGATCACAAAGTACTAGGGAAACATAACTTACCAGGAGTTTTCAACGTTCGCCGTGAGCACTGCCAAATGTAATGTACGAATTGAACTAACCGTTCCCACAACGATACCTCTTCCAACACTTCGGTATCAGAGAACCTAACCTTTTTCTTCTTTCCTTTTTTACGCTTTTTTATTTCAGTTTTATTTCTTTTCACCAAGCTCGATTTCGTACTTTTCACTTCATTTACAAATTCACTGCTTTCTCTTGTGGTTATTTCGTCTGTTGAATTGCTCGCGCGCGCTACATTTTTCTTTTCGTTTCGTTCTATGTTTAAAGTTCTTAAATTGATGTTTCCAGACGTTAGGTACTTGGGATCCGTTGTGATGGTTTCTTGTTGCACTGAGATTTTAATTAATTTACCAACACAATTGCGAATGCATTGTTCACAAGGTATTTACCAACAGATTCGTGTTTATGATTTGCTGGGCACAGTCTAGGCGATTTTGGCGGTAGTTCAACTAATAATGACGGAACTGAAAACGCACTAAACTTATTTACATTCAATAAACACAACACTTTAATATTGTTTCTATTAGGTATTGTTTGTGGACATCGTGAGTCGTAACTGCGAAATAAATATCAACTTTGGTAACGCGCCAAGCTGTTATTATGCGACAAATTAAATCTTGGCTAACTATAGACAATCTGATTGCTCGTGTAATATATTCTTCAATGAGACACCTCTAGTTCAGTAGTTCTCTTGTTTATTTTCATCGTGTCAATGTCAAAAAGAAAAAACTTATAACCCTCGTAAACCGAGGTGTCTAGTTTTGGTTTTAAATTACTGCTTCGTGCTTGGTTTTGCTCTGGATTGATTATACATTCAATCAGTGGAATCCTCTTGACGTATTCGGTCAAGTTGATTACGGCCTCCGCAGGCAGTCAGTCATGGGGCTTATGTGTCGTGCCGGGGCATCCATGCATCTGCTTTAATTAAATATTTGGTTAGCGACGCTGGCGACTACGCTAGTGGTCATGGTTAGATGGATTTAACTCTTGGACCGAACGGCTGAACCAATCGAGTTAGACACGGTATTAGAACACCATTTGTAAGTGGTGAAAGTTACAGATTCAGTTACTATTTCCTTTTTTAGATTGAAGTAGTTTGGTTTGTGTATACTAGTATAAAAGGATTTTCACTGATAGCTTTGCACAAATTATGCAAATCTGCTGTTTAGATTTCTATTTCAAAGTACCATCATAAAGACTACCTATTCTAATCTACTACCCAGCTCAAGATGCCGTCTTAAGAAGCTGTTTACAGTAAAATAGCTCAAAATATGTTTGCAGTTAATAAAATAGGTACCATAATATCAATCCAAAACCGTATTAAACCTTATCATATCATAATAATATTTAATGACATTCGCAAACAATTTGCTATCAGCGTTGTCAATTTTATTATTAATATGTTTTTGTTCAAACAGTTTTGGTATTCATAGGTTTTCATTATTACATTCCAAACGCTATGATAAAATCTGATTCTGTTATCTTTTATTCCAAAACGGTACTTTTACCTACTGTTCATTTTAATTATAAAATCCAACCGTTGATTAAACATTTACTTTATCTCCAAATTTTCTATATTTAGTAACATCTTTCTATTATTTCCATACTTAAGTATTTTTAGTAACATCTATTTTCTATTTCTTCCACACTTGGTAACCCCAAAGCTTCAAGTGCCAATGGAAATAAAATAGCCCGGTTCTTAACGAGTGTTCGATAGGGTTGCCAAATTCGAGCCTCGGGGTTACTGGCTCACCAGAATTGATATCCAAGCAGCTTGTTAGCGAGACGGAAATTGAAAACATTTTACTGCACACTTTCTGTGAACCACTAGAATTTGTTTTGAAAGTACGTTTAAAATGGTTTTGTAGTAATACTATCTGATGGTTGAAAGTAGGTTACTTGCAACTAATTTCTATCTTTTCAGTAAAAAAATTTACATATTCTATGTCAAATGTCTCATTGTTCATTAATTAAGATTAATTAGCTTTTTACAACATTTGATAGAAGCAAATAACAGATACTGGAGTAGGACTATTAAGTTATGTTTAAACTTTTTCTCAGAAAATTGGTTTATTTTTAGGGAACGTTATAAAATTACAGAATAATAAACTAGTGAAGATTTTGCTTAGTGAAGTCAGAACGGCATTAAACGTGATATCATTTTAGAGGTTTTAAAATAACTAAGCAAAATGTAAAGTGCTCGTATTGCTGATCAACAGTATAATTTTCTTCTTCCTTTCTTTGGTGTCTGTCTATCTTTTATGGCAAGGTTAATTACCAAAAAATATAAAATTCAAAAATAGTTAAAAAAAAAGTCACTACTATATTAAAGCCAAAAAGGTAAACAACGTTAAGATATAATCAGCCAACAGCAACCAATATTTCATTTTCACAAATAATTAATAACAAAAGTCCGTAATTAAAGTTATTATCAGTATCTGCAGCAATTTATCATTTCCTGAAAGTTTCGGTTCCGAAACTTCGGAATAATAAACTCTGGAAATTAAGTATTTTATCTACAGAAGAGGGAATTTTACCTCTTTCGGTTATGAACCAGCGATACAGCGGATATACTTTGTATTTCACTGCTCGTTTCTTGTGCACATTTTATGTGATACGAATTTTAAAACTTCTTCTTTACCTAAGTGTATTATAAAGCTGAGTTAGAAAGAAATGGTGCATACTCTTGGCAATGATAAACTGAGAAAATCTGCTAAGAAAAATATGCAAAGTTTTAGCGGAGCGCAGAATTACTTTTAGAATGAATTGAATGGAACTTTCGTGTTAAGGAATTTATTACTAACTGCATTGAACTAAATAACTTGTAGTAAAATAACTCTTTATTTCAAATATAAAAATTCCTTAATCTTACATTAAGTGCTCTATAGCGTCGCATTTCTTCGTAGTATATTTTTTTGCTATATCAGTTTCAGTTCTCACCGTAGTTCATTTTCTTAGAATTATAGTTAACCTTATGATTTTTATCTATTTATTTCTGAAAAGTAGCTCAATCACATATAACGCAATTCAATTTTAGTTATTGGCTATAGACCGGTAATAAAGATATATTAATATAAGTTTTTTTATCGGTCAGTTTTATTGAAAATTACGGACGTCTATAGAATTATATGAGGCTGACCCATACACCAGATATTACTGTATTTTTTACGATTATTACGGGTAAGAATAAGGTATGATTTACGTTTTAAAAAATAAAGAACATTTTAGTATGATCGCTTTTTAACTGCTATTAATGTTTTCATTAAAATGGAATGAATTCTCATTATAGTAAGATTTATAACTCAGTAAAAACATTGTGTTTATAAATTTTATGAATATAAAAATTAAAACAACAATAGTTATAACTTGATTCTTTGTTTCGACTTCGACAATACTAAAATCAGTATTTGTGAATGAGTACCGTTACAAATAAGCATTTTACGTAGGTAATATTACGTAGGTAGTAGGTATTTAATTTAAGTGGATGACGAGTTCCGATAATTTAAAAGGGTATTTCAGGTTTCTTTTTGCTTCTAGCAGTAAGCTATTTACTCTGAGTAGTACAACCATAACTTTATATTAATTATCTCAACAAAGTTACCTTAATAAGGAAACATCTGAATATTTCTTAAAGTTATTCCCTCCCTGGTTGTTGATACCGGTTTTAATTAAATTTCCCTGAGCGTAGGTTATCAGTTTTAATAAGAGGTTAATTCTTCAAGTAATTGCCTGCCCGCATACATCTAGAATATACAGGGTGTTTCATTTGGTAAGGGATATTAATATTTTTGCGTGACAAGCGTTACCGTTTCGGGTAATATTGCAATTCTTGAAATGAGTTATGGGTTATCTGCTTATCTCCTACTTTAGAATGAGCATTTTTAGGGTACTTTTCAAAAATTATACTGTTTGAACTTAATTGCTCTTTATTTGGAACTGATGAAAAACGCAGATTAGGATAAATATGCTACTATAAGGATATATGCTACTATAAGGAAATATAGAATTGGGTAGGTTACCTGTTCAACATAGCACTTTGAAAACGTTGTATACCAAAAAAAATGTGGGTAATTGTGAATTAATAATTAATAAGGTAGTCAATATTTTTTTTGGAATTCCTTTATAATTAAGGCAAAAATAAAGTAATCCATAAGGTTTATTGCGAAATCTTACGTAATGGTGGTTTATATCTCCAAGAAAATCCAAAATGACTTTAAATACACTTTAATATCCCAAGAAAGCTGTATTAAAGTCTAAAAAACCTCTTAAAAAACTTTCAACCAAAAAATCTTTGTTTTATCGTTTATTTTTCCTAGCTTTAAGCCTTTTCATGGAAATCATTATTTAACTCCTCAGACGGCAAAAAAGGCACAAAAGGTAAACAGGCTTCCTGCGACAATCGGATCGGCGTATTCTCGTAATCCTTTATTTATCGATTCATACGAAAGCGCTTTTCCTTCAGAATCAACAAACGGAGGGCCTTTGCATTTCATGTAAATGCGGCCTTATCTGAAGGACGAGCAGGGAATAAACGTGACTTTTTGAAGGCTCCACGGGTAGGTTCAAAGTTTGTGTGGAGAGGTCAATGAACATATAACTTCGATATTTTTTACATTTACGTGAATAGTATTGGTTTTGGTTAACTTCGTCAGTCCTTGTTATAATATTGTGTAGAGTGTATTTAAATCGTTTATTTTTAAATACTTACTGAATAACATAACTGAATGTTTTTAACTTTGAATAACCTGAATAGTTGACTTGTCGAAATTGAAATTGGATCAGCAAAACGTTTAAAAGCCTCAAAAAGGTTTTCTCATTTCCAACATCAAACAAATCTCTCCTTACATCAATGTTTGTTCTCGACATCGAGGAAAAACCTTAAGAAATAAGGAAAAGGGTTCCTTTTACATTAGCAAATAGTTATATTGAATTCAAATTGAAAATTTACATATTTTTCTATATTAACAACTCTATTCCGTAAGTATATATGCATCCTTGTCACTCTCGAATAAAAATAACTTAGAACAACAGAGACAAAAACTAATTAGAATTTTAAAAGAGCAAATGAAAACAAAGTTAGTTTGAGGAGTACTTAAGCATCATTTTCAGTTTTAATTATCACAGAATTATGTAGTTAGCTCTGCTAGTTGTTAAGTTAATATTTAATGTTTGTAAAAGCAACACAGAGATACTACAGAGCAGACTAGACGCCGCTGCCCGCTGGGAAGGTAGCGGCTACAGTGATTGTGGAAAAGCGGGGATAAATTTTTTAATCGTCAATATGTTTACAAAGGTTGCTTCGTTTTGTGAGGTGTTTTTGATAGTAAGTAAAATAGTTTCAGCTAAAGAAATGTTTGTAAATGAGGTTAGTTTTGCAATATAGAGGTATTAAATGTATAGATTAATTTAAAGAAACTTAATAAATGATATAAAAAAATTATTAAGTGTCTGATTTGTGGTTTTGATAATTTGAGCAATATTTTACAGCTTAAAATTAAGAGTTTAAATATAAACTTGTCTGTTGTGGAGCTTTTTACAAGAGCATACTTAGCTCTCCTTTAACCTCCTAATTTCTCTTATCTGTTAGGCTAAGCTGACAGACAAAGTATCGATTAATACTTAGTAAGGCACTATTCTTAAAATTCTAATGTTTGGTGAAAGCTTAGTAAGTCTATTTTATTTACACCATGAAGTATGTAACCATTAGAGAGCACGTATTAATTTGGTCACTTGTACGCAATTTAATAATAAAATTAGTTGCCGCCATTTTTGGATAGCATATACGTAGACAGAAGATTTTTATTCTCCTATGGTTACGTACTTCATGCTTAAAAATATTTACGCACCTTATCTTCTAGCTAGAGCTACCTTTACACTACTTTAAATTCTACATGATTAAAAATGCTTTTACCTAATGCAAACTTGACGCCTGTCCACGCGGTTCGCACGTAGCTGAACAGGCGCCGGTACAGCGGGCGGTGGCGGCGTCGGCGCGGCGCCTCCGCGTCGGGGGGCGGGGTGGGGGGCGCGTCCTCGGCCCCCGCGCCCCCCGCGCCCCCGGCACCCTCCACCGCCGCCGTCGCGCACACCCAGCTTTCTCACACGCGCCCGCCCGCTAATGAAACCTCACCCGATACGAATACAGTCGAAGTGAAGACATGGTAAGAAGGGAATTAGAGGTCGTTCGGTTTAGAGTAATACATCACGCGCTAGTGCAGGCGCGAATCGATTTGGGTTAATAATCGATCAGTTAAAACATCACTATCTCGTCACAAAATTCGCACTGTCACAATCACTTTCTAGTGGTAATTTTCCAATCGACTTATGTTAGTAATCGATAAGTTAGAACATCACTCGTCACTGTTACAATAACATCAGAAAACGACAAAATCACGTCACTATAACTGAGTTAGCCCCAATCAAATCCAACAGTCCTACGAAAACACGTTTTTTAATAGTCGTTAATCAGTTTAGCAACGTTTTCTCTTGTTAAGTTTTTCAATAAAGCGTCGGCAAGCGGGGATCTGCGAACAAAGAATAGCATCGGTTAGTCTTGTTAGTGAGGGGAATCAGTTTTCTGTTAAAGAAACAAAGCGGTTTTTCGCTTTTGTTTTAAAGCCGCCAATTTGGTTACTTGAGATGCGGTTTTTCGTTTTGTGTTTTAAGTAGGGGATTATAAGTGTTTGAACTGTATATTTGTTTAAGAAGACATTATTCATTGGGGCACATATGTTAGCACAAAATGTGTTTTTTATGCTTTTTAGTTCAGAAACTGTTGCACAAGATTGAAAGTAACTACAAACAATTAATAATAACAAACATTAATTTATATTATTCTCAAAGTTTGTATAAATGATCCGGGCGACCAGAGATATTGTCGGTGCCTTTGGATGTCTGGTTAAATATTTTAGCTATTTAATATTTTGGGACAATAATGGCTAGTAAAAAAAAAAAAAATCTATTGAATACTTTAAATTACGATGTTTGATTATAACATAGTTGCAGGTTCAAGGAACTTCACAATTAGCGCTAATCACGCATCAAAAAATAAAAAATCTTTTAAAACACACTAACACAACGTAAACAAACGCAATGAGACTACAGTGAAACATGCCAGTTTTAGTGTCACATCGCTAGGGTAGGGTTTCAATTTTTCAAACCAAATCGAAAAGGGAATCGATTTTTATTGCATCTATAAAATTATTGCATGTTTATTTGGACCCGAGCATTTATATCATTTGTAGAGATTCAAAATTAATTCAAATACACTTTTTAAAAACCTTTTTATTAATAAAGAATTATCTTTTTAGTTTTAGATTTACCGAGCACTTAAAAAAAATACATTGTATTAATTTATATCGAATGACATTTAGGCATCCCTATGGCAACAGAAATTATAAAATGTCGGAAAAAATCATTACAATAATTATTAACCTCGAAGTTCCTATAACTATTTAATGTTACAGTAATTTCTAATTTAAATTATTGATTTTGTGAACATAAATAGTTTAAATGTACA
The DNA here is from genome assembly GCA_916618145.1 of Emmelina monodactyla. Classification (NCBI taxonomy): domain Eukaryota; kingdom Metazoa; phylum Arthropoda; class Insecta; order Lepidoptera; family Pterophoridae; genus Emmelina; species Emmelina monodactyla. Next base: position 7,627,063 of record OU745311.1, on the reverse strand, counting down.
CGGATGTGGAGCTAGGCAGTAATGGTCAGGATTTTTTTTAAAAGATCTAAAAAGCTACATTATCATTTAAACGATCAGCAATTGCCAACGTAGCGTACAAATCTATTTATGTTTTATTTCACGTGGACAACACAGTTTATCCGTAAAAAATAAATAAAAGGAAATTGTAAACAGTACGTGCATAAAATACTTTTTACACGCTTAATATTTTATAGGCTATGCCATCTTTGAGTAAATAGGACGTGACTACGCGCTACGGCTGCTACGGCGTAGTAAGCTACACAATAATGCGTAGTAGGACCGAAACATACAGTAACTTTATTGCGCATAAAATTGTATCAAAATTATATTTATCACCAATAATTCTCGCATAAAAATATATTAACTTACACATTGGAGAAAATGTTTATGTAAGTAACGTCTCGTATAAAAGAAGTGGTTGTAAAACTTTGTAGTAAAAATAATCAAGTTAAATAAATTTATGCGGTAGTAAGCTACTGAATGAGCTGTTTCATTGAATAGTTAACCCAACAAATAAAGAATCTCAATTGTAACACTCACACCGAGCTGTATAATTTGACGGTATTTAGTCATGAATAAAGACGACGTCGCTTTCGTTTGCTGTTTGCCGAGAATTTGCATTAGAATTGGATTCTGTGGCGTGGTTCATGCTAATGTGTCGCCTTATGTCCGTACACTGTACAACGATACACACTACATACAGCTTTAGTCTTGCAACTGTAGGGCGTTTAGCGTTGATGACTGTATGGGTATACCCACCAACAATATATGAAGCTTTAATTACAGTGCTGTAGTAGTGGTTGTAGGACGATAAGTGTTCATGTCTGTACAAGTACAATGAGCAACAGTTTTAGTGGGGTTAATAAATGGGAGATAAAGGTTATAGAGTATTCGTATGAACGATTGATTTGGAGGCTTTGTGTTCTTTTGCTATATGAGAGTAGGTGTATAGATAGGATTGGGGTTATTGTTTTTTTATGTTTCTTTTTGTAATATAGAACTATCAGAGTGTTAAGAATAGGAAATAGCAAAGTAGCTTTGGGTATAGACAAGTAAATTTTGTATAACATTATTGTTAAGCAATGATGCTAATCTGTGGTGCAGCGGCATATATACCGGACTGCTAAGCGGAAGGTTCTGGGTTCAATTCCTGGTCGGGCCAATTTCGTAAAAATAGTTTTTCTATATTGGCTCGTGTCTGGGTGTAACTAGATTCTCCCCTAGTCCATTGTGTGGTACCTATAGTACGAGCTTTGCTTAGTTTAGGGCCATACAGTTGGTGTTTCAGTCTGGAGATGTATTTATTTATTTTATTAATAATCTTGAAAACCAAAAATTTGCAAGAAAATCGATTTCAAATGATTTAATTAAAGACCAGCTTTACTCTACGAATTTATTAAATAAAGCCTAAACGCGCTGCGTGTAATCCACCTCTGTTCCCGACAATTATTAAATTAAACTTTAAATTAACCAAAGGCTTTCTTCCAAACTTCACCCTTCTAAATCCCCTTCAAACTTATTAACTGAGTGGTTTAATTATAAAAAATCAAATATTCCCGACCTCATTTCCCGGTTTAGACCGGATCGATGCAGTTTTTTCCGGATTCGCTCAACCGTTAACCGTGGCGATGTTAAAATAAAATTAATGGCCCAGTGTTGAGTTCTACTTTTAAATATACTCTTTCGGGTCGTTTAGCGTTATAGGTTTTCGGACTGTATTTTTTTTATGAAAAGCTAATTAAGCGGTATAACTTTTAAAGCTACGAGTACCTAGACTTTTATAGTTATAATATAACTATCTACTTAGCATAATTATAAAACTTTTAATCAATAATATATCGGGTAATAATATGTAAAGTAGTCAACAGGACAATTTTTCCGTTAAAAGTATCAATGTAATTAGAAGACATACCGTATGTACTTTAAAGGTTAACCCCGTTCGTCTTATAAAGCTGTACTAAGATTTGATGTAATTAAACAGTAAAGTTAAAATTGCATAAAAAAATAATAACAAGTTTTACTTACTTAGTTTAATGGAAAAAATACAAGTTTCAGAACTATTGTGCAGACACGATAGTTAGGCTAAACGGAGAAAACGGAAAATTGCGCAAGCTTAGTAAATATAAAAAATTTCTTAGCTAATTATTAAACCAAAATTTGTTTACCATCCACCGTTAACATATAAACAGCTTAACCTGATCCGACTTGCAAATCTCCGCTTAACTTTTTAGCGAGATATTTTTCAAAACAGCACTGAAACGCCAGCTAAAGCCACTCACTAGAAAAGCTGTCACACTTTCATTCCTAAGGGACAATAGCGAACCTAGAGTGCCATACTAAACCCATCTCAAACAACCTGACAAACTATTTCAAACCTTACCCCATTGTAATAAGGTTCAGAAGAAAAATAAACTGCAGTATCATAAATTAAACGACTCTTCACTGTCAGATATGGAAGAAGCTCAGTAATTATGAACGAAATTAATGTTTAATGCAAAAATATTGTTATTTTTAGTGCAGTGCTGTTAAATTTAAACGAGGGTTGTGATGTTAGTAAAATTTCATTATGCGAATTTTGACAGACTTACTCGAAGACGATGCTACCGGTTAATATCTAACCGCATTTAAATGTTAAAACCTATATGGCATTAAAAAACATTTTTATTTTTTAAATTATTGACACCTAACGTGGTTTCTAAAACAGTTGACCATACAAACAAATTGACTAAAATTATCCAGCACATACATTTAACTCCGTCGTACATTAGGTACAGTTATACGTTACTAAAGTTGACAATTGTGCATTTGTGCCCTGCTATTACAGCAGCAGGGTAGTAAAATTCAATTGAGTTTCGTAAACACTTCCTCAGTTGGTACGTTCGTAAATTTGTACAAACATTACAAACTTTGTGTGTGCGTCGAAATTTGTGTTGATGAGTGTAATTTCATTTATCTCGTAAAATGTTTTACATCCACTGTTCATTACCTAGATGTAGATTACGATGGGACTAGCAATTTGTGGAGGCGAAGTGGTAAGAACCTTTTTGATTATTTGAAAAAAAAAATGTGGTTGTGGAACAATGTATGTATTTTACGCCAAATGAAATTTATTCGATTTGAAAGTTGCTTACTACAATCTTTGGTTACAACAATATTTTTGTCTATTAAAGTTTAAAGTCACACAACAAAACGACTTAAAAGATGTATGCGTATGTACACTACAAGCCAAAAATCTACAGAACAGATTTGAATGAAACTTGTAAAATAAATAGATTATTCACAAGAATAACGCATGGATATTATTTAAAAAAGTACCTAATTTCTGCTGATTTAAAAGCCATTTAAAGGCTGCGAACTAGTGTTGCATATAATTTGGTCTCTAGCAATAACCAATGCGTACCATATATACCCTCAATCTCGGGACCAACAATCACTCAGCCAACAGTCGTGTACTAGCATCCACACTACAGGCTTTACACAAATTAGAAATGTGGGAGTTAGAGGCTTTCGGTTTGGTTATCATCAGCCGACCAACACGTAGCTTTAATATGTTAGTAGACGCAAAATAATGTAGATGTTTGTTACTTCTCCAAATATTAATATTGATATTAAGCATTCAAATTGTAAAGTGAAAGCTGAGGATTTATGTTTGTTTGTGTATAAATTAACTTATTCCAAATAAAACCATTGATATTTTAACGTATGTTAGAAGAAAACAAACATAAATCAATCGCGATGTGATAAAAAACTTTTGACATTACAAAATAGAGCATTACTAAAATTAACCATCAGCCGACTTACTTTTTTCTCAAGTTGGCACAATTTACGTAATCCATGGTGAAAATCATCGTGGCACTTATCACCGTACCTTTTTGCCTAATACCCAAGTTTGTATGGAAGAAATTCGTCAAGCAACATTAATGAATAATGGAATATAACTTCGGGGAGACATCAAAAGATAATAACGATGTTGGAGAGCTTCTTTGTGATTTGAAACTTTTCATTTTAGATTATTTTTCTTAGAGAAGCGTTGTTGGTTTTTTTAAAGAACGTAATTGTAAAGTGTTTTTCTTTGACATAAATAAATGTCTGTCAAATTCTTGAAGTGGAGTTCTATAGAATATTTATTTAGAAGTTTTTTAACACTTTTTTCTAATCTATCTTTGTCAAAATTACTTAGGTATCAACATTTACTTTTTCTTTTAAGTTTTTTCAACTCGAGGGAGTAATTTATAAGCAAATTGTGTGAAACAGTGAAAATACTTGGATTTTCTTCTTAAAAAGATAACGAGCAATGTCTTTTGGGAAAACACGTAGAACAACACGTAGTGCAATTATTTCAGTTTTTATACGTCCCACTAGTTCCCACTATGCACAAAACTCTTAAAAGATAGTCTAGCGAATCTACAATTAGCGTACCTACATGTTTTTTCATCTGTAATTAATTAAATCCACGAAATTACAGAAAAGTCACGGTTTTAATTCTTACGGTATTTAAAAAATAAATTAATACGTACCCGTGTAATAGCTTAGGAAAATTTATAGCTTTTGCGTTCGTCCTGCCCGTTTGCGAAATGCTTAAGCCGGCCTAATCGCCGTTGAAAATACCACCGACGCAGCTTTAACCTTTAAATTGTATTTTACTAGACTTGCGTTATATTAAGAAAGATTTATATTTTACAAGTTATAAATTGTAGGTGTCTTATAACAGATTTTTGAGGTTGATTTTTGTATCAAATTCAAATATATTTTTTAAAATGTAAATAATTTAAGAATATCTTGTTAATTTTTTTGCACATGCGTTTTCTTACTCCTACCTTTTTATAAAATAACGTATTTTCATTATTGTTGTTTTTTATAAGAAGCGAATTCTAGAGTAAAAAAATATAGAGATATATTTATTTGTAACATAATATTTTTGTAACAAAATTGAATAAGTTGTTGAAGCAGACAGAGATATAATAACTGGCGGTTTGGCCAATGAATAACTACTAAGTAAAGATAACCACAGTTTCAATATAACCGTTTTCAATGGAATCAAATGGTCTTACTTGAGAGCACACTTGAGAAGTGGATCTTAAGTTAGGTGCTTGGCGACCGAATGTATGCAGTGCACCAATTTATTAGTGCCTAGGTCAGCATTATGCGATTAATGGTCAATTTCACCAATAGAGCATTAATATTCGTGCTAAGTTAGTATTAAGAGAATATTATGCTCATTATAGGTATAACTGAGTTCATTAAAATTATGTTGGTAACTTTATAAAGTGACTATATGAGCTACTTATTATTATTATATCAAAGAATATACATAATAAATTTTCCAGAAAAATAAAATATTAAAATGGCATTTTTTAAATTGATCTCTCTTCTGTATAGCACCTTTAAATCAACTATTGGACGCTAATTATAATATTATTATGTTGTTTTTAAACTCTCGCGCTTTTTATTTATAACTTTTTGATGACTTCGGGTCTTATACGTGGTCATATTGTATTTAGATACATTAATTATATGTACCTGTATTTCCCGACGTTTCGACCGAGTTACATCGATCGTGGTCGCGGGCTGACTGTAATGACTCTAATATTATTATATTATTAAAAACCACAAATACTTACAATCGCAGTACTTGGAGTAGCTCATGGTAAAACGCCGCCAAAGTACCTGCAATGAAAACGACGACATTTTAGATTACCCCAGTTTCCTTAAGAGTCGATAAGTAATAACCATTCACCCAATTTTCGCGTCTCAAATCGTCTGAGAATAACGAAATTGCGAAAACACTTGAGCAAGCTCTCATCGAATCGAAGACGACCCTAGCATAAAGACTCCAGCGAATACAAAAGAGAAATTATCAGTGTCAAGAGCTTTTCGTACTGTTTGAACCTACTCTGTGGCTTGGTTAGTAGGGACTTGTGACGTCAGGAGTCGGACGTGGTTTCGTGTTAATAAAGCAAGTCAGTTTTAAGCGGTTGAAACTAGATAATACTGGTTCTTCTGTGGACATATCTGGACGGATGTATGCAGTCTTTTTTGAGTTGTTAAGGTGAGGTGGTAATACAACGTGTTTAAACTGGGGTATACATCTCTGTTATTGAATGGGCTGTTTGGTACGTTGATAGATAAATCTTTGTTGCATATGAAAACGAACAACATATTTTGTTTTAAGTTGAAGTTGTTATTTCCGCACCGTATCAGTCTATTATTACCTACAACAGAACTGTGTATTACAATATGGATTACCTACAACTAAACACCTTTTCCAAATAAAAGTGGTGGTACGCATAAGGCCTGTATAGATTAATATTTAACTGTTCACTGGCTTGCAACAGACAGACGTAAATTGTACGATACGAGCAATATGGGGCTGCTTCACGTATGTTGTGTTGAAATCCAGGTTTAAATTTAACAAGGAATAGAAATAAAAATACCGAAGATAATAAGACAACTATTTAAGACATATTTACAAGAAATGTATAAGTGAATCATAGGTTACCTAAAATATTGATAAGTTGGATCTCGTATATTACGTGTAAATATACAAAATGTAACTTATTTAACTATTGACGGCACGATGATATCTTAGATTTAGGTAAATTGTCTCTATGATACAATTGAGGGGTACACTTTATGGACAGTGGCGGATTTGCTTTTAGACCCCCCAATTATTACATTGTTTTTATGCATCAATCGTTTTTATAGTTAAACTAGCAAATTTATTCATACTTTTCAAACTTCAGTGCATTTTATTATCTGTGAACACAATATTAAAACCACGGTCAAATGGTGTACGCGTGACCGGCCATTCCGATATAAAACGCAGCAGCCATTTTTCAAATGCCCCCAAAAATACAATGTAGGCATTTCTGTGTTTTCACACTCAACACAATTCAAGCGCTTTAACCAAAAAAATTTAAATAGCCGTACATACTCGCGGATCTGTGTCAAGCGCTGAAGCTGCTTGAACTGTAGTGAGCGCGGTCGCCAATTATGGCGCGAAAACAACACAGGAATGAGAGAATGAGAGAAAATATTTCGTTTTTTTTCCTTAAGACGGAGGCTTCGGCAGGGTATTCTCAAAATGAAAAGTGGCGTAATAAGATCTGTGTTATTTGAATTGCGTATTTTAAAAAGAAACACTAGAGTAGGTGAGTATTATTGTGTTTTTCTGAGTATACTTCTCGGTATTAGAACATCGTGATATTCTCAGTATTACACTGGTAATTTCGGTGGATTATTCTAGTTTTACCTGGCAGCCCCGTATGTTATTGCACAGATGTCGCCCTTGACTAGAAATGGTGGTATTTTAGGCCGTATTCGCAATTTGCAGGTTATGCGTCCTATTTACCAACAAAATATTCCATATGCCGGAATAGATTGTTCGAACAACTGCGTATAGCCTGTGTCGCAGCAAATTTACATGTAAATCAAGCCGTATGTTTGTATCAAAGCGACTGTGTGTCTATTCTGCATCGTTTTGAGGTTATTTTCACAAAAGTTAAGGTTGGAATGCAACTCGTGGGGCAAATGAAACAAAGATAGGGATATTGCAATTTGTGAGATAAAAGTAATCAGAAAATATGAATAACTTTCAATCTTATTCCGTAAAAGGGAAATCATTACATAGTATAAATCTAAGTCGCTAATTCTGTCTGTTTGTATGTCTGTCCGCTATCTCCTCCTAAACTTCTTAACTGATTTTTTAAGCGAATTGCGCCATCTTAAAGGTAAATTTTTCATTTAAATTTGTAAATTAAGAGTCCTTAGAATAACTTTTTTTAAGTTAGCAAAAATGCAAGGGTTCGCGAGTAAGTCTGTGAAATTACACCATTGTGAAGCGTGGGCGGGTCGCTCGTAAGTTATAATTCTAAATAAATATACCTATCAATGTTACGCATATAAAAAAATATTCTTCAGCTGCAATTATGTTTATATAGGTTTCTTTTTTCTTTTTTTTCTTATTTTCAAGATTTCTAAACCGTTGTTATAATGAGCCTATTTAATATGGCAGATATCAATAAAAGTATTTCATTCAGAAATTCAACCCATAAAGGAATAAAACGAAGGCCAAAATTTTAGGGTTTCTTAAAAAAACTTGACATTGATTCAACTCATACTTATAAAAATATTACATACTTACCTATAAATGAGTTTTTTTTCACATAACACCTCAACAAGAGATGCAATACATCACTTCTTATTACATTTTGCTTCACAGCAGCATGGCGACTAACTCTGGTAAATAACTGACAGAATATTTTCTGCAAATAAAATATCTCCTAACTGTTTCTCCTTTGCTTATCATATGGGTATAAAAAATGAGATTTTCCTAATGTTGTAGGTTTCTGAGAATTTTCCCACTGTGTGCTTTGGGTCACGATTGTGGTTGTTGGGGCTTCGAATTACGTGCGTATTATTCAGGGAATGTACGATTTATTTTCGTAATAAGATAATTTTGGTGTTTGCGAATTTGATTGTGGAGAGAATTTGGAGTATTGATTTTGTCTTGTTTTTAAGCACCCACTTTTTTGAGCAAATTATGTAATACTAGCGGCTTTGCACGCGTTAAATTCGGAGTAAAACTCATTTCCCTGCACTATGTTATTATACATGAGAAACTTCCTCTTGAAACACTCTAGCTATTTAAAAAACCGCATTAAAATCCATTGCGTAGTTTTAAAGATTTGATCATACATCGGGACAGAGAAAGCGACTTTGTTTTATAAGCGATTTATGTAGTAGTAAATTTGTTTAACTACATATTAAGACTAAGAAGTAAAGTGTGTCTAATGAGGGCTTGTAGAGTATGAAGAATGGTTTTTCAAATTAGATTATGTTTTTTTGGTCACGTTTAATTGTTTGGAATTATGATATGATTAATATATATACAGGGTGATTGGTAATGCGATACATTCCTTCTAAGAGATTAAAGTAGAGCTTATTTGCAGTCAATTAAGGCATAATATGCTATGTCCGAAAATTGATAATTTCTGAGATGTGCAAAATTTAAGATTTTTTATAAAAAAACCCATTTTCGAAGTTCAAATGAATCCTTTTAGTGAAAAATTCAAAATTGAGTTTGATGTTTTATTGTTTTACAGTAGCTTGATAACTAAAATTACATTTTAGATTCAAATTTGGCAAAATTAATCGTCCTTATTTTAGAAAAATTCAAGAAACTAAGAACAACTTTTAAAAAAAGTTAAGTCTTATGGCAACAAAAAGCGATTTTCTAAAAAAAAGTCCAAATAATGTTGCGTACAAATTACATAAAAAACTTCCCCAATTCATAAGCTTTTTAAAAAGGTACATTTGTCATACTAAAACTAAGTATTTGATTGACAACTCTACTAATAAAAGAAGTAAACTCTCTCTTAGAACGCCTCTACATTGTGGTTACAGCGGCCTTTTCTTTGGTTGATGTCGCCGTTTTGCACAGGGATAATGCAATAACATTAAAGTCTGCCGTTAAATAAACATTTTTTTGAAAAGCTTAACCTTCAAGTGTGTAGCTTTTGCGTTTAATTAGAAAAAAAGAGTATGCTGAGTGCGGAAAAAGTTACTTCTATTAAAAGAAAGAAAGCTAACTACATCTTTTTCATTAATCACTACACATCACTTGTTGTTTTTTCTTTGGTCGATGTCTCCAACTCTTGTGGTGGTTGCTAGATTTCTGCGAAAAACATCTATCATTTCTTCGTCTACTTCGCCAAATTCGAGGTCTACTAGATTCACTTGTTCGGGCGGATACAAGCTTTATTTTTCTGAGACGTCCATACGTCCCCAAAAACACTCTAACGCAACAAGTACTTTTTTCCTGTAACAGCGATGCCATTACACAATCCGTAAATAAGAAGAATGTCTAAGTATTCTTCGTTACAAAAGGCCCTCGCCCACAGCAACTTTTTGTAGCGATGCTGTCGTGCGTTCGCATCGATATCGTAGACTAGCAGTCGCTGACTGTGTGCCTTCATAGCCACGATTCAGTATTGCGTTACTATTGTCTTTACATCGATACAGTTGCGATAATGTAGTGCGTTGCAAATTCGACCAACATGCGTTTACTTAACGCGCGACAGCATCGCTACAAAAAGTCTACGAAGGCAAGGATCTTAAATGATACCATTTCAAGAGTTCTTAATGAAAATATGCAGTTAGTTTTCTTTTAATAGAGGTCACTTTTTTCGTGCTTAACACATTTTTTTCTATTTGACTGCAAAGGCTGCACACTTGAAGCTTTGGCTTTTTACAAAATTTATTTATTGAACGACGACCTTAATATTATTGCATTATCCCTGTGCAAGACAGCGACATCAATCAAAGAAAACACTGCAAAAGGCCGCTGTAACCACAAAGTAGAGGCGTTCTAAGAGAGAGTTTACTTCTTTTATTAGTAGAGTTGTCAATCAAATACTTAGTTTTAGTATGACAAATGTACCTTTTTGAAAAGCTTATGAATTGGGGAAGTTTTTTATGTAATTTGTACGCAACATTATTTGGACTTTTTTTTAGAAAATCGCTTTTTATTGCCACAAGACTCAACTTTTTTTAAAAGTTGTTCTTGGTTTCTTGACTTTTTCTAAAATAAGGACGATTAATTTTAGCGAATTTGAATCTAAAATGTAATTTTAGTTATCAAGCTACCATAAAACAACAAAACATTAAACTCAATTTTGAATTTTTCGCTAAAAGGATTCATTTGAACTTCGAAAATAGGGTTTTTTATAAAAAATGTTAAATTTTGCATATCTCAGAAATTATCAATTTTCGGACATAGTATATTATGCCTTAATTGACTGCAAATTAGCTCTACTTTTACCTCTTAGAAGGAATGTATCGCATTACCAATCACCCTGTATTATTATAAGAATTTTGGGAAGATCCCGACATATTATTTTCCTCGGTTTTCAATTACTCTTATTATTCGTCTAGGTTTTAAATTGCTATTTACCCGCGCGTCTGTCAGCCGGCGGTACATCTGTGCCCGGAAATTGATGCCAGCGCGCTGACAAATAGTAGGTACTAGTTCTTGAGAAAAACATATTTTTGTGGGATTACCACTTTACTAAGACAAACCCTCGTGACGGGTGGTTAGGTAGCATTTGTCATCATCCTTTTCGGTGAAAGAATAGGGTTTGAGTGAAAGTTTTTTGAGTTTTTTTTTACGGTTTTGTAACTTTATCTGACAAATAGTATGTTTTTGCTTCACGTCGAAAGCAAATATTTGAAATGTTTTTCTATGCAAATACTGCATACTTCTCGCGCTTTACTCGCATGGAACAATATCTGTTGGACATACAGGATGTATAAGAACTGCTTCCGAAAACAAAAACTGGGCATTGCTAGAAGGGGACTGGTTACGTTTTGAGCAAAAAAAATGTTTTTATGATTAACAGTTTTTTTACGTAATTGTACAAAATTGCATTTCTACTATCAGATTTTGCGATGATTTCAAATTTAATAGGGTTTGAAATTAATTTGCAATGTAAATAATCGCACATGAAACAACAGTTGATGTGTGAGTGGTGATTTTAAGCACCGAAAATGACTTTTCAATCCTTAATATTTTTTTTTAATTGGATTTTCTGGGTATACTGTTAGTGAATTTAGTTTCTATTGAGGCTCCAGAATTCATGGTTTCAGGCTTCGGAAGTGGTCTTTTTACACCCGTTATAGAATTATTACCCTATATATTTACTATTAATATTCTTATTTTTCCTTCTCTACTCCCGTAGGTACTAAATTCTCCACCGTACCTTCTAGTTGCCCACTAAACACCACATATCCTTTGCAGATGCATTTCACAGCCTCTTTGAACTCCATCAAGGCTGCTTTGAATAACCAAGCGATACTAATTCAGGGGTATATTACACCCTTAATAAATGGGTTGTGCTTCGGGAATTAGTGCCGTGATGGCTTCCTAATTGACGTAGGCACTAACTGTAGCTTGGTAGTGTATGTATGTTGGTGGTCAAAGCTTTCATGCTATGCCTTAAGTTGTTTGATGTATATTGCGGGAAAAAAATATCAACCCGTGACTACAGCATTTGTAAAAATGTCGAAACGTCCGATAATCAAAAATAATATAATAAACGCGTAAGAACCCGTTAAAATTAGTTTTTTTTATAATATAGGTAGCAAACGAGCATGCGGGTCACCTGTTGGGGGTGAGTTGCTAAACCTTTGAGAAAATTGGGCACCGGATACCCCACTCACCGAAACAAACGCAGGAACATCGTCCCTACTTCACGTCGGCTTTCTGTGCGACGGTGGTATTTCACCGGTCGAGTCAGCCCAGTAATCGCTGCAGACAGAGCCTACAGCTAGACTCTACCACTCTCAAGTTTAATTTCAAGTAATAACGATCGAGTAAATCTAAGCAGTTACATGATCTCTTATCATTATGAGCTGTATAAGATTTCCACAGCTGGAACTAGGCCTTTATTACATTACATCTCTTCCTATATGTTTAGAATTACTTAAACTATTCCTTAAATACTGCCGTATTTTATCATAATCATAACGTCGCTGCGCGTGCGAACCCGCGTAAGAGCAGTTTGTAAATACCACGGAACTTCAAAACGCGCAAAAATTTAAATATCGTGCCAGACGACTCTAAACGCCTATTCGCTTAAGTTTTTTCTTCCTCCTGTAAAATCATCAAATAGCAAATACACGGTCTTTCGTGAGCAAGTTGGCAGAAATTATATCATAGAGAAGCGTTGCCGGTCACAAGTTAAATATAATCTTTTATACCTCAAAATGTATCAGTTTTTTATCACAGTGTAATGAAATAACCTACTTGAACTTTAGTAATGAGCAAGTTTCATAAAACTGTTTTTCAATCTAAAGCAATATATCTACCTATAGTAAAAAACGCTAATGCCAATTTTTACTTAATACTCTTAAGAGTTTCCAAAGCGGTCAAACAAATTAGATTTTATCTTGAAAATATATTAAAGAAATTCAAGAATCAAACCAACAGACCATATTATCGGAAAATATATTTTCAAACCGAACCGTCTAGACCGTGCTTACTTCAAACAAATAGTAAAGTACAAAACAAAAACCTGATTCAATTTCACTCTACCCTTAAGTCTGAATGTTACAACTTTCATACAAAAAAGTTATTTCAGGAAAGTATTTAAGAGTAAAGTCAAAAGTCTACTCTTTAAAATAAATAACGAAAATTAAAAAATAATTAAATTAAGTTAGGCTGATTTTACTGCGTGGCTCCAAACCAAAGGCAACCTTATTTTACTCAGATAGGAGCATATTTGGATTGTACCATTTTGCATTGCATTGACATGACCTATCTCTTAACAGTCTGGTATAAATACCATTTGGTATGCTACACGGAGGTCGTCTTAATTGGATCTTTACTTTTGCTATTCTATAAGTCAATTTCATTGATCACATAATTCCTAAATCACATAAACATTATTAGAAGGACAAGTACCGCTAATTCAATGTATTTAAATTTATTAAATATTACTCATTAAAAAGATATAAAAACGTCTGGCTCAATTAACTACGATTATCTAAAAAAAATATAATTTAGCTTTAAAAAAATATAAATAAATATTTACTATTTTTACATCAGCCAAACACTTCCTTAAGATTTTTGTAAATAACCTACACTTTAACTCACGTTAACTCATTATTATAATTACTCGTAAAGTTTTCTCTTTGCGTAACACGAACATGAAGAATTTAATTCACCCCGTAGATTTGTACAAGTCAGAAGTTACAAACATTTTAGTAAAAGGACAAGATAATACGGTACAGAAGGAAACATGAATATTTATACAATATTTTTTTATATTAAACTTTACAATAGTCACGGCTTGATAAAACTAACAGTAGTGTGGCCGACCCTGTAGGAACCACTTTACACTTCTTATACGCATTATCACAATTATGATACTAAACCAAAAAGGGCTTTTCCAATACATTAGAAATGAAAATGGTACTTCTGTTCACCTTTAAAATAAGTTTCGTTTTCATTAAAATTGTAAAATGATATAAAAGACAAATATAAACTTCTGAACAGTCCTAGTTTCGTTGTAATACGCTGAAACACGCTGTATTACGCGGGTAAGTAGCCTTAAAGTTGACAGCCACCGTGCTAACTAAATGCTACACAAGATCCTTGAAAAGGATTCGTAGAAATGAAACTCCCTGCAGGTTTTATTAAGGTGAAAAACATAAAGGAAAAACCCTCACTTTATTCTAGAAAAACGTGAGATAGAGAGATGTTTTAAAATTAACTGGAAAACAAAATGAAGACAGCTTTTGAGTTATTTCTTTGTTGTAAATAAAGTAGTCTCTTTCATTTGTTTATTGCTTTTCAAAGGTCTTATTTGCCTTTGTGTTGAATGCGTTTTAATAGAATATTACCTTAACTGAAAAACTTGCAATAAAATTAAAATAAATTTAGCTACGAGTAAGTGCGAGTCTGACTGACTAATGGCATCAATTTCATGTAACAATTATTTTGTAAATATAACTTTAAAGTTACAGTTTGGATGTTTGTTACTCTTTCACGTAAAAACTACTGGATGGATTTTGATGAAACTTTACAGTAATATAGGTTATACATCAGAATAACATATCCACGGGAAACCGACTTCCACGCGAACGGAGTCAACAAATCATAAAACCATGGCCCGCATTTCGACTTTCAAAACTACGTCAAATACTTGACAAAACTCCTCCATGTTCAGGTATGTAACTCGGAAGCTATTATGGCATTCTAAATTTTAGTTCCAAATCAACTCGAAACTCTCACTACGCTACGGCAGAAGCGTATCACCCCCCCGCTTACACCCTACCCCTCCACTTGGTGGGGATGCGCTTTTCAATTTAACTTGCCGAATCCAGTTATGCAACTTTTCCTGACATACAGTTGGGATACGATTTGTCAGTTGTTAAAAATGTAAATAAGAGGATATAATGAACTGTAACCTAGATATTGCAATAAAGGCACGACAAACTTGATATAAGACGATGAAGATTAATATTATTTTCTAATTACTAACTAATTAAGCTGATGTCAAAAAGCCGTGATGTATATCAATTA
Organism: Emmelina monodactyla; assembly: GCA_916618145.1. Classification (NCBI taxonomy): domain Eukaryota; kingdom Metazoa; phylum Arthropoda; class Insecta; order Lepidoptera; family Pterophoridae; genus Emmelina; species Emmelina monodactyla. Next base: position 7,611,957 of record OU745311.1, on the reverse strand, counting down.
TACGTATATAATGATATTTTTAAAAGTGAATTTTCTTAATTACTTTTACATTTACTGGCTAAAAAATACTATTTCTACATCTAGGCTGTAGATTCAAAGAGCATTATAATCAAATTAAAGTTACGAGTATATAACAACACAGCAATATTTTTGCTATAACAACTACATTGCAACATTTGAGTGTTTCATCACGACTCTAAAAACTAAAATACATAGTAAAAACCTACATAGCTGCAAACATAAAGCACTAAACCGTAAAATATAGCATTTGAAGAATATGCACATAAAAATATCATAAATGTAACGGGTCTGAATGTAATGATACAAAATGTGATGGTGTATAATACTGCAGAATATCATCTGGTTAATGATGATTAATGTACGTGTACTTGTGAGGGTTATGTCGTGTTTCCTGTGACAACTCATTTTTGACGGGTTATTCGGAGCTAGCTAGTTAGTCGGGGGACATGTTATTATGAGCGCTTTTTGTAGTATATGGTAGGTACGGTCAGTTGCAAAAGTCCATACTGAGTGTAAGGTCTATAACTGCTTGCAAGCAAATTACACACACATAGACATTAAATGTTACAAATTATTTTCAACCATAACATAAAAGGCTTAAGACTTAACACATTTTTAAAAATATTAGTCGAATTGCGAGTAAAATTAGAAAACATTTGAACATTTCTTACAAATGTCACAATTTGAGGGTAAAACGAAAATATCCAAAATCGAACAATGATTGAATTATTTGCTAAACGCTTTGTCGTAGCTGGTTCGCTAGCGAAGGTGCCAGTGTTGTGTTTGATAAAGTTGATTTCCAAGTTCTATAACATGCAAGTTAATATGTATTAGTATGCAGGACAGAATGCGTATTATCGAAAAGCATACATTTATATGATATAATATAATATTTACCGTAAGTATGAAAATAGTGTTTTTTTATCCATTATTTTTCTTTGATTGGGTATTATTATAACAAATTTAGCGTGTGTTGCATAACTATCTATTTTAACTTGTTGTTTGTTATATTTATTCATATTTTGTTTTTGTTTCAGTAGATAACGGTAAAACGGTGGATTTACAATAGTTCAAAACATCGATTTAACCTAAATGTATGGGGATTGATGGCCTCGAAAGAGTAATAGTTCCATGTTGATGGCGCAGAGATGGGACATGCGAAATGAAAGGACTACAGAGGCATTTTCTACCAATGGAAGTGTCTGGAAGTGTAAAAATTAAAGTGGAACTGTGTATTGTTCGAATATAGTGAAATCAATGTGACGGTGCACGTTAGCTTATGGTTATTGAAAACAGGGGAGGGTATATTAAATACCAATAGTATTTCATTAAAGTAGTAATTAAATATAAGTTCGTAAGTAAAACATTTTCAATTACAATGTATTTTTTTATGGTTAGCTACCTTCAATTTTCTTTTCTTTACAAAAACGATTACTTAAGCTACAACTAACCTTAAAAAGTAAAACAAGTGTAAAAATACATTAATGTTTGTTGTTGGAAGTTTGAAATATAGACTGTAATTATTATTATCTTTTGAAATCAGTATCAATTATTTTAATTAAGTAAAGCATTACCTAAATATATTTGTAAACAAGTTATAACAAATTACTGTTTTTATCTACTGTTTTCTTACTACCTTACCTTCTATATTTATTTACCCTCGTTTAGTTAGTATTTCTTACAACTAAAAAAGTAAAATAAATAAAATTGAACCTGAACCTAAAGCTCTCAGATTAAGGTTGAGAATTATCGCAACAAGTAGTATCAATGTTGTCGGTTAGAGTGTAGGTTGATCCGAAAAAAACATCGTCGTATGCGAAAATGTTTTAACAACCACAATAGTTTACAAAAATATATTGAGCTTTAAAACTGATGCGTTAAGGTTGATATTAAGAAGTAGTAGTAAAATATTAGTTTATTTATGTCAGTGTGTGTGTAGAAGCGACCACTGGATGCTATAATTTTTATCAACTCGGTATGGACTTTTGCAACTTACTGTACGTATACATGAGTAGGGGGGTTCAGTATTGATATAGTGTTGTAGCGCAGGCTAATTCTATAATTAAGAATTTTCCATACTCTGCCGTTTACAAAAACATCGTCAAATTGTTCTTCTTCTTCAACAGCATGTCTTAGCCCACTGCAGGACATATGCCTCTCCAATAGATCTCCACTCGGTCCTATCACCGACTTTTCTTTTCCACGCTGTCCCGGCGTGAGATCGTTTGTCATCGGACCATCTGACTGGTGGTCTTCCTGCGTTTCTACTTCCCAATCGTAATCTCCATTCAAGCATGGATTTGGTCCAACGATCGTCTCCTCTTTGACAAACATGTCCAGCACATGCCCATTTCAGTTTCGCAATGCGGTATTCTATGTCTGTCACTTTATTGCGTCTTATGATGTTAGTGTTGCACACCTTGTCTCGCAGAGTTATCCCGAGCTCCTTTCCATGGCTCTTTGTGCTACCTTCAGTTTAGTAATCAGATTCTTAGTGGCCATGTTTCCGATGCATACGTCATAACAAGCAGAACACACTGGTCGAGGACTTAAAAAAGCCGCACAATCTAGCTGCGTCCTATGACTGATTTCTGCTATCATAGAGTCTCTTCCTAGTCTAATCCGTTGTCCCAGATAAACAAATTCTTCGTTTTAGTAAGCATTTGTGGAAATCATTACCTTGTTTATTACGAGACGCATGATGTAGTTAGGTTATCATTGTTTGTAGTTCTGTGAATGATTCAGTAATTATGACTATATCATCTGCGATTAGGTGGCTTGAATATGTGCCGTTGACATTGACTCTTTTTTCATCCCAGTCGAGCGTCATGAAGATGTCCTCTTAAGCGTTGTTAATGAGTTTTGTACAATCATTGTGGCTGAAATATACAGGGATTTCAGGAGTCATATTGTTTATAAGAAGAAATTGTAGGGTGACCATAATAAAATAACTCGTATTGGATTAATATGTTTGTAAAAATAACCATAAATTCTTAGTATCGTTGAAAATTCTACGTGAGCATTGGATTCATCTTTTTACATTTTAAGAAGCAAAAAGAGACAATTTGGCGCTTATATGCGAAATTTCAACGTAAACCTTACACGCTTATCGCTTCTGTCCTCACTTACTGTTTTCTGGGGATAAAACTGTGCAAGCACGAGTACTAACTAGCCTTTCTTGAATAATGTATTGCACATGCTTTGCATTTATCTACTATGAGTTTATTTTAATGTGGTCCTACAATTTTTTAAATGTTATTCGATAATTTGCTTTAGGCATTTGACCCAAAAGCAGTGGTATGAGATTGACCTGTAGCCTTAAGTTGAATAGCTAATTATTATTTTAATATGTTAAGTTATGTTGTTTGGCCCTAAATAACAAATATGCGCTTATATCAAAACATGCTTAGTCACATAGATATATGGTTTAAATTTGAAACTTTTCTATAAATCATTTGTTAAAGTAAGAGTGCATTTACCTCGAGGAAATGTAGCAATTTATCATTTCAGCACTTTGTTTACGTTACATAAGTCTTCTAAAATCGGATATGCATATTTGAGCAAACATATTTTGTTTAATATTCCAGACATGTATAAAAGGTTTAGCTTCAAATATATTTTCTGTAAGCTTTTTATTAAAATTTACATTAGTAATCCACTAGGAATGCTTCCATTTCAATATTAAGATTGTGGACTTAATGCAAATGGATTGCAGGCGATTCAAACGAGAAAGCAATATTTGCTTTCAGCAACATTTGAGATAAAACTAGTTTATGCTTGAAACAATTAATATGAACTTTAGAACAGAGAGTAGAAGGTTCAAATTGCCGTGAGTTAAGTGGTTCTCAACGAAAGACATTTTGAAGTCTATTTGACAAGCTTTTAAGAGATAACTATCTTGAAACGATTCTTTGAGCCAGTCATTGTTTCTGATAATGATTAAATTTTCTGAACTGGTACTTAACAGTTACAAAATTTACAAACGCTAAAACCATGATTCTTTCTTTTTCAATTACAAAAAGTATAAACAATGCGAACTGCAATTAACTCATTACAGCTCAGTTGTCGCAAACAATTGAAATTAATTGTATAGGCATAATTGTCGCAAATTGTTCGCGTGTGTTGCCAGTTGCTGTTTTCCAATTTCGCAAAAAGTCGCGGCTATTGTTTCGTTCGCGCTTCGCGGCCCATTCGCGCTGTTCCGCCGTTTGCCGGACGAGTGTCAAAGCTGCAGCGAAACAAATGAACGCGCAACGTTCAAAAATGCTCACGCTTTTTAGTTACTGCTATTCGTTTCTGCTAAAAAAATTTATACAACAAATTCTCTATTCATTTTGCGAACAAATTTAGAAATGAGTAGATAATAAGATAATAATATCACCAAAGTCTGCTAAAAAAAAACTATAAGCAATTTAGCAATACTTTAATACTTAAAACTTTAGACGATTTTGTTTTTATGAGTCGAAATTTAAATGAGTCGAAATACTCCTTTTAAATGAAAAGTTCTAAAAAACCATTTGCTACAAATCTATATAAGTGCACCGCTTATAAATTTCCGGATGAAGCCGTAGCGCCCGTTTGTCTCTGTTTTCATTAATAATCACCTCATTTCTTTTCAATCCGGGGAAATCTGAACAGATCCCTTCACGCTCCGAAGCACGTGATCATCCACGAAACACGTATCATTACGATTTGTCACTGAAGAGGATTTCTCCAAACAACTGTTCCGAATCGTTCACCATTCCGCATTCGTTCACTTCCATTCGTTCCCGAGCGGGGTTCATTCATTATCGCGCGTACTTTTCCCGCGTTTTTGAGCAGAAATAACGAACGTCTACAATATTATGGCAACTCATAATTAGATCCGTCTGGCAATATTTCTCTGCAAGAATCCTTCGTATAGATTTATTGCCGTTTTTGCATGAGAGTAGGAATAAATTATCGTTTGTTTTGTTGCTTAACATTGGAAGTAAAATGATCGCCATTTTTCGTGAGTTGAATATACCATTTTATTTTACCTTACACACAATTTATCACAATAAATATGAATCACAGTAACGTTATCTTACTCAATTTCGGGTAAAATATAAAGAGTCTGCAATGAAATCTCCGGAATATAATACTCTACCTTTTACTTTTGTAAATAACAACAAACATTAAGATAACTTAAGTATGCTTTTAGTAATGCGGTTTCGTCAAGTTAAGACATTACCAGTTGCCTTAAATTATAAAAAATTTAATGATTTATAGAATAAACTAAAAGAAACATAGTTTAGGAACTAGAATATAATCCTCATAATAGAAAGAAAGCTTTGTTAAACTAAACTATTTCGTGCTTGCAAAAGAAAACAAATTAAAAACAAACACATTATTCTCGCAACTATATTCAAAACAAATTGAAATATTTTGTTTTGGACTCCACAGTTAACCCTACACTTCTTTTTCAAATACACAGCTTATCCAGCCCCACGATTCTTAGAAGTGGCAACATCCACGGCAAAGGTCGGTAATCTTCAGTGAAACGGCATGAACCGACACTCTAACGGCTGTGAAACGGCACATATTTTATTCATGACCACCTTAAATTCCTCACACTATCCTGGGTCTAAGCAACAGATTTACTTTTCGGCAAGTGTGAATATTTTACGGGTATGTTTAGATAAATGGGCAATGTAACGCCAAAACGGACGTTAGCTTTCATGAACACTGAAATAAGCGATTTATCTAAATAGTAGAGTAAACAAAATTTGTGGTTTTATTTCGGTTTACACTTGTCTAATAAATCTCTTACTCACTAAAAATAGGTCATGCTAAGAAACGTGAATGATTCAGTGAGTGGGTCAGCGAACGGGTGCAATTTTTGCTTACGTCATTTGACTAAAAAGTGCGACCGAAATTTTGGCACCGCTGCGGTCACGCCCCAGCATTTGTCCATTCGACTGCATTCGCCCAAGTCGTGATTCTGTTATTGAATGGTCACCGATTGTAAGTAGACAATAGGTGTGTCCGACTTCCTGCCCCTATGTCCACAATTTATAGACTCGATAAAATACTGCGGTAATTTGCTAGGTCATTAAACCTGGAGGTCTGTTAGAGAATGTGTAGAGAACACGAAAATATTTTAAAGTAGTTTTGTCGAGACTTAAAATGTGCGGTTGGTGTATTATGGTTACGGTGTCAAAGGTTATTTTGTTATTTAAATATTTTGGCTTAGTTAATATTTTATTCATTTGTTTCCTATTCTTTCCTGTGTCATTATCATTAAGACCTTATTTAAAGCACTTTATTGTATTTGTACTAAACTGTTTTATTTTCCAATAATAAAAATATTGAATCTGAATATTTCCATCGAAATAATTCGCACCAAACGGCCGCACTCGCATCCATTCATTCTTTAGTTCATTCAGTGCATTGAATGGTGCGATTCAGCAACAATGGTGCTGACAAAGCGGCGGTTATCTGCCCCACCTCGCTTCACGATATAGTCTCTTCACCTGGGTTTATACATCGCAAATTTTGAGTTTAAATTCTGTAATTTGACATCATTATTACCTTCCACTGCGCTTTGGTTTTGGTGTAATTGGGGTTTTGGCTACAAAACGAATTTGTGCCACAACTAGTAATGATTTAGCCGTGAATTTGTAATTGACAATTCATTAAGAACTTGATACTGGCTAGCGTTAATTTGTGGGAACCATGTGACATGCTTCATTAACATAAACTGCCATTGAGTAAGCTATTTAAGGTTTACCTCCAACAGACGCTCAGTAACATACTTGTATTTAGCACTTTCCCACATTTAAAACTGTTAATTGAACATTCAAACTCGCGCAACCTACCCGTAAGCTATTTTTTGCACAAAAACGCCAACTTTCGTAAACAAATAAGAGTGGTTAGCTTTTACCCGTTCGCAAACATTTCACTTTGAACTTCGCATGTACTTACAGTGACGAGGCAGAATTTAAAATCTTCAAAGACTCGGGGATATAATTCTGGAGCGTTTGCAACGACAAGTCATCGTCACCCTATTACAGGGTGATAGGATCTAGCTTCATGAATAGTAGAATTGGACACTTTTAATACTCTTTTAAAGTTAGAAATAAAAATGCTTACACGTAGTGTGTAGAGTAACAGTTGGGAATAGGTGCGTCGTTAGATTTGTATCTTCACTCCATTGTTGTCGTTTTATTTAGGGTACCATACTTCAACAGAAAAATAAATATATAAAAGACCACAGTTTTAAGACTAATAATATATTTTTCTATTATGTTTATATTTCTCAATTAGTCCGCTTTGAAATCATTGGATACTATGAATCGCCTGTTTAAAAACACAAGCAAAAGCAACAGACTTATTTTTTGTGAACACATCATGATACTTGTTTGCTAAGAAAGAATCGAACACTCATTAAAAAACGTCAAAATAAAAAAATATATAAACGGGTCGTTCGTTATAAAAAAACCACTGCTTTTAACCCTTCACTTTGTATCAACATCCCCAAACTCATTTGCACCGTAATTCTACCTCTTATCTCACTGAACCGAGTTTAATACACCAACTTAGTCTATTCAGGCATGTCTATTCTCTCAAGACAATGCTGGTCACTGATTTGAAGTACTATCTAATCGGTTCGTGCACCGCAAATGAGCGGTTAGCCGTGATCGAGCATACTGCAAGTGATTCTAACTATGTGGTGACTGCGGCTGATGGCGAATTAGTTGCCAATTATACGTTGCAATCGGGGAATTTATTGTCCTTTCTTAAAGCAGACTAGATTTATTTACTAACTTGTTTTCTTAAAAAAGTGTGCAAGAAATTCGCTTGTACCGTATACCTATTTTAAAATAATAACTTATTTGTAACATGCGTCGAATTTTAACACCGCTTTCACTGTAATTACGTTACTTTAATCAAAAATGCATTTAATTTTGTAACAGGAGTTCCAAATATAGAAAATCAATGGTTCGTGGTCTGAAGTTATTACATAGAGCGGCTATAAATGACTTGCGTTTACAAAGTGAAGCTTTTGGCTCTTAGTTTTCCAGAAAAATATTTGTTTTTCTATACTAATATTATAAAGAGGAAAACTTTGTTTGGTTGTGTCGAATAGGCTCAAAAACTACTGGACCGATTTTAAAAATTCTTAAACCATTCGAAAGCTACATTATCCACGAGTAACATAGGCTATATTTTATTTTGGAAAAAATAGGGTTCCGTAAGATATTTGGGTTTTTCGGACACAAGGTGGAAAAAATCAACCAGAAAAGTTACTTATTTTGCGTACGCTGCCTTAACTATAAAAGATAGAACCATAAAATGCTCTTGTTAATTGTACATCTTATAAATATCAATAAAAAAGTGCGCGACACAATATATCTGTCTATGTCGAGTGAGGCACAACAACCATTTTTTTATTTAAATAACGTGTTTTTTTTGACTACTATTAAACGCGTTTATTTTACTCATGCTATTAATCCTGATCAGAAAAGAAGAAAATATGATAATTTTACTGCGGGAAAGAGCCTTATTCCCACGGGAAAAACTATTTTGTGGCGGGTGAAACCGCAGGGCGGAAAGCTAGTCTTTTATAAAATAAAACACAATTTAAAAAAGTTATTAATGTTTGAAAAGTGATATTTACCGCTTGAGGTCATCGCTCACACATCAACTAATAGTTCAGGAGCGATGGTTTACATATCAAATAAAACTAATACACTGTTTAATTCGAAATAATGCGGAAATTTGATAGTTGATATGTAATTTGGCACAATTAGGTTAAAAATATCATTTTTTTTCTTTTAACGTAACGAGTTCCCCTTCAGCAATGCCCAGTTTTCGTTTACGGAAGCAGTCTTTTTACACCCAGAATTTGGTTCATCACTATCACTTATTCCAGTTACTGGAATACAAACTACCCCCCTAGCAAATAAATAACCCCCTAACAAAGGGTAGTGCCACATTAACCTGATGAATTATCCCTACTAATAATTCTGCACCCTTATAAGTAATTTCACCACTACCAGCGAGGTTGATTCATAATGGCTCGTCAAATATAATAATCTATTAAAATTAAGTGCGCAGAGCACTTTCATTACTCTCGTAAATGAGTCATAATCGTAATTTGACGTCAATCTACCGTCGAAAACTAACAGGGTTTGTATGGACATGATACCGTTTTATGGAAATGAAACTGATCAGGGTGTATGATTAGTATGTACCTATTTTTAAAACCCAATCCTACTAATATTATAAACGTGGAAGTTTTTAAGTATGGATGTATGTTTGTAACTCTTTCACGTAAAAACTACTGGACGGATTTGGATGAAACTTTACAGTATTATAGGTTTTACATCAGAATAACGGGCGGCCACTAGTTATACATATAAATGCTTTTCAATTAAAAAAAGAATAGAACGTAATTGTTTTATTCTGACGCTATTTTTTCTGGACGTTTTCAAGCCAAGCCTTTATAACTCCGATTTTTTTTGAGAGGCTAGCAAACGAGCAAGCGGGTCACGTAAGTGATCACCGCCGCCCATATACACCTACAATTACATATGCATTGAGGGTGCGTTGCTGGCCTTTGAGAAATTGGGCACCGGATACCGCACTCACCGAACGAAACGCAGGAACATCGTCCCTACTTCACGTCGGTTTTCTGTGCGACGACGGTAGTATTTCACCGGTCGAGTCAGCCCAGTAATCACTGCAGACAGAGCCTACAGCTAGACTCTACCACTCTAATAATATATTTCTTTTCTTTTCCGATATTACTTTAATAAGGGCAATTTATGAACATGAATTTAAAATAAACTTAGTTAAATAGTTCTTTATTTTTTTAATTAGCTTAATTCATTTGGAATTTACGTTTGGACTTGGTTTTTTAATCTCAGTTTGTAATTTTACCCGATTGCAAACTGCGTAAGCAAAGTCAAAACTAAAGTATAACTTCCAACAGAAAGGTTTATAGGTCGTATTCACTCGGTAAAGAGATCTTTCTGGAAATTGGATTCTGGAAATAACCAAATAACTACTTGAAAAGATATAAACAGGAAAAGTGCTGAGTTTAATATGGTTTCTAAATAAAATGCAGCCACGTCAAAAACCATTTATTTAGAGTTCCGTAATAAAGCATTATAATTTCGGTTCTGGCATGTATGACTGTTTTTTATAATCCTACTAATATTATAAATGTGTAAGTTTGTGAGTATGGATGTTAGTTACTCTTTCACGAAAAAATTACTGGTCGGATTTGGATGAAACTTTACATGAATTATATGGTTATACATCAGAATAATACATACAGTACTTTTAACCGCGGGGATAATTCTCATTCCCACGGGAAACCGACTTTCACGCGAACGTAGTCGCGGGCGGCCACTAGTTATTTATATGAACTTATAATAAAAACAAAATGTTTAATCTAAAAAAAAGCAGTTTAGACATATTAAGAAGGCACACAAGTAGCCTTGCTAATATGTCCAAAATACTTAGAAGGTACTCGTATAAATCCTTCATAGGCAACTAATTAGCAATTTTCCAACCACGACTGACATTTCGGTCGCAAATTAAGGTAAGTAAAAGCCCTGAACTTTTGAAATTGCCTTTCACAGTCTACTAATTAGTCGATACAGGATGGCATATTATGTGTTTTTAAACGCCTTTGTTTTGAGTCCGTCATGTGATTTATGGAAAATCTAGCTTTTTAAGTTTCGCATGAGTTTACAAATACCTACAGGTAGCGTAAAGTATAGGACTTGGATGAAAATTGGGTTTACGATAAATTTGCTTAATTAAATAATAAAAAGTTTCATGGATTTCATCAAGGGATATTGTACAAATTATTATTTAAATCCAATCAGTTGTTTTGCGTGATTGAGTAACACACATCTAAATTTCCACGTTTGCAATTTTAGTTGGATTATTGTTTTAAATTAATATGGGAAGAGTTCCTTCTATGGGAAAAAATCACCCATATACACTAGTTTACTGCTTTAATAACCAATCTTGCAAAATATGTTTGGCTATTAAAAAAAATATTGCTCGAAAAACTAATTTTAAAATTTGAATTCTTAAATCTTTTTTTTTTTGTTTTTTTGTTTTACTTTTAATAAGCTCTAAAAGAAAAATCGCTTATAAAGGTTTTGTTTACCTACGAGTATTATTATTTCAGTTTTATAACCATTTTCTTTGTCTACCCACAGCATTTATCTACCAGTATCTTCTTTTGTTCAAAGCCTAAAACTAGCCCTCCAAAAACTTTCGTGACTGAAAGCCATTTTTTCACTTTCACAATTAACCTAAACTGTGACCTATGTTTCAACCGTTAATAAATGACGCATGCAAAGTGAAGTGTCTAGGAGGACCCACCCACTAGGTGAGCTTCATATTAATTACTCAACTCTTACAGCGTCATGGTGCTTTATATACAACTATTTATTTTAATTTCGTCGAGGTAGACTACGGCTAGTGATATTAATACTGTAATTATCAAGTTAAAACTGTTGTTTTATGGGCTTAATTAAGTTGTATTTATAACTTTACCATTGAAAATTGTGACATACTCTTTTAAAGATATGTAGGTTCGAAAAACAATTTGTTGAAACAGTTACTTTAAATTCAAAACCTAGACAAGTAATCCAAAAAAAAAACAAATCATACCTACATAAACAAAACTTAATTCGAAACACAATTCGAAAACGCGACACACCTCGTTAATGCACCGCAAACTGTCCACTCACAGAATTCGAAATTCGAACACGAAAAAAAATAAACAAGTGACCCGATTCGGTCATTCCACCGAAAGGCGAATCGATACTATCCAACTGATGGTTAAGTTTACCCGACGGAGATCTATTATTGCCTTATGAAATAGAGGTCAGTCTGTCTGTTTGTACGGTATTCATGAGGATTTTTTCTGTGTATTTTTCGTGTGTGTCATAGAGGTGAGTTATGATAGGTTTTGTTAGTTTGTATTATTTAGTTTTCGTTCGGGTTTTGTGCATGTTTATTATTGAAATTCACAATACCTTTCCAATACCTTAAAAAAAATGGCTAGTGTGCTATTAAGGTAGAAGTTTAAAAAAAATACGTTGATTAATACCTGCGTAATACTTTCTTACGCGAAATCATCAGAGAGATGTGCGTTAATTATTGTATGCTTAACGTATTTGTTCAAAAGAGATTATGATATTAAAGTGAACGTAAAGCAGAAAGTAATTTTTGAAACAAGCGTAACGATGTTTGTGTTCAGCAGAAAGATGAAAAGTATGTGTGTGCAAAAGATACCTATTTGTACTACGGATTAAAGGTGTCCATATTCATGAAATTGTAGCGTGAGAAAAATCGTTTGCTTCACTTAAAGTTGTGTTGATTATAAAGTTGTGTGTTTTTAATATTCTATATAACGTAAATGCTCCTATTACCGCCCCTTTAAGCTGTCTTAGAAATAACTTTGAGTAAATAGATAGATACTGTTAGGTTAGTTAAGGTGTTTTAATTTAATATCAATCTTTGTAAAGTATTCTGTTGGATTCCATACTTCAATTTAGTATTTTATTACACAGTAATTATTAAATAATTGTTTAATCCGAAAGAGCAATTGATTCTATTACCGACCTAAAGATGTAGTTTGATTCTATTACCGTTTTTTCTGATTCTATTACCGACCCTAAAAATTGCCCCTTCATCTAAACTAAAATAAAAAAAATGCAGTTAAAAGTATATTAAGACATTATTACAGTTTTGAAATCAACATCTTAATATTGCAATCCTCCTAATATTATAAACGTGAAAGTTTGTGATTATGTATGGATGTGTGGATGTATGTGAGTATGTGAGGATACTTTTTCACGTTACAACTACTGGACGGGATGAAACTTAACAGTAATATAGGTTATACATTAGAATAACACATAGGGTACTTTTTACCGCGGGAAAACTTCTCATTCCCACAGGAAACCGACTTTCACGCCAACGAAGTCGCGGCCGGCCACTAGTCGTACATAATATAATTCCTTGCTGCCCTTTCGGACGAAAACCTGTTTTTCTTTGGGACATAAAAAGAATCCCGTCTCATAGCAATTAAAAATCGGCTTGTAGGCTAATTCAATTCGCCTTGAAATGTTAGGATGCCTAGACATAGCCTTAAGAAACAGCTGGAACACTATCATTGAAAGGATAAGAGCGCTCCAAGTTTTCCACCAATTTTACAACTGTTTCTAACAGTTGGTCTTTTGTTACAGGAAAACCTGACTTTCCGACATAGAAAATCCAGTGCAAAAGTCTTTTTTCTTCGTCCTTCGTTGAACAATATTGTTTTCCACAATGTTCATTTGTGTATTTATTATTTGTCTTGTCACGGTAGTTTTTCTCGGTATGCCATAGGTCTTCAAGCTTGGTAAATCCTGCTTCCTTCATTTACAGCTATCAGCTAAGCTTTTAGTTGAGCAGAGGTATACCTACTTCTTGCGCCTATGCAAGCAGTATACCTCTGGTTACATGTTTCTATAAAAATGGTTCTTTTTATTTCTTTTCAGCTGTGGGTCGGTAATAGAATCAAATATGAAAATTACAAACTTCTAATAACGCCATGGATCGTTAATAGAGTCAAGTTATGAAATTTGGATCCTATTACCGCCCTTAATTAAGATATGATTTTATGCCATAAAAACCAATAAAAATGATTAAATTCAATGTAACTTCGAAAACGAATATATGTATTATCGTTGTTATATGATAGCAAGCAGATAAATCAACTTTAAGTTTGTTGTTTACCTTAAGTAATATTTCGGTGTGCTTACGAGGCTGGAGACGTGTCACTATGGAAAGTGCGTCGGTATCGAGCGGCACTCACTCAATAACAAATTATTGCTAACACTGGTTATTTAGACAAGACAAATTTACTCTGTTTGTTGACTAACTAATCTACCTATCTAATTTTTAAGTTATTTTTTTTATAGAATCTATATTAAGTCTAATATGACTGATTGAAAAAATAGATCGTTAATAGAGTACAAATTTTAGTAGGTCGTTAATAGGAGCATTTACGTTATTTTTGAACATCGTAACGTACCTAAATTTACATATCAATTTAACGAATATAAGGTTTTTTTAATTTTTTTGAAAGCGCTACTATATCGAACTACCTGCAATAATAGAAAATTGTTCTCCGTGAATATATTCTAATAATTTCACCCCCTTTTTCCGATCCAAATGAAGTATGTACCGAGTACGTATTTTTTTTTAATTCTTTTATTTTTTTTGTTCAGCTGTAGGAACATGAAAATTGCATTTTTATTTAACTTCTTGCAATTCTTTACCTACCTTTCTAGTTATTTATATAAAACGCCAACAGCCGCAAGCATATTCTAGTACATAACAAAACAAACAAACCTACACTGCGTTGGTCTAGCTCTCTTTTATCGTTTTGTTTATATCTTTGTTACAACTGTGGATATAAGACGGGTGGGCTTCCAATGGAGAAATGTTCCAATTTCAAACGAAATCAGAATTCGAATTTTACTCGTTCATGCACGAATGTAGGTTATTCGTTTTTCATCTAAATTATCACAAAAAAGAATTAAAGAGCATGTAGAATAACTAAGACAGATAGAACCTCCAGTTTATGAAAAATCAGCTTCATAATCCTTAAAACACTATTAAAAAATATAGAATAATCAAAGTTCAACAAATCATTAGTGTCAATTTTTGCTGATCAGCGTTTGAGAAATTGATCGACCAAGACCAGTAGATTAATTTCAATGGTTCAACTGTATTAAAAGAATGCTAATATCACTATCGGCAGAGACAAAGAATCCGTATCCGTAAGCCGGATTAACTATCCGTTCTCAGCCAATCGGAGATTAACGGATTTGTCCGCAATCCAACGATTAATGTCAAACTTTAGCACTTTTCTAAGCCTTTCTTTTTAACTGTTTGCCGACAAAGTTAATGGACGGTGAGTTAGTTTTAAAGTTTTTGTATAAGGAAAATTGTACTAGTAAAAGTTACTTAAATATATGTAAGCAATATGTTTTTTATAACAGTTACAAATAAACACTTCAATAAATGACAACAAAAAAAATATTTAATACCTTTTACATTAAAATATTTTTTGTTATTTTCTTTTAATTATGTGTAGAGTAACTTCTGTGATGTAATTTTATTCACAACAACTAAAATACAAAAAAATTCTTAAAGGAAAACTTAACCTGAGATTTCTTTAACACACTCCGTCAAGGATATCCCAAAGGTCAAATCCATCATTTTGACCAAGTGTCAATAACACTAAACAAAGACACGAACTGAACCAACTCACTCACTGACCGAAAGTGTTGTCTTTACGATGGTACTTACGTAAACCACTGATTGGTTTGTTTTCCCCAAAGATTCGTGTGGTTTATAAACCAACGTTTACGGTGTCAAGTTAAGAAACCGAGACGCAATTAAGTTGGCTGCGTTTGCGAAAGAGCCCAGTTTTCAGTTCGGACGCGAAGTTAGTTTGGGACGGGTCGTGAGTAAAGGAAGAAGTAGTAGGCGGTAGTTATGTTGAAGTTTTCGTTGAGTTACAAATATTTAAAGCAAAACTAATACGAGTGTAATGGTATTCAAAATGGTAGAATAAAAACAAACTTAAAAGAGAAATATGTTTATGTTTTGGACGGTAATAAATGACAAATGCAAAATTGGCAATTATAGGATGCATTTTTTATTTCACATGTCATGTAATATAAAACCTTTTTTTTCAAAGGGTAAAACGGAACCCTATTACTAAGCCTCCACTGTCTTTCTGTCTGCAATTTTTATTAAATTTACTTTAGAATAGGAACAGTAGATTATTATTTACTTTTATAAGAGTTATATTAATATATACAACTAATATAAATAAATTAAAAGCAAAAACATCACCTTCCATCACGATTCTTCCCCCTTTTTTCACCTAAACATAACACACGTTTCCGGAAGGCTGTATTTGTAGCCCATATCATACAGGAGCATAATTTAATTACGAACATAATGGAACAGTAATAATCGTAGATATCACAAATGTTGTATGAAAAATGATTGTCATGCTGCGAACAATGTGTGTCATATGTTGGGAATGACGCTGAAATTAGACATTTAGGTCAGCTTGCTTTTGTAGGTTTTGTAACTTAAGGGAAAAACTATCGTTTTATATAACCTTCGTATTAATTAAAAGTCTAATAAGGTAAGGTATTGGTTTTCGCACACTTTGACTAGATGGAGCATTATTACCTGATGGAGCAATCAACAGCTTCATTGTAGATATCGATTTATTTCACATCCCTATGCCATAAAATAAAACTTTATAAAATATAAAGTATTTTATCTCACTCTTACCTATCGAAGATGAAATATAGAGACTAATCAATATGCTTTAATCATCTAATTAATGCTTTCTGCGAGCAGCAGCGCCTTCAAAGAGAGTGATTACGTTCGACGCCTCGCAATCCTTACGCATGATAAGGTAATTTATATCAAGAAATCTTGTTTATGTACTAGGAGCAAACGCAATTATAATCGACTAGTGGGTACTTCGTCTTCAAGATAGTTATTTTCCCCAGGGAATGAGATTTATTCCCGCGGTAAAAAGTAGCTTATTTTCATCCCAGGCTGTTGATCTATTCCAAAATTCAATAAACATACAGACACATATAATAATTTTTACATTTATAATAATAAAAATAAGTTAGGATATATAACATTTATACACTGAATCAGGGTAAAATGAGACTAGTAGGGAATTAAAGCGTGGATTAATATTTGATGTTCAGCACCGAAATATCGATTGTAGTCTTCGTAGATGTGATAAGTTATTGGTTGCTAGCACAAACTTATGAAGTGTGTAAGTTTTGGGAATCACCCATAGGGGTACGGCGAGGGGCGTGGGAACGTCTTATAGAAATGAAGTCAATTTTATCAACCGACTTCTAATACCTAAAAATAGGCATGTGTATAAAAGCGTATGATACGTCATAATTTACCCAATGCTAATACGAATTACAATACTAAATTGTCGTTAAGGTTGTCCAATCACAAACTCCCTCCAAAGATAAATTGACAAGCGGTCGACCAATCAAAACGTAATCACCAGCTCTGACTGACAGGTGGGGACTCCCTGATTGACTTAGCACTTGTCAACCGCTCGTTTTAAGTGGCGATATGATTGATCTGTTGAATGTGTGAAGCCCGGATCGAAAATGGCGGTTTTGTGACACTGGAGCTCTAAACTTGGCATACCCAATTGTTTGATTTTGAAACCTTATTTCGAGATAAAATAGAGTTGAAATAATTTGGAATTTTAAGTTGAAATTTTCAGTCGATTTTTAAAAGCAAAAGTCACTTTTACTTTCTTTGAAAATACCAAGAAAACTCTAAAGAAAGCAAAGTGCTAAACTGAAAATGTATCTTATGATAGCTTCAGCTTGAAGCATGCGGGTAACATAAGAAAATGTAATGTAACTATCGCACTCTAGCAATCTCGGGGAAGCACGAGCAAAAACACTCAATCACTCGAAGAACGAGGACACTGGCAGCAATAAGATATTACATACTCCTTGAAAAATTAAACCGGGCTTTAAAAAGAAAAAGTCTGAACCGCAACGTTCGACGTTTGAAATAACTCCGATATCAATTTTAAATCAATGACTTAGTAAACTTATGGACATTGCTTATCTATAATTAAACGTGGAATTTTAAGTGACTTAGAAAAAATGTGTTTATTGGCAGAAATATACGTCCTATGCAATACAATTTTACATATGCCTGAATAACATACATTTTACAAAAAACCAACAGTCCAAAGATTAAAGTGAATAAAAATAATCATTAAATACAGTACGGAAAATTGCCAATTCAGCCGAAAATTTAACAACTGGTACAAATTTAAGTTTATCAATAATTAAAACAAACTTGTCACATCCATATGTTACCCTACTCAATGTTAAAAATAAACCCAGCTCTGTCATTGACAACGCTCCACGTACGTTCCACTTTTGAAATACTTCCCGCATGCAACAAAGCACTGGCATAAAATATTATAATAAGTAGGTTGTATGCAGCCATCACGCGAGTGTCGAAGCCTTAGTAATCATATTCTAAACCTGTTAGAGGGTTGAGGGCAACACTAAAATAGAACAGGGTCTTATTACAACGCGCCCAGAAATACCGCCTAAATCGATCAGGCTGGCGCGCTGTTATCATATTATACATTCCGACAGCTACGATTACTGAAGTATACTGGCATTTCTAAATATTTGAAAGCCTCGTGGCTTTCTAGTAAGTTTAAGGAGGTGTATTTATATAAATGTAGGAAGTGAGATCCCTTCACAGACCTGCTAGTATTTAGTAGTAGTTTGTTGATCAGAGATGACCTTTATTTAACGATGACAAGTAAGGCTAGCCTTCAGAGAAAGACACCTTGCCTTACGCAAGCCACTTAATGAAACGACCAACGTTCACTATCGCCAATCAGTAATCCGGAAGACGCTTTTTCAACTTCAACACAAGAAAAGACGCCATTTTTCATTTGTGCGATAACTGTTCCCTGAAAAATATTAGTAAATTCCTGCCTTTGGATTAATTCGCTTCAGTAACTTTCAGGGCGATTATGTCTTATCTTATACTTTTTCGGGCTATTTTTGTCAAGGTTTATGTATTTTTTTCCGGGAAATTAGGTTAATTACTTTAGGGTTAAGTGATGGATTTCGTCCTTTAGGAAATTACAGGGAGAGTGACAGGAGTTGAATGTTGTCAGTGTCAGACGCAGCTGTCATCGTGACAGCTGCGCAGAGGTTAAGATTACAAAAAAGATAGATTAGCGTAGGTATTAGGGTTTTTAAGGGGAAGTAAGAAATACGTTAGCGCGCAGTTTATTTTCCTATTAAGATTACAAATGTATTTTATGCCTACACGCAGACAACTATGAGTAGTTTTTTTATTCGTCTTGAGTATTTATTTTTACGTACGAAATTTTAATTTTAAATAATTAAAACGGATTACCGAGATCACGCGTCAATCTCAACTTAATGAATGCCATAGAAAATGTCTTATAAAACGGGTTATGGGGCAAATAATCCTTTAAATACTGCACTGTCATCGGCTTTGATTACTCTCGTTACTTTCCCATAAGGAAAAGTACACAAAAGTGTTAACCTTAGCTTTTGATGCTGAAGCGGATTAAACCGGATACCTATCGAAGTCACGAAGCCCGGGCTAAGCCTACTTTAGTGTTAGATTTACCCTAAACCAATACAATTGGGCACACCCAGCACGTCGGAAGGTTACGACTTCCTTTCGAAAGAAAGTTTAGTATCATTGCTTATCTTTCTGATTCTATTTCTATGAGGAGCACAAAACCGACACGTACAATCAGGTTCAAAACGATGTCATAAAGCTTAAGATTTGTGAGTCGTGACGCCACGTAGACACGACACCGCGGATCGAATAAATTCGAATGAAATGGGAACGAATGGAATCGTTGGGCGGCGGTTATTCTTAATTACATCCCTAGGTACCTATATGTGACGTCATTCGGACATCGAACTATATTGTGCTAGAAGCGCCAACTCTATTTAGGTATAATAAGATACCTAAAACTTAATAAAGATAAATAAAACAGATATTGTTCGATCAAACCCTACATTTTGAGGTACTAACTTTCGGGGAAACTCCAAAATATATTGAACCGAAAGTAACCCAAACAAACAAAGAGTAGAAGAAATAAAAAAGTTTGCAGCTGTTTGCAGGCACTGGCGGCGCCCCCAGCCGTATTGAAAACACAACTTTTAATGATCACTTGCTATACAGCTTAGAACCTTCAAAGCCTGGGGAAATCTGTATAGCAAAATTTTAATGAGACGACATTGCTCTGATTTTTAAGTAGGTTTCTTGCTTTGAGAATCTGATGTGTGGGTGAAAAGAGTTTATAATATTAGTTTTTTTTTGCTATATTTGAAATTTAAAATGAAAAGATATAATATCTGCGTGCAAGAGAAACTTTTGTTTTTAACCAGTATTTTTTAGATTGCGCTTGCAAAATGTGAGCTATTTCAAGTATCTTTCAGATCTTTCTAAGTAGAGAGCAAACTGAAATTAACTTTGTAATCGTATATCCGTTTAATTATATTGTTAAAAAGCAATATTTTATGCGCCTAGCCCTTCATTTGCACTAAATTCTTGAGTGATAAACATCTCAGCGCAGGTTTAATTAGAAACATTACAGAAGTAACAACCCCTGTCTAATACAACCCTCGTTGGGCCCTCTCGGCAATTAGTCCCGAAAACTAGGTTAGATGGCGCTGATATCGTACGCAAATAGACAAAAGGCAAACAAATGGATGAAGAAAGAAAACAAAAAGTCGATTAGTCTTTAGGTTTCATAAAAATGAAGTTAACAACGCAATGGCGGCAGGAACCCAATTGTTAATAAAGGATTTATTTTCGAGGGATTACAAATATATTTGGATAGATTACTTTAATTTTTATAAAAACATGAAATAAATAAACAAAAACTATGTTTCCGCCCGGGATCGAACCGGGGACCTTCTGCGTGTTAGGCAGATGTGATAACCGCTACACCACGGAAACCTTGCTGCACTAGCCAAAATTTCACAACATGTGTATTAGCAATCGATTATTATCAGTGCGAAAGTTGTTTACCTTCCAAATTATAACTAGATCGATGAGTTTTTTATGTGGTGTTTTTAGGTAGGTGATTGCAGTGAAATCTTTATATTTATCACATTATTTGTCAGGTATCAGATTTTTTTAAAGAGAACTATAGAATACATTTTGTCAATAACTGTGTAGAATTAAAACAATGTTTTTTAAACGTAAGCAAAATTGTAGGCTTAATCTAGTCCTATAAAAAGTTTTGAACTTCATCCATAAAACTTTTAGGTTCCTAAAATACTTGAACTTTTCTAATTATACAGGGTCTGTCGTAATGAATGGATAACCCGTTACCTACAGTTGATCCGGATGTGAGGCTATAAGAAAATGGTGTCTTCTTGCCAGGGTTGTCAACCATAAGAAAATGGCGTAGACTTTTAAACTTTTTTATAAATTTCGCTTTTTTTTCCATTTATTCCGCTGCCATTTCTTTAAATTTTGATATATTTGTATATTTTTTTTTGTATTATACTCCTGAAGACGTGTATTATGTAATTTTAATACAATTTTAGGTGTTATTCACGTTGAACATTATCAAAATTCTCATTTTAAGAAAAACATTTCCAATGTTTTTTCTTTATGTCAACTTTTGATCATCTCCTGTGAAAAAAATTAGTATGACGTTATAGCTGCCCATGATCTCAATAAATTGTCTAGTATGTGTAGATTCTAAAAAGGTATAACGATGTGTACTTTACAAGCAACATTAAGTTCCAGGAGCGAGAACACTAATCAAGGTCGGAATTTTTATTTTTCAAGTTATGTTATAAATGGTTGTTAAACTTCGTCTTAATGATTTAATTCTATCAAGATACTTTGCACAAACACTATCGGGTCACTAATAGGATATTCAAAAGAAAACCCGGTTGTTTTTGGGAAAAAAATTTACTCCACGATAATAATGTAATGAAAATGTACGAATAAAAATTGTTATGCTCTAATAGTTACATACGACAAACATGTTGCGACAAGTTTATTCGAAATTGAAACGGATTTTAAAAATCGAACAAAGACCGCATTACAAAGAAAAAGGTTCTCATCACATCAGTGTAATTTTGACCATCGCATGTGCTTTTGTTCTCATTATTTTCGTCAATTTGTTACTGCTTTCTAATATCGGACTTTGATTTTCCTTGTGATTTGGACTTGATAACGTGGTGATACTGATGACTTTGCTCACATTTACGGACATTGTGTTGTGCTATCGATTGAACTTGTTGTTTTGGAAAAGTTTTTGTGTAGTTTGTATATCATGCCGCAACAATACACACGAACATGCATTACATTTACGGTGTATGTAATGGCAACACCAATAGAGCTGCTAGTGTTTATCGTGAAAGATATCCAAATGACATCCCTGATTACCGTGTGTTCATGTGCACAATGCATTTATGGAAGGACGATTTCCTTCCACTTTTTTCCACTTTTCTTTGTAATGCGGACTTTGTTCGATTTTTAAAATTCAAGATTCAATTTCGAAAAATCTTGTCTCAACATGTTGGTCGCATGTAACTATTAGAGCACAACAATTTTCATTAGTACATTTTCATTACATTATTATCGTGGAGTAATGTTATTTTTTTCCCAAAAACAACCGGGTTTTCTTCTGAATATCCTATTAGTGGCCCGATAGTGTTTGTGCAAAGTATCTTGATAGAATAAAATCGTTATGACGAAGTTTTACAACCATTTATAACATAACTTGAAAAATAAAAATTCCGACCTTGATTAGTGTTCTCGCTCTTGGAACTTAATGTTGCTTGTAAAGTACACATCGTTATACCTTTTTAGAATCTACACATACTAGACAATTTATTGAGATCATGGGCAGCTATAACGTCATACTAATTTTTTTTACAGGAGATGATCAAAAGTTGACATAAAGAAAAAATATTGGAAATGTTTTTCTTAAAATGAGAATTTTGATAATGTTCAACGTGAATAACACCTAAAATTGTATTAAAATTACATAATACACGTCTTCAGGAGTATAATACAAAAAAAATATACAAATATACCAAAATTTGAAGAAATGGCAGTGGAATAAATGGAAAAAAAAAGCGAAATTTATAAAAAAGTTTAAAAGTCTACACCATTTTCTTATGGTTGACAACCCTGGCAAGAAGACACCATTTTCTTATAGCCTCACATCCGGATCAACTGTAGGTAACGGGTTATCCATTCATTACGACAGACCCTGTATGATGTATGAAATGTGGCTTATTTAATTTCAAAATTTCTCTTTTTCTTTCTCAAAATTTAAAAAATAATTAGGAAACCGTTTCTAAATCATCAATTCCATACTTTTACATATCTAGTAAAAATCAACTGCAAAACCAATGAGGTGTACAAATCATTGAGTTACGTATAATATTGTAACGTGACTTCGAAATTTACAAACCAGTGACTGTAAGTAAACAAACAAATAGCAATTAGAAGTACCATTTCGATTTGAGAAGGTTACTCAAGTATAGATGTTTCGAGAATATTCCTTTAACTCTGACGATAAATAATTTATTAAAACGAAGACCGTAATCAAATTGCACACAGCGTGAATTGACAAGATGATCCTACTTCCTACTTATCCTACTAATCCTACTAATATTATAAATGTGAAAGTTTGTGAGGATGTATGGATGGATGGATGTATGTTTGTTCCTCTTTCACGTAAAAACTACTCAATGGATTTGGATGAAACTTTGCAGTAATATAGGTTATACATCAGAATAACACATAGGATACTTTTTACCGCGGGAAAACATCTCATTCCCACGGGAAACCGACTTCCACGCGAACGGAGTCGCGGGCGGCCACTAGTATAAACATAATGGTTGCCCTAGCTTACAAGAACTTATTATTAAGTTTACCATACAATTTATTCGTATTTGTTTTTATTAGGTTTTCACATACAAAGCGTTAGTGTCATAGTATTGATTCTTAGAGCGTTCGCCTTAAAGAGCTCCCTGCTATCACTTCACCCCTAGTACTTATTCTATAAATCATACGCTTATGTCTTATAATATCGAGGCTATTCGTTAGGGTGCCAGCATTAAAGGGCCCTTGAATAGGCTTGTGCGACTTGATAACACTTAGGTACCTAATTTAATACTTTTATTGAAGGCTAAGCTAAGTAAGAGGGTATTTCAAAGGATATTTAATTTCGCGATTGGATTTTTATTGCATTATAACTGGTATTGAAAAGGGGAAAAGCAAAATACTACGATATAACGATTGTGGTGGAAAATAATTACAGTTAGTGAAATCGAACATCTAATATTACACTATGCTTATCATCTCGCATTCGCTACTCGTGATTATTATATACTAGTTACTGTGTTTTGGGCAAAAGGTTCACAAAAAATAAATTAGGAGACTTTTTTTTTTTAGAATGCAAATACTCTACTTACAAACGTACAAAAAGAGTTTGTAGTCAGAGAGACAAACAGATAGGAAAAGCGACTTAGCGATGAGATGTAGGTACGAGTATGACCAGTAATCCCGCACTCATATTGTTTCAAGTCAGACTATAACTTTTGTCATTAGGAATCCTGAGCTGAGAAGGGTACATCTCTCTAAACTAAAATCTCTAAAGGGCTAAAAGTTTGTATCCTTAATTCTCTAGATGGAGCTGAGGGTTGAGAAATATAATATAAGATAATTTAAGCTACGAAATAAATATTTTTTATCCCTAACCTAAATAAGGAAATATTACAGTTATGTTAAAAAACCATAAATATCTAAAGTCATTATCGTTTTTTTGTATGTAAAAACAATACACATGAAATACTGTAAATCACACAGTTGGCGTATTAGTCTAGAGAAATAAATACCTAAATAAAATCTATGTATAACCTTGTAAAACCATCATTTTTTTTCTTGTTACATCCCAAAAAAACGTGTACCAATAGCAAGTAACAATAATATTTTAAGTAAACGCAAAAGAATCATTAATATTTCTCGCAGGATTTCAACTACGGGCTATAAATCGTAACTACGACAGTTTTATAAGGGTTCTAATAAATTACATTATCGAAAACACCTTGCCAAATTGAGTGTGAATGGCCGGTAGAATTCCTCTTTTATCTGTACTTGGGTAAGAAAGCTTGGGCTATATAAAACGGCCGGGACCTTTTCAAATTGAAATTCCATTTCTTTTTAAAATCTCTGGTTAATACTTGACTACGGTTTGACCTACATCGTGATTTCGGTGTTTGAGGTATTATGATATTTTTTGTTCGTTTAATTCTTAGGCGCTCACTGATTTTTTTTCTAAGAACTCATAAATCTAATAATATTTGTAAAACAATTAGTGATTTAAGTTATATTTGGATTCAATCTTACCACATACAATCTTCCACACCAAAGATGTCAACGACCTGAAAAATGAAACATACGAATTATAAACATACTAGTGGCCGTTCTCGTGGAAGTCGGTTTTCCGTGGGAATGAGAAGTTTTCCCGCGGTAAAAAGTACCCTATGTGTTACTCTGATTTAGGTGTAATCTATATTACTGTAAAGTTTCATCCAAATCCGTCTGGTAGTTTTTACGTGAAAGAGTAACAAACATCCGTACATCTATACATACATACATACTCACAAACTTGCACATTTATAATATTAGTAGGATCTTTAGCACAAAAAGTAAAACTGCAAAAACACAAACTGCATAATAAGATCACCAATCAAGCTTATGAGCGAACATTTACCAACTAAATAGGCTCACTTAACTATTAACCCCTAAAAGTCAGGCAGGTTAACTTTCCTTGGCTGGTTGCCAAATTACCGAGTGGGCACAAAGGGCCCGGCATACGTCAAATATCCAACGTTGTGGCAAAGATGGCCCGAAGTTGCGGACCGATTTTGTGTTGGGCAAATATAATATCCGCAACCGATGACCTGCGGATTTCGGACCGCTTTTCTTCCGGATGCGGAAACGCCCGGTTGATTGGTGTCGGATCGCATGGCCTTAATCGGGGATATAAATTCTAGATTCTAGACTAGTGTTTGAGGGCCCGTGCCAATTGCTAGAGGCAATCAGTTAGAGATGGTATCGGGTTTAAAAGTATTGGATGGTAAAAACGACAGATTGGTGCGACGACTGGCTTGTCGGGGCGCTGCATCTATGCTGTATTTATACTTAGCTGTTTTAACTTACGAGAATATGCTATTTTATTCTTGTAAAGCTAAGTACAAACACGAAAAACAAAATTATTTCTTAATTTGGTAAAGTTTATACCATTGATACAGACAATATTCTAAAAGTTATTCACTAACGGCTACTTTGCTTTTGACAGTATTAAGAAAATGTGCCATCGTTATCAGAGAAGACAATAGTTTTCTCTAATTAAAGCAGCCATGCTCCACAATAGTTATGTCCCACATCCACCTCTTTAATTATTGCTTACTCTAACAATACCGTGTACCAACATTATTTGTATCTACAATAACATTTCACTGAATTACTCGCAAACGACATACAAACAAAATAAAACACGACCAAGTCGTTCGTAACCTGTTGTTTAATATACACTCCTGGGTGTTCTCGAGGTAAGATAACTGATACGGTAATTAAACCAGCAATGTATGAGGAACGCGGTGTATTCGCTAGGGGGCTCATTTTCCATGTGGAGTCTCTTGGTACTGCTCCGGGCCGTTCGCGAAGTAATGAAGATATGGCCTGGGCTATTTATGAAGTAATAGGACAAGTTGTATGAACGTTAATGGAGGTATAGGGAAAACTTAATGTTGCTAGAGTGAAATTAGTATGGAAATTCTAGTTGATATTGCACTAGAATGTTACATTTAGCTTCACTAGAGTGCTCTTTATGTTAAAAAAAAGAAAATTGATTAAAAAAGAGTTCATCTCCAAGTTTTACAAAATCTTCCAGTTACTAACATAAGATTATCGAAATGAATGTGACTATTTAATACTGAAGTTAATATTTACAGCCACTATTTCAAAACTCTATGCTTTATAACATCTTTATCTAGGTAATAAAATATTTTATTTCTAAGAATAACGTCGTAAAGTGTACATTCCTATTTTATAGCGTTATTGAAGTGCACTTTTAAGGTTTTGCAAAGAAACCTTTACGTGGTTACGGAGAAGAGCGTCTGATGAAAAGACAACGTTCCATCACAATATAATATCCTTTACTTGTTTTCGCTCGCATATTGATTGTTGACATCGTAAACAAGTATGACAAAAACAAAAACTGAATGTTTTAGTTCGATGTTGACAATGCCATGTACTTGCTACATCACGGTGCTACATAGTACATGCTTTTTATTTTAACACATCATTATTAAAACACAAGTGGCCGCCCGCGACTCCGTTCCCGTGGAAGTCGGTTTTCCGTGGGAATGAGAAGTTTTCCCGCGGTAAAAAGTACCGTTTATGATATTCTGATGTATAACCTATATTACTGTAGTTTCACCAAAATCCATTAGTTTTTGCATGAAAGAGTATCAAACATACATACATCCATACTCACAGTAGGATCGTAAATGCAAAGCGTTACTTATAAACTCTTTTTATTATATTACAATAACAAACATTTACTTTCTCTATCCGCTAGCTATTTTATAAAAGCCTTTCAAATACACGTCATATTTTCATTCCGCAAGTTACGTATAGTTCGAACTATAAACTTTTTAATATCCTTTCATATCCATGTATTGCATACGAGTATGTACAGTTGCCTAGTTTTACCTCACGTTCTACATTTTCATTATTTACACTATCTATTTTTGGAGTGGTAGAGTCTAGCTGTAGGCTCTGTCTGCAGCGATTGCTGGGCTGACTCGACCGGTGAAACACCACCGTCGCACAGAAAACCGACGTGAAGTAGGGACGATGTTCCTGCGTTTCGTTCGGTGAGTGCGGTAACCGGTGCCCAATTTTGTCAAAGGCTCAGCAACACACCCCCAACACCCACAGTGTCGTGGGTAGTCATGGGCGGCGGTGATCACTTACCATCAGGTGACCCGCATGCTCGTTTGCTTAGCCATATTATAAAAAAAAAAAAAAAAAATCAACTATGTACCTACTTCATATTGATATTCCTCCTCCTGAAATAGAATCCTTAAAATAAATTCAATTTTGACGACCTCTGTGGTGCAGCGGTATATATACCGGTCTGCTAAGCGGATGGTTCCAGGTTCGGTTCCGAGCCGGGGTCCGGGCCAATTTTGTCAAAATGGTTTTTCGAAATTGGCTCGTGTATAGGTGTAACTAGGTTCTCCCCTAGTCCATTGTGTATACAAGTCCATTATGTATACTATAGTATAAGCTTTGCTTAGTTTAGGGCCACACAGTTGGTGTGTCAGTCTGGAGATTTATCTGGAGATTTAATTAGCTTCGAGCGACTTTGCGACTTTTTCTCGTATCAACTTTCAAAACAAATGAAGTTCGCGGCTTACACTAAAAACGGTGAGCCAGTTAAGCCAACATCCCCGTATTAAAACCCCTTTGTTTTCTTCATAAACGCGGTCTCCCGACCCGATATTAATTAACTGAGTTGCAGATTCTTTGTGAGTATAGTCAGTGTAGTATGATCAAAAATGTAACTGAGAGTTACTTATTAAAAGCGACAATGAAATTAGAATGTTTTTTTTTTAACTTTTATTTATTTATCGAGCTTTTTATTTAAAAGATTATATGGAACAAATTATTTTATGAATATAATTGTATAATACTATTCTGAAAAAAATTAAGAAGCAAAATAATATGTTTTTTAGTTAAAAAAAAAGAATACACCTATGTAAAATTAGCCAAGGGAACTTGGGATTTTTAACTTTTGTGTCAACGTGACGTTACGCAACAGAAGGTTTAATAATATTGCAGAAAAATAAAAAAATGAAACGTAAGTAAAAATAAAGGGAATTAAAAGTGAATAACAATGATCAAACATTGCATGAGCCGACTGTACCTCCACGCTACACTAGAGTGAGGAAACGCGAGAAACGATAGGCTCGCACTGACGTCACCGAATCCAGAACATTCTATGTATTAAACATTTTCATTTTTAACTTTTTTCTAGTTTAAAATAACAATATTTAATTTTCAGGTGACAATCTGTGTCGAACATTAAGGGACCGAGTGTTGCTACTTTATTTTCGGGACAAAACAATTTAGAACAAAGTGGGCACTTGTTTGAATAAATGTTTTGTATTTTGTTTTCTATTTCACTCCGTACGTATTAAGAATAATGGCATGGATTTTTTTACGCGAATCCTCTTTTGTAGCAGTTTGGCTTCCTGATTTTGATGCCTGATTTAGAATTTTGACAACCCTAACCCTACTTCTTTTTTCCGCGAGATCTTGTAACCTTTATTAACAAATCCCAAGTAAATTGCACCTTGTCGGGATTTCAGTCCAATCTAAATCTCGTTGAGAGCTTCAACAATAACGGACAAAGACAAATCATGTTTATCTGAAGCAGTCAACCATTATAAACTGGGCTATGGTTACGAAGTATTTGGAACAGTGTCACAGTTTTAAGAGGTCGTCTGATTTATTGATGGTAGAAAGGGGGGACAACCCCCAAGATTAAATCGAATGTCGTTTTAAGTTGTTTCCAAGTTATATTAGGCGCCGGAAATAAGGCGTTTTAAAGGACAATGTACCTACAAGATGGAGATAAGCGGAAACTTTGAGCATATTTCATCGTAAACACAGGTTAAACGAATATAATGGTATTTTTCCAATTATAAGTTGCGGGACGGGCTGGGTTTGTTTTATAAACGAGTAGGATGCCGCCCAAATTTCTTTATAATTTCTAGAGAATCGAAATTCTATTCTTTTATAACTTTTTAATTCTAATACAGCACGGCAGAATTAGACATAATACTTCCATCAAGAGTTTATTAAACATGTCAGAAGTTTTATTTGCGGTTCTAACACTCTCAAATATAAATAAAAATGCAATCTAATCGATGCATGCAACTACTACCCCTTTAAACCATAATTCGTAGTTCTTCTGAGAAGTAGGTCTAACAGTCATGATTTTAAAGAATGAGTTTTTTTAATAAAAATGTATTAACATAGTTTAGTAAGAATTTAATCGAAAACTACGCAGAGCGAGACAATACTATTATATTATCTCTTTCTAAAGTAATAGTAAGCCATAAAAGCTAGGATACGTAAATAAAACATGCTTCCTATTTCTTTTTCCTCATTTCCTCGCGTTACCACAGGCGAGTGCTACGACCGTATGTTACCTATTTTAATTTAGCTGGTTTTATATTAACATGTTAATTAAACAGATGCTATTAGTGCGCGGATGTTAACATCTGGGAGAAATGTGTTTAAAAGATTTTTGAAAAGAATGAAACGGAAAATGCTTCAGGAGATTTTTTATTGTAGCTCCAAATTTATCAAACAGGTTTTAATTATTTTGTGTTGTTGTGAAACAATTACAATGAATAAGTAACTTAGTATATAAATAATGCTTTTTATACTTTGCAGACAAAATAAGTGGATGAGAAAACCGGTGATAAATTCTTATAGGTATTCATGAACACATTGCACAATTATTTTACATTAAATTACTAGTCTTTGATAGGTTCGTATCTATATAAATGTTAAATCACATATTTAAAGATTGCTACTTCTTATCTAGTCAATTGGTATTCAGGCAATTATTTATCAGGCTGATCGATAATTTAAACCTAATCTGACACTCGAATACCCTAGTTTACTAAAATACTATTATTTAAAATGAAATCCACTTTTACTATTCTGTCAACGACCTACTTTATAAAGGTCAGTTTTAAAAGGCTTTTCGTTAGTTTAAATACTATTAATGAGTTCCATCATTTGTTAAAGCCGAGGCTTCACCTACATTCAGGTTCAGGACCTAAGGGAATAATTTACCTGTTTGCAGTCACGTGTATTATTTAGGGTAGTGGTGTTGTCAGTACTTTTCATTTATTTACACAAGTTTTGGAAAAAATAAGACTTTTATTTAAAATAAGTTTTTTTAAGTCTAAAAACTAAGAGTTATAATTTAATTTCAGACATAAGTAATAAATAGAAATTATTATTCATGGCTCTGCACGTATATTAATCGCCTTTATTTTTAGTACGTAGTATAGGAATTTCTTAGTTTTATTATCAAAGACACTCAACAATACTTTCGAATCGAAAGTTTCTGTTAATTTTTTTCAGCAATACCGGCATAAATATCCACCTCTATTTATAACAAAATAAAGGTTACAAAATACTATATAACCAAAGCGATACCTTCATATACCAACAAAAAACAGTATTTGCCACTGGTAAAGTTGGTCCAGGTTTGGCACTCTGCCCAATATGGACAGTGTTGGCCCAATAATGGAAATGCCAACAGTGTAATAACATGGGTATTAGAGTTAATACACGTTTAGGCCGGATTAGTGATGTATCGTTTGATTTGGGCGTAAAAGTCAGTAAGGCGTTTTGATGTGCCTGATTGTGTAAGGTTGGTCTTAAGAAGAGCAAAAATAAGAGGGGTTTAAAAGTGTGGTTCAAATGTCAGTTGTCATGTCAGTTCTTATATTACAGTTTTTTTTAGGATACATTATTTTTACATTATTAGTAACGTGTTTGGTCTGATACTCAGGTACAATAAAATATAATTAAATAGATACTATTATTAATCTAATTTAACATAATCCTGTGAAAATGTCAGATTCAGAACCTGTCATAGTTAATTACTTACAACACTAAACCATATTGATTTTTTATGGTGCTATTGTAAATCATAATTTAAGTATTTTTTCTTACACTTTTTTTGAAACCTAAATTTTTTCAGTTACTTTTGTTCTTGAGCGTCGTATGCTTGGCCACGCTTTAAACATATTTTTCCACACACTTGCTCAGAAAGTGAGCCTTAAAACACCGTTTTGAGGGCCATAAAACGACCTATAACACACTTGTGTGGTAATATTATTATACAATAGTGCATAATATAAAGATCCCTACAAAGTTAAGGTAGTGCCCTCCTGCAAATTATATGCTAGTTATCAGAGCATTTTCAATTTGATCGGATAATACAGTTTTTTTGTAACAACAAAGAGGTTTTATGCCACTGAAAATCCATTTTTATATCTAGAATAAATAAATGTTTCCATATTTGAATAAAACAATTATTATTATCAAATTATTGAAAATAAAAAGTAATTTGTTATAAAATAATTGTATTTTATCCCAAAAAGTATATTTTGAATTATAGCGGCTGGTTTGCGCGTGCAAAAAAAAAGTTGAGTGTCATTTCCCGAATCTTATTTTGTTTACATGGCATTTGTTGCTGTGTAGGAAACTTTTAATGCAAAATTTAATTGTTTTTTCTCGAAAGTGTGTTGAAAAAGTGCTTACGAGCACTTGTACTTGCACGCGCCAACTTTGCACACTTGTATCATAATATACTATTTTATGACAAGTAGGTACTTAAATTTTTGGAGTTGTTTCACGCCTCGAATTAAGACTGCTAAAATAAGTGCCACTTCCATTGAATATAAAGCTATAATGCCGATAAATCAGAGCATATTGAAGAGAATGAATACAGGCCACTACGAATGGAATTAAACAATTATTCAAATGACGACTGAAAAGGGAAAATGATATGCAAATTGTGGATATTTGTCGCGTTCCGTGAAACACAAAGGCTGGATATAGGCTGGATAAAAGCGAAATTACATTTTTGAGTAAAATGAAAAATATGTTATATTAATATCAGTTTTAACAGGGATTCATGTCTGTTTTTGTTGGGGTATGAAATAATAATCGGAATTAAGTTGTCATCGTATTAAATGTGTAAACAAGTTAATTGGTAATGGTTACAAAGGTTCGGATTTAATTCAGTTTTCCATTTCCATGGCTCTGATAATGCTTATTCAATGTGTCACTAGTAAAAATAGTTAAACATTCAATATATTTTGTATTTAACCTAATAAAATAAGTAGGTTATTATTTAACAATAAGCTCGTTTGCACCCTATTAATATATAAAAAAAAAAAAATATAATATAACAAGTAATTTACAAAAGGTCCTAATTTTTACACCAGTTCGGAAGCTAAAAATCCAGTCACACTTACAGCAAATCTGGTTTAAAATCACGGAAATAAAATTTCGTCTTCTTGATATCTTTTAATGTGGACTTAATATCCTTTTATATTCTATCCATTATATTTCAAAATATTTACTCCCACCTATTTAAATGGCTTTACCGTGAGAATAAGTTGCTACCAGCGGTAAAAAGTACTCCACTCTTTATAGTTTATCTTTACACCGAACTTCATCTAAACCATCGTTTTAGAATGAAAGGGTCACAAACACTTGTAGTGAAAGTCACACACGTCCTCACCTATTTTTTCTTTTATCATAAGTAAGAAAAGATTTAATTTTCTTCAGAAATAGTGTCGAATCTTCTAGTTGACTTCTGAGACTGACTACGACGCCTTTGGGAAGCAGAATGCGCAATCACAGTTCGAGTGTATTGCAGCTCTTCAAGATGGAATATGTACTCACAGAACACATACCGTGGAGATACCGCTGCCACAAATATAATAATACTTAACGTACCGCTACTAAGATTAAGTGAATCAATAATTTTGAATGAGCTGTTAGATACGTGGTTAAATGAGATTAAGCGTGGTTAAGAGTTTTCTATGGGGTACTTTTAAGTAAAAAAACAAGTATTAAGTTAATATGATTCAAATAGGATAGGGATAAAGTTATTCATGTGCAGCCGATTTCGTTATAAATTGAATATTATTAGTATTATATTTAAGAATTAGATTTAATGAAACATACTTTTTCACCCTTATAATAGTGGACGTATTTCAAACAATTTGAGGTAACACTTAAACAACATACTCAATTTTAGAGTAACATAGTATAAACAAAAGCTAAACGTCCAATTTTAAACTAAGTATATACTATTTGCCATTTTATTGCATTTTTCGATGCATCTCTTTTATTAAATTGTGCTTATTTCCGATTTTTTAAAGACGGTATCTAAAAAACCATGCACTCCACGAGTCCATTCTCGATGATAGCTTTACCAAGCACTGTTCGTTCCCACTTGGTCAGTTTGCATTGTAACCACAGTATGCAGTAGGTAACTAAGTCACATAAAAGGTTATCACCCGACTAGGTCCTTCGGGAAAGTTCTATTGGAGTTTGAAGGCGGAGTTTTAAACTGATATTTCGATGAAAAAAATTTGAATCATGATCGTTTATTTGGTTTGGAACTGTGATGCTGCAGGTAATAAATAAATAGAGAGATTCACACTCTAAAAGTAATAAGCCTATATTCCGGTTAACATTACTAACTCATTATTCTATGTTAAACTATTAATCGTAATGCAATAAAATCTATTTCAAAGAACAAGTCATTTAAACATCTTTAAAACTATTTTATTAATAATCTTCTAACTTTTATCTCACTCACTCTTAATATTACCAAATACCTACACCAAAACACAGTAAAAACTCCATTACCAGTGCTGCCAGTATAAATAATGTTGTCATTTGACACTTGCCCTGTAGCGACATCCAGTTTGACATGCAATCTCCTGGGAATTAGTGGCCAATCAGGGAAAAAGCCGGGGCGACTCATATTTTTGGATGTGAGATCGTAGTAGTAAATATAGGTTAGGAGTGTCACTGTGGGTGGGAAATGTATCAAATTGAATTGAAGTGGTTTGCAGCGGTATCTTTAGATATGAAATCAATACTTAAATAACATTTTAATAATTAGAAAATCCGAATCCCATAGAATAATTTTATTAAAAACGTATCTAGATGGTAAAACTTAAAAATTTTAAGTTACCAGGTATAATTTATCAGAGTCTTTCAGTTAGATACACATGTTGAGTTCCACCGTATATTATTGTACTATCAATTCTCCAGATATAATCCTATTTATTTAACCTTTGTGAAATTGCAACTCATTAAAACGAACCGAGCAACAAAATCTCCTTTTCCCAATCCGACCTTTAACATTTCGGCAAATATACGAAAAAAGAGAAACAATTCTACACCTACCCTCGGATCTTGTTGTTTCTTTAACGAAATGTCGAATGTCATGCTCTTTTGGATATGGAAATCCTAACTTTAAGGTGGAGAAAATACGAGCAATTTTATTGAAAACCTTGGTATTTCATCGTAGGATGATTCATTAATACAATATAGTTTATGTAAGGCTGATCAACTTGAAAGTTAACTAGTCACGGTCGATACTTCAAGTTGTAATTAATATTGAAAGAGCAGAAACTTTCATTATAAGGTAAGTGATATAAGGCCTACCTAATTTCAAAGATTAATTACTTTATATTTTTTTGAAAAAGGTGATAAATAAAAGCAAGATTTTACTCATCTGTAAATATGGTTTTTATAATAAACAGAAAATCCTACTACTATTATAAATGTGAAAGTTTGTGAGGATGTATGGATGGATGGATGGATGGATGGATGTTTGTTACTCGTTCACGTATAAACTACTGGATGGATTTGGATGAAACTTTGCAGTAATATAGTTTATACATCAGAATAACACATAGAATACTTTTTACCGCGGGAAAACATCTCATTCCCACGGGAAACCGACTCCCACGCGAACGGAGTCGCGGGCGGCCACTAGTATTAATATAGTTCTTTAAAATGTTTATAAATAACTTTATTTAAGATGAATTTTTGGCCTTTTTAAAACACTGACAAAGCCTAAACACTGTCATCACATAAATGGCAATATTGGAACTAAAAATATACAAAAATATGCATTTTATATATCTGTATACCAGTAATTCTGTGACATCTGGGCATAATTTTATTAACTAGTGGCCGCCCGCGACTCCGTTCGCGTGGAAGTCGGTTTCCCGTGGGAATAAGAAGTTTTCCCGCGGTAAAAAGTACCCTATGTCCTTTCCCAAGTTCAGTTCTTTCTTCATACCAAATTTCAACAAAATCGGTTCAGTGGTTTAGGCGTGAAAGCGTAACAGACAGACAGACAGACAGACAGACAGACAGACAGACAGAGCTACTTTCGTATTTATAATATTAGTAGGGATTAATCGAATTAGTTTGGTTAATTTGCTTTTCAGACCTCAGTTCGAGTATTAAAAGAAAATAAAGAAATATGAAAAATACTAAATATCAACACTTACAAAAAGGCAAATAACTAAATATTATTCAAGAAAAATACAAAAATAATAAAAGTATAAAAATATGGCAGGCCTTAATTATGCAACGTCACTAAATAAAGCCTTGGAAAATATTTTCATGGCATAATTTGCTTAGAAAAATTAAGCAGTCTTTCTGAAAATACTAGTAGCGATCATATTAACTTTTCCTT
This sequence comes from Emmelina monodactyla, assembly GCA_916618145.1. Lineage (NCBI taxonomy): Eukaryota > Metazoa > Arthropoda > Insecta > Lepidoptera > Pterophoridae > Emmelina > Emmelina monodactyla. The sequence goes on along the minus strand of OU745311.1, from coordinate 7,575,902 downwards.
ACAATTGGGACACATGAATGCGTTAATAAACAAAATAAAGTTAATAAGGCCTGTTATAAATTTAGGCTTTATTTAGTATCCGATACTTCTTCAACAAAATAAGCTATATATAATTAATTACTTTTACAAAATAAAATATAAAATCATAGTTACTTTTTTAAACCATTATATTGTAATCCGTGTATAATATGTGTTGAAATGACGAAAAATCATAAAACATGTCACAATAATGGCCATCTCTCACAAACGACCGGCTCCTGCTGTAGCAGTGGGACGTGTAAGCTACTCTTGCCCTATTTATCCAATCTATGGCGGTGTTTTCTTTACGTTTGTTAAGGTTTCTTTGCTTTAATCTTATTTTAAATGGCTTTTTAACACTATAGGCTTTAATTGAGCATAGGCCTTATTTATTTCAAGTACCTTAAAATGCTTAATGCATTCCTAAAAGAGCGAGTACTAAACTATTGACTTAGGATACATTTATATAGGCTGCTAATTTAGAAGCTGTTTCTGTTTTATCGAACATTCTTCTGTGCAATCCAGGATTAATTCAAGTCTATTGAAATGTATGTGCATACGGATATGGCCATTCATCTAAACAAATCAATCAAATAGATTTTATTACGTAACTATATCCAATAGAGGAGAATCGTCCTTTCGATGAACCTTACAATAACAAGATAATCTCATCTTGTGTGTTTTTCTTTGAAAATGTTTATTTGATCAAGTTTCAGAAGAGGCAAATTGAATTTTTGGAGGGTAAATGGAGCAATGGATGTATTTAAATAAATATATGTGTGTTATTTGAGACAACTGTTTGTTTTGAGACAATTTTTATAAAAAAAAAATGTCATTTCTCCTACAACAAGTTGCAATTGCTTTAGGTTTTCAATTTCATTTTATACTAAAGATGCATTTATGTAAACAAAACTGACGAAAGAAATGATGCTTTTTAATTCAAGATACTTTCGAGTTACATGGTTTAGTAGCTAAGATGTCTAATTGTGTATTTGTCTTAAGCAGCATTAGTAATAGATATAATAATATTAATAATGTTCGAAGCCTTAACATAAACCGATTGATATTATTATCTTGTAAATTGATTTAGATATCGAACTTCGATCCAATACGGAATAATAAACCTTACGATATACCGATACAAAAACGAGATAATCTCATCTAATGTACTCTTTTGAAACGATTTCTTTTATCAAGTTGTGCTTTGTCGCTTTAAAAGTCATTTTCTTAGTAGAAAATGGAATCCTGTGGATGTTTTTAATGAAAGGGTAACGACTCCTTAGCGATTTAGAATCTAAATTTTAGATATATTAATAGAACTAGCTAAGCAATTCGCTAAATTAGAGTGAAATAGCACAATTAAACTTTATAAACAAAACTATTTATGTTTTTCATAGAATACTAACAAACTTCTGTACACCTATAAATTCTATAACTTCTACTTTTTTAATTGTAACAGTTTCTTTTGTATATAAATAATAATAATAATAAATAGCCTATACCGGGTGTCCAGGAAACAATGAATAAGCTCTGAAGGGCTAATAGTAGAACTAAAGGCAAGCCTAAAAAATAATTGATAAAAAGTATAACCCTTACACTGCTAGAAATATGGCGCTTTAAAAAAAAACTTCATATTTTTTTGACTGTGTTCATATTTTTACTCGTAACGAGGTCAAATCACTTAATAACATCATTATTTCTGTGCTAAAATAATTATTATTAACCGCATCAGTGAATAACTATCAAATAAAATGGCTAACTAAAGTATTTTTCTCAAAAAATAATGTTAAACTTTTGATTTGTGTAAAATTTCTGAAGAAATATTTTTGATGCGCAACTTTGAACAGCTCTGGTGTAAAAAAATTATATGAAAGTAACAGTGACCAATGATTTCAAAATATTCCTGGTTTAATAACGTTTTTAAAAAGATGTAATATGTCGTTATTGTAAAGAAAAAATATTGAACTAATGGTATTAGTGTGTAAAATGGGATAATTATTTAGATCTAGCAAAATTAAAAAAATACAATAAAACTAAAAAAATATGATTTTCAATTGACATTAATTGCAAACCCATTGGAATAATTTAGAGTAACTGTTCAAATTGTCTGTCCCCATCCTGATGCAGACCCTGCATCTACGAATAAAGGATCTTCAAAGAAATCAACTTAACAGGAGAAAGTGATCCAAATTTTCTTCATAATGACTTACCCAATTTATTGATAGACGTGTCCGAAGAGCTTCGCGACACATATTGGCTTCAAAATGAAGGCTGTCTAGCACACTATGCTGTTGCATTATGTGCATACTTGACGAAACCTACCCTAACAGGTAGGTAGGCCGCCTAAACCTAAACGCTTTAGACTTTTTACTGGGGGTATTTTAAGGAAGAGTTTTACCGGCAACCAGGAACTTCATTAGAAGATCTACGAGCTCGTGTTCAGGCCGCTGCAATCAATGATCGACGACACGCGCGATTTTTTTGAAGATCCTTTATTCGTAGATGTAAGGCCTGCATCAGGATGGGGACAGACAATTTGAACAGTTGCTCTCAATTATTCCAATGTATTTGCAATTAATATCAGTTTAAAATCATATTTCTTTAGTTTTATTGTATTTTTTTAATTTTGCTAGGACTAAATAATTATTCCATTTTACACACTAATACCATTAGTTCATTATTTTTTCATTACAATAACGACATATTACATCTTTTTAAAAACGTTATTAAACCAGGAATATTTTGAAATCATTGGCCGCTGTTGCTTTCATATAATTTTTTTACACCAGAGCTGTTCAAAGTTGCGCATCAAAAATATTTCTTCAGAAATTTTACACAAATCAAAAGTTTAACATTATTTTTTGAGAAAAATACTTTAGTTAGCCATTTTATTTGATAGTTATTCACTGATGCGGTTAATAATAATTATTTTAGCACAGAAATAATGATGTTATTAAGTGATTTGACCTCGTTACGATTAAAAATATGAACACAGTCAAAAAAATATGAAGTTTTTTTTTAAAGCGCCATATTTCTAGCAGTGTAAGGGTTATACTTTTTATCAATTATTTTTTAGGCTTGCCTTTAGTTCTACTATTAGCCCTTCAGAGCTTATCCATTGTTTCCTGGACACCCTGTATATGTCCCATAGTTGAGCACAGGCCTCCTTTTGTATATATTTTTTCTTATTTTTTTATTTCAAATCTAAGTATAAGTATCCTTGTAAAAATACATGAGAAGGCTTTAATGGTTTCATCACGACGCAGTTTCCCACTAATTTCATATTGAAGTGTAAAAGGTCTGCCGAAGATTTCGGCCATCACTAGAATATCTTTGTCCCTTTCGCCTTATAATCACCCTTGAGTTTTGTGAACTTGTCGTTAAATGTCAAGAGCCATTTACTATGGACAGAAAGGAATTTTCATTAAAAGAATATTCCAGCTGATAATTAAAGATGAAATACTGTCGCCGTCTTAGAAATATGCAAACGAATTTGAATTGACGAGCGTTTGTACGAAAGAGTTTTATGTTGAAACTCGATTTGTGTAACCTTTGAAGGTTTTTCTTCAAGAATAAGTAACGATATTATCGCTGGGCGTCGTACTCCGAGCGTTGTGATCAAAATGAAATATCGTAACCCACCAATGAGTCGACCTTTGTAAAGATGAAACACGTAAGCCTATATCCTTTATTCGAGTGCTATTATTCACGAGTGAAAGAGACAGAGCTATACAGGTATATAGCGTTGTTTCTGTCTTTCTCGTGCATATGGTTGATTTAAGAGGGGTAGGTACCTATAAGCAGTTATCACGTAGGCAGGTTTGGATGCACGTTTCAGTGAATTATAAGGAGCCGGGACATAATCGAGTTTCTGCAGCCAGGATTGACTGGAGGCTTCGGATTTATCAACGTGGTACAGAATTGTAGGAAACTAAGCTTTATGTGTGTCGGTCTGGAGATTTATTATTTTATTATTATTTATGTACACGTACAAAGATGCAAACGTCTACCAAGATTATTGAATGAGAAAATTGTAAATATTCGATTACGATGAAGTATACTCCCTATGAGTACTTACCAGAACAATTTATTTAATGTCAACAACTTAAAAGATAAATTGAACATCTAAAATATAGACTATACACAAAGTTTATTGTAACATAACGAAACATAGAAAGCATTTCCTGCTATTCGGTAACTGAAATAGACAAGTTTATGATTCCCCGCTGCGTTCGGTTTGAAAACCTTTCATAGACTATTAGATTGAAAAGTTCGTGTACATTCGGGATTATGAAGGACCCTATTTTAATCCCAATTCGGGTAAAGTACACAGTTGTTCAACGACAACTTTGAAAACACTGTAGATAATTGAAAAATAATCGATGTATTTGTTGTTTTTTAAGCTGGTGTACTACAGCGAAGGTTTCAGATTTAATTCTATAATTTATTAGTTGTTACACTAATTTGGTATTTTTACAAACAATTTACATATTAATCACCCTTTTACGGTGAGAAAAAACATCGTGGGGAAACCCACATGATTGGATGATTATCCAAAATGTGCATCGATTTTTTTTACCTGTAGGTAGGTCGTACGTAGGTATACGGGCTGTTAGTTAAACGACAAATTCAATCAATTACATTATTTTTGATAAAAAAAAGCATGATATTAAATTGATACTTTACTAACCCTGTACCACTTTTTTTTCTTTTCAAAAAGGTATAGAAAATAAAAAATAATTCACTCATAAGCACCCAAAATACGAAGTTCATAAAAGAATTAAGCAACACCTTTCCTTTGCATTTATGTAAAACGATTGTATATTTTTACCTTAATTACCATAGTTAACGGTTAACAGTAACCGAACTCTTTAAAATTCCTTCATCAACTTGCGGGATGGAAATTCTCCGTTAAAAATTTCGGTTTTACGAATCGTCAATTCGGAAAGTTTGAAAATATTCATTAAAACCGGATCAAAGCGGTTTTACGGTGAACGTAACCGCAAAATGCAAAGTCGTTGCTATAGCGAGGCACTATCAATCAATTTATGTTGACGTCTCTTTAATAAAAAAACGAAAGACTGATGCAAAAACTACTGTCAATAAATCATCGAATGATAGATCGGTTCGAAGTTGAAAATTAGATTAAAATAGGAATATTTAAGTTCTATAAAGATAGCTAAATGTTGCCAATTTAAGAATCAGGATTTGACTTACTTACTTAAGAAGCTGATGTATGTCCTCATTATAAAAAAACCTGACCTGATATTATGTTTATGTGTTGAAAGTTTATTGAAGCAGCTCCTTTCTATATATTCCCTGAATAATAATTATCTCTGTTATTAATAAAAGTCGAAATTGGCTTTCAAAGCCATTTTTATAGCAAAAATAATTTTCAAAAATTTCCTACGTATGATAATTCCTTAATAAATACGACATCAAAGCCGCAATATTTTTTTTAAAAAAAGAAAATGTATTACGTAAAACTTGATATCATATGGTGGTAAAGATATTTTTTCTGTTCGCTCTAAATATGAGTTGCAATTTATTATCTTTCCGGCATTTTGGCGAATGTTATCTGAAATTGTTTTTTCCATAGCAGTTATCTCAATGTAATAAACTTAATTAGTTCAGAAATGATTAATTTAATAAAAAAAAGTGATGTAGTTAGTGCGTTAAGGCTGAAAATTTTAAATAATTTTTGTTTATATTTTCTTGGACAAGAGGAAAAAAAATAAAGAATATTTCACGTACTTACTTATACAATTTTCATTGAGTTCTTACAAAAAATTAAGCATATGTTGAAGATTATTATACAATTCAATGGCTTTATTAAAAACATTAACATCCATTCAAACGTCTATTCAAAAATTTCCCTTCAACCTTGTTAATATTTCCTAAAATATTCCTTCAAAATCATTCAACATTATTCTAAATTTGTACCATCCACGTCGTATTTTATTTATAAAAAGCCTTTCATAAAAAACGTTCTATTTTTAACTCACCAATACAACTGGAGTATCGAGCGACCTCGTCAACTATCCACAGAGTCCTGTCTTCCTTCCTTAGATCACTCTAATCTCGAATCCGTCATTGCAATTATTTCCACGTTTCCTTACCCGCCGTGGCACAGCGTTATCAAATAAACCGTCAGCAGGATGAACAGAATAAACATGGTCAGTTTTAAGAAAAAAAAGCACGTCACTGGCGACTGATAAAAAGAAAAAGCGTAGTTTTGGATTTGGAACGCCAATGGCCCGAGTTTGCGGGGTCGACGCGTGCGGGCGTGGCGGGCTCCGGGCGCACACTGGCTGGAAGCTGCGGCGGTTGCTACGATACCACCACCCCTGTAGCGAAGCCTCCGCCCCACGACCACCTAGATATACAACCTACCGTATGCCTAATAGCTTTTCAGCAATTTCCTGATAAAACTCCGCTGATATCGTACTTTCTCTTCCACTTATTACTTTGTATGGAATATTTCATTATGGTTTGTTATAAACAGGATAGTTGCGGCCCTATTTCGAGGCATTTCATTATGTTGACGTGGCTTCTTCATTCATCTTTGTCATGTCATTCTGGCGCGGGAATAGTTATTTTGCGAAAAAGGGGGATTATGGAGTAAAGTTGTTATACTATAATGCTTTGTAGGTATAATCTAAAGTGACGCAGTGTTGCAAATTAGCTTCTATGTGAAATGTAATTCATTTTGAGTCATTAACGAATTACGTTCCATTAATATATCTCAACGACTGTAATTTATGGGGTAACTGTGTGAGAGAAGTTAAATGCTTGGTTAATTGAATATAAATTAGTTGAAGGCGCGTTATATGTCTACTTACATACCGTATGTTGAGTTTTTTTTACTATAATAAAATATAATGTTCAGTTAAAAAAAATCATTTTTAGATAATAGAATTTAGAACTCTGCTATGTAAAAATATTTTGTAATAAAGTCTTAAAAGAATCAGAAGTACTCGTAAGAAGTTATCATATTTCAGACTAGTGGCTGCTCGCGACTCCGTTCGCGTAGAAGTTGGTTTCCCGTGGGAATGCGAAGTTTTCCCGCGCTAAAAAGTTCCCTTAATTCTTGTATACATATATTTTTGGAATCTAGAACCATTTTCGCAGCGCACGCAAGGGAAGCCCTCAAGGATGAATAATTTTCCCCGTTTTTTTCACATTTTCCATTATTCCTTCGCTCTTAATAGTTGCAGCGTGATGTTATATAGCCTAAAGCCTGCCTCGATAAATGGTCTATTCAACACTAAAATATTTTTTAAATTCGAACCAGTAGTTCCTGAGATTAGAGCGTTCAAACAAACAAACAAACAAACAAACAAACAAACAAACTCTTCAGCTTTATTATATTAGTATAGATAGAAGCGAGGAAGCATAATGAAAAATAATATTAAGAAATAAATTGTGATTTTACGCAGTAAGAAAGGCTTAGGGCGCACATTCTATTAAGTAAAAAAAAATATGTACAAGTAAGTAATGTCTCGTGTTTTAATTATTTGGAGTTTCATTTTGTATTTTCCCATCAGCATCTTAAACCCACATTTTTTAAATCTCTTGTATGTAAAGTTAGTGTAAATTTCTACATAAATTTACAATGTAAATTAATTTTGTTCCGTAACCACTGTGTTTTTAGTGGAATTCACCGAAACACAATTCGTAAATGGTACACTTCTTCTGAATACTTAAAATATTTTCGCTAGAAGCTAGCTTTGTTCGTTGTAATCTAAGTGGGGATAAAGTAAAAAGATTAGTTGTTTGTGAAAAGTGCAGAATTTCAGGATAATCTTGGAGTAAAAGGTTAATCGTGCTCTTGACGTGTCTATGTTTGAGGTTGAAGTTGATTTGGACCTTTTGATGGTGCAGCATTTAACAATTCTATTTTTTCTGAACCAAGTGAAATTAAACTTATACTAGTTAGTTATATAGCTTAAATATTAAAAATAAACGCTAATAAAGCTGCGAGATATGTGTTTTTTTAAGCACATCATGATTATTAAATAAAATGCATGAACATAAAAAAACTTACCCGTGGTTATCAATATGACTGCGAAATTACCACATATGTTATAAATGTTACAATAGTTGTAAAACTTTATATCCGTATTTTATTTTATGTAGGTTGCATCTGATGATGCTGACAGGAGCTCTCGTATAAAATTTTGTATTGAGTCATAAAATAGTTTCACATAAAATAATGCCTATAAAATTTCTGATAACCCCGACATCACTCTTCATCAGCTGTTATGATGATTTTAATAGTGTCCCTGCAAAAATATGGATTTTCATGAGTTTAGTAGTTTTTTAAAAGTAATTAATTCGTTAGAAGTATATTATGATGCTTTATATTTCAACGGGAAGTATCAATTAAATTAAGTATATTTTTTTACAAGAACAATTGTTTTAAAATACTTAATTTACTGAATATTTATATATTTTAACATCATCGTAGCTTAACAAAAAAATTAACAAAATTTTGTTAGTCACACTACATTGGCATATGTTTTCCTATAGAGACGAAAAATGTGTTATAATTTTTAAACATTGCACTTGAGTGCGTATAAATATAATGTTAAATCACGCTTTACACTTTCGCACACTTTTCCATTTTTTTCTGCAAACTAGTGGATTGATTCTGTAACTAAAATTATCATGGACTGCTATGAGAATAAACGTCAAAATGTACATTTTTCCATACAAATAATGGAAATTTGACATTTCTGTAACTTTCGAGTGACAGTTCATGTCAGTTACAGATTTACATGTCAGAACAGTTACAGTTCGAAAGTTACAGAATCACCCCGATAAATTGTTATGATGTGTGCAAATGCTGCAATTTGCACACATCATAACAATTTATCTGCGTTGTTCTCTGCGGGGCGAAACGTTATCGGTCCCAGTCGACACCAAACCGTGCAACCTTAAACTTGGTCTAGACATGATAAAACATAAAGCTGTAAAGAATGCCGCAGACGGGTTGTTAAATGAATTGTATTTTAAATCGATCTCTTTTTGTAAAGCTACATAAAGAGAGAATATATAGTGAATATGGATGAAATCGGTATAATGATAGCGCCTACTAAAGCCTCTGTTGAGTGTTGAAGGGAAATGGTTGGGAAAAGAAAGAACTTCTTATTTATAAACCTTATTATGAAAAGCTGTCATAGAAGATTGACAAAAAGATATAATATTTTGTCGAATAAAGGTTTCAAATGCGTTCATGAATATGGAGTAGGCAACAACATTTTTACCTGCTAGTAGGATTTAACCATATGCAAAGGAAGAAAAGAAAAAACTAAAGGTAAGAAAAAAGTTTACCATTAAAGCTATGTCAAAAAACAAAAAAAACAATGCTTTTTGTTAATTTTCAGCTTTACTAATATTTCGATAGAGAAAACTAATTTTCTAGTGTTGTAAGTATGGTTTTATGCAAACATGTTTTTGAATAGCATCAACTTAACTGTCAATTGCAATTTTAAAAGTTAAACATTACTGCTGCTTCTTTTTCATGCGATGAATATGCCTTCTAACTCCTTACATAGATGTTTGTTTATATCCTAACAACGTTTCCACATTTTCACACTCCACCGAACCTTCATCCCGAACCTGCAACCAAGTTAGTCGAAATTGAATATCTCGCTAGGACGAGACCGTGGTCGCCAAGTGTTTACTTTACCTGACAAATTGCTGCCTGCCCTATCTAATTAGCCACCACGCTGGCTACCCGACTTAACTACATTCTAGAGTGTTCTAGAAACTTCTAAGGCTTGAGGGCAGGCTTTGGGAAATGTTTATGGAGACGGCGTACACACTTTGTAAGAAAGCAAGTGAAATAGGGGTTTCAATAGGTTGTTACGTGCAGGTTAATTTGTACTTTATTTTATTTGTTTACTTGTGTCAGCCCGCGACTCCATTCGCGTGGAAGTCGGTTTCCCGTGGGAATGAGAAGTTTTCCCGCGGTAAAAAGTACCCTATGTCCTTTACCAAGTTCAGTTCTTCCTTCATACCAAATTTCATCAAAATCGGTTCAGTGGTTTAGGCGTGAAAGCGTGACAGACAGAGTTACTTTCGCATTTATGATATTAAGTAGCGATTTTTAATTTTTTAGGTTCTTCCATACCATAACTGTTTATATTCTAGGTTTCACAACTAAGCTTTCTGTGATTTTATGGTACAATATGGTTCGCTATTTGGAAATTAGGTATTAATCCGTTATTAGTTAGATCGGTTTATTAACTGTGACATAAGTTTCAATATGCCTTTGTTTGTACACACGTACTGGATTTTAAGATTATGTTTGTACTTTTTAATCATCACTTTCAAAATAATTACAAATATAATATTTTCAGTGTCAATATTTTTTATAATGTGCTAAATAAATTAAATTGAATAAAAGTAAGCATAAAAGATGTCATATGATGAACTAGTGGCCGCCCGCTACTCCGTTCGCGTGGAAGTCGGTTTCCCGTGGGAATGAGAAGTTTTCCCGCGGTAAAAAGTACCCTATGTCCTTTACCAAGTTCAGTTCTTCCTTCATACCAAATTTCATCAAAATCGGTTCAGTGGTTTAGGCGTGAAAGCGTGACAGACAGAGTTACTTTCGCATTTATGATATTAAGTAGCGATTTTTAATTTTTTAGGATCTTCCATACCATAACTGTTTATATTCTAGGTTTCACAACTAAGCTTTCTGTGATTTTATGGTACAATATGGTTCGCTATTTGGAAATTAGGTATTAATCCGTTATTAGTTAGATCGGTTTATTAACTGTGACATAAGTTTCAATATGCCTTTGTTTGTACACACGTACTGGATTTTAAGATTATGTTTGTACTTTTTAATCATCACTTTCAAAATAATTACAAATATAATATTTTCAGTGTCAATATTTTTTATAATGTGCTAAATAAATTAAATTGAATAAAAGTAAGCATAAAAGATGTCATATGATGAACTAGTGGCCGCCCGCTACTCCGTTCGCGTGGAAGTCGGTTTCCCGTGGGAATGAGAAGTTTTCCCGCGGTAAAAAGTACCCTATGTCATTTCCCAGGTTCAGTTTTTTCTTCATACCAAATTTCATCAAAATCGGTTCAGTGGTTCAGGCGTGAAAGCGTAACAGACAGACAGACAGACAGACAGAGTTACTTTCGCATTTATAATATTATAGTAGGGAAGTAGGGATAGGGATAAAGTAAACCTTTTTTAATGAAATAAATGCTTATTTTTATTAATTGCTTGTGATAGAGCACTTCTACGGTATCACTGAAGAATGGCCGCGCATAAAAATGAACTTTATTAATTTAGTACCGTTGGTTCATTATCGAGAACATTGATATGCACGCAGCGGGTACAAAACTAATTTACTAGCTACTCACCGTTTGAATACTTTTTTGTAAAAAAAAATTGGTTTACTATGGAATGTTTAATTTATAAAGTTAAATATTGGGAGATGAACTTAATAAAAAAATAGATATTTTCTTGCGCTTTACTTTAACAACATGATCCGAAAGTGACTCTTAACCCGAAAAGTATTGTTTGGAGTCCACTTGTAACTAATAGGAAATAAGGTTGTTTTTAATTTTGAAATAAAAATGATATTTTCGTCAGGAAATATATCGTTAGAGTATAAGTTTTTGTAGGGGCCTTAAATAGTAAACATATTTTGCTAAAAAAATATTTTTCACTCTTACTATAAAAAAAATGCTTCTACGTATTGTTTAGGGCATATACGCTCCGAGTTGAGAGCCACTAATTTTCCACCCTGTATTAAAGGAGAATGCTATGCTCACATGAGACAATCCTACTAATATTATAAACGTGAAAGTTTGTGAGTATGTATGAATGTATGAATGGATGTTTGTTACTCTACCACGTAAAAACTACTGGACGGATTTTAATGAAAGTAATATACGTTATACATCAGAATAACATATAGTGTACTTTTTTCCGCGGGAAAACTTCTCATTCCCTCGTGAAACAGACCATACTGGTAAATAATAATAACCCAAAAAAAACAATTCCATAATCCTTACCTAAATATTCAAATTAAAACACAAAGCACTTTAAACACAACCTTCCAAACGAAACCACAGCACCATAAATATCATTAATGCTCGCTCCCCGCTCCCATTCGTCTCTTAGGAAGCAGTTTTCATTCTCAATTCAAGGAGTCATGTTTATCTGTTGGACAAATTGCTAAGTGGGTCCTGAAAGTAATTACTGTGTAGATTAGAACAACGGGGATTCTATTCTGTAATTAGAGTTAGCAGGAAATTGTTAATTAGCAGTTTATGCGCAAGTTGCAGCTGGAAAGTTTGGGTGTGTTCCTGGTTGTTTTGTAAATGATTTTCGGTTCTGATAATTCAGTTTTTTTAATGTAAATGAAGAAGTCATGACTAAATCTGTAAAAATATTAAAATATTATTACAATTGCAGACTCATAATAAAAGGATGAAAAATCAATTATCTCCGGAAACCAACTTATCGCTAATAAGAAATAACAATTTTAACCAGCTTTTTATGCCTAAAAGGTCTCAGTTAAGCCTAGTAAAAAACCTTGCCTTGTTGTCAAAATTTCGATTAACTTCAACAATATTTTTTTATTAACGTTTGTTTCGAAATCAGTATTTTATAGTGTGATCTCACTCACACACAAACTAACAAAAAAACGACCTATCTAACAACTCGATAGCTAATTACACTCTCATAACCTTTCCCAGCCGACTAATTACAGTTGTAACATCTCTAGAACTGGTGTTACACTCTGTTCATACAATTTGGTAGCCTGCCAGTTCCTGTTCCCACGTTTGTATGGGATTTCTGTACAAGCAACTAATGAAATCTACAAGGCAAGTGTTGCGTCGTTTACTTATACAGGGTGTTAGAGGACTGCTTCCGGGAAGGAAATGTGGGTATTGTTGGATTGGAGGGGTAATTGTTACATTGAGGGCATTTTCTTATTAAACCGATTTCAGGTTTACTTAAAATCAATTACTGTTTTAATTACTCAATTTAATTTGCATAAGCCATCGCTCCTTGGCCATCAACTGATGTGTGAACGTGACCCCAAGCGGCGGACATTAATGTTCATTCATTCATATATTTTTTAAATTGAGATTTTAGGGTAAGTTGTATGTGAATTTAGTTACTATTCTGGCTCAAAAATTCCTGCTTACACTCTGTATAATACAGTTGAATTGAAATGTATTGAATTAGTTACAGTGTAGAAAGCGTTGTTGGTGTCTATGCTGGATTAAAATAATAAATTTTCTCACCAAAACCCCAAATGTGTAGCTCTAAAGCTTATGTGAGAGGCACCTCAGAGCGGAAAAGCTAGAAACGAAATGACACAAGCAAATTTAGAAAATACTGTTTAGAAAATTACCTGACTTACAGTTTAACAGTCTTTATTTATACATACCGCTGTACTTTAAATGTCTCTTTTGTTTAAACTACGGAATGAAGCCTTAAAAATAATAGTATCCAACTAATATTATAAACGTGAAAGTTTGTAAGTATGGTTGGATTTTTGTTACTCTTTCGCGTAAAAACTAGTGGGCGGATTTGTACGAAACTTTACAGTATTATAGGTTATACATCAGAATAATACATAGGGTACTTTCTAATGCGGGAAAACTTCTCATTCCCTCGGGAAACCGACTTCCACCCGAACGGAGTCGCAGGCGGCCACTAGTTTTTAATTTTTTTGTATATTATAACAACTACAAGGTCTAAGTCAATATTACATTAATTCACAATATACTTTTTATTTAAGTTATGTTAAACTATTTAACACATATGAATTTTCAATAATATTCGTGTGTTATTACTTAGTGTTGAACTTTTAAAACATTTTTATTTATATCGTAAACCTAAATTTATCATTCGGAGGAATTACCTACAGTATTTTGATTAAGAAAGTTTTTAAAAATATGAACCATGGTCCTGATCCCAAAACAAATGTTTAAACTAATCTAAGTTGAGATCCCAAATGTAAACTGAGCTGCTTATCTCAGTTTACACATAAGCTGTAACTTTCTTGTTATATATTGGAGCTAACTCTACTTAAAGTTACTAATTTTAACCCATTGAGCTTATAAGCATTGGAGGTACGATTTGTTTTGTAACATGATATCCAAGAAACCCTAAGGCTAGTCATTTGACACACATGCAGTTAAATGGGATGTAACATTCATTTGTTTTGTTTTAAATTTCAACGCATTTACAGTGTGGGAAAACACCGTAAGATTATCTACATGGTTGAAATACACATTATAAGAATCTAACCAGCACTGAGCCAGTGTAGTGGATTACGGTTCAATCCCTTTCCCTATTTATGACAGACACTTGTGTTCCACTAGTGAACCGATGTGAACAAAGGATAGAAGAAGAAAGGACGGATATTAGTAATTTAGAAGACTATGTGACGTAACGTTACTAGGAAATACTCAAGCACAAGCTGTAACGACAACGGAGTAACCATTTAAGGTTTTTTATTTGTATTTTAGCTAAGTCACTTACCCTCTCCATTAGTTATAATCTCAATGTTTTAACCCTTCCAGAGTGAGCTCGGTAGTTCACTTTGGATGTGTGTCATAGATGATTGATTTGTAATTACGTGTAATTACGATAGGTGTTCCTGCAAAATTAAGGTATCTTATGTATTTTTTTAATACAAGAAGAAGATAGTTCGATTCCTGAATAAAAATAATAGTAGTAATAATAAATTCATGTAAATGTCAAAAGATAAATAAATAAAAAGTATGCTTGTCTTAGAAGCAAAATCAAGTTCTTACTAAGGGCCGGTTTTTCAATGGTCAGATAAATTCTATCTGACAGAAAATCAGTATGTTTTTGTTGCACGTCGAACATAAATACTTGACATAATGTATGAAGTGACAATGAAAACATACCTCTTAACAGTCAGTTAGCATTTATCTGACTGTTGAAAAATCAGCCCTAAATGTTATTCTAGTGTAGTTAAATTCAAAGCTTTATGTAACACAAAGACAAAGGAATTGAATGAAACTCTACCTACTATTTCTGAGTATAAAAGCGTAAGAACGCCAACATCTCTAAAATAGAAAACAAATATTCAGGCAAGATTGCAATAAAACTCAGCAAACAATCTTATTTTATATAATTTCTTCTGGGAATTCGATATTTATTACAAAGGTTTTTACGCGTCGTCATTTCATTTCATTTAAAAAATACTTACCTACTCAAAGATATCTGCATCAGTCCATAATAAATTGGCTGCTCGTGCCACGGAAAATGAAATATCTATCATATCTGCCCAAGAAAATGTCAATGTTCGACATAATTTGAGATAATATCGTCTTTGTAACAATTTTATATTTAAATTTCTTACCAATCATCGGATTTTGGACCTTAAATCCTTGTATTAAGACTGATAGTAGTTCAGTTCTGTTTTTGGCAGTTTGGTTGCCATAGCAACAGGTGTGCCCCCCTCTTGATATGAAGCCAGCCTGAATTATTGCCTAGATCATTTTATATGAGCAGTTACCGGATCACATGGTTTAAGATTTCACACGACGTGTTTGATGAAGTGCCGAGACAAACTATGTGTACTTTATCAGTTAATATTGGTTTAGTTGTGGAAATCAAATAGTTGTTATATTGATAATAAATAATCAAAATAAATAAATCTCCAGACTAACACACCAACTGGTGAGGCCCTAAACTATAGGTACCACACAATGGACTATGGGAGAACCTTGTTACACCCAGACACGAGCCAATGTGGAAAAACCATATTGACGAAATTGACCCGACCCGGGGATCGAACCCGGAACCATCGCTTAGCAGTCCGGTATATATACCGCTGTACCATAGAGGTCGTCAATATTGTATGTTCAATTGTTTGTGTTTAAGTTATACTAGTACAGAAAGTAACTACGAGTCGTAGCAAGCTACGAAAACATGTAGTAATATCATCTGTATTTACACGAATAAAAGTACTTTAAAACTTAATGTTTACAATCGGTTTTCACTGTCTTGTATCATTGTCTTTAAATTTTAAAGTCTTATGTACTATAACTTCTAATTAGTATAAATAAGGTATAGATTTTTTTAATTATCTTTGTTTAGACAAAGTTGCTTAGAGTAATAAATAAATAAAATAAATAAATCTCCAGACTGCCACCACAAAAGTCGTCAAAGTTAAATACATCTACAACGAATACATTTATCTCTTTTCAATCAACTTTGGAAAAGCACTGTAAAATTCCTAATGCCAAATTGAAAAGAGATCTCTAAAATCGTTTTTACTATATCTACTTTAATCAATCAAATAGTAAATCTCAAAAGGTCGTAAAACCTAAGCATTGACGCGTTCCGTGATTCTATGTTAAATCTACACTTATAATAAAAACAAGTAAAGTTTGAGCGTTTGAATGTTTGATTTAATTTCTGGAACTTCTAAACTAGTTTCATCAATTCTGCACCCCTAGAAAGCTACTTTATCAGTCTTCTCCTTCTTCTTCATCGTGTGATGAATATGCACTTTGCAGCACATATTCATCTAGTGTCAGAGTTATTGGGAACCGCCTTTTTAGGGCCTCTGACGTGGTTCCTGGTAGCCTATATACCTAATAGGCACCTGACTAGGCCTGACGAGATCGAGGTGGAACAGAACTTTATCAGTGATTACCATACTTTTAACATGGCTTCTTTTGTTAAAGCTTACATTACTTGTACGCGAGTGAAGCTGCAGACAGGAGACTAGTCTCAGTTATGTTGAGTCTAGAACCGCAGTGCGGTGTCCCGGCATGAATCTACTTAGCCAGTCACTGACGTAGTCTCTGTACAGGTAGCGATGGCAAAACAAGACAAAATTATACTGATATATTTGGGTTGTTTTTTGTTTCTGCTTCTGTTTGGTAAATTTAATTCGCGGGCTTTAGAAGTACAAGTATCTTAATTTGGCAGTAATTGATATGATAAATATATTAAAAATAGAAAATATTATGGCTAAACCGGCGTTTTGCAATTTTTGATGGCAGTTTACGTAATTTGGCTGTGTTGGAATACCTCCGCCGGAGTGGGAGGAAAATGATAAAAACTTATTTAGATGCAGATATATTTTGATTAGATTTTTTCCTGTGAGAAGAAGTTATGATACTACTAGTGGCCGCCCGCGACTCCGTTCGCGTGGAAGTCGGTTTTCCGTGGGAATGAGATGTTTTCCTGCGGTAAAAAGTACCCTATGTGTTATTCTGATGTATAACCTATATTACTGCAAAGTTTCATCCAAATCCATCCAGTAGTTTTTACGTGAAAGAGTAACAAACATCCATCCATCCATCCATCCATCTATCCATACATCCTCACAAACTTTCACATTTATAATATTAGTAGGATTACGCGTAACAAAATGCGTTTCACTGTTTGCTTAAGTCCGAAACTTTTATAATCCTTATCAGCGCGATTTTGCTATAATAAGTATTGTAATAATGAGAATATATATTGTAATTCTGAAACGCAGATATACTATAGGTATTTTTCAAACCAAGTTTAATCATCAAGTTACGAAAGTTACAATAATAATTAGATATATTTTTATGCGAACAGTACAAAACGAATATCTTGAAAAGTGAAAATTCAGAGTTAGTGCTATAGGATATTTAGTGGTCGGAAATTTTAAACAAATTTAACTTAAAAATTTGTTTACTTAAAAATAGCATAAAAGCTTTGTTAAGCATCCGCTGTAAAAATGTGACCTTAAAATAAATAAATTGATTTTACAGAACAAATTGATCATTTGTAGATTGATCCGGGCTGGCGTAAATTTAATAACTCTTGCGATCAATTTAAGGCCTGTTTACAGCAACATAGAATGGAATATAGTTGAAAAAGACGTTACTTGCTTTAACAAATGCAACTTATTAATACTAAATACTAAAATTATCTGCATTATACCATAACGAAGTAAAGTTTGTCAGTTTGAGTATAAGAGGAGTATGTAGTCTCTGGAACTAATATTACTCACTCAAAAACTTCACCAGTACAAGATTGTGTTATCATGAATGTGTTATTATGACGTAGTAGTAGATATAATTATGCTTTCACGCTAGTAAAGACCGAGGCTAAAATCCTACTAATATTATAAATGTGAAAGTTTGTGAGTATTTGAGGATGTTTGGATGTATGGATGTTTGTTACTCTTTCACGTTAAAATCTACTGGATGGATTTGGATGAAACTTTACACTAATATAGTTTATACATCAGAATAACACATACAGTACTTTTTACCGCGGGGAAACTTCTCATTCCCACGGGAAACCTACTTCCACGCGAACGGAGTCGTGGGCGGCCACTAGTTTGTATTATAAAAACAAATAAAAAACTAATGCACATTCTTAAAAAAAATTGATAGTGCATCTTCAGCTCAGTATAAAAATCTAAAGAAATGACCTTAAAAAATACACCTGCTATATATCGAGGGCGTTGAAGCAAAAGTAATTAACTAGTGTTTTCATACTTCCGAGATAATCGCGATTTAGTGTTTTTTTTCAGTTAATTTTGAAATATCTTTTTTTGGGTAAATTATTTTACTGTCGGAAATCAAATATGTTAGATAAAATTTTATTATCTTTACGGTAGCTTAACTTTTGAAATGATTATATTTATATAAATAAAATAAATTGTTAAAAAGCAACTATTTAGTTTTGCCACAACTCATTTTCATACTGTCATCTGAGTTATGTACGCTTTTTGACTAGTTATTGATTTTATCCACAACTCAACTTGGTTGTAGAGACCAATTATTTCAAACATAATAGCAGTTATTTAACTTTCCTTCAACTTAATATGGAAGAAACAAAGTTTTATTAAGATTTGCGAGACAAAAATTGTTTTAAATTTATGATTTTTTAGTTGATTATCAAAATATATTAGGCATTTCCTTATTGAAAATGGACAGAGTAACAACCTATTACTGTCTATCACTCTTTACGAAGGCTTGTGCTGAATTATATTATTATACTCGTCTTTGTGATGATGCATTTATTGTATCTTCAATGTTATGATATTGTCCAAAGTCCTAAGACAAATAAGCTCAAATAAAAATGTGTCAGACTCCTCGTCCACAAAACTACGTCAACAATATTCTCGTATACAACCCTTTGCCTTTAATACATTTAATTGCTTCCACTATCATACCAATCATTCGTATTTATAGAATGGTACATTTGATACATTTCTATCACTTTGTATTAGTGGTAGCTCCTATAGAAGTAGCAGTAAAACAAAGAGAAGTCGTAGCTATCACATGGTCCGACCATATTGTTATGTTAAAACGAATTGTGTCATTATTAAAACGAAACAGTTTATTCTGGAAGATGAAAAGACTAATCTCACTAAAACTCATGAAAATAATCCCGCAATGTCTGAAGATCACGTGTTTAGACTGGGGCTGAGATGTAGTCCCTAACAAAAGAGCTAGTCCTGACTTTTAGACTGAGGCTCACACAGCGTGCTATGGGAAAAAGAATAAAGGGCCATGTTAGATACGGGAGAGAACTAAAGTTACCGACATAGCCCATGGGATTAGCAAGCTGAAGATTTAGTGGGCTGGCCACATAAGTCGAAGAACTGACAACCGCTGGAGTCGAAAGGTTTTGCAATGGAATAAACGTCTCGAAAAGCAGAGCGCCCCCTAATTCAAAGGAAGGACGACTTGCGGAAGGCGGCTAGAAGGGAATGGATGAAGAGCTGCCTGGATTATAACGTTACGGTGGGCGACATACTCGTAGCTAGCAGGGACTTATAGTATAATTTAACAAAAATAACTTCGAATTTATTGTTCTAGAAGAACAAGCGGTAGCCCAATTAAATATGTGGAAGTTCTTGAACAACGGTGATTGAACTTTTAATATAACATTACATTTTTCGACACCATGTAGATTAAAAACAAGGTAGCAAACTAGATCATTGTCATCGCCTGAAATTGGTTACTACTGGATTTAAAATAATTACTCGTTGTGAAAAACGAAAGATTTCTTTATTTGCCATTGAAGAGAAGCATTTTTTCTATATAATGAAGTGATTCTTTGTGAAAAAAATTGGGCAACTGCACTGCACTGCGCACTAATCTGCTTGTTGGAAGACTTATGAGGCATATTTTAGGTAAGGCATTGTTACGCTCCGTTTGACAATCCTTAACTTTCATTTTATTTTCTTTCTTCAAACTAATAGTTTGCTTAGATTAATTTTGCTAATTTCTAACAAGATCACGCCCTCTGAGTTATTGTAAAAATCCAGACGGCAAAATTAACGCTTACAAGTATTACAATATGATTAACATTTCGATAAGGTAAACTTTCACTTTTCACTTTGAACACTGAAGAAAATTCGAGGAAAAGACACCCCGTGGATATGGAGTCTTATAAGCAAACTATTTTGAGGAGTAGGTACATATCCCATTTCAACACGAGCGCAAGCTATTATTTTAA
Source organism: Emmelina monodactyla (assembly GCA_916618145.1). Lineage (NCBI taxonomy): Eukaryota > Metazoa > Arthropoda > Insecta > Lepidoptera > Pterophoridae > Emmelina > Emmelina monodactyla. The sequence goes on along the minus strand of OU745311.1, from coordinate 7,555,390 downwards.
AGTTATGCATGATAACTTGATCAAGATGCTTTTGTAGCATATAAAACTAAGGCTTTGTCACTGAAATATATTGGTATTGTATATCTTCTTCTTCGTCTTCAACAGCCATGTCTTAGCCCGCTGCGGGGCATATGCCACTCCAATAGTTCTCCACTCGGTCCTATCATCGGCTTTTCTTGTCCACGCTGTCCCGGCGTGAAATCTTATATCATAGGACCATCTGACTGGTAGTCTTCCTGCATTAATACTTCTCCTACTACTACTTGTTCTCCGCGTTTCTAGGTGTCCATTCTAGTACGGATATGCTCCAACGATCGTCCCCTCTTCGGCACAGTTGTCCAGCCCATGTCCATTTCAATTTTGCAATGCGGTATTCTCCATCTGTTAACTTGGTGCGTCTTCTGATGTCAGTGTTGCGCACCTTGTCTCTCAGTTATATCCCAAACAAGCTCCTTTCTATGGCTCTTTGTGCTACCTTCAGTTTACTAATTAGCTTCTTAGTGAGTGGCCATGTTTCCAATGCGTACGTCATAACAGTTTTCAGCGATTGTGGCAGTATTGTAAATATTGTTGCTAAATCCTTTTCTGTTAGGTAAGATGTCCTAACACCGTAGTTAGAAATTTCGGCGATAGAACTTTTAATACCTTATGTAAAATCTTAGATCTATGTTCCTGTACGGCAAGTAGGGAAATTACATATTTTTATATAAACTAACAGTGTTTTTTTTTTAAATTCACTGAAGTCCAAAAAATATAACTGCACATTTTTATAAGAAAAAGTTCATATCGGAAATATTTCTTAGAGTAAAATTAAATAACAATACTTATGCACTTTTTCCGTGACGTGGTCAGGGCATTGTGCAGAATATTTCTGTTGTAGAAAATGATAACTGCACTTATTCACTTTATCCACGACTAGAAACAAATTTCATTTTATTTTATTTACAATTCAGCAAGTTATTTATTTCTTCCTGAACCTTTTTTGCATCGCATGCAAGATATTTAATTTCATTTTTTTTCACAAAAATAATGATAATTTCATCAATTTGTCAAATATCGAAACCTGTTATATACCAAAAGATGCGTAATACTTTGGGCATTCAGAAAATGTCAATAACTCAATTTCGGCCAAAACCCTAGTTAACCTATTTTTGCTTCAACGCCCTCGATATACGAGTACCTACCGCTTTTGAAATGAAAAATATTCCATTTCGAAGGCTTCCACGCTGCAATCTTTGCTTTGAAAATGGTTTCCACTGAAATATTTTTATGTTGCCTGCGTAATAAATCACTACATTTGTCAACGAATCTAAATGAAAAACTTTGAATGATCGACACGATATTTCATTGCTTTTGTGCTGTTAATTTATTTCAATTTGCTTTTTGTGTGATTTTATTATAACTTAAATAAAAAAGTATTAAGTGACTTTACGTTTACTACGTTTCGTTAAAATAAATATTATATTTAGCAGTTCATGCATTTTCATTTTTTTTTTCGGTACAGCTATTTCATAATCCACAATATTTTACACTTACATCGTACCTTAAATAAACCATTAATCAATTCCTAACCTTTACTCGCATTTTACCTTATTTAAATTTCCCTGCTAATGGACTTCATTACCAATTTAAAAATTCTGTGAATTTTTGCAGAATTCTTCAGCAAGTGAAGTTAGTTGATAGCAATAATTAAACTTCACCTAGAGGGAATAGTCGGGAACACTGAGAAACTAATTATAATTCAGCTGAAGATAATGAGATGCAATTTATTTATGAAAATAGTTTTATGAATTTTATACGGGTGTAATAGCTACCTTTATGAAACTATTATTGGAATTTTCAATTATTAGTTTGTGCAGTTTGAACTTTAATTAAAATTTGTTTGGTTTTGCGCTAGAATTTTGGGCTGAAATTGAATTAGCAGAAATTTATGTTATAACGGGTGGAAACGGACCACTATCGAAACTTGAAAACATATTTTAGTGAGTTTTAATAGTAACTTAGTTCACCAACAAAATACCTTGAATACCCGATGTGTAAGAGATTGAAAAGTGACGTTTGCTGCTTGTGGTCATCGCTCAAACATCAGTCGATAGCTCAAAAGCGATATATGTATTTCTTTGAATGTAACGTGTATCACTCCAGTTTATCAAAAGCAATCTTTTTACCCCTCGTATGGCATGTTTATGCAATATAACTTAGGTAAGAATCAATAAAACACCGTCACATCTGAATCAAATATATAATTTCAATCATTATTATATTTGTATTTATACTGGTACTCTGTATTACAAAATGTATTGACATATAACTATAATTATTAAATTAAGAATGTATAAAGACGATCTAAAAATGTAATGTCTTTCCAGCACACAATTATCTAGTGTAGATATACAGGGTTATTTTTAATTAGCGCATCACGACGACGAATTAAAATTTACATAAAAAAAGAACATACAAATTTATTAGATGCCTCTGAACGGTCAAATACGTAGTAGGTTAAATGTTGTTGGGATCGATGTAGGGAAGCCGCTTGCAAGAGGTGATGCGCTAATTAAAAATAACCCTGTATAATTTAAGATACCATAGTCAGTAACTACATCTAGTCGTATACTTCTTTTGTCATCACTCATCTTCATCATCATCTTCATCGTCATATCCCAGAGTGGTGGTGGCGTTAAACACAGCCTTGACGAAGGCTTTGACGGCTCTTCTGGCGCTTTGTCGCAAGAGAGTCAGCTTGAATTGCATCAGGACTATCAGGTATGTAGACATGAAGGATATATTCTGGAAAAAGGGTTATTTAAATGTTGTAAAAGGTTATTCAATGGTTTAAGTTTGTGTGTTGGTGTATCTTAATTTATCTTCTTAATATTATAAATGCGAAAGTGTGTGAGTGTGTGTGAAGGCATGTCTGTTTCTTTGTCACGTAAAAACGACTTAACGGATGAAACTTAGTGTAAAGATAGACTGCAATCTGGACACATGGGATACTTTTTACAATAGTAAAAGTACCATATTTAAAACTGGCGAGTAAAACCTGGCGAAAAGCTTGTGAAATAAATAGAACACTGTACGATGTACACATTCGCACAACACTTATAAAGCTCGTAATAGACTGGTGTATAAAAACTTTTTTAATTTAGCAAGGAAAGTAAGATACGTATTCACATATTAGAACTTGCGCTACGTTCTTTATGAGGTGAAGTCAATTAAGGTTAAAAAGGTGCTCAAGTGGATTAAGTCAAATTTGTGTTGTAAGTTTAGGAATCGTTTTATATATCGGAGGCCCGCTTCAATATTTATTTGGTTTTGTATTAATATTTTTTGTTGTAGCAGCAACAAAATATATCATTTATGGCATTTTGACTGTTTAGCTACCACGGTTCAAGAGATACAGCTTGGTGACAGACAGACCTCTGTGGCGCAGCGGTAACTATACCGGACTGTAAAGCAGATGGTTCCGAGTTCGATCCCCTGGTCGGGCCCATTTCGTCAAAATAGTTTTTCGACATTGGCTCGTGTCGGGGTGTAACTAGGTTCTAGTCTATTGTGTGGTTCCTGCAACACAAGCGCTTAATGCGCTTACCATAGATCCACATAATTGGTGTGTTAGTTTGGAGATTTATTATTATTATTATTTTTTGCCTTTTTGTACTTACCCGTAAAAATAACTTTATTTCGGCTAAGTGATAACAAAGTATATTTTTACTCACAGCAGTAAACAGCTCTCTATTAATATTAGTAAATCCATCTAAGTTCATGATAGGCGGGTTCTTTGATATAGCGACCAGAAACATCTCGACCTCTCGCTGCGTACTGCGGTCTACTGCGCCGAGGTTCACGTTAAATAGACGCACTTGGAACTCTAGACCGACCTAGTGGTATCAAAATGTTTAATGTATGTGGCTGTGGTAATGAAGTAAGTAGAGATAATTAGGCGATAGTGAACCTTATTTGTAAGAGTAGAGAATTTATTGCGATGTATGGCTTAAAACGTAGGTGCAGTAAAAGTAATTTTCAGTTTTTAAGTACTCGGTAAAAGAAGGGTCTATATCGAACTAAAATATAATTTATTCGATTCACAATTCGTATTCATCAACAAGATAGTATGATCTCTAACTTAAGCAACAGAATTTTTGCGAAGCTTTTCTCTTTATTTTATTTTAACAAACAAAAAATGCGTATGCATAATTGCTCCTTGTATTAACTATTTTGCAATAAATGGATCATACCTTCCTAGAAGCGTGGTAGGCCTCATTACAAATGATGAACAGCAGCGTCATACAATACCCCACAATTACAAATAGCCCCATTTCCTTATAACTCAGGCCGTGCTCCAGGATTTCTGATAACACCCCGTATAAGGATATGGTGGTGGTGAAGAAGATGACCATGCAGTAGATACCGTACATGTTGGAGTATGCTCGACCTGAAACAGAAGACGTCAGAGGTATTTGAAGAAAGAAAGAAAATATTGACTTAAAATTGTTGGAGTCAAGCGTTACTTTGCGGAAATCCATTTAGATGACACTTTTTAGTAATTACTGTGCAAATCCGCTAAAATTATATAATATACTGTCCACTAATAAGTGGAGAAATTATAGCGGATTTGCACAGTAATTACTAAAAAGTGTCATCTAAATATTTACTTGAATAGTAGAAAAAACAATAAATATAAAAAGCAAAAAATGAATCAGATAAGACAATCTAAAAAAAATGAATTATATAGTTATTACAGGGGTCAGTTTTTTAAAAGGTTTAGTTAAATTGTTATTATTGTCATTTTTATTAAAAGGTTGACCCATAAAATAATGATGAAAAGTAATGAAGTTTCGTATGCTTTTTACATAAGTAAAAATATATGTATACCAGTAGTAATATACAGAAATGTATAGTATAAGTATATGAATGGAAGGTATGTCTCGCACTTGACAGTTTTTTAAAGCCTAGTTTCCACTCCACTGCCATACTTTACAAAAACTCTAATTTGTATTCATACAAATTAAATCTCACGTGAAAAGTTAAGCTGTAGTTAAAGTTTCAGGTTTGAACCGGTTTTTTCAGGTTTTGTGCTGGTTTTCAGCATTTTTCATAACGTAACAGCGAACATGATTTTATTTTTGTGAAGTGGCAAAGCGGAACCGCCATATTAGTTTGTGGAAGCTGTGAAAAAGGTAGAAAAGTAATTTTATATTCGTTAAATATTAACTTTGGTTTTGTATTAAAAAAAATTTTTTAGATTGTAAATTTTTGTTGAAAATTATGGTTATTAAATATTAAAATTAGCACCTATGAAGTGTAAAAAATGTCGTAGCAGCTTATGAACTTTTTCTTTAGTTTGAACTATTTGATGAAAAACTTCCTTCCGGTAAATTATCACAAATCGTTTTGTTCACATATAGGTAATATAACTTTTTCAGGTTCTCACTTAAAATATTCAAACTAATCTTTTCCCACTTTTTATTAAAAAGCCGTGTGAATAACACATTTGGTTTATTAAAAGTTTTTATGACTACGCAGCGAAATTAGTTACCAAGTTGCTGCATCATATGCGACAGGTCCACCCACAGGTGTCGGTACTGGGCCAGCTACTCACCAAGTTGCTGCATCATATGCGACAGGTCCACCCACAGATGGCGGTACTGGGCCAGCTACTCACCAAGTTGCTGCATCATATGCGACAGGTCCACCCACAGATGCTGGTACTGGGCCAGCTACTCACCAAGTTGCTGCATCATATGCGACAGGTCCACCCACAGATGGCGGTACTGGGCCAGCTACTCACCAAGTTGCTGCATCATATGCGACAGGTCCACCCACAGATGGCGGTACTGGGCCAGCTACTCACCAAGTTGCTGCATCATATGCGACAGGTCCACCCACAGATGGCGGTACTGGGCCAGCTACTCACCAAGTTGCTGCATCATATGCGACAGGTCCACCCACAGATGCTGGTACTGGGCCAGCTACTCACCAAGTTGCTGCATCATATGCGACAGGTCCACCCACAGATGGCGGTACTGGGCCAGCTACTCACCAAGTTGCTGCATCATATGCGACAGGTCCACCCACAGATGGCGGTACTGGGCCAGCTACTCACCAAGTTGCTGCATCATATGCGACAGGTCCACCCACAGATGGCGGTACTGGGCCAGCTTCAACGCGGGGTGCTCCGCCTCCAGAGCCTTGTGCAGGTTCTGGGCCAGGCCCTTGGAGGCCGTGCCGAAGGCGTTGCAGTTTATGTACCTGGATGGTTATATTAAATTTAACATTTTAAGAATCGTGGTAAATTGGCAATGGTAAGTTGTGTGTTTTCATTGTTACTTTCTACATATGCCACATATTTCTTTTTGATACCGAGTAGAGTTTATCTGACAATTGAAAAACGAATCTGTAGTGAGTGACTTGTGAAAGATAACATTTATAAAATAACCTACCTATAATACATTTTTTGAAATTGCAAAATTTGGCTAATTTATCGTAACTAAATAATTAATTTATCAGCAGCAACATAAAAATCTGCTTATTCATATAAAATACTAGTTTAATATTTTACTTATCTACATATAGAACTATTTTTCTTAAAACTAAAATATCAAGAAAAACTAAAAACATATATAAACTCCACCCCACTCACCACAAAGAGCAGAACCCGTCCAGCATAGCAATGATATGGTAATACGCGAACGAGTGCCACAGCTCGAAGTCGTCCTGCAGGTAGTGCTGCGAGAGGATCACGGCGAAGCTCAGGGCCCAGGAGAAGGCGCACAGGAACCAGGTGAGGGAGTACAGGTTGGGGAACACGATGGGAGTGCCCGTGATCTTCAGGTATTTTAACTGGGAAAGAATTGAAGGGTGTGAAGTGAAGTCGTGTTTTCTTTGATTTGAATTTCGCAAATAAACCTTTTTCTGAGTATTTATTTACATATTTTTTAAATGCGACCTGGGCACAAAACCACTGGTTTGTTATCGGCATATATCAGCCGTTATTGCAATATTTGTACAATTCGTCATACAAACTACTGACGCGCCACACGTTAGTGGCAGTAAGTTGTATGTATTAGGTTATAGAATTGCCCCCTGTTCGTATTTGTGGTACCTATGTATTGTCTTTCTATCTCAATAAGGTAAGTTGAATTAAAAAAATAAATAATATTGAAAATTTAAAGTTATTTAAAATTATTATCATATAAAATGATAAGCAAAAATAAATAAAAATGAAAAATGGAGCCAAGTTTACGTAGTCGTTGTAGCGTCGTATCATCTACGACGTAGCAAGTTACTAAATGAACAGATTTTACTTCCCAATTTGTTACGCTAAAAGCAATATCTTTTATTTTCAACAGACATTATTTCACACAATGAATTCATAAACGATTGTTTATTGCTCGCGGCGGTCCCTTAAACTCAAATACTAATTTTGTCACACGTAATAAATGATTTAACTATAACTTCAAACTGATTTATTTACCTGATAATGAGTCCACATATTCTTAAAAATCGCCACCTGCGACCCGTGTCTCCACGACGCGATGGGCAGCAAGAAGTGCGGGATCAGAATGCTCAGGAAGATGATATTGTAGATAACTTCGTCGAACCTCTTGCTGGAACTCTGCTGAAAGTTCGACAGACGTTCCTTGCCCACTGGAACGAAAATTCACGTTTGTGGGCGGTCGTTGGTGGGCGATTCTGTTTTGTTTGTTTTGTTTATACAGGGTGGCGGTAGAGTAGTTTTCGACTCTCAGTTTATTTATGATCATACTAGTCACTTAATTTTAAAAACACTGGTTTATTAAAAAACATATTTTATGCAAAATACTTGACGGTAAAGCTTTGAGTATCTGAATTGTTTGTTTTTCTGTGGTATAAAAATCTAACGAGGGAATTTAGTCCAATAATATGATTCCTAAACGAAGTCAATGCTCATCTAATTACATTTAAAAAAATCTACATATAATCGTAGCGAGTAGGCTTTTTCTTTATTTTGTGATTACTTCAACTCCCTATCTAAAAAAAACTACAATATCTATACTGATATAATAAACGTGAAAGTGTGTGAGAATGTATGGATGTGTGAATGTATGGATGTACGGATGTTTGTTGCTCTTTCACGTTAAAAAAACCTGGACGGATTTTTATGAAACTTTACAGTTATATAGGTTATGCATCAGAATAACACATAGGGTACTTTTCACCGCGGGAAATTTCTCACTCCTACGGAAAACTGACTTCCACGCGGACGGATTCGCGGGCGACCACTAGTCTAAAATATTCTAACTAATACTATTTACCTCATTTGAAATACAGTTATTTGATCAAACCTTTGATGACAATAATACACTCCAAGCCCCACACTAAATATGCCCACAGAGTAGCTTTAGAGATCCAGTTGAATGTAGTCCGTTTGGTCGTTTTTGCATCTGCAATAATACAAAACATAACTTACTTTCGAAAAAACATTTTCATTACAAGTTTTCGTTAGAACACTCTAAGAGTCGTATTAATAAGCTATTGTTTTTGAAAGCAAACTTGAATACTTAATTTTATATTTCTACTAGTGGCCGCCCGCGACTCCGTTCGCGTTGAAGTCGGTTTATCGTGGGAATGAGAAGTATTCCCGCGGTAAACAGTACCCTATGTCCTTTCCCAAGTTCAGTTCTTTCTTCATACCAAATTTCATCAAAATCGGTCCATAGGTTTAGGCGTGAAAGCGTAACAGACAGACAGACAGACAGACAGACAGACAGACAGACAGACAGACAGACAGACAGACAGACAGACAGAGTTACTTTCGCATTTATAATATTAGTAGGGATTAATTAAAGTGCACGATTGGCTTTAGTTAAGCAGATCACACACAGAGCAGTTAATGTAAAGATGTGCATATATTACAGCTCGATATATCTCGATACATCTTCCATAGAAATCGTCAGGAGACCACACACAACAGTTATAATGTAAAAATAAATTTTCGTACATCTTCGTACCTTAAAGATACGAAAATATACGAAAATTTACATTTATATTTCGATACATCTTAATACATCTCAGTACATTTTAGTATATTACTTTACATCTCTCTTCGTATAGATAGGGTGTTCAAAACAGGGTTACCAACTCCTAAACTAAAAATAGCAAGTAACTCGATGGGTCCATAGTATTATAAAATTAAATATAACTAGTGGCCGCCCGCGACTCCGTTCGCGTGGAAGTCGGTTTACCGTGGGAATAAGAAGTTTTCCCGCGGTAAAAAGTACCCTATGTCCTTTCCCAAGTTCAGTTCTTTCTTCATACCAAATTTCATCAAAATCGGTTCAGTGGTTTAGGCGTGAAAGCGTAACAGACAGACAGACAGACAGACAGACAGACAGACAGACAGACAGACAGACCGACAGACAGACAGAGTTACTTTCGCATTTATAATATTAGTAGGGATAACACCCTGTACAACACCTTGGCAGCTGAAACTTGCATCAAGCGGGACGTATACCATTGGAATGAAGGGAAAGTTACATATTACAATAATTAAACATCACAACTTTTCTGTACTAACGTAAATGCTCCTATTAACGACCTACTAAAATTTGTACTCTATTACCGACCTATTTTTTCAATCACTCATATTAGACTTAATATAGATTCCATAAAAAAATTAACTTAAAAATTTGGTTGGTAGTTTTAGTGGTCAACAAACAGAGTAAATTTGTCTTGTCTAAATAACCAATGTTAGCAATAATTTGACATTAAATAAGTGCCGCTCGACACCGACGCACTTTCCATAGTGACGCGTCTCCAGCCTCGTAAGCACACCGAAATATTACTTAAGGTAAATAACAAACTTAAAGTTGATTTATCTGATTGCTATCACATAAATACTATAATACATATATTCGTTTTCGAAATATCATTGAATTTAAACATTTTTGTTGGTTTTTTTGGCATAAAATCATATCTTAATGAAGGGCGGTAATAGGATCCAAATTTCATAACTTGACTCTATTAACGATCCGTGGCGTTATTAGAAGTTTGTAATTTTCATATTTGATTCTATTACCGACTCACAGCTGAAAAGAAATAACAAGAACCATTTTTATAGAAACATGTAACCGCATAGGCGCAAGCACTATACCTCTGCTCAACTAGAATCTGCGCTGCTAGCTGTAAATGAAGGAAACAGGATATACGAAGCTTGAAAACCTATGGCATACCGAGAAAAACTACCGTGACAAGACAAATAATAAATATACAAATGAACATTGTGGAAAACAATATTGTTCAACGAAGGACGACGAAAAAAGACTTATGGACTGGATTTTCTATGTCGGAAAGTCAGGTTTTCCTGTAACAAAAGACCAACTGTTAGAAACAATTGCAAAATTGTGGGAAAACTTAGAGCGCTCTTATCATTTCAATGATGGTGTTCAAGGGAGAGGATGGTATCTTAAGGTTATGTCTAGGCATCCTACCATTTCAAGGCGAATTGAATTAGTCTACAAGCCGATTTTAATTGCGATGAGACGGGATTCTTTTATGTCCAAAGAAAAACAGGTTTTCGTCCCAAAGGGCAGCAAGGAAGTATATTATGTACGACCAGTGGCCGCCCGCGACTCCGTTCGCGTGGAAGTCGGTTTCCCGTGGGGATGAAAAGTTTTCCCGCGGTAAAAAGTACCCTATGTGTTATTCTAATGTATAACCTATATTACTGTAAAGTTTCATCCCGTCCTGTAGTTTTTACGTGAAAAAGTAACATCCTCACATACTCATATACATCCACACATCCATACATACCCACAATCTTTTACTTTTATAATATTAGTAGGATTGTAATATTAAGATGTTGATTTTAAAACTGTAATAATGTCTTAATATACTTTTAACTGCATTTTTTTTATTTTTATTCGTTTAGATGAAAGGGCAATTTTTATGGGTCGGTAATAGAATCAGAAAAAACGGTAATAGAATCAAACCACATCTTTAGGTCGGTAATAGAATCAATTGCTCTTTCCCTTTGTTCTCACTAGTTCGATTCAGTAGTTCGATCGTCGAACTAGTGAGAATTTTTTTTCTCATTTGTTCGACCGTCGAACTAGTGAGAATGTTTGTTCTCACTAGTTCGATCCGTTAACTTATTATTATTATTAATCGAGAAGCAAGAACATTAAGTACCGATATAATAGATATTGGTCACAAATACATACATTGTATAGGTAATTATAAAATGAAAATCTTTTAGGTATATTTTGTAGGTATAATCACTAATAAGGTCACAAATACATACATTGTATAGGTAATTATAAAATGAAAATCTTGTAGGTATATTTTGTAGGTATAATTATTATTTAAGTATTATTGAAATATAGTAAACGTCAAAATTCGACTGCAAGTAAATTAATAGTAAACAATACAAACAGTTTAAATACATAATACAAATCATTGTCATATCACCCGGAAGTCGTCCACTGGTATATTTCCTTAAATGCATCTATGCCTATAGCACTTAGGTATGTGCATAATAAGTTTAGTATTATAAATATTTAACTAAACGCCCCACCCCAGAAAGAGTGTGGTCATAGTTCTGTTGTCTTATTTTGAGGGTACATGATTTTTGTTATATTTTGAGGGTAGATGTTTCGCAAAATGGAAGTATTACGCTGTTCAGCTCTGCAGTAGCAATGTTTATTTCGTGGTGCCTGTTTATTTTACTGTTTATATTTTCGGAATAATGTCTAAAGAAGTGAAATTAATAAAAAGCGGTCGTGGAAGGATTCTGCAATTAGAAGGACATCAATATTATTCTATGCGTAAATACAAAAATGGCCACAGCATTTGGCGGTGTAAAAATTATAAAAGTTTAAAATGTACCGGTTCCGTCACAATGAATATGGTAAGTCTTGGTTATTTTATATGTACATAATGATAATTGTTGTACGTATATTTACATATTATAGGTGTTGTATGTGTATTTTTATTTGTAATAGTTTTAATGTACAAGCAAAATAATTCATGAATTCCTATATTTTTTAAACATTGGTTTTGTTTAAGGACTTCACTAATAATTTACAATCAAAACCCCACTGCGGTCAATGTAATCCAGATGAAACACGAAATACAGTCAATGTTATTTTAAATAATGCTTGCGAAGAAGCAGCTACGGGAAGAGAACCAGCTCCTAGGGTCTACAACGGAGCTTTAATTACATTAAAAAATCAAGGCCTGCATTTAGCTTCTAAGAGTGTACCTGTACCTTTTGTGAAATAAAGTCACGCATTTACAGAAGGAGAAATAAGTTAGCACACGTAAAAAAAATAAATGCAAAGACTGTTGAGGAAGTCGAAGTTCCTAGTACTTTTTCAGATTTCTTACTCGCTGATTACAGTCATAAAAAAATGATAATATTAGTGTTTTGTTCAAATGATGCCCGAGAAATTATAAAAAAAACTAAACACATCTTTATGGATGGGACCTTTAAATCATGTCCGACACCTTTTCAGCAACTTTTTACAATTCACGGAGACATCGGCAGTGATACAAATAACACGAATGTCATCCCTTTGGTGTACGCTTTCATGAGTCACAGGACCAAAAAAGCTTACTCACTTTTATTTGATTTAATTGGGTCCCAAATTCCAGAGTGGAAGCCTGCTAAAGTCACGATAGATTTCGAAGAAGGCACAATGAAAGCGTTGAAAACATTGAATGTTACAGTCAAAGGTTGCTACTACCATTACGTGAACAGCTTGTGGCGCAAAGCAAAAACCCTCACTAGTTCGACGATCGAACTACTGAATCGAACTAGTGAGAACAAAGGGCTCTTTCGGATTAAACAATTATTTAATAATTACTGTGTAATAAAATACTAGATTGAAGTACCGAATCCAACAGAACACTTTACAAAGATTGATATTAAATAAAAACACCTTAACTAACCTATCAGTATCTATCTATTTACTCAAAGTTATTCCTAAGACAGCTTTAAGGGGCGGTAATAGGAGCATTTACGTAAATCAAAATGAGTTATTTTGACATTTACGATCCTAATTTTATATTTTATTAAATTGCTTTATTTTTTCGCAACTGTATTAAAAATAGTCGTTCAGTACACGTGCGGAACCGTCATTGCAACTTGTACCGCCTGTAGACATTTGTCGGAACTCGTTGTAATGACAGCCTTTCCACACTTGTAATGAAATATACTATTGATTTTGATTTTTACCCGTCGGCACCCTTATGATGGGCATGACGCCCATGATCTGGAACAGCACCAGGAGACTCTTGGTGGTGAGGTAGAAGGAGTCGTGCGTGTCGAGCAGCGCGCCGTCGTGCACCGTGATCTCCGGCCCGTGCAGCTCCTTGGCCTGGTACTCACAATGAACTAGGGGAGAACCTAGTTACACCCAGACTTACCGGTCGGCACCCTCATGATCGGCATGACGCCCATGATCTGGAACAGCACCAGGAGACTCTTGGTGGTGAGGTAGAAGCTGTCGTGCTTGTCCAGCAGGGCTCCGTCGTGCACCGTGATCTCCGGCCCGTGCAGCTCCTTGGCCTGGTACTCCGCGTAGGCGGCTTGGGGAGGTTTATACAGGGTTATTTGTAATTAGCGCATCACCTCTTGCAGGCGGCTTCCTTACATCAATCCCAATAACAATTAACCAACGAATAATTAAATTTTATAGTTTAAAAAAAACAAGTTTTTCCATACAAATTTATTAGATGCCTCTGAACGGTACAATACTCTACGCGCACGCAACTGGCGTGGCAGGCGCGGGCGACGGGGGGAGGGCGACCGGTTTAGGAACTTCTTACAAAATACAGAGTTATAATAGAGCGCGCAAATTTGTTTTTGTTTTTTGTTTTTGTGTTAATTATCTAGTTTTGCAAAAAGTTGTAAAACAAATGTTATTGGGATTGATGTTAGGAAGCCGCCTGCAAGAGGTGATGCGCTAATTACAAATAACCCTGCAGAAGTTGCATTGAGGTTTTTTTTGGTGAGCGAACAGTTGGACTATTGGCCCTAAAGTTAGTTGCAGTAAGCACTTGTGTTATAGGTACCACATAATGGACTAGGGAGAACCTAGTTACACCCAGACATGAGTCAATATCGAAAAATCATTTAAACGACATTGGCCCGACCCGGGGATCGAACCCGGAACCATCCGCTTAGCAGTCCGGTCCGCTGCACCACAGAGGTCGTTGAAAATATAGTAGGTTATCAATATGGCGTATAGGTTTTGTAGTATTGCTAGAGAGTCTTGGTCTCAGCACCAGTATTTTTTGAAGATTACTTATTTTACACAACTTTAAATATTTCTGAAATTTTACAGAGTGTTAATCACGTTTTTATACAAGACATGAGAAGAACATCGCTATTCTTTAGAACTTAAGGTTCTTATTGTAAGTATAGTTCTATTAATAAGAGCCGTAAGAAAGTTATCCAATATGATACTCCCTTAAAATAACAGGCGTGTCATTTACAAATATCCAGTAAAACAATAACGCAGAACAATCTTTTTCCCATAAACACCACAAAATATATCGCCAATAATTAAGCGCCATCCTTTCTTGTCTACACAACGAATATTTCACCATCTCCATCATTTCCCACATCATTACTGACCATCATCCATCACCTATCCACACAATATCATTTGTTAACTAACTAGCCTTCTGACAACGGGTTTACTCGCGGGTAAATAAAATTTTCATAAAGACAGACAAAAAAGAAAGGCAAAAAAGAAGAAAAAATAAATCGCCATTTTGCTTTTTTTCATGGATGCCGTTGCCAGAACTGGATCAATTTAATTGGGACCACACGGTAAACACCAGCTTTAAAATAAAACAGATACATTAAAATCGTTTCACCCAATCAAATTTGAGGTAACAAACATAAAAAAGCAGTCGAATTGAGAATCTCCTCCTTTTTCACATCTTGATCTTGATAACACAGCTAGTTTCAGATATTACCCCCAACATACAAACACTCTCTCTCTATATTAGTAGATATACTTACCCCGCTTCTTCTTATCATTCTGATTCGGATTGTACATTCCTTTGTTTTCTACCTCAATTGTTTGCCTCAAAAGTTTGAGGTAGAAGCTTGATTACAACTGTATAGGATCGAAATCCTTAGAGAGTTAGTCTTTAGAGGATGGCACTCAGAGTGGTGTCGATTGGGTGAGAGCTCCGGTAACAAAATACGACGTTATAATCAATCATAAGACGCCCTTCTCGGCTTACTTGGTTATGCGGGTGTGTCATTAGAATGGGGTGGAGTCGAAGTGTTGTTATTTTTTTGTTTATTTATATAGTTAGGGAGTATTTCATTAATTGAGGTGATTATGAAAAAAGGAATATGTTTTAAATGTTTTAGTTGTATCCGATTACACTTCAATGTAGGTACGTATTTCAGGAAGTGTGTTGATAGGCCTTCTGTAAGGGTGGGCTTAGATGTTATTGGCTGAGGAGTTATGTTAAAGATTTTTTTTTAAAGATAAATATTGGATCTCCTTTCGAATACAAAAAAATAATAGAACCTAAAATATTTTCTGTTAGACAGTAATGATATAAAATATATATCCTCTATAGCATTTATGAAATTATATAGGTATCATTTTCCGAAGTTTTAGTTTTTTTCAGTACCGTGGTCGCAGAAAGTGCCTTCTCTATCCGTATAGAAAGAGTTTATTAACAAGTAATGATCGATTAAACTAAGAAGTGACATATTTAAAACTGCGTTAAGCTTATCCTAATAAAAAGGAGAAAAATAATAATATTGTTTTGACTCCACCCCACTCTTTATTCCATATACCATTTGAATAGCAGTTTAATTTCACGCTGGCGTTTGCTCAGCTATTAATTTATATTTCAAACTGACGCCGACTTTAAAAAACACTTAGCGAATAGTTAAATAAGACATCAAATTACCTTCATAATGGTGCTTACTCATACAATACGAGAAATATTCGAAAATTTTCGTAGCTATAAGAATACAAAACATATTATGCTTTACCTACGTTCCTAATGTAATTAATAATTTTCTTCATATATTTTATACTAGTGGCCGTACTTTAAGTTTCATGAAAATCCATACAGTAGTTTTTACGTGAAAGAGTAACAAACATCCATACATCCATCCATACATCCATACTCACAAACTTTTACGTTTATAATATTATATTTTAGTATATAGAATTTCATATAACAGGCAGAGGGAAACATATACCAATAGATCAGTTTACAGTGGGTCCGTTCCATAGTTTTGATTGCCGTCTGTGCGACACACGCTGGTGTGAATTTTTTCTCCGCTGCTTTATAGGTTCGAAACCTTATATAAGCTCGAATGACGTAGTCGCGAACAACGAAAAATATTTTGACGGCCTGATACGCTCGAATGCCTGTAATTTCGATTAATCAAATCATGAATGTTAAAAACTACGTAAACTAGAAACTACGTAGCGGACCCGTTTACAGTGTGTGTTGGCAAAAGTTGGCAGTTTTGCAATCTATCCCAAAAAACATGTAAATTAGGTATATTGAAATTGCGCAAACAAAGCAAGATTATGTACAATTTGTAATAATTCCCCTAAATACCTAATAGTGAAAAGTGGTCTTAATTTTAAAAACCTTTGAAAAATTGCTGCCACTCCGAAGCCAACGTGAGTGAATTAATGTCTTTTTCAATAATAGAATAGAGTAAGGGTTGGAAGCCAACTTCTGACTTCATTATTTTCCCATTACCCTTAAACTTGATCGTAGCAAGTTTGTAACAGTTGCAAATTTGAATGGAAAACGGAATTTTTCAGTCATTCATACTAACTTTTACTTAGTTGCTAAAGTTGTCTACCTTACCATAATACCGTAATCCTTTGAGAATAGTACAGTTTTGAAACAAAAAAACTAAAACTAAAATTATATTTTTACAATTAACACAATAATTTCAAAAATAACTTGAATGAAGCTTTTTTTATAGAAATATAATAACGATTAAATAGGCTGACATAATTATTAGTCCTCAATATGTGAAATAACGAAAAAATAAATACGCCATTTAATTTACGCCATTTGAACCTAGCGCCATCTACATGTAAATTTCGTAAAGTTAATCCATGCAGAATTATTAATTAGCCTGCATATTACTAAAATCATAACTCCCTTTAGCCAATCATCATTAGTCTACACACGCGGAAACATTCGGCTTAATCCGGTTTATTCCGGTAATCCTCGATGACGTTGACAATGTCACGCCTACAAACACTGATCCACAGACAAAAGGATCAGAAAATATCACGGCAGCTTGTATTGTTAGCAGGTAAATATTAATTATGCGGTTCTGATTAAAGATGCGTTCTGTTTTGGGCTATATTTTTAAACTATTGACATGACGGGACAATATGAAATCATCAATATCAAATAACGCAATAATCTATACTAATATTACAAAGCTGAAGAGTTTGTTTGTTTGTTTGAACGCGCTAATCTCAGGAACTACTGATTCGAATTTTAAAATTCTTTTTTTGTTGATTAGACCATTAATCGAGGCAGGCTTTAGGCTATATAACATCACGCTGCAACTATTAGAGCGAAGAAATAATGGAAAATATGTAAAAAACGGGGAAAATTATTCATCCTTGAGGGCTTCCGTTGCGTGCGCTGCGAAAACGGTTCTAGATACCAAAAATATATGTATGAAAGAATTAAGAAAACTTTTTACCGCGGGAAAACTTCACATTCCCACGGGAAACCGACTTCTACGCGAACGGAGTCGCGAGCGGCCACTAGAAAATATTATAAAAGTGAAAGTTTGTAAGTATGTATGGATGTATAGATGTATGGATTTTGTTACTCTTTCACGAAAAAACTACTGAACGGGTTTTGTACCGCGGGAAAACTTCTCATTCCCACGGGAAACCGACTTCGACGCGAACGGAGTCGCGGGCGGCCACTATACTTAAAAAAAAGTCTATATTAATTTAGTTTTTGTTCGTCTTGACTCAAAACAGGTTAGTCTTGTTTAATTTTTTGTACAGCGTTCCATCTATCTATTTAACTTGTCTCTATCAAACGAAAAACTAAGACAGCACAAACTTCTGGCCCAAAGTAGAAGATGGCACATTATTTGCGAGTTCGGTTGGCAGATGATTAAATATGCTCAAGTCAATTTAAATTCGATTCATCGTCGGTAAACAGTGATAATGGATATCGCCGGGGAATACTGCCAATAGTTTATACAATACATTTATTAATTAATCATTGAAAGGTAAGAGAAAATATACTTTTTTAATGGAGTGAATCTGCGGTGAAAATAAAATTTAATTTAACTCTTTTTTAACGGGCTATTACTGAAAAGATTTTCGCCCGTTTAATTTGGTTTTCACGCAGTTGGGTGTATAGGAAAAAGTATAATAATTAAAGAAGGAAAATTGATATGAAACGTACATCCTTGCGTACCTTTTTTTTTTCATTTAATAATTCAAACTTTTTAGCTATAAAATAACTTTTTCTCAGCTAATACTTTATTTTGAAACTATGCGTTAATATAACTCAAAAAAAATAAGTTTTTATATTTAACCTTTTAAAAATCATGTATTGTTTCACCAGTAACTACTACATACTAGGTAGTTAAACCCGATATTGTTTATGAAGCCTCCCGGTAATGCATATAGAAACATAATTAGCAGTAACTAGCTCTGCATATTCATAGCACACACGCCAGCATGTAAATGTATCCACCTCCGTGTTGGTAGCATGGTGATTAGCTGGCACAGGTGAGGTGTAATATCTCTGAGTTGCAAGTATGAAGGTTGGGGATGATAAGTCTACAAACTGGTGTGATTATTGAGGATAGTTTTGAGGACATGATTAGGGATTAGCATTCGAGCGATGGTTGAATGGCGTGGACATACTTTTTCTCGTGTTCGATGAAAAGGCAAGATATGTACGGTTATCGTATTTCAAATGTCTTATGGACTAAGATGTTACAAAGCAGCCTTAATTATAGTAGAAAACTTCAATATGTAAATTTTACTCGTGCAATCGTCTTCTCTAATTACAGCAAACATTGTGAGCTAATGACTTAAATAATCTCCGCATTCGTATTACACTAGCGAACACACACAACAACATGCGATACGATACAATACGCCAAGTTAAACTAGATAACATTCCCCAGAGATACCTTAATAGCTGCAAATAATACCTCAATTATTGCTCTATTTATAGACGTTACTAGCCAGAGATATATCCAAGAGAATTCACATCAAATCACTCAACTACGTAGTTTCGTAAGAGAAACCGACGTTGGAGCGGGTAAGGTGAAATTGGATTAATTCGAGCTATGAATGCTTTGCGGCTTCAATAACGGAGATATTAAAAGCGAGCTGAAATGATTATGTGCATCTAAATTTGCGTGACGTGGCTCCTAAATTTAAGTTGTAAAATATAAAAAAAAGCATTTGGTAATTGGTACAAATTAAAGTAAAAAATCAATCACAAACAAAATAACAAAATAGAATTTAAAGTTTAAAAATAAATCCTTTTACTTAACTCAACACACCGTTGAATTAATATTATAACTCTATTCCACTGCACCATCTCAAAACAATATCCCTTTATTGTTTCATATAATCACAATTACCAGGCTAACAGATATACTTTGAAGATGATCTCTCGGTATTAGATTTTCCAGCCCGTTGAGCAAAACGTATTGTTTTGGCTCAAAAAAATATTATTACGACCTACGAGAATAGCTCTAGATAGTAGTTATACAGTGACCGACGACATCTGGCGGATCGCAGTCAAGTGGAAAATGGCAGGACGGATGACCTTTACAGTTCACTTGGGATTAGAGAAATCTTTTAGGCTATTTCTTTGGAACTCGATGGGGTAAATTCTTTGAAATTTATACGTGTTCAATTTGCTTAAAGGATAGCTGCTGTTGTGAGATATGTTTGTATAAGTAACATCAAAATCGATTGATAAATACATTGATTTATATTTTTAGAAATTTATATAAGTTTTAAAAGCATTTTCAATTAACTTCAGATTGTATTCTCAGTTTATAACTATTATTTTCATATGTTCTAGTGAAATGAATTCAACATAAGATAGTTATATTTGACCTGAATCAATGCATGCCATTAAATTTACATGATCTTAGTTGAAAATTATGTGTTCACAGCAATGCCCTAACCAATCGCGAATTTGCACAATGTCTGTATCAATTTTTTTTAACATAACTATTTTCATGATAATAATGCAAACAAATTAAATGAAAAAAATGACAATTTCTCTCAGTTGTTATTTTATTAAACAATAATTTATACCATCTTATTTGGATTGTATAGAAAAATATGAATAGGTATGAAAGGTTTTTTTATTTATTTAAAAATTCGATCATTTCTTTTACATTATTAATTGTTTTACGGAATACATTGAAGTCATGTATTAAATCTAATATTTATAAAACTAGTTGGTACATACAACTAAACATGACATTGTCATCAGATAAGATTTACTATTCTAACAATGTTTCTTTGAATCTGCTTTGGTATTTTTACGTAAAGATTATTTAATTTTGATCAACTATTGTACAGGTTGTATATCAACACAAAGCTTTTACAATTTGTTCAATTCATAACAAAAACAAAGAAAGTTCAAAATGTTACCTTTAGTTTTACTAAAATAAAATATGCGAGAAAAATTTACAGATTTTATTGCTATTTTGCCTTCGCTCTCAGATATTATTAAAATTGTATCCGTTTTGTACTTTTTGCCATCGATTAATCAAGCTGCTTATATTTGTCATAAATAAATCATGCATTCGAAATTATTGAATTATTGAAACGTGTAGAACAAGGGCAAAATCTACAATTTACTTACGATCAAAATTCGAAATACGTTGAAAAAAGCAATCATATAAAAATAAAATTACTTACAATGATTTTTTAATAATAATCACTACGAGGCAATATATTAAGCTTAAGTAACTAAATTAATATTAGTCTAGTAGCAAAACTATAAAAAATTCCTCACTAACGTAGCATGTTTTTAGATCTATACATACCAAACGTATCACCCCGAAACCACACAATGAAAACTTTATTATTTTCCCCAATACTAGCCAAATACGATCCTTGCATAATTCATGATCGTTAGGTGTCGAGAATATTTTTCGTTGCGTTTACGAGTAGGTAGGCAGTATTTTTTTAAGTCTTATGTGTTGGGTCTCTATGTCCTTATTACCATAAAAATAATGCAGTAGCATTAATCCATTTCGTCGTGTTACAAAATAATATATTTTATTATTGCCGTATTTAAAAATAATTTGAATTGATTTAAGGTAGCTAAAGGATCAAACTGTGCTTTAAATGTTTTTGATGCTTTTGTTAAAATGAGGACCATCGTAAGCCAATACCTACCGGCATTCGTAAAAATGAGTTGCAGTAGCCGAGTCAATATAACTCGTGTCTGTGTAAACATGTTGTGTTCAAAAGAATGATGGCAATAGTGTAGCAATTTCTGTCGAAATTTAAACTTAGTTTTCAGTTACATGCCATTTGTAGTATGGGAAATAGGTAATTTTAAAATGACGATGCGCCATCTATTTTACATTTAGTGAACTTTGTAAAACAATGCGCCAAAAAAGTTTGAATAGAAGTAAGCTAGATGGCAGTGTTTGTCCACAATATTATAATCATTGCTTTGATATTGGCTTGAATAAGAGTATTTAATTAAGAGAGTTTTGGAACTAAAAATAACATTAATGTAAGTTTTAAACAAAAAACATAACATATTGTTGGTTAAGCATGTAATAAAATTTAAAAGTTTTGCTACTCCATAACAGATGGCGTAAAAATGACAGCATTTATATTATTATAGGGGTCATAACGGGTGTAAAAAGAACACTTTCGAAGCCTAAAACCATGTATTCTTCAGCCTCAATAGCAAATTAAATTAAAACACTATTTAATTTGAAATCATCCCGAAATCTGATAGTATAAATACGATTTAGTAAAAAAAAAAAAAATTTTTTGCTCTAAACGTGACTAGTACCCATCCAGCAACAACCCGTTTTTGTTTTCGGAAGCACTCTTTTTACACCCCGTATTAAGCCATCTAAAGCTAAAGCATTTATTACATTGAGATTTTCTTTTATTACATTTGTTAGTTGCTTTACGAAAATGTGAAAAAGTTTGTAGATAATAACAGATGCGCCGATTTAAATCTAGTTTAATTGTTTAATTATTTTTTTAATTATCATAAACAGATTTGAATTGGAATAGAGGGCGCCACATGTATTTAAAATCGGAAATTTGACGCATGCGAAGCTGCCGGTGATTTACAAGTATTTTTGTACATCTATACCTAAGGCCCAATTGCAGGGAACGTTTTAACCTCGTGTTAGCTTCGGGTTAGCTAACTCAGGTTTAAATGGCGCCACCATCGATTGTAACTACTTCTTATTACAATCGATGGTGGCGCCATTTAAATCTGAGTTAGCTAACCCGAGGTTAAAACGTTCCCTGCAATCGGGCCTAAGTGTTGTAAAACTCTTGTACGTATTGTAACTTCGGGTGTTTCGTCGTTTCGCCCCGGTCCTGAAAGCACGGGGCGGTGCGAAACGCACAACGACGCTTTTTGAATTGGCCGATTCACCCCGCGGTGCTAGTTAATAATAACAACGGTGGCAAACGGGAATAACATTTTTCGTCAGTTGGCACCACCACCAAAAATCTTATTATTGATTTTTGTACAGTTGAGTACACAAGTAAGTTGTAGATTAAATAGGTAGGTAGGTAGGGTTTATTTAAATATTCTCTAATTATTCGTACATGTAACTCAATTTGGTCGTAGTTACATGTTGTGTAAGTTATAAATACATTTTTGATTAAACATAGAAACGCAAAGTATTCGGAGTTATCAAATGGTTAATGGTGATATTCATAATTCACGTTTGAAATTTAATTACGTATAGGTACTACTCTAAAAATGCATATTGTAACAAAAAATATTACATACAAATGTATTTAGGTACCTACTTACCAAAATATAACGAATTAACGGAAGACACCCTGTGCACGACGACCATATTTAGGCTTAGATTTAAGTTTATTGTTATTAATGTTCATATATTGTGTATAGATTTAAGTTTATTTCAAAAACTATATAAATATCAATCATATTATGTTTAATTTTTATTAATAAAGATTCGTGGCGCTGAGAGATAGATAAAAATACGATTTTCGACGATTAAGATAGTGAAAATGATAGTCAAAATAATTCGCTAAAACAGTGCTCTCCTTAAGGTTCGTCGGTTTAGAATATGAACAGGCTGAAGAGAGCGCCGATGTCTAAGTCGGAATCAAGCCTCTAAATAGAAAAAAATACAGAAAAAGTATATCATCGGAAACACCCTTTTCGGTAAAGTCTTGCAATAATATTATTGTATAAGAAATATGGTGTGAGCAAGATGGACTTAGCCCTCCCTCCCACTCACACAAATGATTCACTATTGTCTTTAACTGTACATAATCATTGGTTTATAAAATAGCGGTGTCAAACGACGAAGTCGAAAAAAAATGTTCACCGATCGACACCGCGGGGCGAATCGGCCAATTCAAAAAGCGTCGTTGTGCGTTTCGCACCGCGGTGCTTTCAGGACCGGGGCGAAACGACGAAACACCCGTAACTTCAACCTATGCATATCCTCTTTTATAAATGTTTTGATTTCTCCCTTTTTGGATTTATTTAATGTTATTGATCCCACATAAAAAATGCTTTATGCGTTAAACGTTAGGTATAAGATAAGTCCTACCCTGAAAGTGTAACGCCCTTATTCATAATCGCACACTTCGCCTACATTACCTAAGATTATGCATTGTCTCTGACAGTTACAAAAGATGTCACATAATATTGAAAGAGACAAGACACATTTTAGCTAATGTAGGTTTAAAGTGTAATCATCAATACATAGTATGAATCCAAGTCGCTAATCGTGTCTGTTTGTCCGCTAACTACTCCTTAACCACTTAACGGATTTTGATGCGGTTTTCGCCAACTTAAAAGTTATTTTTTCATTTAAATTTATAAGTTAAAAACATTCGAAAAAGTTAATTTATGTTAGCCAAAATTCAACGTATCGTGACTAGTCAACAAGTCGCGTAAAATTACACTATTGCGAAGCGTGGGCGGGTCACTGGTTATAAATAAGGGTTTGGGTGTTTAAAAATCTGAGTTAGAACTTACAGCCATCAATTAATTTTGACAATTAACTGATAAATCATATTAAAATTTAATTTTCATATAAATCTTGCTGTTACATAAACACAAACTGTAGAAATGGGAGCGAAGTCTTTCGCAACAGAACTACCATTAAAATAAATGTAATTACTATAGTATTTCACCATGACATGGCCAGGCCCACTTCCCGCTCGTCGACCAATGCGCACGCGTCGCTCTCATGCAAAATTACCTTCCCAGCGAAATTACATGTTTCGATGTATGATGAAAGTACCAATGTATGTATGGGAACAAGTAAATAAGTGCAGGATAATTGTATATGATGTATTTGGGTGGAAAAGTACAGATTTTCTGTTGCGGAATAGTTTCAAGCTCCATCGACAATTAAAATTAAGTAGGTACGTGTTTCTAAAATGATGATGACAAAATGATGATTTTTTATTGTCTCAATACTGATTCACACCAAGGCCCCGATATTGTATGCAGTCAAAAGTTTCCTATACATCATTTTGTTTGTTAGACAAAATTAAAAAAGTGCCAACAAAACAGTGCATCAACTTATCTAACTGCATTAGTATCAATGGGTTGTAGGTACCTACCAATAAGACTTTATGACAAATTCTCAATCTTAATTTTGACAAGTTACATACCTAACTTTAATTTAATTCAGTGTTTCATCCACTACTTATTGACAGTAGCTATATTTCCCAAGCAACAACTCCAATACATTGGATATAATATAGCTAATAAGCGATCTCTTTGCCCACAACTCGTCGTCGCTCTGGGCCAAATTGCATCGTAATTCTGTCATTAATGACATATATTGACAGTCAGAATGTCATTTCGTAAGATCGTCCGCTGTCATTATGGGTTTTATTATAAGTTTGAGTAATTTGTTCTGTCACGAAGGGGATGGAATGTGACTAAGTGGTCAAATTGCTGGTCGGATATTGGTGGGTTAGGAAGACCTACTTTAATGATTAGTAGGCTTAGCTTGCCTAGATGACATCGCCTGTCACTTAGAGGAGACACCCACTTTCTTATAGGTTAGTTTGACTTGCAGCAAGCAATGTATCTACCTAGGTTCAAACTCATACATGTAAAGATATTTCGATTCATGATAAAAAGATAATTCGATTCGTAGTGTAAAACCAAACAAAATTAAATTAAGGCAAAATTCTTCAAATGTTCTATGGGCGTACGATAGTGGTTATTACATTCTTAATAGTTCATTGTGATCATATCCTATTAGCGATTTGTCCGGCTATTTACCTACTAGACTGTATGAATTAAATGTATATGATCAATGTGTATTTTATTGTTGTTTTATTACATCACCGTTTCAACATTAATTATAATGACGTACAGGGTTATCCTTATCCTAATTAAATTATGCAAAAAGTACTTTAATACTAAATAACTGAGTACTTATGGAAACAGTAAAGGAATTACTAAGTAAGGAATTAACTAAGTAGGTATAAATGAGTTTCCACACCTTGGTTTTACTATCTTATCTTTAAGCAATAAACGGCACTATAACCATCTACTTATTCGCTTTACAATATCTTTATTCCTTACTCAACCCGACCAGACACACAGTCTAAACATTACAGCAAAGAATTTTAATTAACCCTTAAGTCGACGTCTTAAAAATGTTTCCATTATGACCCTAAAGTGTATTTAGAACGTGACCCGTTAACCTGCAACTTTCACTCAATAGCCACAAAGACCCGCAGACGGTCAGACGCCGAATAATGAAAGTGAATCTGTTTCTAAGAAAGTTGGTTCATTATGACCCAGTTTTTTGTCTATTGTGACCCTAATTAGGTTTCTATAAGGTTTTTGTGGACTGATGGTTGTTTACCTTTTAAATAATGGGTGATTTTTATTTAGGTTTTTTATAACAGAGTTCAATGTTTATTTTTTCGTTATTAAGATTTAACAGTGGATGAGTACTTATAGATTATAGCGGTAGATATTATCCATACGTAGTTTGAGATGTTTTACGCAATAATTTGATTTCATGACTAATATACCAAAAAGCTTCCTCCCTCATGATTTATTAACGTGGGAGGTAAAAAAAAATTGACATGATAAGAAACAGACATCAAAGAAATATTTTATACGAAAACTTTTAAAAGAAACGAAATCCAGAAATAAATCGCTTAGGTAGTACCTGCAGCATGTAAGATAAACGATGTATTATTACCTCATTAATTGATATAAATACATCAAAAGAACATCCACATACCTACTCGGTCTCGTCTCATTTCTAATTAATGTATAACAAAGATCAATTAGTTCCGCAACTCGCCCATTAAGAGGATTATTTGTCATTTGTTTTTTTTTCCTATTCAACCCCCCATGGGTTTTCCCACCATAGCCTGTGGCATAATCGCAGCGTACCTACTCGTTCGCTAATAAATAGGTACCATTTTGTTAGTAGACTGCCGCCCGTGCGTGCGACTATGGCAACCGATGCAGACGTTTATGAAAATGTAAGAAGCGCGAGTTGGAAAAGATGAAAGGGGTTTTATACATTTAATTTTTTATTATAATGTTGGTAGAACCATTTTCGTTAATTGCGTAATCAAATACAAAGTTTCTTTTAATAAATCTTTCCACACTATTGCATTTTTTGTTTTATGTTTTGAATATTTTAGACATTGCTGTTTTAAAAATAGAAAACTAGAAAAATTGTAGTTTTAATGCAGTTGTAATTTTTTCTACAAAACAACTATATTGTTGGAACTATAGACTTAAGCTGTTAGTTTTAACTATATTTTATGGCATACCTACATTGTGTGGATGACGTGCTACTGTTTTCAAAGGAATCTTACAACAATGACTCATCCTAACACTCGGGAACCCTGAAACTCGGGTATAATGTTCACAAGTACCTTTAATTATCAGTTCACGAGATATTTACACGTTGTGGAGCAGCTTAACGTGCGAAGTGTCATACAAAAACAAACATCTTTTAATCACAGCAAGAAATACATAAATGATATCTTAAGTACTGTTAAAAAGAGAGATCTTGAACCAATTTACAGGTCTCAACACCGACCGGAAATTCTCGGGTAAGTACTATCGAATAGAAAAATAGCTATTTAATTGTTTTTGTGGTTACAAGCACATTAATTAGAGTGGTAATTAAATCGCTTAGATGCAAGAAGGTGACTGCGGTGGTATGATGCGCTTGTCAACATTCGCGAGTAGAATACATAGTGTTGCTTGTGATAGGTTAAATCGTTTGACATATGTCAAATAGTTATAGAATCTTGATGTTATTGTGGAGATAATACACAAAAAAGATAATCGAAATATCCCTATCGAATTGTCTTTTCATTTAAGATTTGCAGTAAGATATGCCTATCTAAGTTACCTATAGTTATTTACATTCTTACGTAGATGAAGTAATCTTCCACGGTAACTGTTAGTTATTATGCAAATATTTTTAAGTAGGTAGGTATGACAATATTTTGACACAACTGTCAAAATGTATCAAACTCATCTTACGCGTGAATAACTATGTGTTCTGCTAAACTACATAAAATACCTTAAGGCGTTATACCAAAATTCAATGTAATGTTATCATTTCAATAATAACATTACTTGTGGGAGGATCATAGTATGTGCACCATAATTGCCAACTTTTTTTTAATTTAATTCAAATAAATGTATTACACAAAAGTGAAACAGTATTTTTGTCCACCAGGTGTACAAAGCTAGCATATTCATGTTTGAGTTATTGATTTAAGCCACGGAAGCGTTTCCTACAATTACGTACAAAGTGTTTACAAGGCCTTGTGCCACTGCTATCGGCTAGCATCTAACCTAATTCAGCTACTGACCCGTGGTATACGTCATTTCTTTTTTCATAAACTTGGCAACATTTTTTATGCCTAGATTATACTAGACTAAAATAAATAAAGTTTTTTAAAATTTCTTAAATTAAAGGTACCTATACATATTTTGATTTACGTATTTTTTATAGTTTTATAAGCCTTATAACAAATCATGGGATAGCTATACAATATAAATTTAAAATTAAGGTATTTGTTTTATAAACTGTGAACAAATTCAAGTTTAAGTATTGTAGAATTGTTGAGTATTTGTAATTTTTTGTTTGTCGTAATTATTCAAAATAAAAAATGACCGTTTACTAATTACCCCAATCATTAACATGAAATTACTTGTAATCAGAATACTGAATAATGACAAAGAACTAGTATTCAAATTGTATTAAGTGGGCGGTTGAATGATTAGGGTTCCGCCGGTTAAAATAAAATAGTTCCTTAGTGACCGGTCACATAATATTACCATACTTTAAAACCTGGGTCACTGCTAGACTGTTTTTTTTGTGTTTTGGTGAAGTTTGATGAATATGTTACTGCCATATCTATTAGCAACATTTATTTGTCATAGTTTATTGAGACGCAAAAACGCAGATTGGGGTCATTATGGCACCACATATAACAAACCTACCTTACAAAAGAAACACTTGAGTATAGCTCGATAGTAAAAAAAGAAATACTTACAAGATATGCAAATAAAAACTATTTGAAGCAAGAACCAATTCCAGCGAATGGTCTACTACCTTGTTTTTTTTTAATATTATGAGCAATGGAAGCCTTGTATTTGGCCTTGTAAGGCCTCTGTTGTCTTATTTATTACCACAGTAGTGATATTGACTCATCTTGATACTTGGCTTAGTACCGGTCAGTATATGTATCAAACATAAACGCATCGAATATATCTGCGTTTTTTAAAGTTTTGACTATTGTAAATCGATTTTGTCCATGGTACAGAACATGCTTATATTCCCCACACTATTCCACGATATTTATAAATATTTACATATACATATAGCTTTGTCGAAGCAAAAATGTTTCTTTAGCCCGTTTTGTTCGTTTGTTTATTAGCAATCCAATAACTCCAGTATAAAATATAAATGATACAACCTTTAAACAAACTCGTAAAATGAAATGTATGTATGCGCTATTCATCGTCATATAATACTGATATGACTATGTACATATACATTTAACAGTTCTATGACATAATATTGATCTCAAATATACATTGGATAAGCTAACCTTGGTTAGCAATATATTTTTTTTCCTATGAACAAACCACGACTAAAACCACAAGAATAAATCTATAAAAATATGAACATGACACAAAAGTTACAGTTTTTTGTGCAGTAATAAAATAAAGGTGTGCACCTTCTAGGGTTAAAACATTTCATTTGAAAACTCATTACGGTCACTTGAAACTTACGTGTAACCTAATTGTTAAAAGTAATTAAATAATTACCGAAGTTTTTTTCAGTAGGTACGATTGTACAGTAACCAGTTTCAAAAATATTTTTATGTACCTAAAATTATACCTACCTTTAAACGGATTTCAACCTTATCTATGCGTTACTCTGGTTAGCAACTTTCACATGTGGTTTCTCTCAAGGCTTAATATTATTTGCGCTCAGTATTCATTGTATTCTCGGCCTAAATTACGTTCAGAATGTCTTTATTTTTAGCACAGGCAACCCACGAAAATAATTCAAACGTCTATCGATGCCGCATTCTAACCGTGAGGAAACTAACTTTAAGGCGTGTTACATAATCTAGTGTTGAAAAATAAATACCGGTTTTCGCGCCACAATTTTCGCGGCAACTATAATAATACCGCCATTAAGTTATGCTAGTGTGTGAATAATTCTTGTGTTAGTATATCCGCGATAACGACTGGTACACCACGTTTTCGTTCGTTGCTTTTTAATAATTCAACGAATTGGGCTCGATTTTAATAGGCTGAGTCATCGGAGTAATCAATCAGACGGATAGTAAATACTCGTTTGTTGGTCTGACTTTTTGGTGACGTTTTTTTTCTTTTCGGCCAGTGTCAAGTGATTGAGTGATACGCACTGATAACAGTTAGCAGACGGCTCGTGAAAGTAACTGTGGCACGTGTGTAGTGCAGAATATAACTGATAATTGTGCGACGATCAGTGAATCAAGTTTTGATTGAAAAACATCGAGTTTGAATACCATATCCTGATCACAGAGGTAAGATCTTGAATCATTTCTTGTTGTGATTTTAGACACATCATTATATTAATCTGACCTTTTCGATATTTGTGCTAAAAAGTGTTCTTAAGTCACTATACAACTTTATTTATATTGCATTAGAATAATAGACATCCGTAATACTTCAGTTAGATAATTAAGATTGTAAACATTCAGATAAATTATTAATTGATAACCTTTGACCATGATTTATGTCCATTGAATATGCAAATTTGTCTCTTATAGACATAATATAAGTAAATAAGATAGTATGTAGTTGCTGTGATGATAATTCATTTTAGATTCTTCTTTAGGTAATATTAACCTTCAACAAAATTAACAAAAAAGCAATGGTCTTATAAAAATCGGTAAATTTTAATCTGGTAAATTTATTTAGTACAAAAAGTATTTAACAGCTAGTTTTAAGGCAGTGTTGGTTTTTCTTCCTAAATTTTTGTTGACAAAATCATTATCATCATTACATAGTATAAATCCAAGTCGCTAATTGTGTCTGTTTGTATGTTTGTCCGCTTACTCCTCCTAAACCACTGAACGGATTTTAATGCGGTTCTCGCCATCTTTTAGAATGTTATCTCAATTTTTTTTTAAATAAAGAACATTTAGAAAATGTTGTTTTAAGTTAGCTAAAAAACAATGTTTCAGGAACAAGTCGGGCAAAATTACACCATTGCGAAGCGTGGGCGGGTCACTAGTCCAATATAAAGCGCATTGGTGATTTTTGGTTTTAATCATTTTTTCCACTTCTGTTTGTAAACGGAAACTGCCGTAATTTAACCAAGGATTAACTCAAAAACGTGCTCTCATTTGAATAGACTGCCAAACAGTAGCCAAACATTTTATAGTTCAATATATTTTTTATCATAATCACTAATACTTTAATATACTATGGAAAAAACATACACAAACCTTTGGTATTAAATAAATAATCATTGGTTTTTATTTATTAACAATCAAATCAGGTACTTAAATAAATGTAGGTAGGTATTGTATGAAAAATATCGTTTCGTTAACATTGTAAGAAGTAAGAAAAAGAAATAAGGAGGTATGTGGAATAATTTCAGTTTTAATAGGTTTAGTTTTATTTTTGCGATACCTTTTGAAAAACAAGTATTAATGGAACCCTCGGTGCGCGAGTGCCTTGCGCTTGACTAGTTTCGACGACACGATTAGAAGACACTTTTTTAAAAGTGACCTTCAGATTTGAAAGTTGTCTAAATTGCTGTTAACAAAACTAATCGATAAAAACATCGATTCAAACTTTTTATTTTATCAATAACAGCCAGACATGTATTTAAATCATTGTCACGGGGTGCCCTCATCATTATATTATAATTATTAAAGTTTAGGGGTTAAGGGGAAAAAATGCGCATTGTTTTTTTTGGGTTCTGTTCCCAGTGGGTGAAAACTATGGTAATATTTAAGTAAACGAAAAATTGTAAGAGAGCAGGAGAGTATGAGGTATAATTCCAATTATAGTTTTTTTATGTGATTAGCTAGCGAACGAGCAAGCGGAACACATGATATATATACGTACATATTTACACCCACAAGAACATCACTGTGTATGGAAAGACAAGAAAAGAATCCTATTAAAAACCTTACAATTAATGCAATTTTAAGGAGAAGTAAAAGGCCTACTTGTCTACACACAAGAATCAGTTTTGCAGTAAAAAATATTGTCGAAAACATATGTTTGGTTCTTTAGGTTGTTATGTTTATTCGTTTATTTTTATACATCTAATAGACTTTGCACATGTCAAAGTTCATTTCAATTATGAATCATTTAAGTAGATAAAAACTTTTTATCGGACATAGAAAAAATATGGTAAGTATTAAAAATTTTGACAACTGGTTACGGAATAACTAACATTTTTTTGTTAGAGGGGGAGCCGTATCTGTGTTTCAATTATGCTTTTTTATAGAAATGTCTGAGGTGTTTTGTTACTAAAATATACAGTTAATTAATTGTTTTGAACTGCAAGCTTGTAAGTGGCAAGTTTTTTTCATTGTGTAAAAGTCGCAGATTTTATTAATCTTAAGTTATACACAAAGCGTTATAAGGTTTTCATGGTAAACAATTACGGGAAAACAAAACAAATCTTAATATAAAGTATTTTTTAAAACTTGAAATTATTTAACAGAAATAGAAAAACAATAACTAACGGTGAAATTTAAAGACCTAGTAAGATTAAAGAAATCTAAATTGGTGGTACCAACAAAACCCCAACAGCAGGGCTATTATCTAATACAATCGTACTGGATCCCCAATTTCATTAACGACAAAACTTTGTAAAACGGTCATCGTTGTATAAATTACGTAATTACGCAGTGACCATTTGTTATCCTCTATCTAGTACCGACGGCCAAACACTGATTAGATTTCCTTTTATCTTAACTTCTTACGGGATGATCTAAAAAAGTCAAAAAACATAATAACTCTGTAGTTATGGTGGCCACTTGTAGCAGAATATATGTTACGGCTAAAACCCGAAGCGCGACTGCACCTAGTTTTAGCCGGTTAGAACATCAATAGGTTAGGTTAGTTAGGTAACTTTTTTGATACCACCCAGAAAAAGGAGTCCCGCGTAGCGGTACTACGTCGAGTCATGATTGAAGTCAGTTTTTATATACATAGGTATAATTTTTTTTTTGCAGTTTTCCATATTAAAAACACTTCTAACTGGCTAAAACTAGGTGTAGCCGTACTTCGGGTATTAGCCGTAACATATACATAAACATATTCATCACACGATAGACTGAAAAATCATCACTTTTCGTTCATTCATTCAATATTGGTGCCGGTGTATTGAGACGAGCGTACCCAAATTCCAGTCTAGTTATAAATGGATTTTAACATATGCTCTTTCATGCGATTATTAATAGACTTAAGGAAAATTTATAATAGATCGTCTACTCACAGACGTGTTCAACTGACATAATTTTGTAGGTAACCCAAAAATAAAGAATCTTTACGAACCGAACTATATTTATCGTGAAACTTTATAAATAGCTGTTCAAGAATTTAAAAAAAAGAATAAGAAGTAAGTGATCTCCATAAGAGCGCAATCGTCTTATCTTCGTAGCTTAGTGGCTAAAGGAACTGAACTATGCCGAAGGTTTTGAATTTCATCCCCACAGTACACCCTACTACGAATTTGGGACCTATTTTCCATATTATGAACATACTAGTGGCCGCCCGCGACTCCGTTCGCGTGGAAGTCGGTTCCCCGTGGGAATGAGAAGTTTTCCCGCGGTAAAAAGTACCCTATGTGTTATTTTGATGTATAATCTATATTAGTGTAAAGTTTTATCCA
Source organism: Emmelina monodactyla (assembly GCA_916618145.1). NCBI lineage: Eukaryota > Metazoa > Arthropoda > Insecta > Lepidoptera > Pterophoridae > Emmelina > Emmelina monodactyla. Next base: position 7,521,747 of record OU745311.1, on the reverse strand, counting down.
AATACGCTCAGTAGTTTTTACGTAAAGGAGTAATAAACATCCATCCATAAATCCATCCATACATCCATCCATAGCTACTTACAAACTTTCACGTTTATAATATTAGTAGGATTTATCACACACGCTCGTAAGGCAGGAAAACATAATGTGGTTGGATGGTTATCCATCAACACCAATTCGCACTAAGCCAGCAAAGTGGATTACGGCTCAACCCCTCTCGCTACCGAGAAGGAAGGTTATAATTAATCTAGATATTGTAGTTACTTTGGAAGATGTTTAGTAACTATTTTAATAGAGTGGTAAAAAACATATATCGATACTTTTTCGTCAGAATATTATTTTTAGTAGGAATGGATTGTTCGATGGTTTTTTTAAAAAGGAAACGCCTACGCTGATGTAACAAACTAGTTCTAACGTCAAAGACCATTTTTGGTAATATTTGAAGTTAGTGGCTAGATAATAATATTACCTATTCATAGTTCACCAGTTAAAAGTTTGTTTCATTAATGATGTCTTCAATTTCAAACAGTGATTTTATTAAATTAAACTTAAATTAATTAATAAAAGCTTGATTTGCAATTAGTGTTTAGGTTTTAAATATACCATATTTTTAATTATACAGATTGTCTAACAAATATTTTTAGATATCTGCTATCCTGCTATAGGTACACGCTAAATAAGTTAGGTATTGTATTTAAAAAAAAACTTTGCTTGCACATAAAAAAAAATACAAAAGAGTTAATATTATAGAGGAAATCTGCGACTTTTAACCTGCATATCAAAAACTTATATACATTATTAGTATCCAACTAAATCTCTGCCCATTAAAAAAATAATATTAAAATTAAAAATCCATAGTTTGGCCAAGGTGTCCGAGTTTTTTGTGTCCGAAAAGTCATCGACCCACCATCGTACTCATATAGTATCTGGCACGCAAATTTTACTATACTCCTTGAAATTAAACTCATTCTGACGGGTTTTTACGCGTTTTTTATATTATTTTTGATTATCCGACGTTTCGACATTTTAACAAATGCCGTGGTCACGGGTAGACGACCCTTCAAGTTATAATGATTGCGTAAATCTATAAAGTTACACTGAGTCAATCGATGTCGTTTTACACCTGTATGATGCCCGTTTGTTACCCGTTTGATGCCCGTACACATCAAAGCCGAAAGCGCGTTTTTACGAGATGACCCGTGTTGCCGCCTGCAAGCCGCGTGTCAGCACGGTACAAAACAGTGTCATATACTCGTAATACCTAAATCATCATTATCATCATCATCATTACCTAGTGTAAATCCAAGTCGCTATTTGTGTCTGTTTGTATGTTTGTCTGCTAACTCCTCCTAAACCACCGAACGTGTTTTAATGCAGTGTTCGCCACTATTTAGGTATTTTTTTCATTTAAATTTGTAAATAAAATACATTTACAAAAAGTTATTTAAATTATCCAATAATCAATGTTTCGAGAACAAGTCGGCCAAAAGTACCTCATGGCGAAGCGTGGGCGGGTCACTAGTTTCAATATAAAGTAATATTTTTTTGGCTTAGACGCTTTTCGCACGCTTGGTTTTGATACCTTGTAAAGTAAAACTGAAGCAAACAAATGTAGGTCACCTACAGTAGGTGTTGCATAAAATAGAAAAAAGGAACGGACTGATCAACCCAAACCGTTAAAGAGGAGCTTCAAACGAAAAGTTCGTCAATATTAATAATAAATACCCTTGAATATATGAAATACATAAAAAACATTAAGGTCACCTTTAAAAACCAATTTGAAACAACTGCTTTGAAGATATTTTAAAAGTCACTTTTCATGACTGCGCATAAAACTGGTCTGAAGAGAAAAATAAATCTTCTAGCACGTGTATTATGATGACAAAAAGTAATAAGCATAAGTTTAGTAAGTTTCTTTCATAGTATTAAAAAATATTAATTCATTTATTTTTTTCTTAAATTTTAATAGGAAGGACGACAAAAATATTAATTACTTTGTTACATTTATTAGTTCTACAACAACCATGAAATCATTTGCAACAAATATTTTAGAGCGAGGTTCCAACTAAATAATTATTTTGTAAGCTTATAAAGGTATAGGTACAATACAAAAATAACTAAGGTTAAAGCTTTTGTGTCAAATACTTTAACATAATATTATTTAAATAAAAATTCATTGCATGTTACTTTATTTAGAAATACCTATTTTAAGGTTTTAAATGCTAATTCAAAAGTATATTTACCTACAGAATGATTGTTGCCACTGTTTTTTTATAATCGATTGCCATCGTCTCGTTAAACTAAGTAAACCTACGTAGGTACTGTGGTAATACAACTAGCGGCCCGCCCACGCTTCGCAATGGTGTAACTTTGGCAGATTTGTTCCCGAAATATTGATTTTTTGGTGAATTAAAAAAACTTTTCTAAATGTTCTTTATTTACAAATTTTTAAATGAAAAAAATGACCTAAAGAATGGTGAAAACCGCATTAAAATACCTTAACTGATTTAGAAGGAGTTAGCGGACAAACATACAAACAGACAGAATTAGCGACTTGGATTTATACTATGAAATGAAGACCGCTTGGCTCTTGCTACGATACAAGAACAATCAAATATATTTATTTTACACATGACAGAAATTCTTATTTCTATTTTTTCCTATTTTTTCAAACACCGAACGCGTCCAAAGCGGTCGGCCAAGCACCTCACAGTACTTCAGAAGTCAACCCATCCTTAGACCGACCGCGGCCGACATGGCTTTACCTACACGAATGTAATAATAATCGCAATCGCAATGGAGCAGTTAGATTGATAGATTGAAGATTGATTGAAATGCAAAATAAGCATATTTTTTTAGCAATAGACGAGTAAACGTGGTCAAGGTGTAAAGTTGGGTGTCGTTTTTGTAAAACTGTTTGGAAGGAAGGCTATAGTATAGAAGGATAGTATTTAGAAAACAAGTGCCGAATTGACAATACTAATTATTGATATGTGTTTCATGATAAGTATGATGACGAAGAGTAGATTAACTGTCATATAGTCAAGTCGCAAGATTCCTTTACTATGTTTTCAATTATTCAATGTATCTGAATTATCTGTATCTGAAATTTCTTTCAGACACATTTTTATGCTAAGTTAAAAAACAAATGTGAAACACACTCTATTATGCAAAATCAGATAACGTCGGCAATTGTAACAAGCATAGGTATTAATATTTCGTTGAACAAAACTAAAACGATAACATTACCAAGAGTTAAAAGCTTTTGAATTATCTGACGCTAGTGTGAGGTTTGTTAACTCGTTAGCGCCAAGAATTATTTAGTTCCGCTACTCTACAATAGAGGCGTGATCGTTACTATTCATTTCTAGCTTTACATCAAAATATGAGCATAATTATCTTTCATCCAAAAACTAATAGTTTTATGTAGCGTAGTATTTAATAAAAAATACCACACGAATCCGTAGTTTTTAAAAGTTAAATTTTACCTGTTTTGTTATATTTTCAGTTTTGCTACTTGACAATAGATGGCGTTATTGTGTAACGGTAACTACGAAAGAATCTCACAGATGGCGCTACAATGTTCACATTTTGTAGAACTCAATAGGTGATTGAACTTTGTACACATAAAGATAGTTAGCATTCCGCCCCGTGGTTTCACCCATTTTTGTTTTTAACGTGACAGATAGATATTTATGACGGTTAGATAAACAAAGTTGATAATAAAAAAGTTGAGAGAAAAAAAGACGTATTTATTTTTAGTAGGTATTAATTTTTAATCGCATTTTTACACAATAAATATATCAGACGCAAATCTATGTCCATGACTTTATAGTTTTGATGATAGCTTAAGGCTTATACAATATTTAATATTATACGTTTTTAAAATTAAAAATGAATGTAATGTAATAAATTTTACATTGAACAATATTGACGATGTGAAACACAAAAAATACTTAGGTAAGTATTTAAATAAAAATAGTATTTAGTTTATCAATTTTTCAGTTCAGAAAACGGAAATAGTAAGCATAATCAACAACTATCTTATATATAAAGTTCTATTGTCACAATGTTAGTTACCTTACTCCTCCGAAACGGCTTTAACTGATTTTCATATTCAGTAGGTCTGAAAATTAGCTACTATCTATTTTTATACCCCTAAGTGATAAGGGCTGTCCACCCCTACATTTTTTTTAAAAACGTGCCATAACAACGTTTACGGGGTCAGTAATAATATTGTTGCGATTGAAGGTCATACTATAGTAGCCGTAAGGTAAGATAATTTAATAATAACTGTCTAATAGATCAATTACTAGGAGGGAGGTATTTTCGTATTAAAACAATTTTTATATTTTTGACGACGTCTTTAGCGCAGCGGTATCCGTTTAGCGGAAGGTTCCGTGTTCGATTCCCAGGTTGGTTGGACTGTTTTGTTAAATATAAGTTTACTAACTCGTATATTAACCATTTCAAAAACAAACTGGATATTTTTCTGAAAGAAAATCAATTAAATTGAATAGTTAGATACAGGCTGTATCAGTTGTTTCAACTGCTTGCCTGTTTTCCAAATAATAATAATAATATATCCGTGAAATTTGGGTCTCCACTAATCCATCGTATGTTTGTGGTGCTTACAACATGAACTTAGACTGAGATAAGGTCAACACAGTTGATGTAAATCTGGAGATTTATTCATGTTTACTCAAAATTAAGCTTTGACCTAATTACCTGAGCTATTTCCTGTCTGAAGCTTTAATATAGCACAATTAATTCGATAAAAAGAGCTGCGAGTCATAATGTCTGCCTTGAACTAGACTTTGTTTCACTGATATATGAACGTAACAACATTTATAGCATTGTGGTTCAAATATTAGAAGTAAATACTGTTTATGAGTAACCTTGGCCAATCAATTCGAACTTTGACCATGGCAGTTTTAATACTTGGTATAAAAGTGACGTTGAGTTTTAATTAAATGACTCAAGATATCAATTTGCCAGTCACAGTTCCAAAGATTCCATTTCTGGATTTTACTCAATGGGGATCCCGTACAAAGTTCTCCGTATCGGAAATGTACATTTTGAAATCAAGATATTTTTTCTTTACTCTACAACACTTCATAAATACACTCACACATTTAAACTTCAACCTTACGCGTAGATAACAAAGTCGAAATTACTTTGTAGTTATCTATTTGTGTCGCGTGACTCTTATTGCGTAGGTAATAGAGTTACTATTGCAATGTCGTGAGTTGTGCTTTGACGCGAGTGACGTGCCATGACGTAGCAGTGACGTACCCGCAAGTCGTTCATCGTTCATTCAGTTGGACATCGACCTTGACTCGTCGTCACACACTCGATAATATCGTTGATAATATTGCCATTTGTAATAAACCTTACATAATCGATGTTTTATTTTTAGATAGTGTACCAGGTGATTTTATTTTTCCGTGACTAGTAAGGTAGTGTGTGCTAGTTTTATCTAATTTGATAATATTTTCCTTATGATGATTTTCAATAGTTTACGATGTCTTTTTATGTAGGAAAATTATGTTAGATAATATGTAGGTCAATGAACTTGCCCGACTTATAAATTAGGTTTGTATGTAAGATAGGAGCTGCATAATTTAATTTAGACCTGAATCACTTTATTTATGTATTCTGAAAACTCTTAACTTTTGTAGCTGTTTAGGAAATTAGAGACCTTTTGTAATATTTGTCACACATTGTGAAATTTAAATAATAATACATTTTAACGAATTTTTGGCGACGTGATCATAATCAGGTGCTCACAGAGCTATGTGTCATAGCCATTGAAAAAACATACGAATTACTCTCACCTAAAGAATGACCTTAATACAAGCTAAGTAGAGCGCAACGAAAGTACCATTTCACACCTCTGATCGAGATGAATGAGTGATGCATTGAACGAATGAGTCAGTGACTGGATTGATCCGGCTCCTGTTGGAAAACCCGGGGTTTCAATGCAAAGTATAAAGCGAAAATGATGATCATCGGAGCATGAAAAGTTCTATGAAAAAATATACGTGAGTCAGAAATGACATCAAACGGTAAACTATTGATCCAGGTGTGGTGTTTATGTCATTTTAAAATTATAAAGTAACCTGAAGGTAGGAAAAATACTGTATCATCAAAACTTTGGTTGTTTCTAGTGAATTCTAGAAAGTTTTTTTTTCGTTTTAGCCTTCTATTTTAAAGTTTTCCTTATATAAAGAGAATCCAGGTCATAAGTAGATTGCCTGATGACTGTGTTAAGTGAAATATTTTTAGTGACTAAAAATCAATACATGTCCTCATATTGAATCATCTTAGCAAACGCTCTTTCAAAAGGTATTTTTAATTCGTAATTAGTGTATCCGCATATTTTAATAATCCGGGTCAAGGCAGCTGCTAAAACGTTGTTCGTGAACTCATAGAAATATTTAATATTATTATGCAATTTAGTATATAATATTTAGTGTAAAAGTGCAACTTTCAAACACTTTCAAAATAAATAAAAAAGGGTTTAACACTTTGATCGGAGGTCAAATATAAAAATGATTTTTTTTCTTTTAGGTACAACTTACGAACACAGTATTTTGTTTATTTGTTTAGGTTAATATTACAATTTACTATAATTATAAATTGTTATCGTTATTATGAATAATTTAAAGCTAATATGTAATGGTATGTAATTAAATCGAGATGAATCACGAATGGAAAGCGACCTCCACCACTGCGTGCCCGGTGGTTGAACTAACATTCTTTCATTCATGTACTTTGACCGAAAAATCTTGCGTTCCGAATTAGTCACCTCATAATACATATTGCGGAAATTAAATTTCGAATTCATAAGGTTAAATGGTTTAGGCAATTCGATGTTTGATTTGAATCTAATATTTTTTTAATATACATAACTAAGTTATATACCTAGCTAATTATATGAACTATCTATAGATTAATTACAGTTTGTAATTTTATAACTACCTCAGTTTATTATAACCTTAAACCCGACTTTTGCATGTCGTTACTTTTTGCGTCTCTTAGTATGTTTTTTTACCATTCTTAATATTAATACTCCAATTATTTACCCGACAACTGTGGTAATTACGTCTACCTCATGACGTGAATTGACAAACCATTTGTTTACGTGCCGCGTTCCTTACAAAGACGCTGGCAGGATTACCGTCGAAACATGGTTAAACTGTTAACAGTTGAGATCACGGGTTAAAACTGTGTTAGTAAACAAAGTCTTGGGTTTACATAACTTTGTATGGTTATCTTTGGGTTACGGTTTTCTTTGAGTCATGAGTGAATCTTCCATGGGTTTTTCAAGTTGGACAGTAGAATAAGCTTGACTTAGTTACAAAGTGTTACAAAGTGTTGTAAAATAAAATAAAATAAAAATAAAATAAAGCTACAGCTCAAACATCCATACTTCCTTACTAATATTATGACTGTGAAAGTGTGTATGTTTGTCTGTCTATCTGTACTTACATTCACTGCTCTGTACTTTCATACATCAGTTTTACAATCCAATTCATGTCAAAACGACTGAACCGTTTTGATTAATTTAAGAATAGAGATAGTTTGAAGTCCTAGGAAAAAATTAGGCTGCTTTTTACAGGAATTAGTCTCATTCCCGTGGAGAAATCACTGCTAGTATCAAAAAAGTTTTAAGTCATTGACTCAATGTTATTTCATTCATAAAATGTATTTACTAGTCATGAATGATATTATAGTAAGTAGCTTGTCTTTGGGTGTGGAATGTTTCTTTTTGTAAAGTAAATACAACTCATATTTAGAAGGAAAATTTATTACTTATTACTGAAAAATCCAAAAAAACTTTTTATTTTAATAAAGTGTAACAAGTAATGAACACTCTAGTAGAGCCTTCCTTTAGTTTTTGTAAGATATATGAATCATTGACACATCGACTTCTAAAAATAGAAAATAATACCTCTGAGCGGATCTAACAGTGTTTAATATAGTTGTAATTTCCGTTTCTTATACGGATCTGAGCTTGAAATCAACTACGTGATAGATATAACTATATTGGGAATGCACGATTGATTGGTAAATATAGCAGTATGACGCAACAACGTGGGTAATGGCGATATTTATAACTAAGTCTATCAAATTTTGTATTAACTAAGTAAGTATCGCTAACAGAGGTCTGTGCTCAACTTGTGGAACGTACCTATACAGGGCGTCCCAAGGCTACGGGACATCAAGGGAAAGTACCTAAAAAATATCGTAGATAGGATATTTTGCTGAAAGAAGAATTTATTTTATTTTTTAACTTAGTAATTCTGCATTTAAAGAATTTCTAAAAATTACTTGCTTCGACTGGGAATCGAACCACTAAAATATGAAAAAAATCACTAACAGAAAGAATATACAAAAAGTAATAATTCTGCCATTTGTTACGGGTTTTCATAATAAAAGTAAGGTAGGGTAGAATTGAATAGTTATAATAAAGCCAAACAACAAAAGTATCTTAATCTAGTACCTACACTAATTCTACTTAAATTTAATTTGGACGCCAGGAGGATTTTTAATTCAATGGAATCCTGCCAAAACCCTGCTCAACTAAGTTCATCAGGGTTCAGGGTTTTTAAAGCCCTAAATAACACATCACAACGGTTTTCTGCCATTTCACTCATGGTTGATTCATTAATACGGAATATTACAAGAATCTACGCCTAAAACATCATTGTTTTCTGGCCGGCGTTGAGAAAGACATTGTGGTAAACCGAGTGAAGAGATATCGAATAAAACTATTAAATTAATATTATAATTATATTTATTTTCGCATTTTAAATTAAAGATGATTCATATTAAATTTCATGTTTTATTCATAATTAATAAGAAATTTTAGTCTGATGCATCGAAAAGAAACTTATTAATTTTTATTGCAATTCAAGTAATATTTATTTAAAAATTATGCTAATTGTTCTACGTTTCAAAAATGTAACTACGAAGGACATTTTGTCCTCGAAAAGAAGGATACCTTGATATTCTAATGAAGCAAGAATTAATAGCATTTTTGCTTTTTTATATTTCATTAGTTATTGATGAAGAAAGTACCCAAGAACTATTTTTTTTTATTTATTTCTCTGACTTTTGACTTAAGACATAATACTTTAATAAAAGCTGACACGGTAACTGGTACCTAGGTTTAAAGGCCATTTCATTCATTTATTTATTTCTTACAATCTTAATTCTAAAAACAAAATACTGACGTATTCAGTGTGATAATTTATATTGCACGTTACATATAAACAAAAATGCGAGTATAAATTTATAAGCTTTGTTAGTAAATATATGTTTCGATCACCGTTTAACAACGTGATCTTTCGCAAAACAAGCACCCATCCACTACAAAAGTGATACAATTTACACAAACCGATTTTTTTCTGTTGCTTGATAAGTATCCCTATATCGGAGCGATAAGGTTGCTTTTCAGGCTATTAATTTTATTGGTAATTGTGTCAGTTTGGACTGGTTGAGTAGAAGCACCACTGCTTTCGGGCTAAAATTCTTGGCAGCATACTTCTCGATGGAAACACATAACTAGACAAAATAATAAAAGATCATTAGGTCGATTTACTTGAATTTATGAATGTTTTGAAGTTGCAAGTCCAAGTCCGGGTTCGTCTCCGGTTGCTTATGATGACGTCAACAATTTGTTATCAATATTTTGAATTATATACAACAATAAGAAATTGTCGTCAACCAGTGATATAAAACTGTCTCTCTGACGTCATTATGCAGAGATTAGTGAGAAATCTGGAAATGTACTCGGGGACAACTTTTAACTTGAATCTGTTTATCAAAGTCTGAAACTATATATAACACTCGATAATAATATCAAGAGGTCAAGTTTGTGAGTTTTTATGTTGGGGTATATCAACCGTATTTAAATAAACTATCACCTGTAATAAGCTTCGTTATCGTAGATGTAGCCTAGTTCCATTGTATAATGTAAGCTGAGATCTAAAATCTCTAAGCTTGCTTTATAGTAAGAAGGCTTCTGCACAACAAGTGAAGCGTATATAGACTTGTGTTTTATACCTATCGTTAAAAATAATTTAAATTTTTGTTTTTGATAGCTGAAATATTGAGAAAGGTTAATTTAAATAGAATCTTTTGCAAACGTACACATTGTATGCGAGCTAGGTGGCACGTCGTCAATTTGTGTCGTGTTTTGTGTTTGTGCTCAAAGTTCGACAAGCCGCAATATCTCATAGTGTAATTAGTATAGAATAAAAAAATATATTCAAGTTATTACATAAAAGGACACCAGTAGGATAACTAAAAAAAAAAGTTTAAAACCTATGAAGAAATTGAAAACTTTAAATAGCGATTGTTTCAAGTTTTATTTAAAAAAATATTGATATTCAGATCGAAATTATAATCTGTTACACAAGAGAAACGATAAATAATCTCTGTTGGTTCTAATAACCTTGCAAAATTAAAAAAAAGTCAATGAGTTGACTCAGCACAGATTTATGAATTGCATCGCGCAGTTACCTATTTATAAGTAGGTGTCATTAAATCGTATCTCATAATAAAAATATTGGCTCCAGTGCCAAATTTTCCTCATACCTCATTATGAATAAAACTTCAGGAATTCGAATTATTTCATGTAATTTAGCGCCACATGACTCAATTTCCTCCACTGATGAGTATTTCCTACATAATGTTTACTTATCTGGTGCCAAAACCGTTTGTTGTGGAATTCAATACGGATCAATGAATCGTCATGATTCTTTTGATGAGTAGAGAAGGGAAGGAGTTAAGTGATGTAAAATTACAATTCAAACTTAAAAACCGGCTAAGTGCGAGTCGGACTCGCGCATGAAGGGTTCTGTACTATCATTTTCTACCTGTTTATTAAGATCGAGTAAAAATTGCTTAAAATTACGTTTGTTGTATGGGAGCCTCTTTTTAATATTTACTTTATTGTTATGTAAGTATTTATTGTGAAAGGTAATATACATGTAAATATTCTGTGAAAATTTGAAGCATCTACCTATTAAAGTTTTTAGTTTTGAGAAAAAAATTAAAAAAAAACACGTTTATTGTATGGGGACCGCTTGTTGTTAGAGCGGCAACGGAAATACATTATTTGTGAGAATTTTAGCTTTCCAGCTATCACGGTTTATGAGATACAACCTGGAGACAGACAGACAGACAGCGGAGGCTTAGTAATAGGGTCCCGTTTTACCCTTTGGGTACGGAACCCTAAAAATGAAGTATACAAAGGTAACATGGATAAAACATTGTTGAATCCTTGAGCTTCAATAAAATGCTAAAAGAAGGCAGATTATGTTAGTACCTAATATTTCTTATATGATTAAATATAACATTATTATATGAGTCCAACAATGTTTACCGATGTTAGATTTAAAAGTATTTTTGAATTAAATCTAAGGTATTTTTCGTATTACTTAAAGCCATTAATTGATACCAGGAAATCAACCTTTGCTCGAATCTCAGTATGAATGAAGACTTTAGCTTTCGTGAAAGATGTCACGTACGCTTAATAACGATTTTGTTCAAAGTTAACTTTGAATAACTAATTCAACAAATTTTGGACATTCGTTTGAAAGTTGTTTTGTGATTTTGTGAGCGCTGCATTATGGAATATAATGCCTTTAATAATTAAAATAAAAACCACTTTTTAATTACCAACTATGACAAAAAATATTATCAACATGTAGGGATATGTTGTGTAACTCTGTGTGAGCGTAACCCGCGCCGATTTCGTGTGAAGCAAAACGGCTCAGTATATTATTGTAGTCTACACTAAAAAGGTCTTTGATAGATAAAAAAACTATTATTACTCAAACAAACAAAATGTTATATTAATAAATTATTATAAATATAAACATCGTACTTTTTATTTCTAGTCTACCCAAGGCAAGCATTGTAAATTAAACACGGGAACTTTATTACTTAACTTAAATTTAGGGGACGTTGGTACAAACCGGCATTATTCAGTTTCATGACTACAAATTGAGTTATTAACAAGAGGAATATTCAGGAGTCGGGCCTGCGAACACATTGTAACAGATCAGATATAAGATATTTCCTTATTTAATATACAAGGCTTCCCAAGACTACCTTAAGGTACTTTCCCTTGATGCCCCGTAGTCTTGGGACGCCCTATACAATGATTTGTACCACTTATCGATCAAAAATTAGCGATTATATTAGTTTTTGCGATAAAAATTATGCTGGTGAGTTTTTAATTGACAACTTAGTCCACGGATCTAAACACACCGAAAAATACAAACCTAGGTTCTTATGTTATATCTATATTCGTCAGTATCCTAAATTCAACTAAAACGCGTTGATGTCTTATGTATGTACACGATGATTCTTAAGTGACTTTCGAACAGAAGCGAATAAGCTTCACAGAATAAACCTTCCTCAGAAACCTCAAAAATTTAATCACGCAACAAAGTTGTAAATAATACCATTTTATTTACACCATAATTTAGAGTTACTAAAGAAGACAACAATTTACAGCGTATCCTCATACTCCTAACTTTCTTTTTATATTTTTCATTCAAACAATTATTTTCTAAAACATCTCCTTATTTTTCTTTCCGCTCCAGTGGTTACAGCGGATATCCTCGTTCACTCTCAGATCAACTAGAGACAGGAAATACAATTGTGTGTAGGATTGAATAATACACGCGACTTACCATCGTCCTTCAGAAGTATCTAAATATTATATGAAGGTTATATTATGTTTAGGTAAGAGATTTAGAAAAAATATGACTCATTTTTAGTGCAGGAAAATGCCTTATTACATCCGTTAGGTTCGGAACAAAAAAAAACAAATTTAATTTATTAGATATTCGAATATGGTTTTAATAAATTTACCCCTTTATTCACAAACGCTCTCAAAGCCTACATGTGGGTTAAATTTCACTGTCTCAGTCAATTACCAAGGCCGTTACAGAAGATTACAAAGACAAGTAGGTAATATTGAAGGGGTCAGCCTACTACGCTAACCAAATACCTGTTTATTTCAGTAAGAATTAAATAGAAATTAAGTTAAGCTATAAAAAAAAACAATTGCAATATTATGATAATTGTCGCACTTGTAGATTTTGGTTTAGTTTTGGTTACGTGTTCTCAGTTTCTTAATTCTGTTAACTTTACTATAAAAAACTTAAAACAAATGTCTATGTTTGATATTTTAACGTTTTATTGTATTAATTATGTTTATTTGAATAAACGGTAATTAAAACTTTATAAATCATGTTTTTTTCGTTTTTCTCAGGTTGCAGTCCAAACGGGCAGAAGAAGTCCAGTTAAAAAGGTAAGCCCTTTTTTTTATTAAGTTCTTGTAGTTAAATTTTTATAACAAACTTTTCAATTTTATACACAAAAAAACATCAAAAAAATATTATGCAGAGATTCATTTCTTATGCATATTGTATTAATATAATTTAAGAAACTATCATATTTTCATTGTATTAAGTGTAGGTAACGATAAAATTGGTTGATTCGTTATAAAATTATTAACTAGTTAATTCATATTTTTGCTACAAATTCCAGAATAGACTGCTCAAAAGTTTTTTTCTTAAAAGCTCTATGCTCCACGCACAGTACTGGCCGAAAATAATTTATTCCCTTTTTTTCTTTTTCTGACATTTCATGACAGACCATCTAGATTGTCTACGGCTGTCCCCGTCACAATTGACGGTTATCTTGACGTACACAACTGCTGCCTTTAGCTAGTCGTGTTAGAAAAATTTGGAATTGATTTTTGAAAAATATTTTTCGTTAATAATATTTTTTAAGATATTATTTATTTACGCGCGGCCATGGTGACATATCATGTGTTGTAAACTGTCTGCTGGGACACTGGTGTTGTTTTTGGATAGACGAAGTGAGAAGGAAGGCACGGATACATCATCATGTTGAACGAATGGTTTCATCGAGGAATAAAAGAAGTTTTAAAAGAGATTATTCAGGTACTTAAGAAACTTTTGGTAGGCACTTACTTAGTAAACTACAGTAGTAGAGAAACATAAGACACACTTATTGTTAAACTCAAGAAACAAGCAAGCATAGGCATTGATATTTTTAAGCTATACAATACAAACAGTTTTTTAATATAAGAAAGTTAAAAGCATTCTTGTTTAATTTGTCCAATGATGTTAAAACGTTAAGTCCAAACCATTGTTAAAAGCTAACATCATATGTCTTATAACAAGTCGTTAATATATAGTCAAACAAAGTTTGATACACCGTTCCATCAAACATTAAAGGTTGCGCCGCGTCTATACATTCGCAAACTATAAAAAGAAACAAGCAGATCACCCTCCACTTTAGTTTTTTTTAACCATCATAATGACCTTCGATCATAATTGTCCAGGTTAATTACACCAATTTCACGAAGGCAATGTTTTAATTGTGCATTTTCTCTCATGTTCATGTACCAATTAGGGCTTACCGTTGATTTAATTATTATATCAGCCTAAGCTAAAAGTTTTTTTCTTTTTTATGTTGCGTGGTGTGTGCCAGTATGGCGGCGTTTGAGTTTGGGGATCGCGTGATTTGAATCTCGAATGCTCCGTCTGAATGCCTCGTAGTTGGAAATTTTAAGTTGTGTTTGCAAAAAGAGCAGTGTGGCCTGCGATTGAGGACTGCCCACCCAGTAGGGCTGCTTTACCTGGCCGCAATGCTGCCCCGTCGCGGTCGTTGGTGAATACCGCCAATTCCTCAACCATACCTCCTTCTAGCACACAGGACTTATAATCCGTCAATGCAACACACTAAAATCAACCTTATGTGCGAATGAGAGAGTTGGAATCGAAATGCAGTTTCTTCAGCTAATTTTCCGACAGAGATAATGATAAAATGGTTTCGGCATGTCAAATCAAACGAAATTATGCTGTTATATCTTGTTTAATAGCCGTGCTTTTATGTTTGTCTCGTACATACCAACATGGATACCCTTAAGTGAGATTTCTCCTTTAATGGATTCTTTAAAAATATTTTCTTCTTTCCAACCAAATTGGCCAAGTTGACAAAATGTCTTACTATTTTTTTTCATTCGTAACTTGGTTGCTCGGTTGTTTTACAAAGTGGGTGAATGAAATCCGGACTCAAATCTGTGATTAATAGTAATGTAGGTGGTAGACGGATGCTGTTATAAACGTCATAGTTACACCGTCATTTTATCCACGGGTCGCGGGGTAAAACCTTTTTAGAACGCTTCGTCATTATTCTGATTTTATCTACCTATCCCAGTTTTAAGAAATTAACCTACGCCAATCAAAGCAAACAATGTCGGGAAACACCAAGGCCTATAAAGGCAATACTTGCAAACTGACTAATACAGCTTCCATACAAAAAAACTGACCTCTAATTTTAATTTAAGCAATAGCACACCGCTTGACGTCACACCTAACGCGAACCTGTTCCTATGTTCAATATCCATTGATGTTTTATTAAAGTCTTCTCGTTCGTGTTACGCACAAAATCAGCAATGTATGAGGAAATTTTATAACTAGTGTTAAATTGATTACGCAAACGAGATACGAGTGTAGTGACGATGGCGATCATTGAGATAAATTCCGGTTTGAACGATGAATCATAACATAATCGAATCAAGAGTTTATTTTTACGTAACATTAGCGATCTTGGTTTTTAACGGTACCTTTTCGTAATCGGGCTGCAAAGTTTTGTTTCATAATATTTTGTGAATAAAATTTGTCATTTTCAAGATCTAAGTAGGTATTCAAGCAATTTTTTTTGGCTCCTTATAAAACTTGAATTTCCAACTCCCCTAAGCAACATTATGATAAAAAAAAACTTTACAACATTATGAAATCGAGACAGCCATAAGTTGACCTTTCCTAACTCTACCTACTACTTAATAATAGTTAAAGATTTTTACTTCGGACATTTCTTGGATAGAAATTAAAGAAATAAATTAAGGAAATGAGAAATGAATAAAGGTTCCTTCTGCTCTTCAGACCGGAAAGGGGGCGTAATATTGTCGCTCTATTTATTAAACAAACTGTACCAATGATACATATCTATTCATAGCGAAATTTCACGGCAGCCTTTTTAAATCTACGTGCAAAGGTGTCTATTGTGAGCATTTCGTTTTATACCGCCGCCATGCAGTAAACAAATGACATAAAGCTAGGAAAAAAAAGGAGGAGAATTCGAAGTCGCACGCTTCATTCTTGTCACGGGTCTTTTATTGCCCTTCTCTTAAAGCGGGTTCCGTCTACTACCGTTAATATTAAAACAAAAGCACCCAGAATTGGACCCTAAAACACCGAAATGTTACAACAAAGAGATTTATTACGCCAATATATAACGTAGTGAAAGTTTACGAATCTTTGTTTTAGAAATGTTAAATTACAAGGTGTTTAACGGTGCTGATAAAAGTCGGTATGAACAGAAGTCGTTTTACTTTAGAGGACGCGAAATAAAGGACTTGCAATATTTTTGTATGCGTTTTATGACTAGTGCAGAAAAGATGCGTTTTTTTTTCTTCAATACGGTTTATGGTGACAGGATTAAAACTAACAAAATGATTTGTGCGATTTGAAAGTTGTTTCGACTTGTTGCACTTTGTCTACAAAACGCAATAAATGAACAGTGAATTTGTTAGGGAAACCATTTCAATAGGATAGAATGATGTTGAATAGGATAATTTGACTTACTAATCTGACGCAAGTCACGTTAAACACATACCGATCAT